>CAWUFW010010637.1:0-677500 GCA_963921515.1 Calotriton arnoldi | reverse complement strand
GGCGCAGGCGGCGCGCGCGCGCAGCGCAGCAGGCGCGCGGCGGCGCCGGCGGCGGCGCGCGGCGGCGCGCGCGCGCGTCCCGCCGCCGCGCGCCGCCGCGCGCGCGCGCGCGCGCGCGCGCGCGCGGCGGCAGCGCGCGCGCGCAGCGCGCGCGCGCGACAGCGCGCGCGCGCGCGCGCGCGCGCGCGCGCGCAGCGACGCGCGCGCGCGCGCGTATATATATATATATATATACGCGCGCCCGCCCGCGCGCGCGCGCGCGCGCGCGCGCGCGCGCGCGCACACGCACATCATCACACCCCCCCCCCCCCCCCCCCCCCCCCCCCCCCCCCCCCCCCCCCCCCCCCCCCCCCCCCCCCCCCCACTACACACACACACACACACACACACACACACACAGGCGGTGTGTGTGTGTGTGTGTGTGTGTGTGTGTGTGTGTGCGTGCGTGCGTGTGTGTGTAAAAAAAAACAACAACAACAACAACAACAACAACAACAACAATGTAAAAAACAACAACAACAACAATCATCCCGCAATAAAATAAATAAACGACCCCCCCCCCCAGGTTTTTTTATATTATCATGGTTCCTAAGATTGTATTTTCTATCAGAGGGATCCTGTTGAGGAGACCCGCCCCGTGATTGTGATACATCCTGCTTATTATTATTGATTGTTTGCTATCCCATTTCTTTTTAGACGAATCAGGTGCTTGCTTTGAGTTATTTTTTTCAGGATTACTCGTTACTTGTGGTTTTACAGGTTGAGCTCCCAAGTTATTGCTACCCAGCGAAGCATAGGTATCTTCGATAATCTTTGGTAATTCTTGCTCCTGTTGTGCAGGAGTGAATTCCCTCAGGCATTGGTGTATAGCAACCGCTTCTGCCTCCCCTTTTATGTTCTCTAGCATAATTGCTGATACCAATTTCATTCCCAAGTCCAGTGCAGGCTCTGCCCCAAACTCATTCTGTATTTGTTTCAATACATCTTGAATAACTGCTATTGAGGGGGTACCATGAGGTTCTGGTATAAACTGCAGCAAAAACTGTATCCCAAGTGGTAAAATCCTCTATCGGGGGAGCTAGCCCCATTGGCAAGCACATTGTTAGTATTCTATGTTTTACCTGCAGGCCCATACGGGGAAGTACTGCTTCAAGCGGTGCTATTTCCTGTGCTTTCCAGAACGGCATTTGCTCTCATTTAGTGGGCATTCTTCCTATAATCGCGTTCAGCGTTTGCGGGCTGATCTTAGTCGTAGTCATTGGAGGCGGACCAGCTTGAATAGCCCTCGGAGGTTGAATTGTAAGTGTTCGCATTACGAACTGTTTAAGATTTCTGTATAGTTTTACTATGTCTCTGCAAAGTGTATGTAATTCAGCTGCTGGCAATGTATCAATCTATGGATGCATTGTGTAAGCAGCTAGGACTGGCAAGTTGTTCTGTCTCTGCTGAACAGACCAAGTGGGGGAGGGCGTCTTTAAACCAATTAATCTGTTCTTTGTAAGTTAACATGACTTCTATGTCCACATGTGGAAAGTATTCTTCAGGTGTCTCATCTTCAATGTAAGTATGAAACAAATGTGTGCGTGCATCTGCAGGTGGGAATTTTACCCAAGAATAGAATACCTCTGTCCTGAATGCTTTGTGTGACTCAATCACGAAGATAACATTTCCACTTATTGCGGGGAGGCCGTGTTCTACTAATTTCATGGTAACCGCATGTCTGCAGTTTTCTGTAATGTTAAGAGCAACTTCCTGATCTTCTTCCACTGCATTAACAACTCCTCCATCTGGGACAGACATTGTGGAAGGAAGTAGTAGGGAAAAGAGATGAGGTTTTGCACAGTGTGGGACATTTTTAATCCTTCAAGCTTGCATAACCTAGAGCCAATACAAAGGGTTTAACTACTCAGCTGCAGCGGATTTCCCTTCCCACTGCAGACGTCTCTGGTTAAATGTGAGTAGAGGTCTCTGAGACAGCACGACTTAACTACTCAGAGTTGACTGTTAAATAAGAACCAAACCAACGTTGGTGGCGACATGTCGTGTAGTTCCTAAAAATACATTGGATCTGCGTATTCAGACAACATAAACTAAGGGATTGGTGTCTATAAAGATTCCGGACACCCCCAAAGGATATCTTAGCCTTCAGACCAGCTAGCTCACAGTGCCACTATAAGCCTCCTAACCTTACCAAGGAGCGAATAGTTTCTGACAACCATCGAGCATGACAACCCTTGATCCTTCAGGGATCATGGAAACAGTACAGTACTTTTCGCTCAGTCAATCGTGCTCACTTAGTCTCAGAGAGATACATAGAATAAACGTTGGGGACGTTTTTCAATAAGCATTTATTGAACCAGCGTCATTCTAGTATAAAACATGTTTGCTGCGACAATCAATAGACAGAAGCTAACATAAGAGAATTCAAGCACCAACAGAGTAACTAGAAGGTAGAATTCTACCATGGTGCTAAAACAGTTATTATATATGCAGGCATATAATCATGACAGTAATCAAGCATTCTCCTACAATGTGGACCCTACCGAAGTCTACCTAAGTGTACCTAGCATATGTGTGGGTGCAAAGCCTAGAATCCCCTAGGAAAGAGCCAACCCCATTATCTGATGGGAGAGAATGAAGGACACCATCTTGGTCTCAAGTTGGACACCCCGCAAGGGATGACAGACTGCTGCGCGTTGAAGCTTCTGCAGGACGGGACACCAGTGTCTTGTGTCAGCATGGAAGCATTTCCTCTCCTTCACTAGTAAAGGTGTAGTTCTTTTATACAGAAAAGGTAGTCTCAGGGTTTCTACCACAATCAATATTTTATGAGTACGATTATGTAGATGAGCATAAATAAATGAATGTTATGTTATGTTATGTTAAGTACTCTTATAACGCACAACAGCTACTCCGAAGAGTGTCCCGGCGCGGGTCCAAGAGGAGTCCCTAAACTACACCACTAATAACTATGGAAATAGATGAGTTTTTAAGAGTTTCTTGAAGGCCAGGGGGTCCTGAGTATTACGTAATAGAAACGGAAGGGCATTCCACGCCTGGGCAGCCTTAACAGCCAAAGAGCAGCCACCCAGCCTATGGCGGGAGAAGCGGGGGACCCTAGCAAGAAGAAGGGCTGAGGAACGCAATTGTCTCAGAGGGACATAAAAGGTAAACCGCTTCTGTAAATAGGCGGGTCCAAGACCGTAGAGGGCATGGTGGGCAATGACCAGGGATTTAAATTTGACTCGGTCCGCCACGGGTAGCCAATGGAGAGCACGAAGATGTTCACACACACTGCTCCTTTTCGCAATTCCCAGAAGCAGCCTAGCGGCCGCATTTTGAATAACCTGGAGTCTATTCAGAGAGTAACCGGGGATGCCGATGTACAGCGCATTAGCGTAATCCAATCGAGAGAGGATCAAGGCACGGATAACCGTCTCTTTGGCAGACCTGGGAAGGAGAGGCAAAAAGCTCCTGAGTGTTTTGAGAAGGCCAAAACAACTACCTGAGAGCTTTTTCACCTGAGCAGAAAAGGAGAGGTTACCCTCAAACCTTACTCCAAGGTTTTTAGCGGATTGCCCATTGGAGGTTGGTAGCGGAAACCCAGGAGGCCAGATCGAGTCTCGAAAGCCAGGGGGAAATTCCCATACAGAAGAATCTCTGACTTGTCTTCGTTGCATTTGAGTTGGGCCGCCGCAAGCCACTCAAAAACCGAAGACAAGCAGTGCTGTACAAAAGATATGGAGTCCTCATCCTTTCCCCACGTGAAGAGAAGCTGAGTATCGTCAGCATAGGCTATCACCTTCGCCCCCAGGTCCTCGGCTAAGTAGACCAGAGGAGTAACATAGATGTTAAAAAGAAGGGGGCTAAGGGAAGACCCCTGTGGAACGCCTGTGGAGACTGGCAGCGGGGAAGAGGCGGCCGGTGGCAACCAAACCTGTTGAGTCCGCCCTTCAAGGAAGGACCTTAACCAATCCCAGGCCGTGCCAGAGACACCAATCTCATGAAGTCGGGCGAGCAGCAGGGAGTGCGGGACCGTATCAAAAGCTGCTGACAGGTCGAGCATGACCAATGCTGCTCGCCCACCAGCATCTAAACAGTCACGGATGGCTTCAGAAACCTCCACCAACGCAGTCTCAGTACTGTAGGAAGAGCGAAACCCAGATTGCGGAGGATGCAAAATATCGAACTCTTCCACAAACTCCGTCAGTTGCCTGGTCACCACCTTCTCGCAGACTTTGGCTAAACTGGGAAGAAGGGAAATAGGGCGATAGTTCCCCGGGATCAGGGGGTCAAGAGTAGGCTTCTTTAAAAGGGGAAGGATTTTTGTCTGTTTCCAATCCTTCGGTACCCGAGCCTCATGAAGGAGGCATTTATGATTGAATTAACTTCGGGGTTAATAGTCTCCGTGACTGCAGCAAACAATCTCGCTGCACAGGGGTCCACAGGTGACCCCGATTTCAGAGCCTTCAGGATTTTAAGAGAACTAGACAGATCCACCGAAGAAAAGGCTCGTATGAATGTAATTTATACAAAGTAGCCTGATCGCCCTTGCATGAAAGATAACAATGACTTTTGTACAGAGTGTGTTAATCTGTTATGTACGTCATGTGCAGGGAATTTTACTAAGAATCCTCATGCATAATAAAGGAGGCTAGTTTCAAGGAAACCAGTCGACATTTATTCAGCACGTAACTAGGTAAAAGGTCAGTGCTAGAACCGGTATGCAGAGCAAGGTAGGAAGAATGTAGGTGAAAGGTTGCTTTGCTACTTAGGCCTAGATTGGGGGACATAACAATTTTAGTGCACTCACTGTGGCTGGGAGAAGCCCTTTTTGGGGTGGAATTACGCTCCTGATCAGCCATGTGACTGCCAAAAATCTTGTTGATGGCGTGGTCGAAAATTTGGAGCTGTCCGAAGGCATCTCTACCAACTATGCTATTTAAGACATGTAAAGCCAGAAAACCATTACAAGTCCCCATGTGACCTGGGTTTCCACATGTCCTAAAATGAGTGCACTCATGCTGCCTCAAAAACTGGCCAGCACAGAAATTAGTTTGCTGCACAATATCGTCAAGAACCATACCATGTAAAAAAGTTGTAAGTAACAATGGGAAAAACATTTCAGTATTGATTTTACATCCATCAACTCCACTGAAAGCACGACATACAGGCGGAAACTCAGAGGGGTTGTCAAATGAGCACTGTAGCTGTGCTCTGCATGGCATCTGCGTGCACTGTTGATTGTGATTTGATACCACTGTTTCTCAACACACAAGTCGTGCTTGTAAAATTACATCACAACTGCCTTTGTGTGCTGCATAACCATGTTTTCAGATTCACTAATAGAGGAATCATCATCTGATGGAACTCCATCAATGAAAAAAATCACTTCCAGATTCTGATACATGATCCTAGCCCTTGGATGCTGCCTCAGTGTCTGATCTGACCTCAGAGCTCCACTTCATTGTCAAACATAAGACCTGAGTAGCAGTCAACCAGCGAGAGGTTATGTCTGTTTACTATCTGAAGATTCCCCAAATAGTGAGTGTTAGGTCAGATGCAGAGACACTCGGAAAATGTGTATGAAGTGTGAATGTTAAGAAGTGTGTAAGGGATGTGAGATGAAAGCTACAATGCACTGACATTCCAGGGTGGAGGTGTCACCAAGTAATTGTCAAGTAATTTGAAAAAAATCCAAAGTTTCCGTAGAAGAAAGTCAGCAATACAGTGAAAAAATGTATAATTCTTCAATTTGCAACACACACATCAAAAAGGCAAAATGAAATACAATTTCATTTACAAACATTGAAAAAGAATAAACTAAGCAGAACTTCATTGCTCTGGCATACCTCTCAAGACATCCCATGTTGAACGTTTATTGTTCCACTAGTCTTAGTTCACACTACACAATCTCATATTTATACTTCTTTTCTTTCACAAATGTGAAAGTAATATACCTGAATGCAAATACAAAACAAGCAACTGAAGTGGTCACCTTGTCTGGTCAAAACCAGCCCCAATTCAAGATATGTGCATAGAATGCAAAGGAATTGAGCAAATGACATGTAGTAATTCAATTGCATTGTGTTGCGATTTCCTCACATGATAGTAAACAGACTATTTTAAAGTCTTACACAACTGCAGGAAATAAGCACACTAGTAATTGGGTGTCATGCTGTTGTGGGAGTTATGTTCTGATTAGAACCTTACATGCAAATTAACATGAATCTAATACTATTAAAACGAAAATATTGTGATATTTAGAAACGCATTTTCTGACTTCTGCTTAACTAAGCCTAACTTTAGCCCTCAACTCCATCTTCAAAAATATGTCTGTCACTTCATGATATTCACTGTGTGTTTATATTTTCTCATTTGACACTGCTCGCAGCAGAATGTGCACTGTTCGTTTTGTAATGAGTTGCTGTTCTGGAAGTAACTAGGAAGGAATTCTTTTGATACTTTCAAGGCTCTTCTTGCCTGCTCACTGAAGACTGTACAAGTATGAGACTTTCCATTGTTTATTGCATTCTGCCACCTATGATGACATTAGGTCAGAATGAATTTAATATATTCAAATTAGGGGATTGTGCTAACATGGTGGGTTTATATGATGTTTTGTAATGCTGAACTGTGATTTTATGCTGAGTAGATACATTTGCTCATACGATGCTGACTGTGCAAAATGCATTGATTTCTGTGCTAGAAATAGGTGTATAGATGAGACCCCTGAATTTGGGGGTGAGCCAGACACCTTTGGGTTTGTACTAGGATTTCAACCAGGGAAGCTGTCTGACTCTTTGTCATTTTGATGTGTACTCTGCACTTAATGACTTTTCAAATTCTGACTATTTCTCTATCTATTTAAAATGCTAAGATGCTTCATGGCAAATGAGTTCTATGCCTTATGATTGATTCAACGAACTAACTGAGCCTTATGGTCTGACCAAATTGGATTACTTGCGGTGTTCCAGTGTACCAGAGCTGCTCCCCAATGAAATAGTGTGAGTCTTATTAGGGTGGAATAAATTGTGAGTGATTGTGGACTCTTGATGGTGCATTGTGGGATTTTTAGTTGAGAACGTGGATTTGTCTGGATTCCTGAATTACGCTGTATGTGAGATTTTTCGTTATGCACTTCTGATTTTTGGTTCATTAAGTGGTTTATTTGTTGTGATCTTGATGTTTTTATCATATTTGTGAGATAGAGAATTATTATTTCTCATTGTGTTCATTAAAATGAGAAGGGGCTGATTTTGGGTTTACAATGAAGAAAACATTGGATTTTTATGTTTATTGTTGGTTAAGGTGACCAAATTCGTCATAAGTCAAGATCTTGAAATATACAGTTGAACTTTTTGCAAAGTGGTAGTGTTTTTTGTGAGGCACCAAAATACACACCAATGTAGGGATTTTTCTGATTTAATTAGATCTTTTTCAAATTGAGTGTGATCTAATTTAGATTGGTGTTTATTTATTCTTTGGTGCACAGAAGTAAACACGATGATCAGAGGTGGATTACTGCTGGAGAATCTGCTTAGTGTGATTTGTGGTTGACAAGTGCCATGAAGGTACTAGTCTTGTTTCTAATAATTTGTGAGTTCGATTTCCTTGGTTTTCCTCCTTTTCTTCTCCTTATTGAGGTTGAGTAGGCAAGATTTACTTTGTTTACGTTGTTGTTGTGTTGATTTCTGTTCATGAAGGAGTTGTTCTGGAATTGGCTGGCTGACACTGACAGTCACACAGGGATTGGTGATATGTCACCATGTGTCGTGCTGTCATTGGTTACTAGTCGCTGTGGGTCATGCTGTGATTGGTTTACCTTTGTCTTAGCTGTGATGTGATTGGTTGATTGTCATTTTATTTTTGCGTATTTTGCAATAATTTTGATCAAGTGAAATGATGCTGGATTGAAAAAGCCTAAAGCCTCTAAAGTTGTTCCTAATATGGAAGAGAAAAGGTTCCTTGTGAAGAAACTCCTGCATTTGAAATGATGTCGGACGTCTAGTTTCATCCATGCCTGTGGTACTTTTGATATTAGAATGCTTGATTACCTGAGACATACAATGTTTGAGAGAAAACCGCAACCGAGACCTACACAATTTGAATCATTAAATGAATGGGATCAGGTCAATGGTTTTCAATGGTTAGAATCCAAGTGGGGCATGCAGAAAAAGGCATAAAGAGGAGACACAATTCAAGCTGTGGGTGTAATCCCTTCATTAGTTACCAAGAGTTAGAAATTGGGTTCCTGGTTGACTGGGGGCAAGCCCGGGTCAAGCAGTAACCGCCATCCTAGTCAGAGTAGGTCACAAACACACCCTAAAGTAACCTGTGCTCACCCGCACGTAGCTTGGCACAGAGCAGTCAGGCTTAACTTAAGAGGCAATGTGTAAAGTATTTTTGTGACACTTCAAATATAGAACAGTGAAAACACCACACAAAAAGATTCCACACCAAGTTAGAAAATAGGTCCTAATTTAATAAATAAATAAAACAAGACCAAAACAATAGAAATCCAATAAGTAGAACTTGAAATATGAATTTTTGATTATAAACTGTAAAATAGCCGTTAGAAGCAATAAGCGCTTATCTCAGATATCTGGTCAAGCTAGACCGGGACAAAGTCAAAGGTTCAGCTCGACCGCAATGGAGCACAGGCTGGATACAGGGACCCAGTGAGGCCCACTAAACTATAGTACCTTAATCCTGTTGTGTTGACAAAGATGCGGGGGCAGCCAAAGAAATGCATCTGTGTTGATCCCACAGCAGAGGGAGATGCGTTGATTTTGTCGAGGCAAAAACGGTGATGCGTCGGTGCTAAGGGTGACGCACCGGTTCCGAAGGCGATGCATCAGCTCTGCTCCTGTAACAGAGGATGCTTTGTTTCCAAGGGCGATGCACTGGTTCCGAAGGCAATGTGCTGGGTCTGCTCTCAGAACAACTGTGATACATCAATTCTGCTCTTGCAGCAGAGGATACATTGGTTCCGATAAAGCAAACACCTTAGGCCCACGTCCAATTGTCCAGGTGTAGTAGCACAGTGATTGGAAATCTTGTGTCACTGAGAATTCAGATCTGGAGGTTAGCCAACTAGCCCTTGAGGTCACTCTGGGATGGGGGAAAGTGGTGCAGGTCCAGTCCTTCTCATCCAGACTAGAAGGGCAGTAGGCAGCAGCAGGTCAGCACAGCAAGAAAGCATTTCTTCCAGAGCATCAGTCCAGCAGAGTAGCAGTCCTTCAGCAGCACAGCAATGCTTCTTCTTTGGCAGGGTATCCACAGGTCCAGAATTGTACTGAAGTGGTAGTATCGGAGGACCAGGACTTATACCCAGTTGTGCGTTTGAAGTGGGGGAGACTTCAAATAATGGTTTTTGAGGTGCACAGAAGCTCTCCCTTCCTGCCCTGGCTCCAGACTGTGGCTGTTAGGGGGAGTACACAAAGCCCAGCTGTCATTCTCCCTAGACTTGTATCAGAGACAGGCTGCAGGTACACAGTGCTAAAAACAAAAAAAGTCACTTTCTAAAAGTGGCATCTTTACAATTGTAATGATAAATTTGACTTTGTCATTAAAGAGGATTTATCATTACAATTCCAAAGGTACTAAGCATGACAGATCTACCTCCTTCCAATTGGGAATTACAGCTTATTAGATTTAACAAGGAATCACAATGTTATCTTACAGGAGGGGTTTGCCTCACAGTAGCAAAAAATGAGTTTGGGAATTTTTCACAACCAGGACAGGTAAAACTTAAAAGTACATGTCCTACCTTTTATTTACAGCATTCTGCCTTGTGGGCTACCTAGGGCCTATCTAGGGTTGACATGTTTAAAGGGCTACTTAAGTGGGTGGCACAATCAGTGCTGCAGGTCCACTAGTAGTATTTAATTTACAGGCCCTGGGCACATGTAGTGCACTTTACTAGGGATTTATAAGTGAATTAAATATGCAAGGTAGGTAAATGCCAAACAAACTATGTTTAGGGGATTAAGCACACGTACTTAGCACTGGTTACCAGTGATGAAGTGCACAGAGGCCTAAGGCCAACAAAAACGAATTCAGCAAAATTGTAGGCAAGCAGGCAAAATGTTTTGGGGAAGACCACCTTAAGGCTGTCAGGTCTCACACCAAGTTAGACAAAAAGAACATTGATAATAAATCTCATGGTTCTAATGCTGAAAAGCGAAAGTGAGACAAAGAAATTGATTCTGATAAGAGGAGGATTTCTTAAATGACCTTTTACATTCTAGATCTCCTCCTTACAAAGATGTTGCACAGACACCAAGGCCACCAGTACCTGATGTAGGTACAGGAGAACCAAGCAGAGTACACGAGCAATGACAACACTGAGTGCTCTACCTGAGAGTGCTTAGCCAGATTTACCTGGCCCTAGTGGAATTACGACTACTGTCAATACAGCGGTCCCTGCTATTGAGGCTTTTGCTACCTCACCACCTGAGAAGAGAGAAATTAATATTGCTAATCTGAAAATTGTATCTGGCAACATTTTGCAGGGTACAATTGAGACAAAAAGGCTGTTGAATTTAGATATTTAAATAGGGATGCAGCTAGGTGTGTGCATGAAGCAGATGACAGGATTGAAGATTTGGCAAAAGAATTTGAGATTTTTCTGTGCAAAAATAAGTGCTTGCGTAAAAAGGTCCGAATAGAATTGAGTGAAGCAGAAATAAAGAACGTGGGTCTATTGACATTGTGAACTCATATTAAGGAGTTGATTGACTTCTAAAAGACTGGAAAGATTTGTGAAAATACAAGGACAAGTGTAAGGGAAAAACAAGCTTCAGAAAATGAGTGTTGTTATGAGTGAACTTGAAATGGAAATGGATTTGCCTGTATTCCCTTTACAGGAATTACAGGGGAGAATTATTTGCATGTTCCGTGGACTTGGTCTGATCTCTATGCATGACAGAATTTCCAAAATTGAGGGAGTAACCAGATAAGTGGTACACAGAGGTTAAAAGACTAGTGACCATTTTGAAGGTGCTTTGGACAGTTTTGAATAGTTTGTTTAAGATTATTGATCCCAAAGATGTGTGTGCTGATTGCAAAGCTGCTGTTGGTTGGCCAACTGATGAACCCCAGAGAGTACAGCCTAATAATGGTCTGAGTGCTCTAGTGAAGGAGAAATATAAAGCAGTGATAGAGCATCTGAAACAAATGTTGCTTGAGAAAGAGGCAAATTGGGCAAAAATGATGAGAACCACACAATAACCGAAAGTACATGCATACTATGAGAGGCTTATGTTAATCATATAAAGTACAGTGGAGTCCAAGTTCTGGCGAAAGAAAATCTTAGCAGATTTGTATCAGCTTTCATTTTGGGTTTGCACCAGGGGCTTCGCTTGCATATTCAGCAGAGTGGCATGTATTGGAAGACTACGTATATTGATGAGATACTCAAGTATGCCAAATATTACCGTGATTGCTCTGATGCCACACAGAGAAAGATTAAGGAGAAGTTGATGGTTGCTCAAATGAAAAAGTTTTAGAGCAGTTGTAGAAATTAGATGGTGACTTCAAGATGTGCTTCTGGTCTGGTTAGTGGTACAAATTCTAGTGCATCTTCAAATTTTGGGATGCAGGGAATGCAAGGAGTTAATGTGCAAAGAAATAACATGGTATCTATGAATGTAGTCCCAAAGGGCAGAGGTAGAGAGTTTGTAAATAGTTCTGGAATAAATGTGAATGTCAACATGATTAAGAAGGTCACTTTTTGTCATTTGTGTGGGAAAATCGGCCATTGGAAGCGCAAATGTAGTCAGAATTCAGATCGAATTCCAAATAATTTTATTCCTTGGATGCAGTAGAATGCAAAGCACATGACACATTTTGCTGTGCCAGACCAACTGCCATCTATGCAGCATGTGCAGAATCAGGCAAAATTCCTTCAGAATATACCTGTAGCTCCAGTGTTGCAGCAAAACATGAGAAATAAAATGCCACATAATTCAGGTTTTCAGCAGAGTCCCTTGATTTTAAATAGTGATTTCCTCCAGTTCACATGAAAGGGCAACAAACTTGCAATGAAAGTGCCTGAAGGGGAGGAGGATTGCATACCTGGTGCAGTCCTGGAGGTAGACTATAATGACTAATGTGTACATGGTGAGGTGAATGGCCACCATGCATCATTTTTGATCGATAGTGTTGTTACTCACTTGAAGGTTCATTCCATGGAGGTCCCAAATCTACCCTTCTCAGGAATAGAAGTCCAAGTTGTAGGAATAAGCAATAAAGAAATTACGCATCAGATTTAATGAAATGTCCAAGGTAAAATGGTGTCTATAGAAAACGATCACCAATTTATATTATTTGATTCGAGACCTGTTAATTTTACTTGGCAGGGATTTACTTATCAAAATTAATAGCATGATTTACTGTTCAGCAGATGGTGTCACAATTCAGACTCAAGATGAGGGTTCAGTATTCATAATAAAATTACAAGAGTCAAGAGTTCAGATGTTACCAGTTCTTAATAAGATGACCTGCCTGTTGATTTAAGACACAAATTAAAAGAAAAGGTATGGGATTTTACAGGTGAAGAGATGGGATTGATACCAAGTGCAGAGCCAGTAAAAATTACAGTTGAACCAGATGCAATGTACCCCAGTACTCAACAATAAATATTTTCACATGAAATAGAAGGAATGAAGCCTTTCATAGAACAAAATGATAGAACAGGAAACCTTACTTAGGTATTGTTTGATTCCGGGGCAAAAATCACCATAATCTCCAATTGATTTTATCGTAGTAAGTTGCTGGATCAGGTCACTTTATGTAAACCTAATATCAGACCCTGTGCTTATGGGGGTGAGCCAATAATGTTACATGGATATTTCATAGGTCTAATTGAATATAATCAATGTTTGGTTTCAGGGAAAATATATGTGTCGAAGAGAGGGGATTGGATCATTGGCTGGAAACATCAAGGTGACCTGTGTGCCTTGTTAGATCCCAGCAGTGACTCCCCGATTTGTTTAAAGGAGAAGGAGAACTCTGCAGTTTTGAGGCGCTGTCTGTTAGTAAAATGTTGAAATGATTCAAAAATGATTTTCTGAACGTTTTCAGGAAAGAGCAAGAATGTTACGGACAATATAAACACGGGATAAGTTTAGTTGTTGGAGCACAACCTGAATGTGGCAAAGTGAGTAACGTTCCCTAGCTGTCAGAGAGGAAATGTGTGAGGAAATCAAGAAACTCAAAGAGAGTGGTATTATAGAAGAAGTTGAGGGAACTGAGTGCCGTGTAAAAATTCCCATAGCTGACACTCTCCAGATTGATTCCTTAATGTAGTGATGAACCAGTTGTGGATCTTCTGTTGGATGAGGAAACTGAATTTGTATATGCAGTGGATTGCAATATCATTGCGGAGGAAAGATGTAGTGAGGAGTTAAGAACTGACAAAGTACTTCACAAGGTTGTAAATTTGGCACGGAAGGAGTAGCTTCGTAAAAAACAAGGGTCTGATGGTTATCAAGCTTATTGGTGCGTGAAGGATGAATTGTGTACTAGTAAAGGTCTGCTGTTTAGAGGAACTAGACAAATACCACTGTGCAGTCCTAGAGAGGAATTGATTACTCTAACTCATGAGTCGCATCAAGGAATGTTGAAAAGTAAGGAGAGATTGCGATCTTCATATTGGTAGCCGTCAATAGACAAACAGGTTGAGAGAGTACTGTGAGATTGCTTACCCTGTGCCCTTAGTAAAAAGTCTAAACAGACTAGGGTGCAACATATGGTGCTCAGGGAATGTCCCAACGGACCGTGGAAGGAAACTGCAATGGATATTTTAGGTCGATCCATGGAGATGGACAACAAATGTATGTAATAGTTGTAAAAGGCATGTTTTCAAGATGTCCAGATATTTTTTGACAGGTGCTATAGAGAGCAAGTATCTGATCAGATTCTTGAAGGAACTCATAGCGAGGGAAGGGTTTCCAGGCACCTTACTTACAGACAATGGGGGTCTAACATCCAAGGAAATTAAAGAGGTTCTGAGTAACGGAGGATAAAGCACAAACATTGTGCCTTATATCACCCGGAAACTAATGGAATTGCTGAGAGGTTGAATAGGGTGCCTAAATAAACAATAATGTTAGCGAAGCCAAATTCTTTGAATTGGAAAAAGGAAGTGATGAAGAAGTTCGAAGCATACAGAGTCACGCCACATAGTACAACAGGAAAAACGCCTTTTTAACTGTTTCGAGGAAGGCTGTTCATTCTCATTTAGCAAGACTATTTTAACACATTGTATTTAGTTAGATAATAATGACTTTGGCCCATTTTCTCTTTTTAGGTTGGTACCACACCTTGCTCCTAATGATGACCCTTTTCTAAATTGTTTTGCTTGGGTTGAAACATTGACAAATTGCACTAGTGGACTTTTACTAATTATTATAATGTACACAATGTACTCTTATTCTGAGCCATGTTATTAAAAAAAATCTCTCTATATCAGACCCTAATTTTGTAGATATGCTTGCATATAGCACCAGCCCACATTCTTTCGCATCTATCACTATTCACTATCCCATTTAGTTGGAGCACTTGTTTTACAATGGATTGTCTTTTAATGTTATTAATGAAAATATACATTGAATAAATGAAACTGTATTTTTCAAACACTTGAGATCTGTATATGATTAGACAAGGAAGTCTAGGTTTATACTTCTTACAAGGGGGCAATTGTCTATGCTTAATTATTAATTCACCCAGCTTTCCAGGAATACAGGACTGTCCCATAACATTTTGCATTATATAGAATCATGTTCATAAGAATTCTCTGGAACCTCAGTGGGAAGGGCCACATCAGGTGATACTTGTGACTGACACTACTGTGATATGTGCTGGAATATCACAGTGGATCTATGTAGCTCACTCGAAGATAGTACAGACTTCAGATGAAGAAGTGGTGATACAGAGTCAAGACTTGAGTTTGCTGTGTGGAACCAGAGAAGAGGCAAATGTGAAACAACTCAAGACGCAGCTCCAGAAGGTCTAGAGGGGGTGAAGAAAACAACATTGAAAATCAAGGAGAAGAACTGTTGCAAGGCAATGAGCAACAAGCGGAAATTGAGACTGAATCTCTATCTTGTGAGAAAGTGAAGCTGAAAATTTGAGTCTCAAGAACCCCCAAAGGAGAGCAGTTCATAGTGAGTCAAGTTGCTTCTGCTGATCAAAGCACAAGGTCAGCTGTTCATGAAGAAGCTACAATAGTAGTTACAAGAGTAGCAGAAAATGAGAGTGTCAATCAAGGAGTTAAGTTGCCTAGATCTGTGAGAAGGAGCGAAAGAGTGCACTGGAAACCCCAGTGACAAGATTGAATTAGAGAAGAGACAAAGACAATTTAAGTTGACTCTGATTATAGTGAACGTGAATCACCTGTAGCCAAAAGACTGACAAGAGAGAGAGTGCCAAACAGAAAGTATGTAGCTCCTGAATGGACATAGCCAGCATTAGTCACTGCAGATGAAGAATGAGATGTGGAAGTCCATGATTTGACAAACTTCTGACAGTTCATTTTTGAAGACAGATCAGAACAGCCACTTTGAACTTTTAGTAAAGAATTCTGATGGGTCTTCAGCTGAAGTTTGAATTATTTTTGAAATACGCAAAAAGTAGATATTTTGTGTGTTGTGTACCTTAGGTATCTAGAAGAAAATAGTAGGGTGCCTTGAATTCTATGAACTGAGTTAATGATTTGAACATTTTGAGAAACAAAATGATTGCTGATTTTGTGCCTTTTCAGAAGTTGGGTTTTCTTGCATCACTTTTGTTTTTTAGTAGAAGCTGCTGCAAAATATGTGGCATTTTTTGTTGATAATGGTATTAATCATATTAGTCGGCCTACCTCCAGTTAGATATGTTTCACCTACACAAATTGAATTAACTGATACACGCAATGATGTCTTACATATGAAGTTAACATATAAGGATAGTTATGTAGGCAGTTATAAAGCAAATATATATTTGAACATCTTAGAAGAATATGTATAAATTATGAAAGTAAGAAATTGTTTTGTTTGTACATCTTTGCCTTCCTCAAAGAGGGTGCAGCCTATTCTCAACTGCCTCTCTCCTATGCTCTTTATTGCAATGCTTTTATTATATTTTTACAAAAATAGTTTTTGTCACCATATCTTTCAAACTTCAACACTTTACTTGAAGAACTACCTCCATCTGAAGACTCTGGGAATTTTGTGACTTTTTCGAGACACTTGAAAACAATTGCCCAACCTAACTTGAAAACTAACTGGACTAAAATGAATTTGTATATAGTTTGAGTGGAGAAGGATATGAGTTTATTAAGAGTATATTGAAAGAAGTTTGACATTTTTGAGAAATTGGAAAGATGCACATCAAATTAAGATACAAATTGAAGCTTAGGAGAAATGTAGGAATTCAAATGCGCATCGGAGCTTGAGATTTGAGCATGAGAGAGTTGTGTATTGTGTGCAAGAAGTCTCAAGGTACTAGTTCAGTGGAATTGGATTGAGAGAGTGGGTGTGAAAGAAGTTATGTTGTAGATGAAGACTTTTTGGTTGGTGTAAAGCCAATATTTTAAGCAATTTATTATCTTTGTGGTAGGACTGCATATTTTAACCTGCCCCGTAATTGGGTAGGGAGTTGCTATCTTGCTTTGGAATTTTCACGGGTTTACCATGCAAAGGAAATAAATGATGCTGTTACTCTGAAAAGGGTGAAGTGTGGATTTCAAAAAATTGTAGTGGAGGTTCTGGGTACTATGATTCCATCTATTGGTATGGCTTTGAATGATGCGAAGATTAGAAGATTATCTACAGCCTTGATTCTAACACTGCAGGAGTATTAGCTATGATTAATGAGAAGAAAATGGCTTTGCATACTATTATTATGTAAAACCTTGTGTTAGATATATGTCTCGCGAGGAGGGGGAGTCTGTCATGTGTTGAAAGTACGACAATGCTGTACCTTTATTGCCGATAACAGTAGGATTATTAACAGATATAGTAAACGTTACTAATATTACTTATGGAGAAAAAGCTCTTTAAGATTATGTTTTTGGGGAATCATTTGGTTCCTGGTTTAGTGAGATCGGAAAGAATTTTGGAAAGGATGGTAAATGGTTTGATAGCTTAGGTCAGAGTGACTTGTGTACAATACCAACCCTTATAATTATTGTGTTAATAGGGGCAATTCAGCTTATTCTTTTATTTCAATTCATTGAAATAATCTTTTCTACAATGGGATTAAATTGTGAGTGTAAGAAGAAGATGTCAACAATTTTTAAGAATAAGTGGAAGCAAGATCTCCTTGGTTGGACGATATGAAAGTGCAAGTTTCGGATGACATCAAAATGCTGTAAGAATCGGAATGCAAGAGACAGAAAGTGATGTATACTATATAATGAATGTATTATTGGGAATTGTTGGTGATGATGCAATCATCAGAGGGGGTTATCTGGTTAGAACTGTATATTAGCATGAATCTATTGTAATTGAAATGAAAATATTGTGATATTTAGAACTGCATTTTCTGGCTTATGTTTAGCTATGCAACAAATTAGGCGTCAACTCTATCTTTAAAAATATGGCTTTTCTTTCACAATGTTCATTGTGTGTTTATATTTTCTCATTTTACACTTCATGCATCAGAATGTGTACTGTTGTTCTGGTAAAACATAGATGATTTGGGTGACATATTGCTTAGAGTACTAATAATGTGTTTGATGAATTCTAGTCATAATTGATCAATTATTAATATTGCAATTGAAACAATTTTCCTTAAATATTTAGAAGTGTATTTAAGAATGTATTTTAATTGTGCAATTTTTAACATTAGTACACGATTTTAAATCAAATGGATGTTGTTTCTGATACACTGTTTAAACTGCTCCTGCTCACTCCCCCTCACAATCAATATACCCCTGCGTGACTTCTCTCCCAATAGTTTCTGCAGTCTTCCAGAGCACAGAACACTGGGACGTAACTGGGTATTTTCTTTCAAGCTCATGCAATTGTGAATAAAACTTTCTTTCGTGTGCTGAATGTAATATTTTGAAGACCCTTCTACTGCAGCTTCCTGCTGTGGGCCTGGTTGAAAATATTGTGTATGGGCTATTGTTTGACTAATGTAACATAATGTGTTGTGCATCTCTGGATAGCAACAGAGTAGACGCTGCTGTGGACTTCTGTTGAGGTGGGCTAGTTCTATATGCCTTACTGTAAGAAATTCAATTGTTGGTTGACTGGGGTGTCAGCCCTGGTTAAGCAGCAACCATAATCCTTGTCGGAGTGAGGAACAAGCAACCCTAAATTAATCTGTGCGCAACCGTCTGGCAGCTTGGCACAGAGAAGTCAGGCTTAATTCAGAGGCAATGTGTAAAGTATTTGTGCAACACTTCAAAAAGCAATAAAGTGAAAAACACCACACAGAAATATCAAGTTAGAAAAATAGAGTTCTTTTTAATAAATAAAACAGGACTAAAATGACAAAATTCCAACCAGTAGAACAGGAGATTTTAATTTTAAAGATTTTAGTGAAAATAGCACAAAAAGCACAAAGCCAACTATGGATGTCTAGTCGCTTTGGACCGGGACAAAGTCTCATGTTTTGGCTGACTGCGTAGTAGCACGAGCTGACTACAGGGACCCTGTTAGGCCCACTGAAGAAGTACTTTAAATCCTGTTTTGGGGAGCATTGAGAGGATCCGCGTTAAAAAAAAGTGTCAATATCTGCTAATTTCCTTTCACAGTGACTTGGTTATTGTGATCTATTTGGAAAGTAATACTTTACAACACTATATGGTACACTTACCTGACAAATGGATGGTAGTGGGTGTTGTTATGTTCCCTAAACTAGGCCTAAGTAGCAAAGCGACCTTTCACCTATATTCGTCGTACCTTGCTCTGTATAACGGTTCTAGCACTGACCTTTTACCCGGTTTTGTGCTAAATAAATGTCTATTGGTTTCCTTGAAACTAGACTCATTTATTATGCATGAGGTTTCTTAGTATAAACATCTGCACATGGTGTACATAACAGGATTAACATACTCTGTACAAAAGTCATCCCTATCTTCCATTCTAGGGCGACCAGGCTACTTTGCATACATACAATTATTGATTTAAGCTCATCTACATAATCGTACTCACAACATATCAATTGTGGTAGAAACCCTGAGGCTACCTTTTTGATATAAAAGAACCCCACCTTCACTAGTAGAGAGGAGGAGACTCTTCCACGCTGACACAGACACTGAGGTCCCGGCACGCTGAAGCTTTAATACGCAGCGGTCTGACATCCCTTGCGGGGTGTCCAACTCGTGATCAAGACGGGGTCCTTCATTACCTCGCATTCAGGTAATCGGGTTGGCTCTTTCCTAGGGGATTCTGGGCTTCACACCCACATGAATGCTAGGTACACTTAGGTACACTTAGGTAGGGTCCGTACAGTAGGGGTACGCTTAATCACTGTCATGTTTATATGCCTGCATATATTCGCTGTCTGAGCACCATAGTAGAATTCTACCTTCTATTTACTCTGTTGGTGCTCATAATCTCTTATGGTAGCTATTGTCTATTGATACTTGCAGCAAATCTGTTTTATACTAGAATGACGCTATTTCAAGAAATGCTTATTGAAAACGTTCCCAACGTTTATTCTGTGTTTCTCTCTGAGACTTAGGGGCCGATTCCGATCTCGGCCGGTAGGGCTCCGAATCGGTTTCGGCTTTACCGGATCCGATTCGGAGCCCTGTTTCCCGACCGAACCGTACGCGGGTCCGGCCGAGCGAGTACGATGCGAAATCGCCGACCGACTCGTCCGGGCGTCCCGACCGCTCCGACCGACTCGCTCCCGGCTCGAACCGCTCCGACCGACTCGCTCGGACTCGACTCGCACCGCGCAATGGAGACGCTTTCCCGGCCGGGTAAGTACGATGCGCGCCGCGAGCAGTCCGACCGAGCCGCGCACTCCGGCTCGTAAGAGCTGTCGGAGCCGTACTTTGGGGGTCCGTGTCGGACCCCCTGTACGCGTAGCCGCGCGAGT
This sequence comes from Calotriton arnoldi, assembly GCA_963921515.1. NCBI lineage: Eukaryota > Metazoa > Chordata > Amphibia > Caudata > Salamandridae > Calotriton > Calotriton arnoldi. Next base: position 657,451 of record CAWUFW010010637.1, on the reverse strand, counting down.
CGCACACAGGGGGGACCCATGGGTCCCCCCTACCTGTGCGTGTACGGCGCGAATCGCTTCGTCGCGTACCCGCTGTAGGGGGCGCCCTTGTCCGACTCGCACCCATTGAGTCAATGGGAGCCCGCGTACGCGTTGTGCGACCGGCTCCCATTGACTTCAATGGGAGTCCGACCGACTCGAGTCCGATAACATACGGACGCATCGTACTCGTTCGGTCGGGCTGCACGGGTCCGATTCGGTCGGAAATCTCTCCGGGTCCGGCTCGGTCGGAGAAATTTCCGGCCCGAATCGGAATCGACCCCTAAGTGAGCATGATTGACTGAGCGAAAAGTACTGTACAGTTTCCACAATCCCTGAAGGGTCAAGGGTTGTCATGATTGATGGTTGCCAGAAAGGAATTAGTTCCTTGGTAAGGTTATGGTGGCACTGTGAGTTAGCTGGTCTATAGGCTGACATATCCTGCAGGGGTGTCCGGAATCAGTCCAGACACCCAGCCCTTAGTTTATGTTGTCCAACAAATGTGCAGATCCTATATATTTTTAGGAACTACACAACAGTGTGACTGCTGCAGCTAGAATGTCTCCCAAATCCCAGGATGGGGTCCTTTGGATTAATGAGGAACTCCTGAAGGCAGCTGTAATGTATAGTACATAGACATATGTCAATACAAAGGATAATGTGAATCATTTTACATGTATATGTCATAGGTATACACTTTCAACACAGTTGAGGGTACCCCTCTTCAGATGAGACAATATAAGCAATGACATCGCTCTTTACATTGCACCAGGCCGTGATAGCATCATGACCGACCTTTTAGCAGTAGAAGTATTTACTAAATTAGGGGGCAACTGGGTGAATGGCTCAAAAAGAGATTCTTCTGTTTAATGCTTCCAACCCTCTTCATTGTAGTCACAGTATAACACTAAACCTAAGTATTATTTAAGAATCAGATTTTCAGAAGACCCTAATGCACTATATGATAATAACAATGTACCCCTTATTACAAAAGTTAAAATATCATTTCAGAGACGAGATACAATACTATACTATATACTATAGGCAACATTTCCTTAATCAAAATGAATATACTTCATTTATTTGTTACGACTTCCCTTGTTTTTTTATCAAGCACTTTCTTCTCTAAAGTAAATGGATTGCATTTAAGCTTTATTTGGGTAAGAACGAAAGTTAGAATTTCTATTAAAGGACTGAAGGTTCCCAAAAATGGGAGGGGGGCTTGCCCTTCCTGATCTCTGCTTGTATTATTTAGCAACAGTACTAACACAAATATGTCAATTAGCTACAAGCCTTGACATATATGAGAATAATATTATGCCAAGAATGTTAAAAGATAAGGCGATATGTGATTTACCAAGTTCTATTGAGCTTGCAAAACTTCCAAAGAGAGTTCAATATAAGATGTTTATTTTTAAAGAAAAAAAAGGCTAGGCTTGACAAGGTTTTTCAAAGCCCAAACATAAATGCTGATACTTAATTGATCGAATAACACAATTTATCTACACTCATCGCCCCAGAATAGTTCGAGTGATGGTGGCAATTAGGGGTTATTTAGTTTGGCAATCTTTTCTTAGGTAACAATTTTAGAGAGATTTCTGTTTTTCAACTGTCTACCAAGAAAGACGCAGGCTTGTTTTAATCATCATACATTCAGTCGCAGCAGGTGGTTAAACAGCTGATAATAACCCAAATTATACAACACACCGGAGCTTCTTAATCACATTTATTTGTCAGATTCTATTAATTTAAAAGTGTATTTTTGCATCAGAAACTTCTTATAGAAACAACAATTGAAATTTAACATATAATGAAAAGGGCTGACTCAACAGGGTAAATGTTTGGTTGAAAATGAACAAGATTTCATACAAGGCAACACATGGCTGCACCTTTCATTGAATGTTGTTCTTTAAATGGATGCTGTACAACATTTAGTCCCAGGGTATCTCTAGCCTGCCCATGTTGCGCAAATAACTCTAGAGGAGTCTAGATGCTTATGTTTATGGTATACCCCTGTTACAACTATTTGATTAATGATTATCAAAGGAATTGAATGAATTTTTATTTTTTCTCTCTCTTTTTCTTATTTCAATAAATGTATCTCCTTTCTCATTTAAGGACTTTTTATCATGTATCTCTATTACTTTTGCATGCCTAATTAAGAAAATAATAAATAAATACATGTCAGTAAAAGAAAGATGAAGTTATTCAAGCATGGCCTAGGCACTTTCCTTGCTTGAGCAGTGCTGCATGATCTAGAATAATTTGGAGGCACATGGGACTTCACTCCAGACAAAATACAATCTGGGAAAATATTGCCTTGAAAAAGAAGACAATGTTCTCGAAGAAGAGTACAGCAGCTGTGAGAAATTGAGTTGTTGGTTGAGGTGGAGTGAAACCCTACTCAAGCAAAAGCCACAATTCTTGTCGGGGTGAACCACAAAAAGTCATTAAATTAACCTGTGCTTAACCGTGTGGTAGCTTGACACAAAATCAGTTAGGCTTAACTTATAGGCAAGGTGTAAATAATGTATGCAACATACAAACATTAATAAAGTGGAAACACAACACAAGAAAAATCCCACACTACGTTAAAAAATAGAGTAATATGTAATAAAAAATTTGACAGCAAAAATGACAAAAATCCCTTCACTAGAACTGGAGATATGCACTTTCAAAGAATTATGGCAAGTATAGAGCCTAAAAGCACAAAGCGCCACTCACGATTATCCGGTCATGCACGACTGGGTGAAAGTCACAAGTACAGGCCGACAGCGATGGAGCGCAGGCCAGATACCGAGATCAGGTTAGTTCCACTGAAAAAGTTACCTTCTAAAGTTCAGCGTGAAGAGTTCTGTTCCTGGTGGAGGAGGATGCGTGGAGCAGGGAGAGCATCGTGAAATGGACGTCACTGCAATACAAACAGCAGGCCGGGTGTTGTGGATAGTCATTACTGTAGCTTGAAGATCCTGACAGCCGTTGCGGACAATCATTGCTGGAGCTTTGTATTGGCGGTCGCTGCAGGCTGTCAATGCTGTAGTGCAAAGTGCAGACCTCGCATTGCTGGTTGTGGCTGCAGGTAGCTTAAGCTGTAACAGTCGGGTTGACTGGACCTTTGCGTTGTTGCGGAAGGCAAGATCTTAGTGTGATTTCGCAGTCACGAAGAGCCCAAACCTTCTGGATTTTTCCTTTTCTTTTAGGAAGAGCTCAACTGATTCCACACCAAGGGTGAAAGACCTGAGGGGCACCACATTTGGGGGTCAGGAACTCACTACAATGGAGGCCAGCAGGGCTCAGGGAGGTCCAGTTGCAGGTCCATTCAGTTCCATTGATGCTGGTCAGCTAGACAGTAGCAGGGAGACCTCTGGAGCTTGTTGTGTCCCTGTAATTCAGAAAAGAAGATCAATCAGCTGACCCTGGGATTCACATCAGCCTGGAATGAAGGGTGCAAGTACAGTCTAACTTCTCACAAAGCAGGGCAGGCTTTGAGTAGCAGGGTAGTCCTTTGGCAGCAGTGTAGTCTTTCTTCTGTAGTATCCACAGGTCCAGGAGTGTACTGAGGAGTGGGTCTAAGGGTCCACTTGTTATACCTGGTGCCCACTCTGAATTGGAATAAACTTCTGGAGTCCCCCCCCCCCTACAAAAGTGTCTGGAATTTCCTCCCTCTCCGCCCTGTTCCCAGTCTGTCTACAAGCTAGGCTAGTGTGAAGTCCTTTGTGTTTGAGCTGAGGCAGAGTCTATGAAGCACAAGTGTGACAGGTGACAGCTCTACCTCCCTCATTAAGAAGTGATGGCCCATCTTGACAACACCCAGACCGTCTATTTTGTGACTGTCTGGGAGGAATACACAAAGGCCAAATGCCAACTACAGCTAGTCGTGTGACCCAGGAAACAGGCTGCAGGCACCAAATGGTTAGGACAAGAAAATACCATCTTTCTAAAAGTGCCATTTTCAGAATTGTGACTTAAAATCTGACTTTACCATTAAGTAGGGTTTTAAATCACAATTCCTCAGACACCAAACATAATAAGTCTATCTGCTCCCAGAAAAAAGTTATCACTTATTAAGTACCCCAATGTTAGCCTATGAGAGAGGTAGGCCTTGCATTAGTGAAAAATGAATATGGGAGTTATGCAGTATCTCTATTTTCTCTCTTATCCCAAATCTCCTTCTCCTCATCTACTGTTTGTCTCAGAAATCTGACTGTTTGTAGTCTGCATCCTAACCACACTGCTGAAGGAGGTCACATCTGTAATGTCAGAATCAGTTACAGTAAAATAAGAGATAGGAACCATTCAAAGAGCGGAAAGAATACTAATTAGATGCTAGTCAGTTGCCTTTGCATTTAAAACTAAAGGACACAGATCTTTGGACATTCCCACCTCCCTTATGAGACACTTAGGGGCCGATTCCGATCTCGGTCGGAGGCGCACCCAATACTATTCGGTCGGGAAAAAGCCATGCGAAAGCCAGTTTCCCGACCGATCCGTACAGCACACCGAACGAGCAAGTACGATGCGCACAACAGCAAAAATTCCGGCCGAGCCGTACTCACCCAAACCAGGTCCTGTTCTCCGACCGAGGCGAATCCGGAAACGCCGAATCGAGTCGCACGGAAGGGAAAATGCAGCCCCGTCCGGCCGGACAAGTACGATGCGCTTTCCGTGCGCGCCGAACCCGTCGCTACGCACGGCACGTCAAAGCATCCGGGAGAGGCGCACATAAGCTCCGAATCGCGCCACAACACGATCCACGGCTACGAGACGAACACAGCACCGACGAGGACGACGCGAAGCGACGAGGACGAAGCGAAGCGACGAGGACGGCCAAGCGACGAGGACGACGCGAAGCAACGAGAAGGACGAACGACACGAACCAACCATGAATCCCTTCGTCCCGATCATACCAATATTCTACATCTACTACCGGAACAGGCACGGACGCGTACGGCGCAGAAGGTAAGTCAGACACCAACCACAAAACACATACAACACGTACACGACACATCACACACATACACTGGGAATCTGAATATACTTACACCAGCAACAGCAGCACCATAGGGGCGGGATGCCCATCACCAATGCCACATATGCACACAGGGGCCTGAATGCGCGCCACCACCCCAACCCAGGGGGGCTGGATGCCTACCACTACTACCACCCTTAGCCACGGGGGCAGGATGCCTACCACTACTACCACCCTCACCCAGGGGGGGCAGGATGCCCACCACTACTACCACCCTTAGCCAGGGGGGGCAGGATGCCCACCACTACTACCACCCTTAGCCAGGGGGGCAGGAAGCCTACCACTACTACCACCCTTAGCCAGGGGGGCAGGATGCCTACCACTACTACCACCCTTAGCCAGGGTGGCAGGATGCCTACCACTACTACCACCCTTAGCCAGGGGGGGCAGGATGCCTACCACTACTACCACCCTTAGCCAGGGGGGCAGGATGCCCACCACTACTACCACCCTTAGCCAGGGGGGCAGGATGCCTACCACTACTACCACCCTCACCCAGGGGGGGCAGGATGCCCACCACTACTACCACCCTTAGCCAGGGGGCAGGATGCCTACCACTACTACCACCTCACCCACGGGGGCAGGATGCCTACCACTACTACCACCCTCACCCAGGGGGCAGGATGCCCACCACTACTACCACCCTTAGCCAGGGGGGCAGGATGCCTACCACTACTACCACCCTCACCCACGGGGGGCAGGATGCCTACCACTACTACCACCCTCACCCAGGGGGGCAGGATGCCCACCACTACTACCACCCTTAGCCAGGGGGCAGGATGCCCACCACTACTACCACCCTCACCCAGGGGGGCAGGATGCCCACCACTACTACCACCCTTAGCCAGGGGGGCAGGATGCCCACCACTACTACCACCCTTAGCCAGGGGGCAGGATGCCTACCACTACTACCACCCTCACCCAGGGGGGAAGGATGCCCACCACTACTACCACCCTTAGCCAGGGGGCAGGATGCCTACCACTACTACCACCCTCACCCACGGGGGCAGGATGCCTACCACTACTACCACCCTCACCCAGGGGGGCAGGATGCCCACCACTACTACCACCCTTAGCCAGGGGGGCAGGATGCCTACCACTACTACCACCCTCACCCACGGGGGGCAGGATGCCTACCACTACTACCACCCTCACCCAGGGGGCAGGATGCCCACCACTACTACCACCCTTAGCCAGGGGGCAGGATGCCCACCACTACTACCACCCTCACCCAGGGGGGCAGGATGCCCACCACTACTACCACCCTCACCCAGGGGGGCAGGATGCCCACCACTACTACCACCCTTAGCCAGGGGGCAGGATGCCTACCACTACTACCACCCTCACCCACGGGGGGCAGGATGCCTACCACTACTACCACCTCACCCAGGGGGCAGGATGCCCACCACTACTACCACCCTTAGCCAGGGGGCAGGATGCCCACCACTACTACCACCCTCACCCAGGGGGGGCAGGATGCCCACCACTACTACCACCCTTAGCCAGGGGGCTGGATGCCTACCACTACTACCACCCTCAGCCAGGGGGCAGGATGCCTACCACTACTACCACCCTTAGCCAGGGGGGCAGGATGCCTACCACTACTACCACCCTTAGCCAGGGTGGCAGGATGCCTACCACTACTACCACCCTTAGCCAGGGGGGCAGGATGCCTACCACTACTACCACCCTTAGCCAGGGGGCAGGATGCCTACCACTACTACCACCCTCACCCACGGGGGGCAGGATGCCTACCACTACTACCACCCTCACCCAGGGGGGCAGGATGCCCACCACTACTACCACCCTTAGCCAGGGGGCAGGATGCCCACCACTACTACCACCCTCACCCAGGGGGGCAGGATGCCCACCACTACTACCACCCTTAGCCAGGGGGCAGGATGCCCACCACTACTACCACCCTTAGCCAGGGGGCAGGATGCCTACCACTACTACCACCCTCACCCAGGGGGGAAGGATGCCCACCACTACTACCACCCTTAGCCAGGGGGCAGGATGCCTACCACTACTACCACCCTCACCCACGGGGGGCAGGATGCCTACCACTACTACCACCCTCACCCAGGGGGGCAGGATGCCCACCACTACTACCACCCTTAGCCAGGGGGGCAGGATGCCTACCACTACTACCACCCTCACCCACGGGGGGCAGGATGCCTACCACTACTACCACCCTCACCCAGGGGGGCAGGATGCCCACCACTACTACCACCCTTAGCCAGGGGGCAGGATGCCCACCACTACTACCACCCTCACCCAGGGGGGCAGGATGCCCACCACTACTACCACCCTCACCCAGGGGGGGCAGGATGCCCACCACTACTACCACCCTTAGCCAGGGGGCAGGATGCCTACCACTACTACCACCCTCACCCACGGGGGGCAGGATGCCTACCACTACTACCACCCTCACCCAGGGGGCAGGATGCCCACCACTACTACCACCCTTAGCCAGGGGGGCAGGATGCCCACCACTACTACCACCCTCACCCAGGGGGCAGGATGCCCACCACTACTACCACCCTTAGCCAGGGGGCTGGATGCCTACCACTACTACCACCCTTAGCCAGGGGGCAGGATGCCTACCACTACTACCACCCTTAGCCAGGGGGCAGGATGCCTACCACTACTACCACCCTTAGCCAGGGTGGCAGGATGCCTACCACTACTACCACCCTTAGCCAGGGGGCAGGATGCCTACCACTACTACCACCCTCACCCACGGGGGGCAGGATGCCCACCACTACTACCACCCTTAGCCAGGGGGCAGGATGCCTACCACTACTACCACCCTCACCCACGGGGGGCAGGATGCCTACCACTACTACCACCCTTAGCCAGGGTGGCAGGATGCCTACCACTACTACCACCCTTAGCCAGGGGGCAGGATGCCTACCACTACTACCACCCTTAGCCAGGGGGCAGGATGCCTACCACTACTACCACCCTTAGCCAGGGGGGCTGGATGCCTACCACTACTACCACCCTTAGCCAGGGGGGCAGGATGCCTACCACTACTACCACCCTCACCCACGGGGGGCAGGATGCCTACCACTACTACCACCCTTAGCCAGGGGGCAGGATGCCTACCACTACTACCACCCTCACCCAGGGGGGCAGGATGCCCACCACTACTACCACCCTTAGCCAGGGGGCAGGATGCCCACCACTACTACCACCCTCACCCAGGGGGGCAGGATGCCCACCACTACTACCACCCTTAGCCAGGGGGCAGGATGCCTACCACTACTACCACCCTTAGCCAGGGGGCAGGATGCCTACCACTACTACCACCCTCACCCAGGGGGGCAGGATGCCCACCACTACTACCACCCTTAGCCAGGGGGCAGGATGCCCACCACTACTACCACCCTCACCCAGGGGGGCAGGATGCCCACCACTACTACCACCCTTAGCCAGGGGGCTGGATGCCTACCACTACTACCACCCTTAGCCAGGGGGGCAGGATGCCTACCACTACTACCACCCTCACCCACGGGGGCAGGATGCCTACCACTACTACCACCCTCACCCAGGGGGGGCAGGATGCCCACCACTACTACCACCCTTAGCCAGGGGGGCTGGATGCCTACCACTACTACCACCCTTAGCCAGGGGGGCAGGATGCCTACCACTACTACCACCCTCACCCAGGGGGGGCAGGATGCCCACCACTACTACCACCCTTAGCCAGGGGGGCAGGAAGCCTACCACTACTACCACCCTTAGCCAGGGGGCTGGATGCCTACCACTACTACCACCCCCACTCATAGGATGGACAATGCATGACACAACAATCACACCACAACCTAGGGAATGCAAGATTAAGACATCCCCCCACCACCATGACAAGCGTGTGAGCAGGCTGTGTCAAATGCCTACAACACCGAACATGACTTTGAACATACAATGTGACCCCCTAGCACATGTGCCACACATATATGTGTGTGGCACCCACAATGCAAGCAGCCCATGACCATTGTGGCAATGGGGCCTAAACCCCCATCATCACAGTGACCAAAAGGCAAGTGTGGGGTCCATAGCTGAAGCACATTTTGACCATTGTGGCAATGGGGTCTAAACCCCCATCATCACAGTGACCAAAAGGCAAGTGTGGGGTCCATAGCTGAAGCACATTTTGACCATTGTGGCAATGGGGTCTAAACCCCCATCATCACAGTGACCAAAAGGCAAGTGTGGGGTCCATAGCTGAAGCACATTTTGACCATTGTGGCAATGGGGTCTAAACCCCCATCATCACAGTGACCAAAAGGCAAGTGTGGGGTCCATAGCTGAAGCACATTTTGACCATTGTGGCAATGGGGTCTAAACCCCCATCATCACAGTGACCAAAAGGTAAGTGTGGGGTCCATAGCTGAAGCACATTTTGACCATTGTGGCAATGGGGTCTACACCCTCATCATCACAGTGACCAAAAGGTAATTGTTGACAAAGAAAGAGCTGCAACTGCCAAACTGCATGGATCATTCCTGGTCACAGAACCAAAAACTCATCTGTGGCAAAGTAGTGTATGTGTCCCATTGCAACATAAATTGGGGGAGCCAAATACTGCAGTGCAAATGAAACATTCCTTTGGCCATGTGCAGACAAACAACACCCATGGGGGCTGAGACCGTCAACAGTCATCAATGACACAATGACAGAAGTGACCATCAGAATGCAGAACCACATATTTGCACCAATGGGCACACAAATGCAGATACCCTGTGGAGACAGCAGATGTGAGGTGAACAGATACCATACCATGGCAGCAATGGGACACACAAACCATGATCACTGTGCTGACCGATGACCTAGGAGTCCCAGGGACAGCAGGGGAAACACACCAAACAACATACAGCCAATGGCACACCCAAGATATGCCAATGCAGTGGTGCAGATGCACAAACACAAACAGGCAGACCAACACTGTCATCATACACAGCAGGTGAGGGGTGGGGGTGCCAGTGTCCCCAGGCAACAACACAACACATGAGGAGAGCTGAATACCAATCATACAGATGTGCATACACTGCCACACTAAGGTAACTCATGGATCCAAATCCCCTATGTGGGCAAGCAGGCATTGACAGGTGAGAGGGAGCACAAAACACACATGTCACACAGGCACGTAGGAACAACAACTGACACAGCAAGTCACAGACACACCACAGCACCACCCCCAGGGCCCCCACAATGTGGTGACCCTGGGCTGAATAAAAATACCACTGTGATGACAAAGCTAAATGTCGTTCACACTGTGAACCACAGTCAGGTGTCCTGAGCAACTAACTACCATCACACCTACACAAGCACAAATCAATCAGCATGGCCAGTAAGCCAAGGCCAACATGGAGGCAGGGGACTAGCCGGGCAACAACTCTCATCTGCACACACTCAAGACCACACCCCTCGACCTCCAACAATGTGCAGCAGTGAAGTACACATGCACTGGTGACATTGCACATGCACCCATGACTATTCCAGGGTGGTGGGTGGGAACCAAGGTGTAGAAACACATCACACATGGACACTCAACAAGACTCCTGAATGTCTGACACACTGCACACTACGCTGTACATGGACATGACGGCAATACCACACCGACCAATGGGATCCCAGCCACAGTCACACACCAATGAAGAAGCCAAGGTCATCCACAAAGAACACACATAGACAACAACCAACATTGCAGCCCGGACCCTAAGGAGTGCCAGCAGTCACACACACAACGTGTCACAATCACTGAAAGATAACACAAACTGGAAATCACATGACAGGGGCAAACAACAAGTGCCAAAGGGAAACCTGACTGTGACCCATCTGCGTCAGCACACAAACTCTGCCCTGACAGCAAACACACCTATGGGTGACACCCTGATGACCAGTAATGTGCCATGCACCCACATCACAGAGAACACAGGGAGAAGACTTTGGGGGAACATAGCTCAAGTCAGCAAGCATCACAAACAGGTACAACACTAGGGATCACAGCATGCGCAGATGAATGAAAGTGAACACACAGACATGCACATACAACACACACCTTGGGCGCAGGCAATGTCACATGTGTACACACTGCCATGAGGGGACTCCACTCCTGTGTGAGGAAAGCTGTGCCATATGTTGCCTCAGTAGGGCCCCATCATGTCAGCTGAGCACTTGGTCACACAATCAACAATTAGCACCAAATGAGGGCTCCCATCACATCAGCCTGGTCATGGATGTGCCAACGGAATCATCAGCACAGATCCAACACACTTGTATAGCAATGTTGCACTGACTACACGGATGAGTCCCTCCCCATTGATGCCCAAACCTGCATGTCCACTGGAGATGGCAACACGGTCAGGGAAGTAGACAAATGCAACGATGGCAGGCACAACAGATGTGCAGGGGTGGAAGCCACAGATATGAAATTGCCAATGTAAGTAGGAAACCCATTGCCAAATACTGAACACATGACACCCTCAGATGCTGCTATTGATGACATGGATACACCACATGATAGGACACATTCCCCCTGGACCACATGGGTTCCTGCACAGTAACACTTCATAATCATGAGACCAGATATCACCATCACTGCAGCAAGGGCATGGTTAGCTGCACCAACAACATGTACATCTGAAGCATGAGCACTAGAGAAAAGAAAGTTGCTTTATTCAGCATATGTGTTGTTTGATAACGACGTCCAGAAGAAATTAGAGCAAAGGCCAATGGCCAAGCCATTGTCAAAGTTCAAACAGGGTGACACTGGCAGATGTCACCCTACGCATGCCTGCACAATACCAGGGACAATCCACTAGGAGGGGCAACCGGGGGGCAGGCCAGGCACCGCAGGGACAGGATCAGGGCTCACCAGGGGGAGTCAGGGAAGGGGTGGTGGGTGCTGGAGAGCCACTGACAACTGCAGTGGAGGTGTCTGACATGGTGTGTGCCGGCACAACTGGGGGGCATGACACAGATGTCGTGGGTGCCGGCACAACTGCAGTGGACCCTGCAGATGGGGTGGACAGGTCCGCCACTGCAGTGCCCAAGTCAGACAGGGCGGTAGTGGACTCCACTGCAGTGCCTACCTCCAGGGGAGGAGAATGGGGAACAGGCAAGGTGGGTTGGACAGAGGGGGAGGACACCCTCACCACATCAGTGGCACAGACAAGCGCAGCGGGGGGTGTGGTGCTGGGAGAGCAAGTGGCAGGGGGAGAAGGCCGGAGCATCTTGGGGATGGTATATCTGTGGGTGGGGGAACCTGGGGCAGGGTGTGGTGGGGGCACCTGTGCAGTGGGGGCCTGAGGGATGGAGGACGGAGACCTTGTGCCTGAGCTGCAGGGCGGTGGCGGGGTCTTGCTCTTAGCACTCCGGGGGACTTGCGGGTGGGGGCCTCAGTCCGTCTGCGCCTGGGGGAGGGGTGTCCGGGGGCGAGGGGCACTCTGCTCCGTGTGGGTGGGCTTCCTCTTCCCCCGGGATGCTGGAGCAGCTTCATCGGTGGGGAAGAGGCCGAGGTCACAGAGGAAGAGCTGCTGTGACTTTGGGGTTGCAGGTGAGGCAAGGGAGGGTGCTTTGGAGGGAGAGGGAACTGAGGACTGCGCAGTGCATGTGGATGCGTGTGTGTGTTCCAGGGCCCCATCCCCTGTGAGTCTGGCTTCAGTCCCCTGAATGTGCGTGCGTGTGCGTTTTGTCATTGGCGTGTGTGTCAGTGTGCTGGATGTGTGTGTGCTGGTGTGTGCCTGTGCCGGTGTGTGTGTGCCTGGGATGGGTAAGGTGCTGGGGAGTGTGGATGGAGCAGAGGCAGGAGGGGTGAGGGACCGTTTGAGGAGGGACACTGCTGCCGTCAGGGAGGAGTCCATGGACCTATTGCCCCTCTGTAGGTCAGACATGCCCGATGAGATGCCCTCCATGAACGACACCAGCTGAGTCAACAGCGCGGTGTGCGCATGGAGGACACTCAGCATGGCTGTCTGCCCTACATGGAGCTGGCGAAGGAGGTACACAGACTCCTCACTCAGGGCAGCAGGGGACACAGGGGCAGGGGGTGCGGTGCCTGGCCCAAAGGAGACACGCTCCCGGACATGGGAGCCTCCACGGACCTGGGGAATGGGAGCCGATGGGAGGGCGGTGGTGGTGCTGGTGGTGGCGGGGACAGCAACACTAGCTGGGGTGTGGTGGCTGCTGACACCCGCCGCCACAAGGGAGTCATCCTCCGAGTTGCTCTGGTCCTCAGCTGAGGTGGATGCTGCTGAGGACTCCTCGGTGTGGCTCCCCTCGCCCTCCGTGCCACTGGGTCCCTCCGACCACTCCTCGGCTGCTGACCCAGTCTGGCTCTCCGGCTCCTCCTGGTCCGTGGAGCTGTCCCCTTCCGTGGCCGTGGATGTATCTGCAAACAATGGGGAAACAGACAGACATCAGTCACCTGCACCAAACGCACACACCACTGTGAGCACAGCACATTACAGAGCAAGCCCTGGCATCATTAGTTGTACATTGCTAAAAGTGCACTAATTGAACAGGAGAAGTCAATTGTCAGTCTGATGCCAAGCATGGCACTCACATCCCACATGGCCTTGCACCCATCTGTCTGGTGTCTGTTGGATTGCAACACCCCAGTGTTGACACATGCACCAAGTACACAGTAGTTGGACAGTGCAGAGGACACGGTGTGGACACATCACAGCTCTTGCCACTGAGTCAGTACAGGTTTACGGATGTAAGGGATGCCCAGAGTCAAATAGGAAATGCATGTGATGCATACCAGCGACAGACACCATGATGCACCCATGTCCTGATAGCCAGCGCCACTATGGTGTGCATGTAGCACATGTCACTCCCCTGCAGGATCACCAATCAGTAGACACATGCCATGGCGGAGGCATGACTGCAAAGTCATACATCACTGTCTCAGTGATGTATGACTTTGCAGCCAGACAACAACACTCTGCACTGTGTCACAATAGTAGGTCATGGGGAATGCAAGTCCTGGAGCTGCACAAGTGCACATGTACATCCCCCCACAACACATCCTCTTAACCCTCATCTGTCCAGGTCATACCTATTGGACATATGGGAGACCTGTGACACTACCCTCTGAACCTGAGCCCCTCACACTCTGCTGTGCATGGGGAACAGCTGCCTGAACTTCACATTTACATGCCCCAGTCTGCATGGGCAGCTGATCAGACACCTATGTGTCACACAAGTATCGTCTCCTATGGTCACATCTCCAGTGGCATGCTGAGCCCCTACCAAGAAACTCCACAGCAGTCCTGGCGACTAATCCACAGCACACTGACACAGAGGCAGACACCTGAGGGGTCAAATCACTGTGCACAATGTGTCCTCTGATACACGGGAGTGGGAGTACAGAGTGTATTGTATGGCCTGGAGTAGGCATGACTGTCCAGCCCCACATGAATGAGGGATGAGCCCTGGACTGTAGGCAGCTGGCTAAGTATGTGTGACACACGTCATATACATACTCCTGGGGCCCAAACATTGTTCCCACCCGCAGCATGGGTGTGTGCCAGGTACCCCAGCCACATGTGGTGGATCAGCTCAGCAATTGGACCACAGATCAAAGTAACACGCTGAATACATGTCAGAATACAGGCATTGTGTAAGCAATGGACCCACCCATGATGCCCACCACAGAGTCAGGGAAACAGATGCTGTCTCCCACCTTGAGTCAAGCAAACTGCAAGGACACAGTCCTAAGTGACAGAATTCCCTGCATGTAAGGGCCACACCTGGGTATCAGATGAGGAGTGGGCAGTGCACAATAGAGGGACATGGCTCCTGGACAACATGACTGCTGTACTGTGGCAGTTCAACCTGGCCCGAGGAGGGCACATAGCATGTTAGACAGAGTACACAGTGCAGTCTTTGACTCACCCCTCCTTGCTGCTCTCTGGCCTTCAGCTGCCCATCCAGGTCTGGAAAGACCACCGCCAGGATCCTGAGCATGTGGGGGGTCAGGGTCCGTGTTCCGCCCCTCCTGCGAGGAGGCGACAGCTTCAGCTGGACCCGTGCAATCCTCCGGGTCCAGCCCCGAAGGTCCTGCCACCTCTTTGGCAGTTGCGGATCCGGCGCTTGTAGACCCCCACGGACCGGACAGCCCGGACGATGTCCTTCCAGATCTCATGCTTCCGATGGGCAGAAGCCTGTCAGGATGACAAAGTGATAAGGCCATTACTACACATGCAACATATCCGTGCATGACACAGTTGCATATACATGTCGCAATCACAGGGGCACATGGTGTACCCAGGCAGTGCACAGCTGCCCATGGACAGTTTTCCAGAAGTCACTACATGGTATCATTGCATAGGGAGTAAAACCCTGTTCAGAAGCACTGTCACTGCACCATACCTGTCCAGTGCAAGTCACTACACACTATGGGGGGTGACAACTACTCAGTGAGCCTGCTAGCCAGTGGTGTGCTGACTCTCAGCCTTGCTAGTCAGACAAAATGCACATTCAGAAAGGCAGTGCACAGAACACTCACCTGCTCCCCTGGTGTCCCATACAGCTTGCTGTACTGTGGAAGTAGGCTGTCCAGCAGGGCCTGGTTCTCTTCAAGGCTGAAGGCTGGGGCTCTCTCCACAGTACGTGCCATTGCAGGGTCCAGAGGGGCAGAGACAGCAGCAGTGCAGTGGCAGATGTCGTCCTGGAGCATGTAGTGCAGGCAAGTGGGCTCTCAGGGGAACATGCAGCAATATATATGTGATGGAGAGGCAGATACTGTCCCTTGTGTCCAAAGTGATAGGTCCAAGTCGTTTGCATCTTCTGAATCTGGCCAATCCATGGAATAGCAGCACCAAAACACGCCCACAGCATCCTTCAAAATTTCAACTTCATGACATACATGATTTTGCAACATTGTTGTGGGTGACCAACTGATTTTCCAGCAACCGACTCGCTCGAATATTCGAAAACGCGTCCGTTGCCAGGCAAGCCCATTGTCAATGGGTGCGCACCGATCGGTCCATTGAGGTACAACGCGCACAGGGGTACAACGCGTACCCGCACACATTGAAAGCAATGGGCCGGCCGGAGGCACCGATCGGCCCATTGCAGTTCAACGCGCACAGGGGTACAACGCGTACCCGCACACATTGAATGCAATGGGCCGGCCGGAGGCACCGATCGGTCCATTGCAGTTCAACGCGCACAGGGGTACAACGCGTACCCGCACACATTGAATGCAATGGGCCGGCCGGAGGCACCGATCGGTCCATTGCAGTACAACGCGCACAGGGGTACAACGCGTACCCGCACACATTGAATGCAATGGGCCGGCCGGAGGCACCGATCGGTCCATTGCAGTACAACGCGCACAGGGGTACAACGCGTACCCGCACACATTGAAAGCAATGGGCCGGCCGGAGGCACCGATCGGTCCATTGCTGTTCAACGCGCACAGGGGTACAACGCGTACCCGCACACATTGAAAGCAATGGGCCGGCCGGAGGCACCGATCGGTCCATTGCAGTTCAACGCGCACAGGGGTACAACGCGTACCCGCACACATTGAATGCAATGGGCCGGCCGGAGGCACCGATCGGTCCATTGCAGTTCAACGCGCACAGGGTACAACGCGTACTGCGACACATTGAATGCAATGGGCCGGGCCGGAGGCACCGATCGGTCCATTGCAGTACAACGCGCACAGGGGTACAACGCGCACTCGCACACATTGAATGCAATGGGCCGGCCGGAGGCACCGATCGGTCCATTGCAGTACAACGCAGCACAGGGGTACAACGCGTGCACCGCACATTGAAAGCAATGGGCCGGCCGGAGGCACCGATCGGTCCATTGCTGTTCAACGCGCACAGGGGTACAACGCGTACCCGCACACATTGAATGCAATGGGCCGGCCGGAGGCACCGATCGGTCCATTGCTGTTCAACGCGCACAGGGGTACAACGCTGCACCGCACACATTGAATGCAATGGGCCGGCCGGAGGCACCGATCGGTCCATTGCAGTACAACGCGCACAGGGGTACAACGCGTGCACCGCACACATTGAAAGCAATGGGCCGGCCGGAGACACCGATCGGTCCATTGCTGTTCAACGCATCACTGTACATGTGACTGGCATATGTCAGCATGCCTGTCTCAGATGGACATATGCCAGCCACAGATAGCTCCCAGGGAGTGAGGGGCACACCTACATCACGACAGCCTGTCCAAACCTTATCATAAGGCATGTAAGGCTGCATTTCCTATTGTGTGTATGTTGGTGTACATGTTGTCCTGTGGGTGTCACCTGTGGGCAGCCACCCCCAGGCTGTGCACGTGTTAATGGGGACAGGATCCTGGGTGTTACGTGTACGTGACCACTGTGATGTGCAACTGTTCATATCTGTGCATGTGCCATGGTCACATTTCACAGTGGTGTTTGTGTATGTCATGTCACATACCCCGTGAGTCCCATGTGGGACGGTATGTTTGAGCCAGGGTGTCCCAGTGGCCCAATAGTGATGGCCCTCCACAGTCTTTGTGCATGTAGTGTTTACAATGTCTCTGATTTCATGTGCACAATGGGAGACAGTCTCCACATCCACGTTGTGTGTGCATGGACTCTGATGTTGTGCGTGTGTGTCACAGACGTCCATGGCTCTCCTGCCATGGCAAGTGTGGCCACTACCTGTGGGGGTCATGTTTGTTTTGTTGTGGTGTACACATGATACTCCAGGTGATGCCAGTGTCCATGTGGCATTACAGGGTCCCTGGGAATGTGCCTGTCGTTGAGCTGTGGTGCCTGGGGCACATCTGTCCTCACATGTCACTGGGGGGTGACTGTGACACAGCATCATGATATCCAATGGGCCAACCTGGGACAAATTGATGCCACCTGTAGGACCGTGTTGACAGATGTTGGCCATGTATGTACCATACATGTCGTTCCGGTACTGCACACTTCATGTAGTTGTGCCTCATGATGATGTATGTTGGGATCTTGAGTGTGTTCAATGCCGCATATGTGGGGTGACTGACGATCTTGCTTACTTCTCCTCTGCACTGCAGGGCTCCTGCTGTCCATCGGCCATTCCCAGACCTGGCAACGATGGTGGAACGGGACAGCATCCGACGGTACCGCTTCACCAGGCAGCTGATTGAGGATTTGGCAGTGCAGTTGTCCCCACATTTGCAGCCTGGCCGGCCGTATCCTACAGCGCTGACCCCCAAGGTGAAGGTGATGGCAGCCCTACACTTCTTTGCCACCGGTACCTTCCAACATACTGTGGCGTCTGCTGGTGGGATGTCACAGACCATGTTCAGCCGTGTGCTCCGCGATTTCTTGGCGGCAATGTTGCTCTTCCTGAACCGGTACATCTATTTCCCTAGACTGCGACGACTCACTGACGTGAAGAGTGACTTTTATGCCCTGGGGAGGATGCCGCATGTCATTGGCTCCATTGATGGGACACATGTGGCTTTGGTACCACCACAGGCCCAGGAGCAGGCCTACAGGAACCGCAAGCACTACCACTCGGTCAATGCACTGGTGGTGTGTCTTGCAGACATGACCATCACACACGTGTGTGCCCGTTTCCCTGGTTCAGCACACGATGCCTTTGTGATGAGGAGTAGTCGCATCCCCAGGTTGATGGCACAGATGCAGAACCAGCGTGCCTGGCTTGTCGGTGTGTACTGACTTTGTGCCATTGTGTGTGATCTGATCTGTAGTATTCCGCCCACTTTTCCAAGTCAGCTGATGTGCACTTGTCTGTCCGTAGGTGACTCGGGATACCCCAACATGCCGTGGTTGCTGACACCCCTCAGGAACCCTGTGACACCTGCCCAGATGCGCTACAATGGGGCACATGGTCGGACCAGGAGAGTGATTGAGCGGACCTTTGGTCTCCTGAAGAGCCGCTTCCGCTGCCTGGACAAGACCGGAGGGTCCCTCCCATATGCCCCTGCGAAAGTGTGCAAGATTATCATCGTCTGCTGCATGCTCCACAACCTGGCAGTGCGGAAGGAGTTGCCTCTCATCCAGGATGACGATGACCAACATCCGCCACCTGTGGAGGATCCTGGCCTGGACCACGATGCCAGTGACGATGATGATGATGATGGTGATGGTGATGTCCGCACACAGCTCATCACCAACTTCTTTAGCTGAATGTGAGTATCCTGAGGTGTCATGTCAATGATGTGAGTTGGCATGATGTGTGGGTGGTGCTCTGGTGCTGTTGGAGTGTGTCCATGGGCTACTTGACTGGATGTGTGTTGCGATGTGTGCTTACAGGTGGGCTGTACTCCCCAACAGTGTTCACATGCTAACTTGGTTCTGGGTGGGTATCTTGTAACATGTATTGTGCATGAGTTTTGCTGTTCTGTCCTGTACTCCATTGCTTTTGACTGTGTGTCATTTCTGTCCTTCACAGGGTACTTTCAGATTCGTTTGGTCAACTGTGTCCACCGACGACGTGATTGCACATCCAGGCTGGTAGCTGTTGTGTCCCTACAGGTGATGTGCGCCACACCCATGGACTTCCTTCTGTCTACAGTTGTTGACTGTGTGCCCGCTACCAGGTGGGGTTACCTTGCATCTGTAGTGGTTACGGCATGTTGCTACTGTGTAATAAACCTGTGCTTCACTTAGTGATGTGCGTTGTCTGTGGTCACACATTTGACTGCCATTTGCTTACTGCACCTGTGGGCTACTTGACTACAACTGGGAATGGGTGTGGTGTCTGTGCATTGCACTGTCTTCCCTGGCAACATCAGTGTAGGCAATGAGTCAGATGGCCTAGGTGTGTATGTGTTGTGTAGCCCTGGTGGTGTGTCTCCCTCATATGTGTCACGTTGCCTGTACTCACATGCCTGTGTTGTCCTTGCTGTTGCAGTTCGCATACACAGTGTAATTTTGCTGTTCATCATCCCCATAACAGCACCCACGTTGGAATCACGACAGAGGCAAGTATGGTGTATTATTGTGTTTATTGTGATACATCTGTGATAATAGTGCATAGGATGGATTGTGCTGTACATGAATCTTGCAATCCCAAGTTCCTAGATGAATAGAAAGTCCAGGTAGACAGGATCCCCAGTATCGGGGCCACAGTTGTCTGACACATTGTTCCAACTTGTACTCCCCATGCAATGTGTGGGAGTAGTGTTGCCATCAACAGGGTGAACAGTCTGTGCACAAAGGCGAAAATCCAGAACAGGTTCAGGCTTCCTGGGAGTTGCGCTTGGCCATCAGTCTCTCACTTTCCCCTCCTCGGACGACCCCTCTTCTTGGGGGGGCCCTCAAGTGCAGGCTGCTGCGGTGCAGGGGACTCTCCGCCAGAGTCCTCCTCCCTCCCTGTGGCAGTTGCAGTTTGTTCGGTACCAGATGTTGTTGGCACACAGGGAGGTGTGGACTGGTTGCTGTTCATCTGGCGGAGGCATTGTAAAATGTCCCTGTGCACCGCCGTCATCTCATGTAGTACATCCCACTTGGACTCCACGCGGGTCATGTGGGAGTCCACACGTGACATGTGTGACTCCACGTGGGACATGTGGGAGTCCAAGCGGGCATGATGGGCAGCCTGCTGCTGTTTGATGTCTCTGAGGAGCCCCACTACCTGGCTGAGCTCTCCGGTGCTGGACTGGTACGCATCAGCTATGCGTACCAGTTGTGGGTCTTCATGCACACCAGCAACGTCTGCAAGCAGCGACCTCTGTCTCCCACCCCTCCCACCACCCCTGCTGACATGTGCAGTGTGTGCAGTTGCACGCACAGATAACCCTGGTCCACCTTGGGGGTTGGTGGTGGTGGTGGTGTCCATGGCCCCAGGTTGGTCCAGGGTCACTGCGCTGGTGTTGTTCCTTATTCTGTCCATGTCGGCAGGGATGGTATTCGTGGTGACAGTCGTTGGAGGGGTGGGTGCAGGGGGTGCAGCTGGTGGACCTGCTGGTGCTGCAGCTGGTGGTCCTGCTGGTGCAGCATGTTGACTTGCACCGGATGTGCCAGGTTGTTCTTCATCGTCCGAGGAGGACAGAGGCTGTACGACGCCAGTGAGCTCGGCATCCTCTTGAGCCTGGGACTGGGACTCCTCAGCGTCTGCTGCTGTGTCCCTATCATCACCTGTTTTTGGGAGACACAAACAATGTATGTCATGTTTCTGCAGGCATCAGTGGTTGACACACCTGACAGTTGTGACTGTGCCTCGGGGTGCGGGCCTGTACATTGTATTGTCCTAAGTCGTCACAGTCAGGGGTTGATATTGGTGTGGCACATTGTCCTGCATTATTTGGGCATTTCTATGTATTCTCTGGGGTGTGAACATGGTCTGCATTGATTGTGTTTGGTTGACAGCCAGACCTCCTTCCCAAAGTCAGTTATCCCACCATGGAACGTGCTTGCATTGCAGGGAGTGTAAGTTGTCTCTCAGGATGTCAGTCAGTGGTGTCCTGCTGTTTGTTGGTGCACAGTTGCCAGCAGGGCCTTGTGCTCCCCACAGCAGTAGCCAGTGTCAGCCATCTTGTGAGTCCTTCTCCACTCCCTGTGATGTGAGCATGGTTCAGGGTGGTGTTGATGGGCCAGTTGTGAGGCTGAGCAATGTCTGTGACTACGACTCCCATCATGCTATTGCCTCCACCCCCTTCCCAGCATGCCCATGCTTCCTTCCTTTTGACTCTGCTTCCCTGTGGGGTGGGCTGGCTGTGCTGACAGGATGGCTGGGAGTGTTGTCCTGGCAGTTGTTTGGCTAAGAGTCCCAAGAGTGTCCCTGTGCTTCACACAACATAACCCAGGGTGGTGGTGCTTTGTGGGATCTTGTGTTAGGATGGAGGGCATTGCATTCTACCAGGTGGGTACTGTGGAGTTTGTGTTGGGGGGGTGTGAGGGGAGGTGCTGGTGACTATGGTCAGTGCTGCAAGTCCCCCTTCCCACCCAGCCAGCCAGATATCCCACCATGGAACGTGCTTGCATTGCAGGGAGTGTAAGTTGTCTCTCAGGATGTCAGTCAGTGGTGTCCTGCTGTTTGTTGGTGCACAGTTGGCAGCAGGGCCTTGTGCTCCCCACAGCAGTAGCCAGTGTCAGCCATCTTGTGAGTCCTTCTCCACTCCCTGTGATGTGAGCATGGTTCAGGGTGGTGTTGATGGGCCAGTTGTGAGGCTGAGCAATGTCTGTGACTACGACTCCCATCATGCTATTGCCTCCACCCCCTTCCCAGCATGCCCATGCTTCCTTCCTTTTGACTCTGCTTCCCTGTGGGGTGGGCTGGCTGTGCTGACAGGATGGCTGGGAGTGTTGTCCTGGCAGTTGTTTGGCTAAGAGTCCCAAGAGTGTCCCTGTGCTTCACACAACATAACCCAGGGTGGTGGTGCTTTGTGGGATCTTGTGTTAGGATGGAGGGCATTGCATTCTACCAGGTGGGTACTGTGGAGTTTGTGTTGGGGGGGTGTGAGGGGAGGTGCTGGTGACTATGGTCAGTGCTGCAAGTCCCCCTTCCCACCCAGCCAGCCAGATATCCCACCATGGAACGTGCTTGCATTGCAGGGAGTGTAAGTTGTCTCTCAGGATGTCAGTCAGTGGTGTCCTGCTGTTTGTTGGTGCACAGTTGCCAGCAGGGCCTTGTGCTCCCCACAGCAGTAGCCAGTGTCAGCCATCTTGTGAGTCCTTCTCCACTCCCTGTGATGTGAGCATGGTTCAGGGTGGTGTTGATGGGCCAGTTGTGAGGCTGAGCAATGTCTGTGACTACGACTCCCATCATGCTATTGCCTCCACCCCCTTCCCAGCATGCCCATGCTTCCTTCCTTTGACTCTGCTTCCCTGTGGGGTGGGCTGGCTGTGCTGACAGGATGGCTGGGAGTGTTGTCCTGGCAGTTGTTTGGCTAAGAGTTCCAAGAGTGTCCCTGTGCTTCACACAACATAACCCAGGGTGGTGGTGCTTTGTGGGATCTTGTGTTAGGATGGAGGGCATTGCATTCTACCAGGTGGGTACTGTGGAGTTTGTGTTGGGGGGGGTGTGAGGGGAGGTGCTGGTGACTATGGTCAGTGCTGCAAGTCCCCCTTCCCACCCAGCCAGCCAGATATCCCACCATGGAACGTGCTTGCATTGCAGGGAGTGTAAGTTGTCTCTCAGGATGTCAGTCAGTGGTGTCCTGCTGTTTGTTGGTGCACAGTTGGCAGCAGGGCCTTGTGCTCCCCACAGCAGTAGCCAGTGTCAGCCATCTTGTGAGTCCTTCTCCACTCCCTGTGATGTGAGCATGGTTCAGGGTGGTGTTGATGGGCCAGTTGTGAGGCTGAGCAATGTCTGTGACTACGACTCCCATCATGCTATTGCCTCCACCCCCCTTCCCAGCATGCCCATGCTTCCTTCCTTTTGACTCTGCTTCCCTGTGGGGTGGGCTGGCTGTGCTGACAGGATGGCTGGGAGTGTTGTCCTGGCAGTTGTTTGGCTAAGAGTCCCAAGAGTGTCCCTGTGCTTCACACAACATAACCCAGGGTGGTGGTGCTTTGTGGGATCTTGTGTTAGGATGGAGGGCATTGCATTCTACCAGGTGGGTACTGTGGAGTTTGTGTTGGGGGGGGGTGTGAGGGGAGGTGCTGGTGACTATAGTCAGTGCTGCAAGTCCCCCTTCCCACCCAGCCAGCCAGATATCCCACCATGGAACGTGCTTGCATTGCAGGGTGTGGAAGTTGTCTCTCAGGATGTCAGTCAGTGGTGTCCTGCTGTTTGTTGGTGCACAGTTGCCAGCAGGGCCTTGTGCTCCCCACAGCAGTAGCCAGTGTCAGCCATCTTGTGAGTCCTTCTCCACTCCCTGTGATGTGAGCATGGTTCAGGGTGGTGTTGATGGGCCAGTTGTGAGGCTGAGCAATGTCTGTGACTACGACTCCCATCATGCTATTGCCTCCACCCCCCTTCCCAGCATGCCCATGCTTCCTTCCTTTTGACTCTGCTTCCCTGTGGGGTGGGCTGGCTGTGCTGACAGGATGGCTGGGAGTGTTGTCCTGGCAGTTGTTTGGCTAAGAGTCCCAAGAGTGTCCCTGTGCTTCACACAACATAACCCAGGGTGGTGGTGCTTTGTGGGATCTTGTGTTAGGATGGAGGGCATTGCATTCTACCAGGTGGGTACTGTGGAGTTTGTGTTGGGGGGGGTGTGAGGGGAGGTGCTGGTGACTATGGTCAGTGCTGCAAGTCCCCCTTCCCACCCAGCCAGCCAGATATCCCACCATGGAACGTGCTTGCATTGCAGGGAGTGGAAGTTGTCTCTCAGGATGTCAGTCAGTGGTGTCCTGCTGTTTGTTGGTGCACAGTTGCCAGCAGGGCCTTGTGCTCCCCACAGCAGTAGCCAGTGTCAGCCATCTTGTGAGTCCTTCTCCACTCCCTGTGATGTGAGCATGGTTCAGGGTGGTGTTGATGGGCCAGTTGTGAGGCTGAGCAATGTCTGTGACTACGACTCCCATCATGCTATTGCCTCCACCCCCTTCCCAGCATGCCCATGCTTCCTTCCTTTTGACTCTGCTTCCCTGTGGGGTGGGCTGGCTGTGCTGACAGGATGGCTGGGAGTGTTGTCCTGGCAGTTGTTTGGCTAAGAGTCCCAAGAGTGTCCCTGTGCTTCACACAACATAACCCAGGGTGGTGGTGCTTTGTGGGATCTTGTGTTAGGATGGAGGGCATTGCATTCTACCAGGTGGGTACTGTGGAGTTTGTGTTGGGGGGGGTGTGAGGGGAGGTGCTGGTGACTATGGTCAGTGCTGCAAGTCCCCTTCCCACCCAGCCAGCCAGATATCCCACCATGGAACGTGCTTGCATTGCAGGGAGTGGAAGTTGTCTCTCAGGATGTCAGTCAGTGGTGTCCTGCTGTTTGTTGGTGCACAGTTGCCAGCAGGGCCTTGTGCTCCTCACAGCAGTAGCCAGTGTCAGCCATCTTGTGAGTCCTTCTCCACTCCCTGTGATGTGCGCATGGTTCATGGTGGTGTTGATGGGACAGTTGTGGGGGGGCAATATGTGTGACTGCGACTCCCATGATGCTATTGGCTACACTGACTTGGCCAGCATACACAGAATTCCTTCCTTTGAGTGGTCTTCACTGTGTGTTGGTGTTGTTGTGGTGGCTACATGTCTGGATGTGTTTGTTAGTTCTATTTGTGCCACTGCCTAGCTGTAGTTGTGGTTGTGTTTGTACATGTGTTGGCACAGTTGGATGTGACTTTTTTGATGGCATGTGTTGTGTTTATCTGACTGACATACACATTTTGGGATGATTCTGTTCTAGTTGCTGTGTAATTGCTATGAGTGCATGGTTTGACTCTCCCCTTGACAGTGATGTGTGTGTTTTGTGGCAGTATATTGTGTACATTTGTTGTGTACTCACCAGGCTCTGGGATGTCCTCTAGTCCATATATGCTCACTGGCGGTAGGATGGCCCGCACCTTCTCCTCCCAGGGCCTGAGGTATATTGGCTTGGCAGGAGGGCCACTGCCGGTGTGTTGGCTGTTGATGTAGTCTTGCTTCAGCAGTTTCCGTACCCTCCTGCGCACGTCATACCACCTGTTCTGGATGTCGGTCTTTGTGCGCCGACATGGTGATTGGGCGTTCACCCTGTTGATGATCCTCTCCCACATCTTGGTTTTCTGCGACATGGGGGTCTGTTGGACCAATGTGCCAAACAGCTGTGGCTCTACCCTGAGGATCTCGTCTACCAGGACTTCCAATTCACAATCTAGGAACTTGTGATTCTTCTTGGGGGGCATGGTGATGGGTGGTGATGGTGGGTGATGTGTGTGTTGGTGTGCAGGTGAGGGTGTGTGGGTGTGTGTTGTGCTGGGTGTATGTGAGGTAGGTATTTGTTGGTGTGCTGCTGGTGTGTGGCTTGTGTGAGGGATGAGCTGTGGGTGTGTGGTTGCTTTCTCTTGGGTGCTGGCAGTGGAATGGCATTTGCAAAGGCTCATGGTAGTGATTTGTGTCCTTTATATAGGTGGAGTTGTGGGTGTGTCTTTGTTCTCTGTCCCCACCCCCCCAGTATTTATTGGCTTGGTAATTGCTTGTTTGGCCTTTTTTGGTTGATTTTTCCTTTGTGCTGTTTGTGTATGTTGGAAACGTTCTTGTGACCGAGTCGGACCCTGCATTGGTCTCGTACGGTGTTTTCCGTTTCGTTCACGCTGTGTTTGTGCAGTTTTGTATGCTGCGTACGCGTCGGTCGCGGTGTATTGTGTTGCTTCGGCTCGGTTTTGTATGCGTGTCGGTCGTACGGCTTGTCCTCCGTCCGACTCGGTCGTGTTTTTCGCGCCTTGCATCGTACTTTGCGGGTTGGAGTTGGCGGGTACGATTCGGTCGGATTTGTTCCGGGTGCGTGTCGGTCGGTTGGATTCGCGTGTTTTTCCGGCCGGATTGCTATTTTCCGAGCGGCTCGGTCGGTCGGCTTGGTTTCCTGACGTGTCGGTCGGATTTATCGCGGCTTGCATCGTACTTGGCGTGTCGGGCGCCACTGGTACGTGTCGGTCGGTAATTTTTCCGGCTCCGAGTCGGTCGGTGCTTTTTCCGGCCCGAATCGGAATCGACCTCTTAAACTCTTATGTGTTCATATTCAGAAGTGAAATGTTCCCTTTCTGCAGGGTCATGCTGCATTTCTTTGCCTTTTGCTGAACCCTTTTTTGCTGGCTGTAAAACTATGTGCATTTTAACCCTGCTAACCAGTGGAAAACTGCTTGTGTTCCTCCTTTCAACATGGCAAAATTGATTGGTATACACCTGATTGTTTTTTTAAATTTGCCTATAAGTCCCTAGTATATGGTGCCAAGCGTATCCAGGGCCTGTAAATAAATTCTACCAGTAGACTACACCACTCTTTGTACCATCTACTGCAGTTGCACTGTAAAGCATGTCTCTAGGCCTACCACTGTAGCCTGACTGTGCAGTTTTAATCCTGCAAATGAGACCTGTTATAATAAGCCCTTTCAACAGACCTAAACCTTTGTTTTAAATATTATTATTTCTTCCCCTGCTGGGTGCTGTTTACATTAGTGTTCAAATTAACAGTTGCAAGACAAATTATATTGTCTGGTAGTTTCCTGTCCAGTGGGGTGGTTTATTTTGCAATTGATGTGTATAGGAGAATCTAGGTTTTTAATGGTTTTTAACCCCTTCGCTGCGTTCGTCGGCCAACGGCCGTCGCGAGCACTACCTCCGTAGTGCTGCGCACGTCTGTTGGCCGACGCGGCCCCGCCCACTCCGCTAAACGGCCGCACCGCCGCTGAATTGCCGCCGCGGTTAAGCGGTTAAGAATTTGTGTGTATTTGTATACATGATTGGTTTTGTTGATATTCAAAATGTCTAATTATTTGTGATGTCTAATTATTTGTGATGTCTAATTATTTGTGATGTTTAATTATTTGTGATGATTTGTATTTGTATTATACATTTTTACCTATTTGAGTTTCTGATCTATTAAATACGCACAATAGTGCTTATATACTCTTATTAGAGTCTCTTAGTTTAAACTTGGGGGAATATTGATGCATCAGATGGTGATTGGCATGAGTGAGGAGTAAATGACCAAGTGTGCAAAAGGAGTTCCAGAGGGAAAATTCTGGTTTTAACTTTCAAGTTAAATATTATTAAGTCATCCTTAAGAGGCCTAATTGCCCATACGGCAGGTTGTATATTATTTAAAAGTAGTACATGTAAATGTTTAAAATTAGACATGTCCTTAAAGTGAAAAGGACCTAAAAGCTATTTTCACTGTAGCCTGGTTGGCTGTTCCATAGGAAACCATTGGATACAATAATACATTTAATACATTTATCTCCAGCTAGGAAGCAGGCACATATTTCATTTTTGGACTTTTAAAAATATTTATTACAAGCTCAATTCACTGGTGAAGTCGGGTTTGTAATAAATATTTTGGATTTTCTTTTTAGAAAGTTATATTTTCCCTTCCTGAAGTCCCTGGCAGCTAAATCTGCATTTTGCTCTCCCACGTTTGCCAGCTACTAATTAGCATTTGAAGAGGTGTGAATAAGGTATGAATTTGCTCTCAGGAGCTAACAAGAGGACCATCTGAACCTTATAGAATATGTATGGAGTGGGGCTGTGAGGATCCTTTTCAACATTAAAGTGTCAAATCCTGGTTGAATGCCACATCCTACTCGTCAGGTCTGCTGGATGTTTTCATATGACACTGGGAACTCACTTCAAAAAGGCCTTCCATACCACAGACAAATGTCAACTCACAGTTGGGCTTCTATTGTCCTCCCATGCAGGCTGGCTCCAATTGCAGTGGGCCTCTTTTTGATATTAAAGTGCCAAATCCGGCATAAATGCCACCTCCTGCTTGACAGGTCTGTTGGAGTTTTTCAAAATACACTTTGGGGCACTCCAAATGGCCAAGACAGGATGTCAGAACAAGTCTTGTGTATTTCCTGTCTGGTTGCTGAAAACTCAGTGTTGTTCTGTCAGTCTTCTGTCTCTGAGGTTACTGTGGGCATAGGAGCTGCCTCAAATTGTATTTTGGTCTTAGAATTGGGAGGACACTAGGATTAAAACTATACACTCCCCACACATGCCCTAGTGCTCTGAGCCCAAGTTGAGTGTGGCTTAAGACTTCGGCCACCTTGAAAATGCGCAAAGTGGGCAGGATTAGCCCCAGGAACCATTACTCCATTGGTTAGGGTGTCTTCAGGGGCCATTCATACCCACTAGCTCTTGTCAGACATAAATGTGGCAATTCCAAACCCACTTTAGCACACTCCTGGAATTGTGAAAGATCAAAAGAGGACTAAACCTCATCTCTGTGACCTGAGAAGAGCCTAGAAGCCTGGACCTGCTCTCTCTCCTTCCTACCTAGGACAAAGAAGTGGACTTCAAGGGCCATAAGTCTGACCTTCTATTCAAGCTAAATGGATACAACAAGCGGCCTTTTCTACAGCTGCCCAGCTGATCTCTGGCAACTGGACCTGGACCAGATTCTGCCTGCCACCCTGAAGTCTCTAAGTGCCTCTGTTGAGGTCCTGGTGGTCTTTAACAGTGTACTTCTTTTGTGGATTGGGACTTAAAAGGACTAAAATCAAAAGCTAAAATCTTTTGCCCAGGTTGAACCTGGCAGGTGCATCTGGCCTGTGCTCCATTGAGTCAGCATCAAATTGCACCTAGGTCCTAATCTAGAGCTATGATTGACTATCACTGGCACTTGGTGCTTCTTGGTGCTGTTTATAGTTGAAACTTAAAAAAATTATATCTCCTGTTACCATTATTGGTTTTTTGTCATTTGTGTTTAGAAATTTTGCTCTATTTTTCTAATTCATTTTATGATTTTTATAGTTTTGCATTTTGACATTATTACTGGTTTTAGACCTGCATAAATACTATACACATTGCCTCAAAGGTAATCCTTTCTGCTCTGTGCAATAGATGCAAGGGGGTTGAGTGCAAGTAAATTTAGTGACTTTAGTGATTCACTCTAACAAGGATTGTGGGGATACCCGGAAATGGGTACCTACCCCCCTCAACTAATGCCCCAATTTCCTACTGTTTCACACCATACCCCTGGTACCTCCTTAAAGATACTTTGGGGACTCAAATTTGTGTTATTTCTAAGGTAATGTTGGTTAAACCTACAAACTTCACCAATAAAACAAATGGTTTTTGTTTTGTCATATCTAAGTGGGAAAGCTGCCAAATGGAGTATTCCATTGTCAGAGAGAAATTAGATATTTTTTAGCTAATGAGATGCAGAAAATGTTTGACAGAAAATTGCATACTCTGTCTTTGGCCAACAATTTGTTAAACTTAAAACAGAGCCCTTAACACTTGTTGAGGTTGAGTTATATTACCATTTTCAATTGCTTAGTTGTTAAGACAGGGTAGCCAGAGGAAAAACCAGTATAATTATTTTATGGAGACTTATAAAGTAATTCAAATACATTCTGGCACAAGTAATTAATCCTCACAGTAAATGTGGAGAACTAATAGATTTAGTGGTGCAATTAAAACATTCTCTCAATGAGCACCATTCAGAAAAACCATAAAGTGCTTGTAATGTAATCAAATGCTAAAGAGAATATGGTTACAGACATTTCAGAAATCATGCTATTAAGAAGTATATGTGGCATTATATTTAAAAAAAAGTAGAGTGAAGACTACACAGAATCTATGTTTATATTGTGGTAGGACTGTTCAATTTAAGATTGTAGAAGTAAACTCAGATCATTCAAAGATCAAGCATTGGTATTCCTTAACAATGAAGGAGGCTGTTTAGTTGAATTTAAGTGAGTTCCAAAATGCATAATGAATACCAGGCATTTCCGCAGCAGCTCACATGATAATTATCATGAAAATTATGTTAGCTGGACAAGAAAATACAATTTCAGAACGTATAGATTCCTAAGCTCTTATGGGTATGTAGTTTTCCAAATTGTTACAAATTCTGGCAATTAAGATAAAGGTTCCAGAAAGGTGAATGCAATTGATGGTTCTATGTTATCTTCAGGTCTGGTGTGGTTTCATACACATATGTCTTGTCTGGTTTGTTTTGGAAATCAGCAAGAAAATATATGTTTTTGTTTGATAGGCAGTCTTCAGTTCAAGATTATTTTGGGTGTGCCTTGATTGACTTCACATAAGCCCTGTATTGACTGGGCAGCAAAAACAGTACATTTGCATTCTTAATATTGTAACATTAGCAGTTTGACTCCTAGTGATTTTTCTGACCTCATCCATCTGTGCAATTTTCATTCCTTTTTGTTATGGGGTGTTTAGTAATATATTCCATAGGAACAAAGGAAATGTGTTATCTCCACATAGTAGCTACGATGGTAAGATTGATTTGGGACTTAATGCTTCTCTAACTTGTAGTCAAGTTTATGCACTCACTAATTCAGAGAAAGTATATTTTAAAAAGTATTTAGAGGACAATTTGGCGTATTGGTTCATTAGACATTCACAGTCACTTTCCTCAACTGTTCTATGTGCCTAAGAAAGGGGTGAATTAAGAACTTACATTGATTGTTGAAGCCTCTGTAGATTCACAGTGAAGAATTGTTTGCCATTACCACTGACATCTATCTTGTTTGATCACATTTGAAATGCAAAGATGTTAACAAACATAGATTCTAAGAAAGCACGTTACAGGCTGAGAGGGTGACAAACGGAAGGCCACATTTTGCACTCATTTTTGGTGTTTGAGTATCAGATCACACCTTTCAGACTATACAATGTTCCTGCTGCAATTCAATATGTTATTGATGAAATGCTGAGGATTTGAGATGTGTTTTGTAAAGTCTACTTGCATGATATTCTGATTTATTCTGACTCTTTAGAAAAGCACGTACAACAAACAAGGGAAATGATAGCGAATCTGGAGATTATCAACTCTATGCCAAGATGGATAAATGTGTCTTCCATACTATTACGATAACTATTTTGAGATATATATTTACCACAGATGGTATTTAGATGGATGAAAAGAAGGTTTCAGTAATCGTTCACTGGCCCACTCCCAACACAGTCAAGCCTGTTCAAAGTTTTTTAGTCCTTGTTAATTTTTATAGCAGTTCATTCATCCATTTTCTGAAAGGAGTAGTCTTTGTTTGGTCAGAAGAGGTAGATCATGCTTTTAGTTTCTTAAATGAACATGTTTCTAGACCTCCTATTTTGCAATGAGCTAATGTAGCATGCCCATTTATTGTGGAGACTGATGCCCCTATAAATTCGGATGGGGGGTTGTTTTGTCTCAGAAAAACCCAAATATGTGATAGATTCGCCCTGAAATATTTTCTATAAAAATCTCACCAGTAGAGCCAAACTACACTAATTGTGATAAGGAATGTAGGACAAACTAAGCACTCTTTTAAGATTGGAGGCATTATTTATGGTAGGTATAACACTTCACAGAAACTTTTGCGGATAACAGAAATTTGTAGCTCCTAAAGTCAGCTAAAGCACTCGCTCATTGACAACTTATGTGGTCCTTGCCTTTTTCTGACTATGACTTTATAATAAACTAAATGTAAGCTCCCACCAATGGTGAAGCTAATATTCTAACCCTACAAAATTCAATAGGAAAAGCGGGACAATTAAATGAACTGCCACCATTAATCTTGCCCTCTAAAATCTCATATGATTCTTCCGTCACTCTGATTAATGTGGATTCAATTTCTATAAAATAACATGATTGAAATTCAGTCTATCATTAAAAAAAAATGTGTAAAGGAGAAAGATGACAGATATTAACAAGATGGTTAATTCTATACGGAAAAAAGCTATGTATTTGCCATCAGTTCAGGTAAGATAGCAGGCTCTAAACTAACTTAATTACTTTAATGTTGCTGGACATCCTAGACTTGTTAAGCTTTTAGCAGCATTCAGAAAATATTTTTCATGACCCAGTTTATTCACAGATGTTAAGAATTATGCACAAACGTGTTCTACTTTTGGCCTCATTAAATGTTCCCATAGCAAACCTGCAGCGGTATTCAGACCGTAACCTGTTCTGCATTGACCTTGCCATACAGTTTGAATGGTTTTCATTGTGGAATTACCTGAAAATCAAGGTTGTATGGTAAGGCTAGTGGTTGTAGGTCCTTTGACCATGGGTCATTTTATACCTTTGTCAAGCCTAATCACTTCCAAAGAATAAGGGCAGGTTTTTGGATAAATATTGGTTGAATACCTGGTGCTCCAAACATTTTGACAACCAACAATAATACTAAGGGCCTAATTATGTGTACAGCGATCCTGGGACCACCGTACCTGTGGATGCCGGTCTGACTGTCACATTCACATTCACATCGGGCCTCGTGCCTGATTACGATGGTGGCAATGGGACCGCCACAAAATTGCCCCCACTGCCAGGATCACGTGGCGGTGGAGAAAGCAGGCGAGAATCGCTGGGGTGCCGGTACTGGCTCGCCGAGCAGATTACATCCTGCCTTCCCACCAAGCATTTCATGGCGGGGACACAGCCATGAAATGCTTGGCACAAAAGCATGGAAAGTGGCCTCCAACAGGGACCCGGGGCAAATCTGCCCCCAATTCCTGCACTGTCGTGGTGCACTGTGTGGCATGCACGACATGGCGCATGCCACATAGTCCACTGGACGTGCGCAAGGTGCTGTACTGCGGTGACATGTCTTGCAGGGTCTGTCTATGGGCCGAAACATGTCATCGTGTAACACTGATGCCGCCGCACCACCAGCCCTGGATTACTGTTGTAATCTAGTGGGTGGGAATGCCGATGGCTTGGAAGTCTTCAGCACAGCAGTGGTCCAGCGGGAAGACCGCCAAAGTCGTACTCAGGCCCTCAGCAATCAACTACTGGAAAATCTCCTTTTTTGTCTGTATGGCCATCATACTGAATGCTCACTTTAGATCAGCTATTATGTACTCCCGTTCCTTTAGTACAAAAGTCACTAAAAGGAGTAAAACAAATGCATAACTCAGCACAGGAAGCCCTGGAGAAAGCTAAAGCTATGTCCTAATTATATGCTAATCATAGGAAACATCTAGTGCCTCAATATGTTGTTGGTAAGACAGTGTGGTAACGCACAAAGAATTTAAATTTGAAGAAATCTTAAAGCTGCCCACCAAATCTGCAGGTCCCTTCTCCGATTTGACAGATTGTGAATCTAGTTGTGGTTTCCTGTAAGGTTAAAAGTGCCTCAGCATCTGAAAATTTGCGTGGTATTCCTTGTATATTTGTCAAACCATGTCCTGCAAAGACCCAACTTTCTCCAAATTCTTCGCTGATTCAGGTGAATGCTGAGAACAACTATGGGGTGCATACATTTTTAGATTCAATAATTGCCAGAAAGCATTTGCCATAGTTAGTAGATTGGAAAGGGTTTGGCTCTGGGGAATGTTCAGGAGAATCAGCTTTTAATCTTCATGCTTCACATTTGATGCATGAATTTTATACTACAAGACATCCTGACAAACTAGGAGCTCTGCTTAGGGTCTTTTGTGATAGGGGGTACTTTAAAGAGACTGGACTTACCGTTGGCCTTTTAGAGAGTGCGGGGATGCTATACGTCAGGGCCATCTGCGCTGAGTTCTTTCCAGGGACAGAGAGGCTGGTGGTGTGCATCGAGTTTTGGCACTGAGTGGCGAAAGAGCTCGCGCTCACAGACTCTGCACTACATGACACCACCCAAATGGAAGCTACATTTCACAGGCGTCCCTAAACTCTCATGGGGTTTGGAGATAGCAGTGGTCATCTTAGATTTCATACTATAACTTTCCTCATGTTTCATGATGTCCTAGACAGACAAACAAGATATGAGGGGCCAGGTTTATGAGACTGTCACGCAGTGCAGCACAGCAAGTCACCTTGCTGAGCTGCACTGTGTGACAGGGAAAGGCATGAATGAGCGTTATTTAAAACAATACTAAGCATTCCTTCCTTTCCCCCTTCACTAGCGCCATTTTGGCTGTCTAGCGCCAATGCAGGCATCCTTGCATGATGGTACAAGGGTGCCTGAGATGTAAAGTAGATTGTATTGTGCAGTAAGGAGCACCATCCTGTACAAAAATAATCCCCTGAGGCATTTTCCTCTTTCTACGTGTGCTGCAGAATGCAGCACACATAGAGAAGAAAACTAGGAGAAATTAATTATTTCTTCTTGTCACGCCTCACCTGGGGAGGCTTAGGTTTTTGGCACATTCCCAGGTCTAACACTTCTGGTAAATTTGTGAATGCATAAAAATCCATGGATGTTTCGTGGGAACACCCATGCAACGCCCAAGGAACTTATTCCCAGGGCAGTGTAACGCTACTCAGCCATTTGCGTTGCGTTGCTTTACTCGAGATTTATGAAGCCAGTCAGGGTCATGCAAGTTTACCTTGAGTGGCTACATAAATCTCATTTTTGAGTTGCATCGCTCTTGCATCAGATTACGACGGTCAAGAACAATGCAACGGTGCTCATAAATATGCCCCTATGTTTTTTCATTCAGGACTTTTGCTTTGTGGATTCTGATTTGTGTTGGAAGAACAATATCTTCTTTTTTAACAACTCTTTTTTATTAGTTTTAAAGAACAATATCTTCTTAACAAGTTTCCTGAGAGGAAATCTATAAAACAGAGTAGTGTTCTGGAAGTGAAATGGTTTAGGAACATTAACTTTGAGTTAGACTTTTATAGCCAAAGACCTTAGGAACATGTTCAGTCTTTTTCACCATGAATTCTTTTGTAGAGGAACAGAAAGATTTCTTATCATCAAAACACCATTGATTATTATATGTGTATATAACATGCTTTTTGTGTTACATATGATGTTTAGTAAGTGACGAATGTGTCATCAAGATTAAGCATCACAGAGTATTAACAAATGTTATTTACTTTTTATTTGCACCAGAGACAAATCCGAAACTTAGGGCCTAATTTATGTCATTTTAACGTCGGACAGCGCAGCAAGGCACCGTGCTGCGCTGCCTTATGTCAAAGTGAAAGGGCAGGAATGCACCGTATTTAAGCAAAACAGTGCATTCCTGTCCTTTCTGCCTGTGCTGGCACTGTTTTCACCATGGTGCAAGGGTGCCTATGTTGCAGGCAGGATTGGTTTTGTGCAGGAAAGGGCACCTTCCTGCACAAAAACAATCTTGCAAGGTGTTTTCCTCTTTTGCAGCACACATGTAAAAAGGAAAAAACAAGGAGAAATTAACAAAGTTTTCCTCGTTGCGCCTCACCTCAGGAGGCGTACAGATTTGACGCTTTCCCAGGTTTACATCACTTTGTAAATCTGGGACATGCTGAGTGGGAAAACCCACTGCAATGCCCATGGAAGGCCTCCCGGGCGCACGGTATGAATGCATGAATGAATGAATGAGAGATTTATAAAGCACAAACTCCTGCCCAGGGGCATCTTGGTGCTATAAAGACGGGTACAGCTACGAAAAAGGTAGTCCTTGCAGATACTCTAGTATCTCCTAATCCTGACAGGAGAGCAAGTTTTCAAGGCCTTTCTAAAGATAGATAGCAAAGGAGCAGTTTTGAGTTCCAAAGGTAGGCTATTCCAGATCAGAGCTGTAGTCCTGAAAAAAGTAAGGTGCGTCGCATTACTCATGATTTATGAGGACACTCAAAACTATGCAGGGCGGCTTTGCGAGGCTCCATAAATCTTTATGAGAGCCCTGCCTCATGCATGTACCACATTACGTGGTGAAAAAGTGACTCAGGGCTCTCATAAATAAGCCCCTAAGTGAATCAATCTCAGAAGGCACATGCATATAAAGTTAGAGGTAGGCATCTTGCCAAAAGGCGAAGGAGTTTAATCACCCTTTCAGAAACCATTTATATATTGTTGTATTTCAGTTTTCGGAAAGACAGCTTTATACTAAAAACACAGAGGTCCTGATTTACAAAGGTAACTTACACTTTTGAGTTAGTTTACACTTTTGAGTAAGTTTACTACTTTTGGGTATTCATAAACTCTGAGTGTAAGTTAGTACTGAAAAAGGCAAACAATTAAGAATGTCCAGAGCTACACATGGATAGCCACTGGTGCTGCAACGCCCTCCCATAGAAAATAATGAAGGTAGGGAAATAAAATAAAACTCCATAGGAAACAATGTTAAAATAAAATAAAGAATTTCAAATAGTTGCAAGTATAAAAACATATAACTTAATGTTAAAAAATATATAAAAATAGTACATATGTATTAGTTAATTATAAAATATTTTAATAAACCATTCTGGATCTAAAAATTAATGTAACAATATATTTGCTTCAAAATTATTACATTATTTGTAATTAATTCGATACAGCACTTTTAATAATTATTAATGCACAATAGAGATTATTTTTTTCTTTAGGTCGTAATGTATTTTTCATTTAAACTTCCCCAAAAAATAATGTAACTTAATATATTTCCATTAATGAAAGTTTATTTCAAAATTAATTGAATAGTACTTTAACATTTTCTGTTCTATATTTAAAGCAAATATATAAAATAAATTTACGTGAATATTTTACATAAAAACATTTTAATAGTTGTTTTGAAGTTAAATAAACTTTTTTTTTTACCTATACTTTTTGTTTGATTTTCTTTGAACGGCAGAGTTATTAGCCTAAGGCATAAAATTGAGTGCCTGGTAATTCTGATTTAAGACCCTTTAAGATAAGGCTGGATCTTTGCGTTTAAGAATTAACAATTAGATGCAAATAGGGAGCATTTCCTATTTACTCTATATCTGCTTTAATGAGAGATGGCATTAACTTGTTTTTCCAGAGTGGACCTGATAAACAAAGGTGTAACAGTTGAATTAGAGGCTGATTCTAAACTGATCTTTAAATTATTGGCTGTGGCTGCTAGATATGAACACCAGGAATTGTTCACGATCTTATAGTAGGGCCTTCTTTAGTGTTCCAGGATCAGCAGTAACTTATGAGCGATAACATTTGTTATCCGATGACTTGCATTGCAGCTCTTGCCTAGTAAGGCCGAACTCTAGCAGTAGCAGTGACTGACTTGTATTTTTTGGTAGACTGTAAATTCACCTGTAGGCATTACCCTGTAGCTTGTCTAGTGTGAGTGACAGTTTCCCAGGATAACATGACCTCAGCACGGCCTTTGACACAGTGGACAGATCGAAACTCTGGGCCGTGCTAAAGTCCATGGTGGTAGATGGTGCACTTGTCACCTTTCTGCACGATTTGCACAAGGGGCTTAAGGCCTCTGTAAGATTTGGTCCCAATGGGGAGGGCACTCTGCACTTTAAGCTGGCTAGAGGAGTGCACCAGGTCTGCATTTTAGCACTGATACTTCTTATCTTGTATTTTAACCAGCTGGAGTCCTAACTAGTGGAACAGTTTAAGGATGTCCCTGAGGTGGGTGATAGATATGTCCGAGCATTGCTATATGTGGGTGATACAGTTCTTATAGCGTTCACTGCTAATGGCCTTCAGCATTTGCTAGACGCGTTTACTTTATTTCTGGATAGTCTGGTCCTGAAAACCAATTTCTCCACATCATTTACTATGGTCCTCGGCCCGGCCAAAACCATATCTAAAAGCTATGCTATTGAGGGACATTAAATTGGCAGGGTTCATAAATTCTGTTATCTGAGCTTCTTACTGGATACTAAACCGAACTGGCAATTTCTGCTTAATGCCCAGGCACAGTCCTTTAATAGAGTATCATATTGCATGGGGGAGTTGTTTAAGCGGCTCGGCTGGCCCCATATTTGATCAAATATTGATCTTAAAAAAGCTAAATGATCTTCTATGGCGAGTTTCGGCTGCGAGATCTGGAGATACAAGGAATGTAATACAATTCAGGTGGCGGGAAATACATTTCTGAGAAAGGTCCTAAGGTTGCCCCAAAGTGTCCCTTTGGAGATTGTGCACGAGGAACTAGGGTTGGTTGAACTTCTGATTATATGCAAGAGCCCGCCCGTTAATATTATGGCTGTCACTTTGGATCAAGAAGGAATTCAAATTTAATAGAAGGGTCTTAAGAGATTGCCTTGACCTGGCCCATGGACTTTACATTCCTTGGCAAAACTATATTAAATGCACCTTGAGCAACCTTGGTAAACCCGAGTTATTCGCAGATCCAAATACTATTATGAAAGCAGATATTCTTTGGGTCAAGCAAGCCTTTTTATGTAAATCTCAGGAAAAAAGGGCGATGAATGCGATGTCAAAACGCTGCCTTGTGTACTGTTCAATGATCAAATCCCGTACCTTATTGAACCATACCTGCTGCTTAACATGCCTGCCCAGCGCAGACAAATCTTGAATTATTTTCTTCTGAACTTGTTTTCCCAGCTATTAGTGGGCTGGCATAAGTCTACTGAGCCTCCGCTTTGCGCTTGTGACCTTACTGCTATGTATGATACCTTGCACATTGTTTTTGTATGCCCTAAATTCTCTAGATTACATTCTAAGTATATTTGCCCATTGTTTTTTGCAATTAATTTTGCACAAGTTAGACCTGCCTTACTGTATCTTCAATTTTTAGACTCACCTACTGTCTGTTTTTATATCTCTTGGTTTTAAGTGGGGAGTTTCATTCATATGCATGAGATGAAATGAGGAACCATTTGTTTACCTGGTCGGACTGTTCTTTGTTAAATTTGTATCTCAATTTGTATGTAATTTTATGATTTGTTTAATTCAAATTGAATGAAGTGATTATTGATTAATTGACCACAGGAAACAGTAGGTAATAGTTTGGCATGCACAACTCGAATAATTGCCTCTCCGGTGGCTTGTGAAGCTCTTTTTTAAAATTTGCAGAGAGCAGAACACTGCGGCCCACCTTATTTGTAATCAGCCGGCTATGACCGCTTTGGCGCCCCTCCTTCAAACTCTTCACTGGCTTCCAGTTCGGAAGAGAATTATCTTCAAGCTGTGTTGTCTTACACACAGAGCCTTAACCGGCCGTGGCTCCGTCTATCTAGCCTCCAAACTTAAACAGTACCACCCGCCTAGACAGCTGAGATCTAGTGACAAAGCACTGTTAATCATTCCACTTATCAAGAAGACTCGCTTAGGTGGAAGGCCCTTTTCCTATCTGGCTCCGCAATATTGGACTAAGCTCCCACCCTATATCAGGACCTGCATTGGCCATTTTTGCTTCAGGAAACTAATGAAGACAGCTCTGTTTTGAGCTGGTTAGGCTATGCTGCTTGGCTGCCAGGTTGCGCCAAGATACCCCACGGGGTGATTCGCGCTTGTTTTAAATGGCTGTAACATTAACAGATATGACAGATATGACTGCAGATGCTCTTTTCTTTAGCTACTGTTGTTATGTACTTACAGTTATCAGAGAATATATATATATATATATATATATATATATATATATATATATATATATTCACTGAAAAAGCCATAGGTTTCAGGGGCGTTATAGGTAGTTGGACATTTTATTCGTACAAAACCATAGAAATTCCCCGTTATAGTTAGTTCAGCTAACTATAACTCGCGCGCCCG
Organism: Calotriton arnoldi; assembly: GCA_963921515.1. Classification (NCBI taxonomy): domain Eukaryota; kingdom Metazoa; phylum Chordata; class Amphibia; order Caudata; family Salamandridae; genus Calotriton; species Calotriton arnoldi. The sequence goes on along the minus strand of CAWUFW010010637.1, from coordinate 617,500 downwards.
CAATGCACTGCTGATGACGTCACATATTACATCACTCATGACATGGTCAGTGACATCACTCATGACATCACTGATGACATCTCAAATGACATCACTGATGACATCATCCTTGTGATAGAGTGGCAGACCTCCTCTCACCCTAATATAACCTTTGATACACACACTCAAAAATACAAACTAACATTTTCAAAACAATGGACATACCAATACCAGTTACAACACACCTATTCAGTAATTCCAAGATCTACACACACATCCACTCATTCACCAACAGTCCCTATACAGTCACTCATACATGTACTCACTCATCATATGTACTCATACACCTATACATCCTGTTACACACCGCCACTCATCCATAGAGTTACTCACACACATAGTCACACATGCAAACAAAGTATCAAACATCCATTTACTTGCATATACAGTTATACACACACTACCACACTTACTTCTACAGAAACTTACACATACTTACTCTCTTAAACAATCATTTATAGAAACACCTACTTATTTGTACAAGAACTCTTCCAATCTCTCACTCTCACATATACTCACTTATATACACCAATACTCACATATACTAGTTTAAAACATATGTAGTTACTCATAAAGACACTATTGAGACAGTCATTCACTCACTAACACACCCATACACATACTCATCCACCTATACAGTCCTGCACACATGCTGTCTTCAACACATACAAATAGTAAGTCACTCATTCATGCATCTATGCACTAAGTAATACACCCCACCGAACCATACAGACACACAGACACTCATACTGATACTCAAAAAACCAACTAATAACCCATATAGACACTCATGTAGCTACTCACCAACCCATGCAGCCACTTATACACAAAGTGAGAGACTGATACAGATATTTTCATATTTAAACATTACTCACTAACCCATGTATTCACTAAGATACACTTAGTCAGTTATACAATCAATTTTACAAAAAAAATCATCCATTTAGACACTTATATACACATTTATTCTTCCATCGACCTTGAGATATACATATATAAAACATATTTAATTTTCAGAAAAACACACATTCACTGGATGATGTCATCAGTGATGTCATCAGTGATGTCATTTGAGATGTCATCAGTGATGTCATGAGTGATGTCACTGACCATGTCATGAGTGATGTAATATGTGACGTCATCAGCAGTGCATTGCGGGCGCGCGAGTTATAGTTAGCTGAACTAACTATAACGGGGGAATTTCTATGGTTTTGTACGAGTGAAATGTCCAACTAACTATAACGCCCCTGAAACCTATGGTTTTTCAGTGAATTTCTAAGGTTTTTAAATGCTAATTTCTAACTATAACGTGCCTGAAATCTATGGTTTTTTCAGTGAATTTCTAAGGTTTTTTAAATGCTAATTTCTAACTATAACGTGCCTGAAACCTATGGTTTTTTCAGTGAATATATATATATTTATTGTACTATGTATACATGTGAAAATGTCTCGGTCCCCTGTTTGCCTCGGTGGCACGGAAAAAATGGGTGGAACTGACGTCAGCACGCCGACGAGGTCCTCTTATGGCTCCGATGACGTCATACGGTGTCGCGAGCGGAGCCGTGCTATTATGACGTCCTCGTTGACGTGGGAGAGCTAGGAAAGAATTTCCGGGGAATGCTGGTGCAGGGGATATTCACCTAAGTGTTCAGGCTAGTCCTTTGGGAGCAACTGTTTATGTTGCCACTCCAGAAACCGAAACCAGTGATCCGAGGGCAGAGGCCCTGCAGATGGCACACGAGGTGGGGTGCCCAGTCGTGTGCACCGGCGGGGCAGCGAAGTGACAAGCACCACAACCCACAAAAAAGGTAACGAGGGCACTGAATAACACAGGATCTTCTCTTTGTATCTGGCAGGAACAACAAAGTTAAAATGCCCTAGTACCAAAATGTAGAATTAGTGCTACAACGGTCTTCAAGAGGACCTGCGATGCCGCTCCTGCCTCCCGTACCCTGGAGGCGGCACATGGGTCACGCGGTACGGTCATACTGCGGTGGGACACACACTCGTTGACCTCTCATGGCACTGCTCCACACTTCAGGGAGGACGCTTTCCATTAGCTATGTTTTCTGATGACATGTCGCGCCGGCCCCGTCCAACAACAGAACTCCTTTAGATCCAAACAGACTCTTCCACTCTCTCACCGGAAGTGAAACCAGGCCACGCGGACACTTTCACAATACAACAGCCGGGAATGCACTTTTCGGTAAAAAAACCACATTCATTCCTCCTAATTAATCAAATAAATGTCTCACTGAAGAACAGGGGCCAGCTTCGATCGGTAAACAGCCGTTACAACGACTTTTTTACTTTGCGATACCATTACAACGCATGCATTACCACGCATGCGTTGTACATCACGAAGTCATTACTACGCATTTTTTAGAACGCATGGTCATTTACCACGCATGCCTTTACAACTAATTTTGTTGTAAAGGTATGTATGGTAAATGACCATGTGTTCTAAAAACATGTAGACGATCCATGTCGTTGTAAGGAAACAGAGGCTGTTCCGTTTCCTCACAATGACGTGCACCGCCCCTCAGAGACGACGTGAAGCAGGAACCACGAGGAGAGAGGAACCACGAGGAGTGAGAGGTAAGGGGGATTGGGCATGGGGTGGGGTTTCTTTTCTAGGGTTTAGGGTAGTGCAGTGGTGTTGGATGGTGTAGGGGGTCGTGCTGGGGGTAGTGTTTTAGGGTTTAGGGTAGTGCAGTGGTGTTTGGGTAGTGTAGGGGGTCATGCTGGGGGTAGTGTTTTAGGGTTTAGGGTAGTGCAGTAGTGTAGGGGGTCGTGCTGGGGGTAGTGTTTTAGGGTTTAGGGTAGTGCAGTGGTGTATAGGTAGTGTAGGGGATCGTGCTGGGGTAGTGTTTTAGGGTTTAGGGTAGTGCAGTGGTGTTTGAGTAGTGTAGGGGGTCATGCTGGTGGTAGGGTTTTAGTGTTTAGGGTAGTGCAGTGGTGTTTGTGTAGTGTAGGGGGTCATGCTGGGGGTAGTGTTTTATGGTTTAGGGTTGTGCAGTGGTGTTTGGGTAGTGTAGGGGTCGTGCTGGGGGTAGATTTAGGGTTTAGGGTAGTGCAGTGGTGTTTGGGTAGTGTAGGGAGTCGTGCTGTGGGTAGTGTTTTAGGGTTTAGGGTAGTGCAGTGGTATTTGTGTAGTGTAGGGGGTTGTGCTGGGGGTAGTGTTTTAGGGTTTATGTTAGTGCAGTGGTGTTGGGGTAGTGTAGGGGTAGTGCTGGGGTAGTGTTTTAGGGTTTAGGGTAGTGCAGTGGTGTTTGTGTAGTGTAGGGGTAGTGCTGGGGGTAGTGTTTTAGGGTTTAGGGTAGTGCAGTGGTGTTTGGGTAGTGTAGGGGTTCATGCTGGGGGTAGTGTTTTAGGGTTTAGGGTATGGCAGTGGTGTTTGGGTAGTGTAGGGGGTCGTGCTGGGGGTAGATTTAGGGTTTAGGGTAGTGCAGTGGTGTTTGTGTTGTGAGGGGGTCGTGCTGGGGGTAGTGTTTTAGGGTTTAGAGTAATGCAGTGGTGTTTGTATAGTGTAGGGGGTTCAGGGTAGTGCAGTGGTGTTTGTGTAGTGTAGGGGGTCATGCTGGGGTAGTGTTTTAGGTTTAGGGTAGTGCAGTGGTGTTTGTGTAGTGTAGGGGGTCATGCTGTGGGTAGTGTTTTAGGGTTTAGGGTAGTGCAGTCGTGTTTGTGTAGTGTAGGGGTCGTGTTTTAGGGTATAGGGTAGTGCAGTGGTGTTTTGGTAGTGTAGGGGGTCATGCTGGGGTTAGTGTTTTAGGGTTTAGGGTAGTGCAGTGGTGTTTGGGTAGTGTAGGGGGTCGTGCTGTGGGTAGTGTTTTAGGGTTTAGGGTAGTGCAGTGGTGTTTGTGTAGTGTGGGAGGTCATGCTGGGGGTAGATTTAGGGTTTAGTGTAGTGCAGTGGTGTTTGGGTAGTGTAGGGAGTCGTGCTGGGGTAGTGTTTTAGGGTTTAGGGTAGTCCAGTGGTGTTTGTGTAGTGTAGGGAGTTGTGCTGGGGGTAGTGTTTTAGGGTTTACGGTAGTGCATTGGTGTTTGGGTGGTGTAGGGGGTCGTGCTGGGAGTAGTGTTTTAGGGTTTAGGGTAGTGCAGTGGTGTTTGTGTAGTGTAGGGGGTCATGCTGGAGGTAGTGTTTTAGGGTTTAGGGTAGTGCAGTGGTGTTTGGGTAGTGTAGGGGTAGTGCTGGGGTAGTGTTTTGGGTTTACGGTAGTGCAGTGGTGTTTGTGTAGTGTAGGGGGTCGTGCTGGGGTAGTGTTTTAGGGTTTAGGGTAGTGCAGTGGTGTTTGTGTAGTGTAGGGGTAGTGTTTTAGGGTTTAGGGTAGTGCAGTTGTGTTTAGGTAGTGTAGGGGGTCATGCTGGGGGTAGTGTTTAAGGGTTTAGGGTAGTGCAGTGGTGTTTGTCTAGTGTAGGGGGTCGTGCTGGTGGTAGTGTTTTAGGGTTTAAGGTAGTGCAGTGGTGTTTGTGTAGTGAAGGGGTCATGCTGGGGGTAGTTTTTAGGGTTTAGGGTAGTGCAGTGGTGTTTGTGTAGTGTAGGGGGTTGTGCTGTGGGTAGATTTAGGGTTTGGGGTATTGCAGTGGTGTTTGGATAGTGTAGGGAGTCGTGCTGGTGGTAGTGTTTTAGGGTTTAGGGTAGTGCAGTTATGTTTGGGTAGTGTAGGGTGTCGTGCTGGGGGTAGTGTTTTAGTGTTTAGGGTAGTGCAGTGGTGTTTGGGTAGTGGAGGGGGTAGTGTTTTACGGTTTAGGGTAGTGCGCCCAACCAGCCACAATATCCGTGGACAAAGGGGATCCTGACTCTTTGGAACGCTCCGTCAATTGAATAATTTGGGTCAAGGGCCCTACCACGCCCCAGACCTATCAATTCCTTTCTTGGGATCCCTCATATACTTGGAGAAAAAGGTACATAGTTTCTCATCAATTTCAGGCGTGTGTGCCACCTTCCCCTTCACTGAGGGCCTGGGGCATTCTCCCTCATCCTATTCCTGACCTCCCTTTCAAGGGGTTGATGGATTTTCCCCACCACATACTCTGCCACTTTGGCGTCAGGTGTCCACTCCGCCGACCTAGGATGGTAAATTTGGGTAGGCTCAAACATGTCCGAGTGGACCCCGTCCCCAACCGGGGACTAAGAGGAGTGGGACGCCAGGGACGCCCGAGTCCTTATCCTCATCGGAGGAGAAATCGTCCTCCGATACACCCTCTCCCTCTAAGGAAACCCGCCGTCGGGGTCTACAATAGTGGTGACAGTGTCGCAATTTTCTCCGGGCCCCTCCTCCTCCCGGCAGGGTGCATGTTTTAGCGTTCGCGCACTCTTGAGGAAGGTCTCCGTAAGTTTATCAAATCCTTCCAAGTGCCCCGCGTTATGCTTAACGGCCCCTTTATTCCCCATCTGGGAGCTACTGGGACCCGCCACCACCAGATCTGGGTTACTGAACACCCCAGGGATGCTTTTCGCCAGCTTATCAACCTGATCCCTAAGAGGAGCCAGCGCCCTAGAAATAGCCAGAGAGAGGGCTTGGTCCACTGCTGGAGGGAGAAGTTGGGGGCCACTCCTCCTCCACTTCCTGGTAGGAGGAGTAAAAATGGTCTTCTGGAGAAGACATGATAGCAGAGGGTGTGAGCACAGAACAAATGCCCTTAAAATCCTTAAGGCAGCCCCCTCGCCGGTGCTCCAACAGCTGGGCTTTCCCGAAGCTGTTATAAGAATAGATTGAGGCGCAATACCAATTACCACCACCAGGTGGTGCTGGTCACTAACGTGGCCGTGTGGGGAAATCACCGCGTAGCGGTGTCAAAATTAGGTGAGGGTTGGTTGGGAATCAAGCGGACACTAAAGGATTGACCGGATTCCCAAACGCGCGTAAAGACCAGCGGGATCGCACGACGGAGCTGCCTCGCTCGGACCAGACGCGCCTGACAGGATCTCACCGCGCGCAGAGCACACAGCGGGAGAAACTGCGAGGGGAGAACGCGCTCGGGCAAGAGCCTGCTGCGCAGGGAATATGAAACAATACCAAGGCAATAATGCTAATAACGTGCACAAGAAACCGCTATACAAACAGCAACAACGTCAGATTAAGCCAAGAATGTAAGGAATGCACTTAACTGACGAGCAGTGAAGAAAGAGGAAGCGGAAGGGACGTCACGATATTATATACGATGGACTGTGATATGATTGGACTATAGTTGCCTTGGAGACTACCCCCTAATGCTTCATGGGTTGTGTAGTCTTTTGTTTAATGATTGTTGTGTTACGTTTTCTTTGAACTGCTATGCAAATAAAGTGAGGAAAGATATGCATAATCCTCGCCTCCGTCCTGCCATAGAATTCATTAAACTTTATTTGATCTGATTTAGAAACATAGATCATAAAAGTGTACATAAAAACAGTAAATCCTCTTTCCTAATACAATACAGTGAGAATTAATTAAAACCAGTAGGTAAAAACGGGTGTTACAAAGCCCGGTTCAGAGCAACTTCAGGTTAACAGAATCGTAAAGTTCAATGTTTCGCAAGATCAATCTCATGTACTTCGTGCAAAATACGCAATAAGGGGTCCAAGTAAGATGTAACGCTCCAATACCTGACCAGTTTGCACTATATAAAACTGTAGAAAAACTAAAAATAAAAAGTGTTTTGCACACTTCTGTCATTGGGCTATATGTGGGCTACATCTGGGTGATATTTGTGCTACATTTGGGCTCTTTTTTCTCTGGTGGCCATCTTGGGAGACTTATTTGTTATGAAGTTTCCTAATTTCGTCATTTACTGCAGTCTCCTCAGTAGGAAATGCTTTCAGTTTTTAACTTTGATTCCATCAAGAAGGCATTCAGATGTGTCACACATTTGCCATAAATTCAGAATGTTAGCACTCTAGTTGTTCATTAGATCACTGTAGTAAAGCTACTGCTCACCAGGGAGTTAACTGGAAGTCTACTGCTGGTATTGAAAGTGATTGTTTCAGTCTGCATGTCAGAATTTTCTAATGAAATAGAAGAGGATTTGAGATCTCACTTAAAACATGCCCTAAATTTTCTTTCTGCAGCACTAACCATAATTTCTATGGCAAAATGAACCCCCTCATTTTGTTCCTTTTTAAATTAAATGTTTTAAGTGTTACCAGTTTATTCCAATCAAGATGGCTTCAGGTGTGCCATACTTTTGTCATAAGTAAGACTGTTAGCACTCTAGTTGTTCTTTAGAACACTCTGGGAAGCTGCAGTAGAACACAAAGGCATCAACTGACAGGCTGCTCCTGTTGAAATATAACAGGAAGATATTTGAGATCTCACTTAAAACATGTCCTAATTTTTCTTTCTACAGCACTAACCATAATTTCTATGACAAAATGAACCCCCTCATTTTGTTCCTTTTTAAATTAAATGTTTTAAGTGTTACCAGTTTATTCCAATCAAGATGGCTTCAGGTGTGCCATAATTTTGTCATAAGTAAGACTGTTAGCGCTCTAGCTGTTCTTTAGAACACTCTGGGAAGCTGCAGTAGAACACAAAGGCATCAACTGACAGGCTGCTCCTGTTGAAGTATAACAGGAAGATATTTGAGATCACACTTGAAACATGTCCTAATTTTTCTTTCTACAGCACTAACCATAATTTCTATGACAAAATGAACCCCATCATTTTGTTCCTTTTTAAATTAAATGTTTTAAGTGTTACCAGTTTATTCCAATCAAGATGGCTTCAGGTGTGTCCCTGCCACCTTTCAGCGAGGCCTCAGACCCTGCCACGGCAGCACCGCGATGGAAAGCGTGGGTCGGACGACTCAACCACTACTTCAAAGGCACCAGGGAGACAGATGGCACCGTGAAGAGGTCACAACTCATCTACTATGGAGGCTCTGAAATCTATGACCTGTTTGAAACGCTCCCCAACACTGGTAATGACGACGACTACGAAGCAGCGGTCGCCGCGCTCGACAGGCACTTTGACCCCCAACTTAACCCCGACTTCGAGAAGTTCAAGTTCAGACGGGCGTCGCAGTCGGACACGGAGTCGGTCGACATGTTTTACGCACGGCTGCGCCGGCTGGCCAGCACGTGCACATTCCTGGATCAGAGGGAAGAGATACGGAGCCAGATAATACTAGGATGCCGTTCCAAACTCCTGCGGAAGCTGATCCTTCGTCAACCGGGGATCTCGCTGGACGAGATCCTTGTTCTGGCTCGGTCACACGAACTGTCGGATGTTCGGGCTGAGGAAATGGAGGCCGCCCTACACACACCTGTCGCTCCACCGCATACTTCCAGGCATGTGTCCATCAAGGAAGAGAAGGTCGAGGCAATCCAACGGCGCCCCAACACGACTCGTCAAGCACCGAGAATGCAGCCCGGAGGGCAATGTGGCTACTGTGGTGAGGAGCACCCGGTGACAGCCGTCTGCGGGGCGAGAGGGAAGACGTGCTCCCGTTGCGGCAAGGTCAATCACTTTGCCAAGGTGTGCCGCAGTGGTCGGTCCAGGCAGGCTCCTTCGAGGCCGCGGGGCATGTCGCAACGCCTTTGTCAGGTCTTCATCGACGACCCGCCATCGACAAGTGAGACCCAGCAGCAGGAACGCTGCCTTGCACTAGAGGACGATGACGACTATGAGGTATTCGTCGTGTCGTATACCAGCAGGACCGGCGATCGCCGAAGGCCACCTCCCATGTGCTCCATTTCAGTGGAAGGGACGGATGTCCAGGCCCTCATCGACACGGGAGCGTCCGTCAATGTGATGGACTCGGAGCAATATGACTGTCTGTCGCCACGGCCCCCGCTCACACCCTCAAAGGCTCGGATCTACACATATGGAGGGACGGATCCACTTCCCCTCCGAGGAGTCATTCATGCCAAAGTCGTCAGCGGAGACCAGGTTCCACGTCACAGAAGGAAGGAAAGGCACGCTGCTCAGCTGCCATACAGCCGAAGACCTGGGGCTAGTCTTCTTTGCCCACCAGATCCATGACTCCCATGCCGAAGCGATTCTGAAGGAGTTTCTGACACTATTCACTGGACTGGGAAAACTCAAGGGGAAGAGGTTCAAACTCCACATCGATCCCACAGTGAGACCGGTCACCCTAAGACACAGGAGAGTGCCGTTCAATCTCTGCCCGCAGGTGGAGGAGGAGCTGAAGAAGCTTGAGGACCTCGATGTGATTGAGAAGGTCTCCGGCCCCACCCCATGGGTGTCCCCGCTGGTCGTGGCTCCCAAACCCAAGCAGCCCGGAGCCATCCGGCTCTGTGTGGACATGAGGTTACCTAATGTGGCAGTCAAGAGGGAGCGCCACATTACGCCCACCATGGACGACATAGTGGCAGACCTGAACGGAGCCAAGTGGTTCTCAAAACTGGATTTAAACGCGGGATACCACCAGCTAGAACTTGAACCCGAGAGTAGATACATCACTACATTCTCAACGCATGTTGGCCTCCGGAGGTACAAGAGACTCAGCTTTGGGGTGTCGTCGGCAGCCGAAGTCTTCCAAAATGCCATCAGGGAAGCACTATCGGGTCTGCAGGGTGTGATTAACCTCAGTGACGACATCCTGGTGTTCTCAGACACCCTAGAAGACCACCACACTCACCTCCGGGCCACCCTGAAGAGACTGGAAGACTGCGGGCTAACACTTCACAAGGCGAAGTGTTTATTCTACCAGGAATCTATTGATTTCTTCGGGTACACGTTCACCAGAGAAGGGCTACAAGTGGACCCCAAGAAAGCCGCAGCCATCCGAGCAGCCAGCACTCCGAAGAACCCCACGGAAGTGAGAAGTTTTCTCGGCATGGCCACATACTGTGGAAGGTTCATTCCGAACCTCGCTGCCCTGTCAGAACCACTCCGTGCTCTCACGCGCAATGACCACAGGTGGGAGTGGACTGTGGCTGCCAATACTGCATTCCACAACATCAAGGCAGCGCTGCTGGACAAGACGGTAATGGCCTACTTCCATCCGGGGCGGCGCACTGAACTGATCGTTGACGCCAGCCCAGTTGGCCTTGGAGCGGTCCTTCTTCAAGAGCACAGCTCAGAAGCCTGGAGGCCGGTAGCATACGCCAGTAAAGCCCTCACAGATACGGAAACAAGGTATGCCCAAATCGAGAGGGAGGCCCTAGCGATCAAATGGGCGTGCCAACACTTCCATTTATACCTGTGCGGCCAAGAATTCCAAGTTGTAACCGACCACAAGCCCTTACTCCCGCTTTTTGCAGGATCGTCTAGGCTGGCACCCCAGAGGATAGAGCGATGGGCAGTGCAGTTGCAGTCGTACAACTTTAAGGTCATCTTTCGTCCTGGAGCCCACAACCCGGCAGATTACCTATCACGCCACCCAGAATCCATGCTGCCTCAAGACTCATCTACAGATGCATCCCATTCGGAGGCGTTCATGAAGATGGTCTCGCAGGGAGCGTGCCCTACGGCCATGACGCTTGAGGAAATCGGCCGTGCCACCACGGAGGATGAGACACTGTCCCGGGTGAAGACGGCGCTGGTGGGCAACGGCTGGGCGCATTTTATGGATGGAGCCCGAACTCTTAGGGCAGAAGTTAGTCACGCTCAACAACAAATCTGGCAAGTGCGCCATGAACTCAGCATAGGAGATCAGGGAGTCATCCTGCGAGGACATGTAATCGTAATTCCGGAACGACTGCAGAGACGAATGCTCCTGTTGGCGCATGTGGGACACCAGGGAATGGCCAAGACAAAGGCCAGGCTGAGGAACAAAGTCTGGTTTCCGGCAATGGATTCCATGGTGGAGGAAATGGTGAGACAGTGCCATGCCTGCACTATCACAGGGGGAGACCCGGCGCCGGTGATCACCGAAGAACCCAGTGACACCCCGTGGGCCAAAGTCAGTGTTGACTTCGGAAGTTTTCCCGACGGACGCAACATGCTGGTAATGGTTGACTCCTTCTCGAAGTTCCCTGTTGTGGAGGTAGTGGCGTCGACAGCGTTTGCACACGTGAAGAGAGTTTTGGACAAGACATTTGCACTGATGGGGTTACCTGAGGAAATTAAATCAGACAATGGGCCCCCATTCCAGGGCCGGGAATTCCAAGAGTACCTTGAAAATAAAGCGATTCATCACCGGAAGATCACCCCGTTGTAGCCTCAAGCCAACAGGGAGGTGGAGCGTCTGATGCGAACGCTCAACCGAGCACTGCGCATTGCCATAGACCAAGGAGAAGATGCCGAAGCAGCACTGGACCAATTCCTGGGTGCCTACCGACAGACACCCCACAGCACCACCAGGTGCGCCCCGGCCCATCTACTGTTCAAACGGCCCCTGCGAGACAGCATCCCGTCGGACCCGACATGGGAGCCTCCGGAGCGAGACAACGAAGCGGTTCAGGCAAAAAGGGCAATGACCAACCACAAGGCCAGTGAGGCCCGCCGGGCGCAAGAACCACGGCTAAGAGTGGGGGATCGGGTAGTGGTCAAAGACAGGCACCCTGGATGGAAGTTCAGGACACCCTACAAGCCAGAGGAGTGGATCGTAGTTTTTTCAACAAAAAAAAAAAGAAATATAACAGGAAGATATTTGAGATCACACTTGAAATATGTCCTAATTTTTCTTTCTACAGCACTAACCATAATTTCTATGACAAAATGAACCCCATCATTTTGTTCCTTTTTAAATTAAATGTTTTAAGTGTTACCAGTTTATTCCAATCAAGATGGCTTCAGGTGTGCCATACTTTTGTCATAAGTAAGGCTGTTAGCACTCTAGTTGTTCTTTAGAACACTCTGGGAAGCTGCACAAAGGCATCAACTGACAGGCTGCTCCTGTTGAAATATAACAGGAAGATATTTGAGATCTCACTTAAAACATGTCCTAATTTTTCTTTCTACAGCACTAACCATAATTTCTATGGCAAAATGAACCCCTCATTTTGTTCCTTTTTAAATGAAATGTTTTAAGTGTTACCAGTTTATTCCAATCAAGATGGCTTCAGGTGTGCCATAATTTTGTCATAAGTAAGACTGTTAGCGCTCTAGTTGTTCTTTAGAACACTCTGGGAAGCTGGAGTAGAACACAAAGGCATCAACTGACAGGCTGCTCCTGTTGAAATATAACAGGAAGATATTTGAGATCACACTTGAAACATGTCCTAATTTTTCTTTCTACAGAACTAACCATAATTTCTATGACAAAATGAACCCCATCATTTTGTTCCTTTTTAAATTAAATGTTTTAAGTGTTACCAGTTTATTCCAATCAAGATGGCTTCAGGTGTGCCATACTTTTGTCATAAGTAAGGCTGTTAGCACTCTAGTTGTTCTTTAGAAGACTCTGGGAAGCTGCAGTAGAACACAAGTGAATCAACTGACAGTCTCTGCCCTTGTTGGATGTACATGTTTTACTGAGAATGTCAGACTTCATTCTCACATGACTGAGAAAGTTAATGTGAATTTACAGAAAATATGCTCTCATTTTAGCTTCTGGAGCACCTTCCAAAACTGTATGGGACAAGCATGTGAAAATAGTTTTCTCTCAAACATGATTCATGATATCCCAGCAGAAGGTTTTTCGCAGGGTAAAATCACCTTAGAACACACCACAATTCCTGAAATTAGTATGGTACCATCAACAAATGAATTCTAATGTAACTAAAGTCTGTTATCACCCTTTATAGTTCTCCTTTTGGTAACCCTCAAAATCTTCGATTCACTACAATGCATTTCAATGGGGTACTATCATTTATATTGTTCCCAAGATGGCTGCCAGCAATTCCAGGATGAAGTGCTGACAGCCAATCAGATCTCACGATGACATGTGTGGTTAGGCTCCGCCCAGATATCGATATGTTTTCTTTTTCAAATTCCTCAGGAACTACTGAACGGATTTACACCATTTAACAAAAAGGGTTCTTTCTGAACCAAGAACTACCTCTTTGCCAACTTTGGTGTAATTCCGTTCAGCAGTTTGGGCTGTAGCCGTGTCTAAAGTTTCCTATGGAAAATTGCATGGGGAAAATGTGTTTTGGGACCCCCTTTTTTCTCGGCCCCTGCTTGCCAAATCACCCCGAAACTTTCAGGATAGGAGCAGACCGGAGCGCCCCACGAGTTTTGAAAATTTTGCAAAGATTCATCAACTGGCGCCAAAGTTATTGGAAATAGAATGTTGTGAATTTCCTATGGAAAATAGGTCCTAACTATAACTACCTACTGGCGACCGCCAGTAGGTAATTACATATATATTACATATATATAAATATTACATTTAAACATTTTATAAATTACTTACTTGCAAAGTAAAAGACTCCTGATTTAAGAGTAACAAACCCTACCATCGATATACAGACTCACAATATCTATATAACAAATGCCCCTGGCTGTACATTTTATCGATATTGCAAGGTTACAGAGGAGTTCTGTTACTATGGAGAGGAACAAGGCTGAATGGCAAATTCCTTTATAAGGTCTTGGAAATCCGAGATGGCAAGGAACAAGAAAGTGATCGGACCAGTCTACAGGGACTGGGGTTCGGCTCTCAATTAGGTTTTTCTGCATATGAGGAGGTAGAGGATAGACCTCTTCTGTGTAGGTGTAGAACAGGATTGTAAGAGACTTCTGTTGAGCAGATAGAGTCATCACACCAGTTGAGGCTAAAGTAACCTAGGAAGTTTTTTGCTACTAGTTCTTTGGGATGTTTGGCTAAGAGAAAATTATACCATGGACGGTGGTAGGTGATGTGAAAAATAGTAGGCTTTGGGTATGATGTCTTAATTTCATCAAAGAACTGTGGCTAATTGCACTGCCTTATTCAACTTCCCAATCCTGGTGAATGATCGCATAGCCTTGATGAATCAGGAGTCAATTACAGATAGGGAGGAGTCAAAGAGCCAAGTTTCCATCAGGAATAGCAAGTCCAGGTAATGGGACTGAATCAAATTTAGATGCAGTATTGGACTGCAGATGTGCAGTACGGAATTGGAAGTGGACTGATTAGTTCTCGTGAAGGGGTAAAGGCAATCAGGGCATGCATAAAGTTTGGGTTTTAAATTTGGGTCTCTTGGGGTGATCAGGGTTGCCACTATCTCTCTTGATGACTATAGTATGAGTGGGTGCAACAGCAGTAGGACTTTGAAAGTGGGAGGGGGTATTTAAAAGATTGAGGGCCATATTTAAAACTTATTCACACAGCGCAGTGCAGCAGCTGCAAATGCTACGCTGAGTGATAAGGAGAGAGGAGGAGAGGGCCATATTTCCATAGCCCCAACTCTGAAATTAGCTGCAGTGCGCCACAGAGACACCCTTGCGCCATAGTGCATGGGTGTCTCCGTGACTCTAGCATAGGTTTTTTTACTGTACACTTCAAGTCCAAAATACCATGCTTAGACTAACTTTAACCCTTTTCCCTCTTTGTATGTGTGCTGTACAGTGCAGCACACTTACAAAATCGGAAAAGGAAGGAGAAATGAAAGCATTTCTCCTTCCTTGTGCCTACTTCAAAAGGGCACAATTTTCTGATGCTAAACCCTGTCTACTTTACTTACCAAATAGAGTTTAACATCAGAAACATTGGGTGGTCGCATGGAAAAGCCCATGCCCCACTCCTGGTACGCCGCCTTGGTGCTAAGTTTCACATTACTTTCACATTAGTTCCAGCACTAAACAAGTTTAACGCTGGAAAGAGAAATGAAAAAAAAGATTTTGCGCCGATGTTCGTCACTTTTGTGAAGCAAACACATTGTGAAATCTTAAAAAATCTCCCCTTAGAGTATTGCTGTTATCCTCTGAGAGAGCTTGTTGAGTGGAATATGGATGGCTATCTGAGCTTGTAGGATTTTGGGATATGGTAGTGTTGTATGAGAGAGTCAGATTATCAGTTGAGAGAGTTTGTTGAGCTAATCTGGAAAAAGGGGTTTTGTTTGAATGGGGAACATGCCAGAGCGTTTGGTAAGAGGCATGGGAGGCTGTAAAAAACAGTTACGCCTGAATTCAAGGGTGTACAGTGCATTTTACAAAAAGCAGAATGGATGAAGTTAAATATTTCCATTCTAGACAGAAAAGCATCAAGCTTGTCATTAAGGGACTTCTGGTCTTCAGTGTACAGACTCTAATTGGGGATGCAGGGGGGTTTCTGGATGACATTGTAGCAAGAATCTGACCTCAGTAGAGAGGTGAGGTGGGAATGAAAGGGCAATAAAGATTTCACTTCAGAAATAACAGAGCACACTATTTCGGTTGAAGTTCTGAAAGCGTGATCTAGTTGTATGTATGGGGGTATGGTGGTGGTGATGGTAGAATGTCTTTGAGGGGAATGTTGCTATGTGGGAACACTTGGAGAATGTGCATGAGAAAGATATGAAATTAGGGGGGGAGAGTTAATGGGGTATGTTCAGATACCTTTCTTTGTTGTGGGGAAAATGATGAGGAGGAGAGGTTGTGGAGGAGTGTGAGCGGTACTAGGTGGCAGGGAGAAAGTCGAAGGGGAATTAATTATGCAAGGATGAGTTCAGAGGAGAGTGGGAGGAGTTGGAATGAGCCATTCAAGAGTGATGGAGCATCTTAAATTGGTAGTTGAATTGTGCAAGGGCATCATCAGTTGAATGAATCGTTAACCAGCCATTCTTGAAGACTGGGATTGGCAGCTTACAAATGAAGAGTGCAGAGCCGAGTATCACTAATTTTTATCCATAAAGATTTCTTCTAGATTCCTCCACTTTCAGGTATTTGGTGAGCAGAACATGGGGGCAGTTTTTGAGTACCTCTCACAACCCCACAGATACTGGTCAGCAAATAGTGCTTCCGGGAATTCTTTCATGGCCTCTCATCTTGAAGTCCTTTGCAGCATTTTTAGAGAGGTTAGGTGAACAAATTATTTGATAGATGTTAGGACCAGCATTAGATATTTGTTTGAGGAGGGAGAGTAGTTGGATTGAGGCATGATCTTAATGCACACTAGAGAGAGATAAAGCAGAGGAACAAACAAGGTACTGTTGTTTTAGTAATTTATAGCTGTCCGATAGGAGGATTAAAATTCAAGAGGTGCTGTGAGTATCCTTAGTTGAATCTTAGGAGAAAGCAGCTCAGCTAGATCAATATTGCAGAGCCACAATTTAATATGACTTCTCCTTTGAAAAAATAAATGTTGTGCTTTCAGTCTAGTATGAGTTATATTGCTGCTATGGATCTTATTGGACTATTATCACTGCTTAATCGCTTGAAGCTTTCTAGGTCAGAATATTTTTGTTGTTTCAGGCACACACCTTGCGAGAGTATTTTTCCTCTTTCTGCAAGGATCTTCTGAAAATACCAATGAGTGGAAATTATTGCAAGTGTTCTTTTTCTTTTACAGTGATTCTAGTCTGGTTTAGTCGCTCCTTTTGGAAGCTCCACTAGTGAGTATTTTTTAATGTATATCCACCACTTTTTTTCTAACAGCTACTTTGATGTGCGGTCTAGCATTTTTCCAATGCACTATTGCAGCAAGCATGGTTGCCTCCATGAAGTTTAGATTTATGGACCTTCCTCCCTGGGCTAATTTTCTGCGATGGGAAACAGTCAGCCACCAAGTGGGGGAGTGGAAAAATGTAACTAAGAGGGGAAGTGCTAAAATTAAGCCCTCCGAAGTGAGGAGCCGCTTATCAGATGAGTACCTCAAGGAATGTGAGACAGTGCTCCACAGTCCTACTCAGTCGGGCTCCAAACAACAGTCATCAGGAAAGAGGGTTCAATCAACAGATCCATTTGGAGCAGAGCAACGGACTTCAAAGTGACTCAGTAGCAGAGAGGACAAAGCAAATGGGTCCTTAGGAAGCTAGGGGCATTACAGTCATTAAGCCAAGGAAAATGAGGAGGATATGGGAGCAGCTGCTATCCAGATGCGTCTCGGGACTTGAAGTGCAGTCTACAGGCCAGCGAGCCAGCTGTTGCTTGTCTTGCAGATTGTGAATGAAAACCAATATGTGGGACTTAAAATAGCATGGACTTTTACTTATAGTAGTGTCTGGCTGGAGGAACCTGACAGGAAGCTTCTGGGCCATCACCATTTTGCTAATTTTGTCTGCATCTGAAAGTTGACCCAGCCGCAATGCTCCTGCGAGACTAATCACTGTAATGGACTAGAACTTTTGAAATAACTAAGCAGCAGTTGTAGTGTCGCCATAGCTGTGTATCTCAAAACATCGGTGATGCCTCTTGTTTTAGTGTGCCATTCTCAGAATGCGTGATCGAAGGTCAGGGGAGTAGGACCTGACCCTCAGAGCTCTATGTTGTGTGAGTATGAGGAAAGGCCCAGCTCCAGACTGTAAGTAAAGACTCTACATTCAGGCTGGTACTTTTAAATGTCTCTTCTACATAGTTGATAAACTTTTGTGTTCTCGCACCCAGAGAGAGTCAATGTTATTCATGACAGTACATGCATTGCTCTTAAAGTGATCATTCAGTTCCAAAATGGCTTATTTGCGTTGGTTTCATAACCACATATTAATCTAAGCTTTTAACCTTAACCACTTGTGATTCAAAAGGGTTTTGCAGTATGAGAAACCCATAAGTGCACAACAAAGGGATTAATTTGCTTGCTCTTAGAAAGATCCATATTTGATGTTTGCATTTCTTCAATAACCTTAAAAGAACACTCATAGGACTAGCTCTGTTTATAAAGGAAGAACATCGTACCAGCCTACATAAATCAGCAGAATATATAAAGCTCTATATCCAAGCAGCCACCCACAGAGGGGAGGAAAGAAGTTAAGAGTAACATTATACAGGTATGTTGGTCCAATATTGCATTCTCTTTGAGTAGTTCTGTAAGAGGTGAAAGGGGTAAGGTTAGAGGGAGTGGGTTAATGATGTGAGAGAAATTAGAGGTTACCTGCCATGGGATCATGAGAAGCGGAGGCATGCAAATGTATAGAAATTGTCAGTTAGTCATTGGGGCAGCCTGTGTGTAAATAGATCCTGTTAGGCAGATATATAATTTTACACATGCCTGTTCAATCAATTGAGCTAGACGGTATGCTTTGTAAATACGATGTACTAGTGGTGTAGCGAGGGTGCCATGGGTGCTAATAGAAGCAAGAGAATTCCCTCACCCCCTGGAGAGGTAGTAGAAAACTCCTATAAAAGTAGCTCAGTGTACCCCTCACACCCCCTGTGCCACAGCACCTACTGCACTATTGATAGCTATGCACCTGGGATTTACACCGCCTCTAATGTTGGCACTATATTTGTGACATACTGTACATAAAACTTCAGAGCTCACAGGTTTTCTCTTTCCATGTATGAGTAACTCACCTCAAGGGCATAATACAGGGCTCGACATGCCCTGCACCAGCTGAATTTATTCAAAATGCTGCCAGGCACATGCTCCTATTTATCTATGAAAGTCTGCTTTTGTGTCTATTATTATTATTGTTATTATAATTATTATTAAAAAAAAAAAATTCAGGCAGCTGAAAACTACTGGCATGATGTGGGTTGTACTCGTCGGCCTGTATTTCGCTGGTTCCATTGGTAAGTGAAACTTCAATCAAAGTTGAGTGAGCAATGCAAATCTGCTGAATTCACTTTTTCAATCGGAGGATAATTCGCTGCATTCTACTAATACTATGAGATTCAGTCAGAAGTATAGCTTGAGAAAAGTCAGAAAGAGTGCAGAAGGACAACTCACAGCTTCCACAATGTTCTAATTCAGCCATTCTTATCCGGTGGTCACGGCCCGGGGGTGGGGGGGTCTGCTACACCTACTCAGGGATCTGCAACTGTTTTGAAAATTCAATTTAATTTTATTACTAAATTAATAAAATATATATACATAAAAAGAAAAATTGAAAGTTGAAAGTTTTAAAGTACAATGTAAAGAAGATGAAATCTGAAACTGCAAGTTAAAAATTAAGAGCCAGATTTACTAAGTCTTTGCGTTGCCATTGTGTAGTGCAAGGTGGCGTAGGGCAACGCAAGGGATTAGATTAGATTTACTAAGCCATGCAGAACCACCTTGCATGGCTCTGCGTGGCTTAGAAAATGTGGAGTAACGCAACACAGTATAAGTGGCTCCCTTTCGTTACTCTGCATTGGGAAGGTGTGCCATGGGTGGAGTGTGCATGTTCTCACACAGCTACTCAAGGATTTTGGCATATTCCCAGATTTACTTAGACTAGTAAACCTGGAAATGCCTCGAAATGCTAGGCCTTCTCAACAGAGGCCTAACTAGGAGAAATATCTTTATTTCTCCTCGTTATTTTCTCTGTCTACGTGTGCTGCACTCTGCAGCACATGTAGAAAGAGAAAAATGCCTTTGAGGGTTGCTTTTTTTTGCACGAAGGTGTCCCTTCTTGCACAAAAACAAACCTTCCTGTAATGAACGCACCCTTGCACCATGGCGCAAGGATGCCTGAGCTGGTGCTACACTGTGTGCGCCAAAGCAGAGAAACAGCAGGAAAGCGCTGCTTCTTTAGATATGGCACATTCCTGCTCTCTCCATTTGACGCAGAGGAGCAAGTTGTCTTGCTGTGTTGCACTGCATCAAATCTTAGTAAATCTGGGCTTAGGTTGGTAACCTTCTCTTGATTTGGGGGAGCAGTGCAAATTCAGCATACTGGTTCCAGTATGGACAACTGGTTGCCTCTACTAAAGAAGCACTGGTATGCACAGACAAAAAGAGAACACGCACTAGGAGTCAAAAGGACCAAGTGATAGGCTACAGTCTAGCATATCACTTCACCTTTTAGAAATCAAACTACAATTTCAAAACCTCCACATTCCCATTAAGATGAAAATAAGATTTTGATTTTCACATATTTTTTGTTTGTGAACTAAATAAAATACTTCATAATTTGTGTATTTTATTGAGGCATAACAGTTTCTGTATTTTAGTGTATTATTTTGAGACTCAAATTGTGGAAATAGCCATAGGCTTCTCATAGTGATTCAGTGAGGGTTCACCGACGTCCCAAAGTTAAGAACCGCTGTTCTAATTGGCATTTGAAGGAGAAGCAAAGTAGTCATAAAGTTATGGTGAGCTTATCGAACATAATATGCTCTAAAATCATTATGCATTCATTCATTTATGTACAGGGGTATACTAAATAGTATATTTTGAATTCTACCAAACACCTGAATAAAGTATTTAGTTGAAGCCTGAGTCAAATAGTTGTTTTAATAAAGTTCAAAACCAGATAATCTATGTTCTAAAAAAAATGAAACAATTCTAGAGTTTCCTTGTGTCTTTTGCCCATGTATTCGTACAAACATAAAATCCCCCCAAAATGTTTTCCAAAATAAGTTTGATTTTGGTTTTCTTGAAGATTTCCGAACTATTGCTTCTTACTGCGGTTGATCATAGTTTTTCTGCCTGTTTAGAAGAATTATAAACTATACCTCTCAAAAAGGAGATATAAGGGAAAACATTTGTTTATCTCGCCCTTATCGGGCACAGCCCATTACGCTTCTACCCTCTTATTTTCATTTTGCGTGAATTATAGCAGATCGTACACTATCACCGAACCTATTTGTTTGTTGTTGCCAGTTTACATCATTTGCTATCTGTGGCAATTTGGAGACAGTTTTAGCTGTATGCCATTCCTCATGTGGCTACAAAATATATATTAAAAAGATGTAAACGCCCATCTGTAGTTAAGGTTGCCACCATGCCTCATAGAAAATGCCATTTTTGTACCCGCCACTCCCTACCCCTTTAACCAATTTGACCCAAACCTAAAGGAAACGGCATTCAAAATTAAAATCTTGAGTCTGCGAAATGGATCAAAAGTCATGGAGGGGAGGAGGGCCATACTTGTTGCTATAAGGAATTTCTACCAATCACAGAAATGGTTTTAAAAAGGAACTGCCCATTCAGCGGGCCTGATACATGTCCCTCGCCAGAGCCATGTCCCTACATTTTATAAGACACACTGGTCGGGTGAGTGTGGCCAATGCAAGGAAACAACTGCACCCTTTTTACACCCCAGAAATCAAATTTTCATCGCCAGTTTTACTTTCAAAGCCAGCCATAGGAAAAAGAAATATATAAGGAAAGTAAAAAAAAGACTCCCTATTGAATATGTAGGAGACCAAAACCCAACGATCATGTTTGATGTATAATGTACGTTATGTAATGCAGTATTGCATGTGTGCAAGCATATTTGATGTTGGAAGCTGGTCATGGAGAGAGTGTGGTAGGGCTGAGTGATTAACTAATGTTGGTTTTAGTTTATCTTCCTCCTGCACAATCACTTGCAGAAGGTTGAAGTGTAATGTGAATGAGAGACAGAATACGTTTATTGATTAGTGTCTTCTTAATAAAAATTTAATGTATGGTATTTTATACTTTGTATGTTGGTAAAATATGCCTGGAAATGTATAATGTTAAAAATACTATATGGTGAGTATGTAGTTTAATTGAGTGAGAATGGCAGGAATGGAAGCTATGCTTAAGCTCTTGCCATAAACTGGGAATTTCGCGTCATCTTAGATTTTGTGTTGGAGCTACTATTACATACTAGATAACCATAAACTCCCAGTGCCTTCATTTTTTTCAGGGACTTTGGTACTGCCCCTTTTAGCCATTAGTTTCTCTGTGTCAGACCCTTTGAGCCTTGCTTGATAACAGTATCCTTCCGATTTAGGGGGATATGCACAAGAAAATGTTGGAGCATGGTGTAACGCCAAATTTGGCAATGCCACACTCCGACATTTTCAAAACACAGGGATGCACCGTATTTACAAAAATACGGCACAACCCTGCGTTTTCTCTAGCGCTGGCACTAAAAAAGCAGCCTAGCGCCAGCGCAGGCACCCTTGTGCCATATTACAAGGGTGCCTGCACTGCAGGGGCGATTGTTTCTGTGCAGGAAGGGACGACTAACAAAAAATGAATGTGTTCATCTGTAACACAACTGGTGCTCATGTAAAGCGCTCTGATACTTCGGGTCGAGTTCTCGCTATATAAAACCCAAATTTAAAAAAGGCTTTTGATGTCCCCTAATCCCGACTTCTCTCTCACCTCGGCTTCCACCACCTGTGTCATGGAAGTGTACACTGGGATCCTGAGTAAGCAGTCAGTTAGTCTGCTCTGCACCAGTAAAGGCACATCCCACCTCCAACGGGGAGCACCATAAACACTAAAGTCTGCTGGTTTACCATTACCCGTAGCCTCACTGGTTGTGTGCAGAGAAGGCTCAAGTTCCGGGGCAGCTCGTCCGCTAAGGCGGAGGAGAATCACCCCACTGCCTTTCAGCACTGCAAATAAAAGGGAAAAAATTATAATAACGCAATAATAATGGTGCTCAGACCAATCACAATGCTGCATTGCAGTGTTCTGATTGACTTAGGGGAGCCTGGGTGCTTCCTGTTTCTACAGAAGGTAGAGCACGGAGAGGACGGAGGCAAGGCGGCAGCCAGAGTAGAAAGGTATTTTTTGTTGCAATTGTTTTTTAAATTTAGTTTTCAAAAGGCACTGCGTGGCATCTCATTAATTGTGCTATTACTTCTTTGAAGTCAGCACATAAACTAAGTGTCATATAAATTTACATGCATTAAACACCACCATAACATAACCCTGAGTTGTTTGGGTCTTTCTCATAGCACTGTGATCTGTGAATTTATGCTGCATGCCATCCAAAGCAGCCTAAATAGTTTTTAGTTCCATGGTACCCCATCCAGTCTCCTCAGACTCTAGAGTGCTCATGTGGGTAGCTCTAGGGTCGATATTCAGCATTTCTAATGACACACAGTGATCCTTCCCTTGCGCCTAGACTTCTAATAGTGGATGTTCATCACTTCTCCATACCTGTGCAATATCACGTTTTGCCACTGTAAGCCTCAGGTTGAGAAGGCCCAGTTTGCATATGTTTGTGTCTATACTTGAGCTGATGTGTAGGAGAATGAGTTTAGGGTCCATGCCAATTTGACAATTAGTCATTTCTGAAAGTGTACAGATTATATCCTGACACCTCCCCTGAATATTGGGCACAGCAAGACTGTACGTAAAAAGTCTCCATGTGCACTATGCTATGTGAGACAGTCAGAGGATCTGCCTTACCAAATTGCAGTAATAGTTGAGGTATCATTTATACCTGATGCAAAAACCTAAATTTGATCAGTCTGAATTATGCTGCTAGACAAGCCTCAAAAATCATAAAAATGTTACTAGACCTGCAGGTCTAGTGACTTAAATAATCTACTCGACTCATTTGTATTGCTCTTGAACCATAAACTGGTTTCAAAATGATGTTATTGTGGGCAAATAATTTAATTCATTGAGCCGCCATTTTCTTCATTATCACATAGGAGAGCACGTTCAAATGTGCGAGTTCAGTGTGTCTGCTGTGCAAAAAACTCTTTTGTTTGATTTAATAGACTTAAATATATACATATATATATATATATATATATATATATATATATATATATCTATATGTATGTGGCTAGATATAATGTATGTGGCTAGATATAATACAAATCTAGCCACATACAGGATACACATGACCTCTCACTTGCCTCCTAGGCCATTAACAGCATTTTCATCAATGCTGGGGCAGAATGTTTCTCAAATCATGTTTAAAAACTATCACTTTTAATAAATAAATAACTAAAGCATGAAGTGGTAGCACACTGTCATTTGTAATCAGCAGATTTTACATCGAAATGGTCAAAAAATTCCCACTGACATGCAGCTTTAATTATAAAAGTGTATGGTGTACAAACAATGTTTGGAAATAGAGTTTCTGCAAATATGAGTCATTTGCACATCACCAAGTAAAGTGTTCTGTTTTGTTTTGCTCCTATTTAACTCTTTGTTTGAATCACACTTCTTAATTACAAAAAAATTGCTTTTGTATTTCCTAATATATTTTGAAATATTTGTAATATTAATTTACAGGCTATTTATTTAAATGTTATGAGTTAGAGAAGCATAACTGACATCTTCAAACAGCTCACTTGACAAAAACCTCTAACTCTGGTAAGAGAGAGAAAAATAAACCTAATTTTCCAAGCAGCAATTACTTAAAAAACAAACTGACATTTGACCTCTTTCCTTGAACAGACAGCAAATGTGTCAAGATAAAAACAATTTAATGCCATCTTTATTGCGAGTAGGCAAGTAGATTTTTCAAGGGCTGCTAGAGCTGATTCTAGGGGCCATTTTGACTTCTTGCCAATTGTCTACGGGAAATTCCCCAACATCTTCTTCCCATGCAAATGTTAACTTTTTTAAGGTGTCCGGTGTATTTATCATGAGTGATGTATATATATGTCAGATAATTTTATTCAACCCTAATATCCCATCAGTAGTTTGGCTTTAAGGAGACAGAGTGTGCTGTTGTTTTAAGTATCTAAAGAACTGATGCGCACGTAGACAATATGTTTCCAGGGTTCACTGACACAATATCGTGGCAAAGAAATATCGTTGACAAAAATGTTGTGTCAAAAATATAGCATACATTAATATCGTCCAAAAATAGACAAAAATATACATTTTCGAATATAGAGTTTAAAGTTGTAAATGTGAAATATTTGAATATATAAGTTTAATATAATGTAAATTAAATATATTCCACTAATATTAAATATATACTTACAAACACATATGGACGTATTACCTTTTTAGAGGAAATTAAGTTGATATACATCGATCCGAGGACCCCAAGGGAAAGAGGAAGAGGACGTGGTTGGGGAAGGGGACGTGGAAAGAACACAGCCAAAGTCCCAAACGACGAAGAAAGACGCGAAGAGGTGCAAAAAAAAAAACAAGAGGATACCCCTTCTCAACAGACTGAAGAAGTAAACATGCAAAATGCAACAAAAAAACAAACGTTGAATTTGATCATCAATCTGTCAAATTATCCATTGAGTGAAAAAGAAAAGAGCATGTTAAATAAAGGACTGACATTTTGCCCCGAAAATCACTACGATCACGTAGAGACTAGGATCGACTTGTACAAATATGTACGAAAACTAAAATTAACCAAATTCTTCACTAAAGTAGGAAATGCAAGGAGAGGAAGTAACACCAAAGAACAGAGAGATATCAATTTGAATATTGATGATATAGACAGTCTAAGAACATCATATGATTTGATGCACAATACGAACAATGAAGACATAACTGAATCACAGGTTCTGGAGGAACTAGATATCCGGACTGGAAAACATATCTCCTCTGGGTTAAAACTAAAATCTAAATTTTGCCCCATGTTGAGCCCAGGAAACAAAATAGACACATTTCACGATCTAGTTGTAGCTGATCTAGAAGAAATGGATAACATGGTTGACAATAAAAAAGAGAATCTCTCCAAAGAGGAGCGAATCGCATTGGACGCACTGAGCAAGAAAGCCCAAATAACGATCAAACCGGCCGATAAAGTCGGAAATATAGTGATCCTCAACACGGAAGACTATATTGAGGAAGCAATGCGACAACTGTGCGATGCAAACAACTATACAAGATTGGAAGCAAATCCAATAAATGATCTAACTCTTGACTTGGGATTAAAAATTCGAAATTGGCAAAAAGAGAAGGTCTTCTCAGCGATGAAGAAGCATTATTCTTAAACAATGAAAACCCAGTGATGCCCACGATATACTTTCTACCGAAAGTACTTAAGACGTTAATTAAACCTCCGGGCAGGCCAATTATTTCCAGTTGCAATTCGCTGTATGAGAACTTGTCTATCTATGTTGATCATTTCTTATCACCTATGGTTATTAATTTGAGCTCCTACATTAAGGATACTGGAGACTTTTTGAGAACACTCACAAATACTGGATGGCAGAATGGTTTCTATTTAGTAACCATAGATGTTGTGTCATTATACACTTCAATCAGTCATGAATTGGGACTAAAAGCAGTGGAATACTTCCTAAGACAAAGGAACGTCCAGGAATTGAAACATACAAGGATGCTCATGCAAATGATTGAATTATGCTTAAGAAACAACATCTTTCTCTTTGACCGCCAGATCTATGCCCAAACAGCGGAACTGTCATGGGAGTTTCATTATCTCCCAGTTATGCCAACCTCACCATGGGCTGGTGGGTGAAGTTCATAGCGTGGAATGAGGAGAATGAGATGTATACCTCAAAGGTAGAACTATGGGTGAGATATATAGATGATCTCTTCCTGATCTGGAACAGCAGCAAAGATGAATTTAAAGAATACTTCACAATTCTAAATAACAACACAGTGGGTCTACACTTCACCTACAACATGAGCAGACAACAAATTCAATTCCTGGATGTGAGCGTATACATCAAGAACAATCAAATCCACACCAAACTCTACCGCAAACCGACATCGACCAACAGTATTTTACATGGACTGAGTTTTCATCCGAACCAACTGAAGAGAAGCATTCCCTATGGAGAATTTGTTCGGATGAGGCGAAACTGCTCAGAAGACACAGTAGTACAAGAAGTCTTCAAAGAAACAGAACAGC
The DNA here is from genome assembly GCA_963921515.1 of Calotriton arnoldi. Lineage (NCBI taxonomy): Eukaryota > Metazoa > Chordata > Amphibia > Caudata > Salamandridae > Calotriton > Calotriton arnoldi. The sequence goes on along the minus strand of CAWUFW010010637.1, from coordinate 591,072 downwards.
GCTTCATGAACAGAAAATACAAATATAGAGATGTGAAGCATGGACAAGAACGAGCCCACAAGTTAAAACGCGCCTCGACGCTAATCAATAAAGACAAAGAAATTAAAAGCAGAAAAGATGGAGACGCAATAAGAATGATTATGACTTACAGCAAAGAAAGCTTCAAGATTGGGAAAATTCTCCCAAAATATTGGAATGTCCTTAAAAAAGATCCAGACATTGGAAATAGAATAGGTGAGAGACCAATAATAACCTACCGCAAAGTGCCGTCATTGAAGGATAAACTTGTCAGAAGCCATTTCTCTAGAGAAAATCCAGCAATTGGCTTACTAAACAACAGACAGGCTTTATACATTGTAATAAATGCAAAGCCTGTAAAATCGGTCAAATCATGAAAGAAGTGAAGGACTTCAGAGGAAGAACCTTTTATATAAAAGAAAAAATAACATGTGATACCTCATATGTTGTTTATATGATTGAATGCCTATGCGGACAGAGATACATTGGGAGCACGATTTGTCCTTTGAAAAAGAGAATTTTAGAACATCTAAGGGCAATGCAAAACAAGGACATGAACTATGCCATATCCAAACATATACACTCACAACACACGACAGACTGGCGTAACATCAAATACTTTGGAATCGCTACAGTAATGAAAAATGAGAGAGGAGGAAACTGCACCCTGCAACTGAGAAGACTTGAATCACGACTTATCGTGAGATTCAAAACGAATACTCCTTTTGGCCTGAACAGGGATGAAGAGTTACCTATTCACCTGTAATAAGACACCATGCAAGTGGAAGAGGCACGATTGAGCACTGAGCTCGTTACAATACAATATCCTTGTAAAAACTACAAGGAGCACTGATAAAACTTAAGTTCACATGAGACTAAGAAATAAAGGATGATACAGTGCATCACAGGGACACTTCTAACAGGCACAATGCCACAATAAGATGTACCTAGAGATTTTATAATATCCTTTTCCGATTTGAAGGAAAATTGTACAGGATGAATAATATGCAAATCTCACTAAGAGAAATAAGATGTAATTATTTCTGTAATGTTTATTTATATGTGAAATTGAACATACAAAGACCCCGTTTACTAAATCTGGCAATAACTATTCCCATGAGAGAAACTTTGGCAACCGAGTACTACAAGTCCCATGATGCCTCATAATGGGCTAATATGGCAGGACTATATAATGGCAATAGAGGATGGACTCACGTAAACCATGAACAAGACCATTTCTTGGTCGAAACATTGGTGGCGGTGATGGTGGTTAATGTGCTGATTAAATAACTGAAACTAAGAATTGAGACTTAAGGAGTGTGGTGATTTTTTGGTGGATGAATATATATATATTTACAGAAAGATATTGTGTAGGAAAAAGCACTTGCACTTTCTCATGCTTGGATCACTGATTGATGAGCCACAATAACAATAGATTTTGGTATCATTCATTGTCCCAAATAACAACAAAAAACTGTGTTTGTTTACAATGTACTTGCACTTTATTCAATTTGATTGTGTCAGAAAGATCTCCTTAAAGATTTCAAATTTTTAAACTTTTTAAATATGTATGAAATGAATATATATTTTAAAGTTTTTAATATTTATTGGCAAAACCCATGTGTACATGTTACCCATCAATGGACACGGAGGATGGAGAGCCATATTGTCCCACTTTGCTTTAAGACAGGAGGATGCCCTTTGATACAATGTAATTAAATCGGTAGAATCGGGCACTTGTCAAATAATCAAGTTTTCGGGAAAAACTTGTTAGCATGAAAGAATTGCAAGTGGGAACGTTGAAGGAGATTATGGAACTATTTGACTTCATGCTATTTGGATATGGACATAACAAAATCTATATATACACCTATAAATTCACCTTAATTGTGCTGAGGCATGAAATGAATTTAATAACTATATTTTAAAACATTTAACACGAAAGTTTGGCAATATCTGTTTTGATCACGTAGTATAGTCTGTCTTCCAATGTGACGATGGTAGCGGACCATGTGTCGGGAGCTTGTGTTTTTTAAGTGGTTGCTAATGTAATGACGTTTGTTGTGTGAACAAGCCTCCGGAAGCAGGCGAAACGCGTTACCAAAGAAAATAAAGAAAGCTTTTAAAATTTGAATCGAGTTCGAGCCCCTGTGTCAGCGTCCGATTTCTGGAAGGAGACCGGAGTTTGTGTTCATATATATATATATACATATATATATATCAAAGCTCCAAGGTTCCCACCTGTTGGAGACGCACTCTGACATCCACTGCAGCAACCTTCATGAGGTAAAAGCCGAATCGGCGGGCGGATCCAGTTTACAGCATGTCTGTTGATTCACGCCTGACGCGTTTCGTGCTCATTGCACTCCTCAGAGGTGCGACAGTCATTTTGGCATACAGGCCGCACCTCCCACTTAATAATATGAGCCCTCCAATGGGCGACTCAAGTGAGTCCGCATTGATTTATGGGTCTTGTGGTGTGTGTCTTAGTTGTGTGCCACTGTCTGAAACGTTTCAAGCCCACCAATGGGCCTCCACTCGCACATCCGGCTCATCAATCCTCCATGGATGCCTCCACATTCGTGGCTCCAAATTACCGGGTGGTGCATCTCCTGCGGCTGGGAGGCCGCGTATAAATCAAAGCTCCAAGGTTCCCACCTGTTGGAGTCGCACTCTGACATCCACTGCAGCAACCTTCATGAGGTAAAAGCCGAATCGGCGGGCGGATCCAGTTTACAGCATGTCTGTCGATTCACGCCTGACGCGTTTCGTGCTCATTGCACTCTTCAGAGGCACAACAGTCATTTTGGCATAAAGGCCACACCTCCCACTTAATAATATGAGCCCTCCAATGGGCGACTCAAATGAGTCCGCGTTGATTTATGTGGCTTGTGGTGTGTGTCTTAGTTGTGTGCCACTGTCTGAAATGTTTCAAGCCCACGAATGGGCCTCCACTCGCACATCCGACTTATCAATCCTCCATGGATGCCTCCACATTCGTGGCCCCAAATTACCGGGTGGTGCATCTCTCGCGGCTGGGAGGCCGCGTATAAATCAAAGCTCCAAGGTTCCCACTTGTTGGAGACGCACTCTGACCTCCACTGCAGCAACCTTCATGAGGTAAAAGCCGAATCGGCGGGCGGATCCAGTTTACAGCATGTCTGTCGATTCACGCCTGATGCGTTTCGTGCTCATTGCACTCTTCAGAGGCGCGACAGTCATTTTGGCATAAAGGCCACACCTCCCACTTAATAACACAGACAGTGGCACACAAATAAGACACACACCACAAGACCCATAAATCAACACGGACTCATTTGAGTCGCCCATTGGAGGGCTCATATTATTAAGTGGGAGGTGTGGCCTTTATGCCAAAATGACTTTCGCGCCTCTGAAGAGTGCAATGAGCACAAAACGCGTCAGGCGTGAATCGACAGACATGCTGTAAACTGGATCCGCCCGCCGATTCGGCTTTTACCTCATGAAGGTTGCTGCAGTGGATGTCAGAGTGTGTCTCCAACAGGTGGGAACCTTGGAGCTTTGATATATATATATATATATATATATATATATATATATATATATATATATATATATATATATATATATATCAAAAGAAAATTTCCGAAGCACACCTTGAGCAAGAGTCCGTTTTTATTTATATCACAGGGCGGCACCACTCATGATGATCTGACTCATTTCGGCTACAATGGCCTTAATCATAGATACATGTTTGCAGCTGTGGGCTCACATAGATTGTAGTCCAATTCCTCTCTTGCCCATAATGCACCACCAGGTAAGTATAGGTACAGGTTCAAATGCCTCAATGTTCCAATGGTGCTATCGAGTTTTCAAATGCTGCTGAAAAGTGTAGCCGCTATTCCTTGTTATAAAATTCAAGTCTGTTGATAAATCCGCAAGAGGTGGTCATAATACCCCTCTTGTCTTCCTTGCTGGCCCCCTTGTTTGGTCCAGTGACTATCAGGTAATCCTTAGGCGTGAGCAGGTCATGCTCCCTGCATCAAATCCACACATGTTTCTCTGTAGGCGGGAGCCGCCGACCCTTCTGGGTAGCCTCGGCGGACCACGGGAATGGAGCGTCCCGCTGAAATTACAAAAGAAAATTGCCGAAGCACACCTTGAACAAGAGTCTGTTTTTTATTTCTATCACAGGGTGGCACCACTCATGATGATCTGACGCCTTTCGGCTACAATGGCCTTAATCATAGATAAATGTTTGCAGCTGTGGGCTCACATAGATTGTAGTCCAATTCCTCTCTTGCCCATAATGCACCACCAGGTAATTATTGGTACAGGTCAAATGCCTCAATGTTCCAATGGTGCTATCGAGCTTTCAAATGGTGCTGAAAAGTGTAGCCGCTATTCCTTATTATAAAATTCAAGTCTCTTGATCAATCCGCAAGAGGTGGTCGTTATACCCCTCTTTTCTCCCTTGCTCACCTCCTTGTTTGGTCCAGTGACTCTCAGGTAATCCTTAGGAGCGAGCGAGCGGGTCATGCTCCCTGCATCAAATCCACACATGTTTCTCCGTAGGTGGGGGCCCCCGACCCTTTAGGGCAGCCTTAGCGGACCCCAGGAATGGAGCATCCCTGGAGGGATTCACCCACTCACACATCCATGCAGGGAGTCACACATCTCCTCACCCACCCACACATACACTCAAGGACCCATACAGGTATTCAGACAACTAATCAATATCAATAACCCATATAGACACTCATGTACCTACTCACCAACACATGCAGCCACTTACCCACCAACTGACCGACTGATACAGACATTCACACAGATTAGTCACTCACCCATACATTCACTAAGACACGTATATTCACTAACCTATACAGTCAGTCACGCACCTACTAAATCAGCGATACAGACACTCATATACCCACTCATTCTTCAGTATACCTTGGCTCATATATATAACATTCTTAAACTTTTTAGAAGCATACCAGGTCACTAGATGATGTGCGTCAGTGATGTCATTTGACATGTCATCAGTGATGTCACTGACCATGTCATGAAGGATGTTATATGTGACATCATCAGCAATGCATTGCAGGGGCACGAGTTATAGTTAGCTCAGCTAACTATAATGACTACATTTCTCTGGTTTTGTATGAGTGAAATGTCAGCCTAACTATAACATCTCTGTATCCTTTGTTTTTTTCCGTGAATTTCTAAGGTTTTTTAAATGATAATTCTTAACTATAACATCCCTGAAACCTGTGGTTTTTTTCACTGAATTTCTAAGTTTTTTAAAATGCTAATTCCTAACTATAACGGCCCTGTAACCTTGGTTCTTTCTGTGAATTTCGAAGGTTTTTCAAATTCCATTTCATAACTATAACGTCCCTGTAACCTTTGTTTTTTTAGGGAATTTCTAAGGTTTTTTAAATTCTATTTGCTAAATATAACGTCCCTGTAACCTTTGTTTTTTTTGTGAATTTCCAAGGTTTTTTAACTAGCAGTCAAGTATCTAGAGTGGTGGAGAAAGGGGGCTGGGCCTCCAATCAGCTCCCAGGAATTCCGCTGTGTAGGACTTACATGAGGTACCAGGAGGGCTTCGTGGCCCCCAAGGTCCCTCTGGAGCCAAGGGGACTTTATCCCCCAACTAGTAGTATGCCGGGAGCCACATTTGCAGAGTGGTGGAGAAAGGGGGGATGGACTCTGACAACTTCTCAGCAATCCTGCTGTGTGGGACCTACTGGAGGAAACAAGAGGGGTAGTTGGCCCCCAAGGACGTCCTTGGGGTCGAACTAATCCTCTTATTACCTCCAGTAAGTCCCACACATCAGGATTGCTGAGTTCTGATAGCAGGCCACGCACCCTTCTGGTGCAGTACTATTTGAGGGATGAAGTCCCCTTGCCTCTTGAGGGTACAAGGGGGCCAACTATCCCTACTGTTACCTTCAGTAAGCCCCACACAGCTGGATTACTGAGAGGTGGTCAGAGGCCACGCCCCCTTTCTCCACCACTCTGCAAACGCACCTCCTGGTGCCCTGCTGCTTGGGGGATGATATCCACTTTACTCCTGAGGCCCTCAGGAGGCAAGGGGACGTCATTGCCCCACCATTACTTTATTAACTTCCCACTCTAGACCCCTACAAACCTAGCATTCCATAACTAAAATGAAATGAAAATAAATAAGTATTCAACAATTTACTTATTTAAAATTCAATTAAATAATTCATTTCCAAAAAATGAATAGATCATTAATTATTATGTAATCATCTTCCCATGTTATACCTCTAAAAACCTAGCAGCTTGCAACCAAAATATAAGTAAAATAAATAAGTATTCCATAAACTACACAGTTAAAAATAAATTTGATAATTAATTAACAAATAATCATTATTTGTTAATGAATTATTACTTAATTCATTTCCCCCATACCTGACAGTGTGTGGGGTGGCAAAAACGTTTTTTTCCCTAATCTTCTTTTTTTAGAGGTACCTGTCAATACCCTTTTGTCAAATCTAAAGTAGTGATGTATTTAGCCTCTTCTAACTTCTCAATAAGTTCATCCACCCTGGGAAGAGGGTAGGCATCGCACTTTGCTATCCTGTTAACTGCCCTAAAGTCTATACAGAATCGGATGACCAATTACTTTTAGATGGTTGGATTACCCCGATTTGCAGCATTTTAGATATTTCTTCACTAACTGCCTCTCGTCTGGACGCCGGTAATCTATAGGGTTTTTGCCAGACCACTACCCCTTTTTCTCTGAGAATGGCATGTACGGCTTATCTAGTGCAACCAGGGAGGATTGTAAAACTGGTTGTAGGGAATCCTTTTCTCCTTCATCAAGTTGATCATTAATAACTAATTCTTTTAAGGTAGTGGTTAGGGAATCTTTTGGTTGGCCAACCAATCCCTTTTTTGGTGGGGTACTTATCTATTTTTTTTACATGTTTATAAGGTAGATTTGCTCTTTTGTATATCCCATTTTTATTTTGTAAGAGGTTGTCCCTAATTTTTCAACTATTCGATAGGGGCCCCTCCATTCAGCCTTCATTTTCTTTTTTGAGGTAGGGAGGAGAATGAGAACCCAATATTTATTTGATATTCTCTCCATGTCTTCCCCTTATCATGAAATTGCTTTTGTTTCTTCTGGCTTTTTCTAATTGGGTGTAGGCTAAGTCTTGTAGTTTACTAATAGGTGGCCTTAATTCTTGCATATATCCTAATAGATCTTGGGCTTCTGTACCATTATTCTTCTACCAGGCTTCTCTGGTTATCTCGAGTAGGGTTCTGGGTTGTCTCCCATAAAGAAGTTCAAATGAGGAGGAGCCCAAACTGCTTTGAACCTGGCCTTTGATAACAAACAGAGCTAAGGGAAGGAGAAGATCCCAGTTCCTTGCATCCCCCAAGAGCATATTTTTTAACGTGAGTTTGAGGGTCCTATTGTACCGTTCAACTAACCCATCAGTTTGGGGGTGGTATACCGAGGTCTTAAGATGTTTCAAATTTAATATAGTACACAATTCCTGAATTAATTTGGATACAACTGGAGTACACTGATCAGTGAGAATCTCTTTAGGGAACCCCACCCTAGAGAAAATTTCAATAAGAACTCGGGCAATATTTCTGCTTGTGGCTGACTTAAGGGGAACCGCTTCAGGATAGCAAGTGGCATAGTTGACAACTACCAAGCAATAGGTGTTACCCTGTTTGGTTCTTTGGAAGGCACCAATCATGTCCATTCCAATACTCTCGAAGGGTTGTCCTAATATAGGTAAGGGTTGGAGAGGAACTGCATGGGGTTTATATGGGTTCTTCTGTTGACAGATCCCACACCTCTGGCAATATTATTTTATCTTGGCATGCCATTTGAGATGTTTTCGCTGGTCCAGTATGGCCGGCCAATAAATGCGAATGGGAGAAAAAAAAGAATTTGTTCCTTAAATTCTTTTGGAACTAGGAGTTGGATATCTGACCCTATTTTTTCTATTATATATAGAAGCCCAATTTTTTATAAACTAGGGAAAACAAGAACTAGGGTTTTCTTCATTCTCTATAGCGTTTTTCCAAGCATTTTGCAGGGTACTGTAATTCCTTTGAGCATAATGGAAATCGCAATTTATCTGCCAAGGTTCAGCTGTGAGAAAGGCATTTTGAGATTTTGAATAGTTCTCTTTTTTAAATAGAGAAGAAGACAATTGGGCCTTGAACATAGTGAGAAACTTTGTGTTATCTGTGCCAAGAATCAATTCTTCTACCGGAGTTGGCACGACTCTGGCTTTTATTTTTATATCTCTACCTCTGTGAGTAGTCAGTGTCACCTCAGCTATTGGATACTTCCTTATATCTCCATGAACCTACCTAATCTCTTCTTCCTTATGTGGAAGAATTTGGGAGAGCTATACCTATTTCTGTAGGATAACTGACTGACGACATCCTGAATCTAACAAAGCCTTAATCCTGTGATCCTGAATGTATAGACTTAAATAGAAGCAGTGTCCCAGCTCTTGCATATAAAGAATGTTCCTTGGGATACATCTAACATCCATGGGTTCCTCGACTGGTTTTTGAATGGGACAGGACCGAGAAATGTGTCCCCATTCACCACAGTAAAAACATTGGGGATTTTCAAAGGAGTTTGGCATGGTTCGAAAGGTCCTAACTTCAGAAGGTTCCGTGACAATTTTGTATTTTCTCATTCTTGAGAGGAGCCTAACTTTCCACTCAGTTAGGTTCTCTGACCTTTAAGTGTGGCTGGGAGTTGTGGCCATCTCTATGGCTTGTTCTACGGTTAAGTCTGTATGTTGTTTTAGCCATTTGTGTATTGCTAGGGGTAAAGCCTCTAGATATAGTTCCAAACAAATCAAATTCATGATTTCTTCCTTGGTGTTCTCAAGTGGTCTGAACCATTTATCTGCGACTAATTTAAGTTTGAAGAAAAGCGTTTTGTGATTTTTCCCTGCTATGCCGCGTTCCTTTCTAAACTCCAGGCGATAGGCTTCTGTGTCTAATCCCAGGTGGTCCAATATGATATTCTTGATTTCTTCATAGGAAGTGATACCATAAGGATTGGCTACCTGGTAGGTAACTTGTGCTTCCTCGACTAGTAATGGAGCCAGGAAGACAGGCCATGTGTCAGGGGGCCAGGCACAAGCTCTAGCAGCCCTCTCAAAATTTAAAAGAAAGGCATCTGGGTCTACCCCAGGGACATATTTTTGTAATGATATGTGGGGCCCTTTGGACGAGGTGTGAGTAACAGAGAGGTTGGACGTTAATTCAAATTGATTTTCAGCGACCTTGTGTTGACTGGCCACTTGCAACTTCATAGTGTCCTTAAAGGTTTCGCGGTCCACCTTGGCGGAAGACATTTTTCTTTCGAGGGCCCATTCAAATTTTCTGTGCCCTTGAATGAGCAGTTGTACCACGTTTTCCATTTTTATCACTGGTCTAATGTGCCCGCATTCTCCACCACTTGTCGGTTGCGGGTGAATATAAACATGAATCAAAAAGAATTAATTTCTAGGGTTTTATTGTCACCCAATTATTTTCTCCAGAATTTCACACAGGTTTTAACTAAAGTTAGGAAAGTACAATTGTCTTAATGTCTTTTATCTCCTTTCTTTCTTTTAGGGTCAGTCCTGGCAGAGTCTCCAGCCCGCAATCAAGATTCCCCCGGAAAAAAGAACAAACCCCAGGGTAAGTCAAGTCTCTTTTACCCTATTGAATAAGAATAGACTAATCACCAAGGAATAAGTCACCCGTGTTCCTGTACTTTCTTTACAAAAAAGACAAAGAAGGAGGGGTGGTTTGTTGCTTTTTTAAAACAAGTATTAATTTGTTAAGTCACGAGAGACGTAAGAAAGAAATAAGAGTCCCTCTTAGGTACAAATAAAAAAAACGGTTTCCCTTACGAACCTGAAACCACTTTGATGAGGGAAGAGAGAGAGAAAACGTGAGGAACTTGTGGAAGGTTAGGTTCTTCTCCCTACCTGTTTTCCCCAAATCTGGCCCTGCAGCTGGCTAAGCCATGTTTCTCTGGAAACGTGGCGGGCCAGCGCGTCGTTTTGCGGGCACGATCCTAGTCTTCCATTACGTGTGGAACTCAGGGATGCTGATTCCAAGAAGCTGCCTGTCTTCTCTTCACAGCTGTTAACAGGACTGGGATTTTCTCTCCGGCTTCCAGCAGCTATTGGGTTTGGATAGCTGAATCCCCGGGTCCTTCCTCTCTGCTAACTTTGAGAAAGGAACCATGTTGGTCTCGGCTCCTGGGAGCCTGGGGGTTTCTCGATCGGGGTGGTCCAAACTTCTGAATTTGTTTCTTCTTCTTCGTCCTCTGGTTCCGGATAACGGTCCTTAAAACGACTGCGTTGTTCTCTGATTGGCTCTGAGGGGGTCTCGTGAACGAAATCATCTGGTTTAACCGATGTTATCATTGCCCCTTCCGGTGTGGTTGAAGAATGGCAGCTGGGCTGTGGGGGAAGAGAAGAGGGTTCAGGTAAGTCTGTCTCATATAGAACCTCCCAGGGAATGTTACTTTCTCCTTCTGATTAACTTTCCTCTTCACAGCAGGCTGGTAAAATATTGGCCAGGTGGCAACCATAGTCACCAGGGAATCACTTTCGTGAGTTGAAAGAAGGGCAATTCTTTGATTGTAGAGACAAAAACAAACATGGACAAAGCAAATATTGTGCCATGTATAGTGAAGAGGTATTGTCAAGTTTCCCTGGCACACACACACAACAGGTACAGCACTACAGCAGCAGTGTGGACAGCAAGGAAAAAGGGGGCACTGCAGAGGTACTTTATCTATCCCAGGCTAATGACCAATGTAGTGGTTTTCATCCAATTAAATGTGCAAGAATAGATGACTATGCCTGCACTGTAGACATTCTAACTTGTGCCTTGCAGATTGCACACAGATCTCTACAGCAAGTGCTTAACCTACTGACCTATGTTAGTGGCTTGTCTATCCTCGATCCCTACAAAGTCTGTACTAGGTCTTCCCACAGTGCACTGCCACTGGAGTAGGTGTTACATGCTCCTGTGGTCCTACTCACTATATCTTCAAACCGGCTTCGTTTTTTAACCCCTTGACCGCGATCGGAATTCCGCTCGTGTGCTGGACATTCCGATCGCGGGTGTGGTCGTGACGAGCTCAGCTCGTCATGCGCACAGCGCTACCAGCGCAGCATGACGAGCTGAGCTCGTCACGCGCATCGAAGGGGTTAAAGTCTAGTACAGAGGAAGGTTTGCTCTCTCTCTCTCTCTCTCTCTCTCTCTCTCTTTCTCCTTCTCCTTCGCTCTATCTCTTTCTCGCCCTCTTTCTTTCTCTCTCTCTCTCTCTGTCTCCAAGAGTTAAATTGATTAATTACCACAAATTTAAGAAAAGCCGCACACCCATATGCTCACATCAATGTCCACCCATAAAAAAAGCAATTGCTCACACCATTCTCACACCATCAGTCTTGTAAAATACTACTGACTCCCACCACCAATGTTACATCTCCCAATATTTATCACCCACCAGAAAAAGGCAGGGTGACTAAAGATCTGTTGCTGTAACGGGATGAAATGATGAAGTGAAGTTTGTGAGAACATGAACTTAAAGAGTTTGATGTCACCACAGGGGGAGGAGTGTGGGTCTCGGCTAATACTGTTAAATAAAGTGGTGTTGTGCAGTTCCTACTAATTCATAGTAGCTGCATATTGTTTGGACAACATAAACTAAGGGCCTGGTGCCTAGACTGATTACAGACACTCCCGCAGGATATGTTGGCCTATAGACCAGCTAGCGTGCAGTGCCACTGCAAGCCCCCCTAACTTATCAAGGAGCGAACAGTTTCAGGCAACCACTGAACATGACAACCCTGACCCCTATGGAATTGTGGAAACAGTACAGAACCTTTCGCTCAGTCACTCGTGCTCACTTGTTCTCAGAGAAATATACAGAGAATACACAGAGGGACATTTTCAATAATATTTTTCGAACCAACTTTATCCTTGCATGAAATACATATGCTTCAAAGATTAGGAGACAGAAGCAAATAAAGAAGCTTACAAGCACCAAGAGAGTAAACAGTAGATACATTTCTACCATGGTGCTGAAGCAAAGAATATATGCAGGTATATATGCAAAATGGTAATCTAACCTACTCCTACGATGCGAAACCTACTCTAAGTGTACATGGAGTGTGTAGGTGTAGAGCCAACAATCCTCCCTAGGGACGATCCAACCCCATTACTTGATGGGAGAGAGTGAAGGACCTAGTCTTGGCCTTGAGTTGGACACCCCTCACGGAATGTCAGACCGGTGTGTGGTGATTTCTCAGCAGGCAGGGACCTTCAGTGTCAGCAGAAGTGCCTCCTCTACCAATATTTCGAGATGCTTATTATTTAATGATAAAAAGCAGCCTTCACAATGTGCATGCTAGATTAGTGATGTTAAGGATATATGGAAAGCGCTGTCACCCCGTAGATGAAGATAGGATGACTTTTGTACCTAGTGCGTAGAGAGGCCTAGTACATGATGTTCAGGGCATTGTGACAACGTTGTGCGAAGCTGGATGTAGAAACAAAGAAGTTTCAGAGCAACAAATCCAACATTGTCGTGCATGCAAATGTGTGCAAAAGGTCACCGCTGAAACGTTATTTTATAGGATAATTTAAGGAATAAACTTCCTTGCTAATTGGGCTTAACTCGGGAATATAACGCTCCTATTTTCTAGGACAATATAAGGAATAAATTGCTTTGCTACAGGGGCCTAACTTGGGAATACAGAAAAAGAAGAAGAATCTTTATTGTATTTAGTTATTTAAAACCATTACAACAGTACATATTAATTGTCAAGAGCTAAAATCATTTTCAAGTGCTAATTTTCAAAAAGACATAATTTAATTTAAATACACAATTTACTTTTCCTAATCATCATTCAAGAGCACCGTTATATTATAAAACAACACTAAAAACACCACGTTAACTACCGACAGTAATTATTTCTCCTGAGCAATAATATTATAAAACAGATTATAGCCAATATTCTTAGTCCTGTAACCCCATAGTTGAAATGTCCTTAAATAAAGGGGTTATAAACTTTACACCCCTACATGCCAGAATGGCTAAACATCCACTTAGCCAAGTGATGACGGCTTGCCGGCATGTGCGTATTCCCATGTTTCTGAATAGTGATTTCAGAGGTTTTCCTTTGCTCTAAGGGAACAGGACAAACACAAAATAGATTAATTAATGATTCACCCTTATAACCACATAGTCCACAAGAAAGGTTATGTGGCTGTTTTTTCCAGGATGAAACAAGGTCTTTAGTATCCATTATACCAAACCGGAAGAGCATAAATTGATGTTTCAATCTTAATGAGAAATGTTCTGCCAGATACCTTTGGGGACCTATGCTGGAATATTAATTTATTACTGTCCAGGCATGTCTCCTTAGTGCAAAAGCATTTGTATCAGTTAGATTTGATGACATTCGCATTGCAGATCTTAGCGCTTGTTTGAAAGATGCCATTCCCAGTGTTGCTCCACAAGCTTCTTGTATGGCTAAATCCTTGATAGATAAAATAATATAGCTTCCCCAGGATCCCTCTGTAGTACTATTCAGTTGTTCCTCTATTTCCTACTAGCATGAATTGCTGATAGACCCTTTTTCCGCTGCTCGCAGTCTCCAACACAATCTTATAAAAGCACTTTTGCAATGATGTTTCTGATTTTTTAGTCCAACCTCTAAACGTATTTGTGCGGGTGAAACTAATTTTGGTATATTAAATATGGCTATATAGACTTTTATTTGGCTTCTATTTAACGTATCTATTTCCAAACTCCGCATAATTTCTTTACCATATGATACTGAAGGTAATAACCATGCCTCCTTCACCTTAAGTAAGTGGGTTAACGACTGACAATTCAATTTTTATTTTAGTATTTTGAAGCCATATGTTGATGATTGTGCCTTAGCCTGAATTGATAACAAGTGGGATTTGCTTATCCTTAATAAACCCCAAATATTTATAGGAGCGCACTTCCTCTAATTTGTTTCCTTCCAACCACCACGCATGATTTTTTAGCTTAAAATCAACCAACCGGATCACCTTAGTTTTATTTAAATTGAGATCAAGCCCTTGTTTTGCCATATATTTATTTAGCAAAAAGAACAAATGATGGACACAATGCAGAACAATGTCATACATTCACCCCAGTACAGAGATCTGGGCCTAAATCCATCGTTTTTTTGCTCCCCATGCCAATCCAGTTTCAACCCAGCCTTATGCAAATCAGTCTTGACCCTGCCCCCAATGGGAACAGTCCAGCCCGAACTGGCAGCCAGGTACTCCCTGGACTGGAAACAAGCATCCTATGACCAGTTTCGGGGTTTCACCCCTCATCAGCCAGGATAGCTTGACTCCAGTGGCATGGAGAGCACAGGACCGACATCTGGGCATACCCGTCCCACTAGGGGTGACAATTGCAAAAAAGAACAATTAATGGACAGAATGCAGAACAATGTCATACATTCACCCCAGTACAGAGATCTGGGCCTAAATCCATCGTTTTTTTGCTCCCCATGCCATTCCAGTTTGAACCTAGCCATGTGCAAGTCAGTCTTGACCCTGCCCCCATTGGGAACAGTCCAGCCCGAACTGCCAGGGCAGGTCATCCCTGGACTAGATACAAGCATCCTAGGACCAGTTTCGGGTTATCACCCCTCATCAGCCAGGATAGCTTGACTCCAGTGGCATGGAGAGCACAGGACCCATGTCTGGGCATGCCCGTCCTACTCGGGGTGACAAATGCAAAAAGAACAATTGATGGACAGAATCCCAGAAACCTGACCTAGGATGCTTGTTTCCAGTCCAGGGAGGACCTGGCCTGGCAGGTGAATGTATGACATTGTTCTGCATTCTGTCCATCAATTGTTCTTTTTGCATATATTTATTTAGGGCATTCATACTCCGTTGTAGACCTATTGGTGTTTTACTTAATAGGACTATATGGTCCGCATATTGTAGACAGCCCAACTTCTTTTCCGCAAATATTGGTGGAGGATTATTTTCTAAATCCAAAGCATTGGCAAGATCTGATAGGTATAAATGAAACAGGCTTGGGGCCAGAACACATCCTTGTTTGAGACCTATATTTGTCCTGATTTTGGATGTTACACAACTTCCGTCCCCTATTTTGACTTGGGCCCATGTTTGCGTATATAATTCCACGATTGTCCTTAATAAGACTTCCGGAATTCCCCATTCCTTTAGTTTTTTCCATAATCGACCTCCAGGCACACATTCGAAGGCAGATTTGAGATCAATAAAACATGCAAACAAACAAGTTTTTTTCTGTTTCGCCTTCTCTATTAGCAAAGTTAAGGCTGTAAGGTTTGTCAATGTCCCCCTTCCTGCTCTGAATCCTGTCTGGTATTTTGGAATTAATTGTTTATCTCCCATCCATGTTTTTAGGTGTTCAAGTAAACAAGATGCATAAAGTTTAGACTCAACATCGCTTAAAGCTATAAGCTTGTAATTGAGGGGTATTGCTGGATTGCCATTTTAAATATGGGTAAAATAATGTTACCTTTCCAGGACTCCGGTCAAAAAAGTGTGTCAAAAGGCTCATTGAACATTGGAGTTAAATATTGGGCCCAATAATCTACATATGTTTTAAATAAAGCATTTGGGATACCTTTTGGACCTGGTGCTCCCTCAAATTGTAATTTTTTTATTGTTCCTTTAAGTTCATCTGCATTGCCCAATGGGGTCATTCGATTTTCCTTTATATTAGACCTTAATTCCTCTTGACTTTCTTGTGTCCTTAGAGTGAAATTACAGATGGCCTGAGACAACAGCACGTCATTGTTGTCCATCGTTCCCAGCACGGGTTTGCAGATTTCCTGAGACAGTAGTATATCATTAATATTCTTTGTTTCCGCAACTGCGTACATTGTAGAGACGTGGGCTTCCCAGGATACTGCATCTATTTCTGAATTATCTTGTCTCTTCTTTCTTAATACTAAACCGTTTATTATTTGCCAGAATTGTTTGCTATTTTGTTTACTGGACTCAAGAAGTTTATTCCATAGATCTTCGTTGTGTCTTCTTTTCTCTTCCCACAACTTTTCTTGTATTTGATTTTTAGTTTTTGTTAGTGGGTCTCATTCCTTGTCTTTTAGCCTTGGCCACTAGTCTGGCTTCTCTTGTTATTTGAGCTTTTTGTCTGCGTAGTTCCTTGTTGTTCCAGGGATTTTTTATGCTACCCCCTCCTAATTTAAATCCCTCGATATATTTTAGCCGTTGGGGTTTTAGTGGAAATTTAGCTAATAGTGAATCTCTCAGATTTTGCCACGCCATTACTCGATTGCTGAATTCTGTTTCTACTGCCTCTTGCATGATTAAGTTGCTTTTTATACGTTCAGTTGGTCCGGCAGTGTGGTAGACTTCCGCCATTAATTGCTTAATCCTCTCACCTCACCATTTTAAGCGTTTTAAATCAAATGTTATCGGTGGAGACATTAAATTATTTGTGAATAGGATCTGTGTGTTATTGGAATAGATCCCACTTAATTGCGGGAAGTGATCACTCTCTGACCGTGGATGGATGTGAAAATATTCTACATCAGATAATGCTGCCTCATCAATTGCAGTATAATCAATTTTTGAACTTTTTGTGCCACTTACAAAATTAATCTATGCTGGGGAATCCCCCATTGAATTTCCATGTAAAATTCCGAATCCAAGTTCCTCCAATATGTTCCTGAACATAGCCCCGATCCGATTGTTCCCTTTTGCGCCAGTTTTGCTAAGATCTGTATTGAAATCACCACTTATCAATGATGTTGCGTAATTGTATTGCTTCTGTAATGGTTTTATTGCTTTAATCAATATTGCCATATGGGTCTCTTTCTTCACTTTACTCGGGTGTAAATAAACATTTATGAGCAACAGAACCTTACAAAGCTTATATGTCGCCTTAGGGGTTAATTTAATAACTTGAAGCCACTTAAGTCCCTTATCCAAATGCTCTGTAACCCACTTGTATTTGATTGAGCAATAGGTAGTAAGCCCACCTTTCGGATGACCATATTTCTGGGATTTTTCTGCTGGGCAATGAAACCCTACATATCCCACTATGTGCAATGCCTCCAGGCACGATGCTTCCTGTAGTAGAATAAAATCTTAATTCTGCAAAAAAGATCTTGTATCCTCCTCTGGTAAGATGTTACTCAAACCTCGTACATTCCATGAACAGATATCCAGATGGGGTAGCTGTAATCCAACTTTTTGAGCTTTATTGTCAGGATCGACTAAGAATTACATCCATGTGTTGCATTTCCCCCCTCTGACTAGGAATGAACATATGGGCTTTCTGTCCGTATTCCATGATGTCTTGGGAACTCTTAATCAGTATGGGAATATAACACTCACTCCTCATCCTAAGGGTCAGTATAATAACGCTATCTAAAAAGACAGTATAAAAAGGTCAAATCTACGGTTAACATAGTCTAAAAGCAAGCTTCCCCTTTAAAATATTCTTAAAAGACTTAAAGTCATTATACGGTTTGAAATCCTAAGCACTCCGAAAGCCATGGTGCCTAGAAAAGTCAAAGTGTGCCAAACATGTGAACCATGTGCTCACGGCTTCGTAGCACCAGCAGTGCTGTCTCTATTCCAAATCAAACTGGGACGTCCATTGTAGATTAGGAGAAATAAAATCAGTATTCCCGCCAGAAGTAGCTGGACAAGCGGGAGCACTCCAAAAACGGTTCCCAGCACGGAGTGTATGAATGATGGAATAGCTCCAAAGATTGTTTGAAATGTGCTAACCAGTCCAGAGCCGATACATTTAAAAAAAATTGTGCTATTCCTCTCGTATCAGAAATGTTAAAGATACGATGGACTAGCTCCCCAAAATGCAGCGAGAAGTTAGTGTGGAGTATTGTCTGTATCTCCGACGAGGACGTGGCAACCTGGAGTTCAAACATCTCTCTGACCGAAGTTAAGGCCACATTCTGTTGAAAAAGCATGGCTTTCAGTCTGCTAAGGGGATCACAGCGTATGTTGGAAACATTTATCGAAGGCCTCAGCGGTGCCTCCCTAATTTTGCGGGCAGGTGGAAACAATACTTCTGTACATTAAGTAACTAAAGAATTACCCGTCACCAGATTAGCGATGCCCGGTTCCATTTCACAGCAATTTTGACCATTCAGCATCAAGTAAGCTCCCATTCAAGAGCAATTTCAAAGATGAACATATCACAGCAGCTGGGGAACCCTTCAGATAACATGACAAGTATGCATCAGAAGCATTACATGCCCCGTGAAGAGAAATGTCCTTGCAAACTAAGGAACCACTTAGGGCATCCTCACACATGGAACCACTAGGAAAAACTTCTGTGCCTCCTAAACCTGAAAGGCACATCTCAATACTCATGCACATAACCTTCCCGTAGCACTTCGCATTTGCCTACCTGTTGGTATTGGAGACAATATTGGAAATGGAAAGTCGTGACCGGTAGGGTGATATAACCATGGATAATCCAGTCTGTGGATGGTGTCTCTGCCACGGTAAAAGGTAGTTGGTCTAATTTTTCATTTTGCAACATGGTGTATTTCACATCTCTGCATGCCATAGTTATCTGTCTTTCCGTCAGATCGTATTCAGAAAACAGACTGTTAGTGGTGATGTAACGCTACAGCACGTGGCAAGAACTTAGGGGCAGATTTACAAGGAACTGACGGATCTGCATAGATGCATCAGTTTCCCTGCGTCAGCGCCGAATGTCCTTTGCACCACTATGGATGCGCTGTATTTACAATACAGTGCTCCATGGCGCAAGGATTAACAAATGCGTCAGAAATTCTGACGCATCTGTTGGCGCAAAAGTGACGCATTGCTGGAGTTGCTCATGAAAGTGACGCAACTCCAGCAATGCGCCACAATAGTTGGGTGAGTCCCATTCAAAAAGCCCAGCGTCATTTCTTACGCCTGGTCTGAGCAGGCGTAGGGATTTTGACGCAGTGAAGGCGTAGAGTGACGCAGTGAAATCTTGTGGATTTAACTGCGTCAGTTCTACACAGCTTTTTGCGTAGGAACGCCCACCCTGCAAACATTATTCCTGACGCAGATATAATGCGACGCAGGGCTTTACAACGTGACGCATCTCCCTAGATGCATCACATTGTAAATGGGCCGCAACATTTACGCCGCGGCTACGTCACAAAAGTGACACAACGGCGGTGCAAAAGTCACGCAAGGGGCTTGTAAATCTGCCCCTTAGTGTTTGCAACGTCCAGCTCAGCATTACTATGGAACGTAATTGTGACTGTCCATGTTGTAAAATAGACATGTCGCTCTGTAGTATGTCAATTGCAGAACACACATTGTTGCCCAGTATATACATTTTGGATGATAAAGTGGTTATATCATTGTCAACCACATCCAAAGCCTTTTCCATATTTACTCTGTCGATCTCGCGCAATCGCTCTGCAGCCTCCTGCTGAGAAATCTTCCATATCTTGATGCATACTCCATACAAGAAGCTCTTTTGACGTGGGTTTTTGGGACCTAGTTAGAAGTCCCTGCTATCCAGGTCATCAGACAGAAGGGACAAGTGTTGTTCCGGTGGAAAAGTGTTGAGGTCTTTAGCCAATCTAGGCATAACTTCTCAACACTATATGATGTCACCTCCCCTGCGTGTTCTGTTTGTACACAGTGTAGGTCAGGCCTGTTTATCTTAAACCCTCCCATTTTACCCAGGAATCTAGGCTGACATCTGCCCGTGTCTAGAGGCCAACCCAACTAACCCTGCAGATCAAGGTCTGCATGATCCATTTTGAAGCATGGCATTCAATGGATCCTCACTGTACTTTGTGGATTGTTGCCAATTTTCAAAGGGTGCAAAAGTGGGAATGTGAGGTATGTTCAAATCCTTTGTCTTAGCAAAACCAAGACAAGAAGTCTGGTGCACTGTTTTATTCAGGAAAATCATTTTAGGTGGTATGAGGCATGCTCTAAATAAGACCTCTTGTCCCAGAACTTGGCAATCTTTTGTTCCCCAGACAGATTTTGTGTCTATTGTGTCTTTCCAAAAGTCGAAACCTTGTGTGGACAATTGGGAAATAAAGGAATCAGAGTAAATCAGATTGGTATTTGTTAGCATATTCTTCTTTTCAGGTGTAGGTGCAAGCCTATAGTAATAACAGGCTGGGTCTGATTTGTCAAAACCAGAAAAATATACAAACCTCTGTGCAAATGTTTTTGAACTACCTTTCGGCAGTGTTAGGCAATGTTGCCATTGGGTGTAGTTGTAAACAGCATGTTGTATACTAGCTTTGTGTAAAAAAAGGTGACCATATTGTTGATAACAGACCATGTCTCCAACAATGCTTGTGCCATTATACAATTCATCATTAGAGAAAGCTGCTGATTGCTCTGGATCTGAAAGCAAATTATGCACAGTTTCAATGTCCCAATCATCAAATAATGTGTTAGAGGTGATGATATAATTTAAAGAAATCTTAAACAAACATGGAATTTGCAAAAGTTCAGTAGGACCATATGCATCATACGATACCCTGTCCCATACTATTCCTTCTGGAACTGGAACCGCTGTAATGTTCACCAGGGACAAGTCCCTTAGTTCACGTTGGAATGATGCATGTTGTTTTGGAACCAAGTTCACATGTTGGACTGCAGAGCGTTCTGGGAGAAAATGCCCATTCAGAAGTAGAAAAAAGACACTCACCAAACGAATCCAAGGTTCCAGGAAAATAAATCCAATTGTAATCCAGAGATGTATCCAGGGGGCAACAAGGTATGTCTTTTTCAGCCAAAGATAGAGAGAACAAACTCGTAGCTTGAAAGGGAGTGGCAGTGTTGGCAATGCAGGTTCACTGGGATCCACTGGGATCCAATGAAAAATCGTCATAATGCAGAAAGTAGCCAGATGCTGTCCGTTCTATTTTTAGCAGGTTTTGTGGAACTGGAAGATGACTCGATCTGTGGCATGTTGACAGAGACGTTGTCAATTGTTCTAAATGAAATTTCTGTACTTGTTGACTGTACAGTTGTAGTTGTTTCAATGGGTAGAAGCATCATCTTAACTTCCTGTTTGGTAGCGAGAAGAGATCATCAGCAACCCAGCAGCCCACCTGGCCTTCTGTTGAGAATCCGCCACATAGTGTGGTTAAATAGATCGATGGAGACAAACATTTTGTCTCAGCGTCTGGTAAGAGGCGGAAGAAGTACAGTTCTGTTGCCTTCAACAGCCAGGACAGGCGCTCTGTAAGATGGCCCAAATTCTTTTTTGTCCTGTATTTTTTTCTCTGACCAGGTCCCCAATCTTCAGGACCCAGGCAGGTCTTGCCAATACTGCTTTCACTTCTCCAGTGGCGGTGCGTTTCACTTGGACATTGCTTTGTAAAGCTCTGTATTCTTTTAGATCCTGTAAAACATCCAAATGATCATTGAGGTCGAATGGATTTTCAGATGCCACTGTGCTGACACTATCGAGGTCCGAGACCCACATCCTCACCCCAAACATTTTTACGGACAGATTATCGACCTCGAAAATATAGATGTAAAAAATATCGAGGTAAAAATATAGAAGGCAAAAATATCGACATGCTATACTTAAACAACTAAGTACAAAAATGGCAGAAAAAAAATATTGATGTCAAAAATATAGTTATACAAAATATCGATTTTTTTATATATAAAATAAAATAATAAATATATTTTAACAAATACAACAAATAAACGTAATTAAAAAAGGTAATCACACGTTACATAATGATAATATATATATATATAATATATATTTAATATTTCTGCAGGCAGCAGAGCCCACTGGTGGGTGAAAAATGTAACTCCGATTGGAACCACAAGTCCCAGCCTGCATGGAGGAAATCACGTGAGACCCACGAGGGGTATGTAAATGAGAAGGCTGCTATCGGAGCCATCTGCTGCTGTCGAAAAGAAGGGAATCCATGACTAAGAGGCACACAGCCTCGAAACGCGTCGGTTGAGAACTTTTACACAGACACTGGAGTGTGCTTTCCTTGTTAATAAACCGTGAGGTTCTTCTGATGTCGAGTGCACTCTCGTTGCTTTGAGCACTTTGGTGGAAAAATAATCGCACAGCAGCCCTGCCGTGGAGAGTGCACCATTTCCCGAAATCTAATGGAAAGGCTGTGAGTTGGAACTATGCCAAAACTCTTTTAGCACCTCAGAAGCGGAATAATCAGCATGCATTCAGTGTCGTAGCCTACTAGAGGTTAACAAATCCTTTTAATATTTCTGCAGGCAGCAGAGCCCACTGGAGGGTGAAAAATGTAACTCCGATTGGAACCACAAGTCCCAGCCTGCATGGAGGAAATCACGTGAGACCCACGAGGGGTATGTAAATGAGCAGGCTGTTATCGGAGCCATCTGCTGGTGTCGAAAAGAAGGGAATCCATGACTAAGAGGCACACAGCCTCGAAACGCATCGGATGAGAACTTTTACACAGACACTGGAGTGTGCTTTCCTTGTTAATAAACCGTGAGGTTCTTCTGATGTCGAGTGCACTCTCGTTGCTTTGGGCACTTTGGTGGAAAAATAATCGCACGGCAGCCCTGCCGTGGAGAGCGCACCATTTCCCGAAATTTAATGGAAAAACTGTGAGTTGGAACTATGCCAAAACTCTTTTAGCACCTCAGAAGCGGAATAATCAGCATGCATTCAGTGTCGTGGCCTACTAGAGGTTAACACATCCTTTTAATATTTCTGCAGGCAGCAGAGCCCACTGGAGGGTGAAAAATGTAACTCCGATTGGTACCACAAGTCCCAGCCTGCATGGAGGAAATCACGTGAGACCCACGAGGGGTATGTAAATGAGCAGGCTGTTATCGGAGCCATCTGCTGGTGTCGAAAAGAAGGGAATCCATGACTAAGAGGCACACAGCCTCGAAACGCGTCGGATGAGAACTTTTACACAGACACTGGAGTGTGCTTTCCTTGTTAATAAACCGTGAGGTTCTTCTGATGTCGAGTGCACTCTCGTTGCTTTGGGCACTTTGGTGGAAAAATAATCGCACGGCAGCCCTGCCGTGGAGAGTGCACCATTTCCCGAAATTTAATGGAAAGGCTGTGAGTTGGAAGTATGCCAAAACTCTTTTAGCACCTCAGAAGCGGAATAATCAGCATGCATTCAGTGTCGTGGCCTACTAGAGGTTAACAAATCCTTTTAATATTTCTGCAGGCAGCAGAGCCCACTGGAGGGTGAAAAATGTAACTCCGATTGGAACCACAAGTCCCAGCCTGCATGGAGGAAATCACGTGAGACCCACAAGGGGTATGTAAATGAGCAGGCTGTTATCGGAGCCATCTGCTGGTGTCGAAAAGAAGGGAATCCATGACTAAGAGGCACACAGCCTCGAAACGCGTCGGATGAGAAATTTTACACAGACACTGGAGTGTGCTTTCCTTGTTAATAAAGCATGAGGTTCTTCTGATGTCGAGTGCACTCTCATTGCTTTGGGCACTTTGGTGGAAAAATAATCGCACGGTAGCCCTGCCGTGGAGAGTGCACCATTTCCCGAAATTTAATGGAAAGGCTGTGAGTTGGAACTATGCCAAAACTCTTTTAGCACCTCAGAAGCGGAATAATCAGCATGCATTCAGTGTCGTGGCCTACTAGAGGTTAACAAATCCTTTTAATATTTCTGCAGGCAGCAGAGCCCACTGGAGGGTGAAAAATGTAACTCCGATTGGAACCACAAGTCCCAGCCTGCATGGAGGAAATCACGTGAGACCCATGAGGGGTATGTAAATGAGCAGGCTGTTATCGGAGCCATCTGCTGGTGTCGAAAAGAAGGGAATCCATGACTAAGAGGCACACAGCCTCGAAACGCGTCGGATGAGAACTTTTACACAGACACTGGAGTGTGCTTTCCTTGTTAATAAACCGTGAGGTTCTTCTGATGTCGAGTGCACTCTCGTTGCTTTGGGCACTTTGGTGGAAAAATAATCGCACGGCAGCCCTGCCGTGGAGAGTGCACCATTTCCCGAAATTTAATGGAAAGGCTGTGAGTTGGAACTATGCCAAAACTCTTTTAGCACCTCAGAAGCGGAATAATCAGCATGCATTCAGTGTCGTGGCCTACTAGAGGTTAACAAATCCTTTTAAAATTTCTGCAGGCAGCAGAGCCCACTGGAGGGTGAAAAATGTAACTCCGATTGGAACCACAAGTCCCAGCCTGCATGGAGGAAATCACGTGAGACCCACGAGGGGTATGTAAATGAGCAGGCTGTTATCGGAGCCATCTGCTGGTGTCGAAAAGAAGGGAATCCATGACTAAGAGGCACACAGCCTCGAAATGCGTCGGATGAGAACTTTTACACAGACACTGGAGTGTGCTTTCCTTGTTAATAAACCGTGAGGTTCTTCTGATGTCGAGTGCACTCTCGTTGCTTTGGGCACTTTGGTGGAAAAATAATCGCACGGCAGCCCTGCCGTGGAGAGTGCACCATTTCCCGAAATTTAATGGAAAGGCTGTGAGTTGGAACTATGCCAAAACTCTTTTACCACCTCAGAAGCGGAATAATCAGCATGCATTCAGTGTTGTGGCCTACTAGAGGTTAACAAATCCTTTTAATATTTCTGCAGGCAGCAGAGCCCACTGGAGGGTGAAAAATGTAACTCCGATTGGAACCACAAGTCCCAGCCTGCATGGAGGAAATCATGTGAGACCCACGAGGGGTATGTAAATGAGCAGGCTGTTATCGGAGCCATCTGCTGGTGTCGAAAAGAAGGGAATCCATGACTAAGAGGCACACAGCCTCGAAACGCGTCGGATGAGAACTTTTACACAGACACCGGAGTGTGCTTTCCTTGTTAATAAACCGTGAGGTTCTTCTGATGTCGAGTGCACTCTCGTTGCTTTGGGCACTTTGGTGGAAAAATATATATATATATTTATTTAAAAAAAACTAATGAACTATTCATTTTAATTTACTTTATAATTTAAAAATTATATAAAAAATTAAAAATATTTATATAGAACACCGACGAAGGCGCAAAGCCGAAACGCGTTTGTTTGTTACGTTGAGGAAATAAACTTTTTGGCAACTACCCTGTGAGTGCTGGCTTCTGTTCCCGTAGTAGGAATAGTGGAGCTTGGATTAAATTTGCGGTACACCACCGCGACGCCAGCACCCGTTCGAGAGTGCTCCAATATCGAGGTGTAAACGGAGCAGCAATATATATATATATATATATATATATATATATATATCACAGCTCCTTTGTTTCACGTACTCCGTGCACTCTCGTGCGGGTGCTTTTTCGCGGGTCGTGCACCCGCAATTATGACAGCTCCAACTTCGTATTGTTACCTCCAAACACAAAGAAAGCACTCACGGGGGCGAGTCCAAAGTTTTATTAAAGGACTCACGGTAACCAGACGCGTTTCGGCAAACGCCTTTATCGATGGTAATATGGCGCGCAGAAACGGCCCTCTTTTATGTCAATTACAAATACTAAACATTGAGAAAGGCAACTTCAGCCATATATGGCAGACATCTTGTAACGTGCAAAACATATTTTTAAACACATGATTTTTAAACACATGATTTCATCAATGCACAAATGCGCTTAAATAAATAAATATGTAATGCATAAAACATACATTCTCAAAACACTGTATATCAGCATTCAGAAAAATTATTATTATTGCCCACAGATGGGCCCAAATCTATGTGCTTGTTATTATGGCAATTCACACATTAAATAATTCCATCCTTCATCCTAACCATAGTATTCGCATTACTTAGGTTCCAACACACAAGAATGCTAAATACATCTGTCCATGCTTCCCACAATATAACCATCAATACATCTTCCTTCTTTTTATAGTCATAAGCAAACCCAAAAACATTTACTTAAGCCTCATGAAGTTCAAATTCAGTTACAAATACTACTATGTACTAATCATTGCACCTCTACTCCCCCAAATGCACAGCAAGTTCCTCATTAGAATTCAGGCCGCCAGGTACTTTCGTCTGAAGATCAATAATGTACCTGGATTCCAGTCTCCTCAGACTGCTTACCCTGTCACCACCTCTCGGGTTAGACGGTACGTGATCTATTGCAAAAAAGGTTAAGAGAGACCAGTCGCCATTATGTATAGCCTTAAAATGGCGAGCTACCGGGTACGTCATGTCACCATTTTTGATTGCCCTTGAGTGCTCCAAAATACGCATCTTAGTCTGGTGAATGGTGCTCCCAATATATTTGAGCCCACAAGGGCAAACAAGACAGTATACCGTGTACGGGGTGCTGCATGTAAGAAAATTACCAATATATTTGGGTTTCTTCACCCCTGGTATCTGATATGTCAGGACTCTCTTGCTCCCTGAGCATGCCTTGCATTTCCCACAGGGATAAAATCCCTTTAGGTCCCTATTGGGCATCTTAGAAGTATCCTTTCTCATGTAGCTGGTCGTTAGTGAATCTCGAAGGGCTTTTGCTTTCCGAAATGTCAGTAGGGGTCGTTTTGGAATATCCATTCCAATAATCGGATCCATTTTCAACAGATTCCAATGTCTGCGCAAAATGTTCCGCAATTTGTCTGAGTCCTGTGAGAACGTTGTTATCATACGAAAACCACAATCTTTACTGCTATCTTTTGATTACTCTTCTAGCAGTTTACTTCTGGGGATAAAATTCACCCTCCTCAATGCTCCATCCAATGTTTGATCACCATAACCCCGGGCTCTGAATCTCTCTATACATTCACCTGCAAACTTCTGGAAATCCACCTCCCTACTGTTATTCCTTTTAATTCGCAGTAATTCCCCATAGGGAATACTGTTAATTAACTTGGGAGGATGCCCACTGCGGGCATGCAATATTGAGTTACCCGCTGTGGGTTTTCGATACAGTTTGGTGCAAATTTTGTTCTCAATAACTGTAACCTCTAAATCTAAGAAGTTAACTGATCTATCGCTAATTTCAGCATTGAATATAAGGTTCAAATTGTTATTATTCAAAACTTGAACATACTCTTTAGCCGTTTCAGCTGACCCTCGCCACACCAGAAAAAGATCATCTATATATCTATACCAGGCCGTGACCCTTTTGGTCCAGACACTATTGGTCTCCGTCCAGGCCACCTGCTCCTCCCACCAGCCCACAAATAAATTTGCGTAGCTGGGGGCGAAGCAGGTGCCCATGGCCGTTCCGGATACTTGTTTATAGTACCGGTCCTGGTAAAGAAAAATATTATTGTGTAGACAAAAGTTAAGTAACTCTAAGAGCATCTCACTATGCTCAAAAAATTTCAATGCTCGATTCCTCAGAAAATAGCGAACTGCCTCCAAGCCGTGCTGATGCATAATGCAGGTGTATAGACTCGTGATATCCATCACGATCATCTGGTCCCCATCCTGCCATACAACATCCGTTATATGTCGTCAGAAATCTTTAGTATCTTTAATATAAGATTTCAATTGCACTACGAAACTAGATAGGAAATGGTCTATATATATTGATATGTGCTCTAAAAGGCTGCCCTGCGACGAAACAATCGGCCTCCCTGGTGGTAATAGGGCATCCTTATGTACTTTGGGGAGATGATAAAAGCAGGGGGTCACAGGATTTAAACGTCTCAAGAATAAATACTCCTCTGTTTCTATCTTCCCTTTTTCGTACCAACTTTTCAATAGCACATGACAATCCACAATGCTCCTATTGTACACAGCCTTATCCACTTTCTCATAAAATACATTATCACCAAGTTGGCGTAGGGCCTCTTTATTATATGCTTCCCATGTCTGTAACACAACATTTCCGCCCTTATCCGAGGGCTTACAGACAATGGACGCATCTTCCTTGAGTCTTTCAATCGCCAAATTTTGCTCATAAGTGAAATTACATTTTTTAGATTTTTTTAGATTTTTTAGACAAAACATGTTCACAATCTCGTAGATTCATTAGCTCTTTTACAACCTTATCCGAGAAAGTGTCAATAATGTCATTTGGCATTTGTGGCAAAAAGGTTGAGGCTGGCTTGAAAGATGTTACTGCATTTCTCTGTTCAATACCACAAAACCCCACCGGATCATCTACCTGCGTGGGGCCTGCAATTTCATTGCCCAGATCTTCAAGAGCCTGTAATGCAGATGCATCGTGTCCCACTAGAATGTCTGTATCTAGCCGATGCTCGCTCTCTCCCTTCGTGTATGGCTTTTTGGGTCGTAGTTTAAAAAACTTGTGGAGCTTAAGTTTTCGCGTGAACTTAAATAAATCAATTCTCGTTTGCGTGTACTCTAGTTTCCTCTGAGGGCAGAATGTGAGACCAAGCTGCAATACTTCATTTTCGGTCTGTGTCAAAATCCGTGGTGTCAAATTAATGATGGTAAGATTGTTGGTTGATGGTAAATTTAGCGTCGCCTGTTGAATTTCTTTTTGCTCCTTGTTACCATGGGTGACCCGCGCCCTTTTGCGCCACTGGCCCCCTCGTCTTGTCGTTCTCCGCCCTTTCCTTCCGGGGGTTTGCCTCTTGTATTCCGCTGCCATGATTGCCGGATGACTTGAAATTCGTCGTGAAAAGATGCTACCTTACTCCCAGATGCTTCGGAGGACCCACTCTCATCCTCAGACTGCTCCGGGGTAGTCACCTCCGACTCAGAGGTTTCTAATTGACTTATTGCTTGCGGCACCAATTTTGTTCGGAGAGCCCTCCGTGGTGCATCGAACCTCTTCGCAAAAGTCAAAATTCTGCCTGACGCATAATCCCGTTCATCACGCTCAAACTTCTCTTGTTTTCGCAATCTGATTTTCCCTTCATAAACCTTTAAACGCTTACGCATATGCTCTCTCAGTTCCTCCTGTTTATCCTTTTCTCCATTTTGCCCAATTTCGATTTCTAGCTCTTCAATTGCTTTCCGTGCCTTCACATGATCACTCCAGGCAAATTTGATAAGAATAATAAGCATTCCTTTGCATGAGTCGGCCGTGTGCTCCGACCACTCATGCAACAGCTGAGGATCGGGATTTTCGTAAGCGGGAATAGTATAAATCCAAAGGCCCCTCGGGACCCTTCCTGCCTCGACATAATGTTGCAAAGATGTTCCCTCCCACCATTTACGAATCTCCCGTTCATACAATCTTTCTAACGCTGTGAACTGAGTTGGCAAAGTCGTAGGTTTCTGGTTGCCTTCTCGGGACACCAATGCCCCTGCTGATGGTCTCTTTTTAAAAACTTCAAGGGCCGCCTCATTGCGTTCCACATCACTATACATTGCTGCTCAACATGCGTTACCGGAATGTCCAAATCACTTGGATATCAACCCCCTCGCACTACTAGCAAGCTGTCAATTCCGTGCGGGCAGTCTCTTACCTGAGACACTGGCCTCTTCATACGTTGCAAAAGCCTGCTAGCGGTGCACGGAGATAAATCTCACAGCTCCTTTGTTTCACGTACTCCGTGCAATCTCGTGCGGGTGCTTTTTCGCGGGTCGTGCACCCGCAATTATGACAGCTCCAACTTCGTATTGTTACCTCCAAACACAAAGAAAGCACTCACGGGGGCGAGTCCAAAGTTTTATTAAAGGACTCACGGTAACCAGACGCGTTTCGGCAAACGCCTTTATCGATGGTAATATGGCACGCAGAAACGGCCCTCTTTTATGTCAATTACAAATACTAAACATTGAGAAAGGCAACTTCGGCCATATATGGCAGACATCTTGTAACGTGCAAAACATATTTTTAAACACATGATTTTTAAACACATGATTTCATCAATGCACAAATGCGCTTAAATAAATAAATATGTAATGCATAAAACATACATTCTCAAAACACTGTATATCAGCATTCCGAAAAATTATTATTATTGCCCACAGATGGGCCCAAATCTATGTGCTTGTTATTATGGCAATTCACACATTAAATAATTCCATCCTTCATCCTAACCATAGTATTCGCATTACTTAGGTTCCAACACACAAGAATGCTAAATACATCTGTCCATGCTTCCCACAATATAACCATCAATACATCTTCCTTCTTTTTATAGTCATAAGCAAACCCAAAAACATTACTTAAGCCTCATGAAGTTCAAATTCAGTTACAAATACTACTATGTACTAATCATTGCACCTCTACTCCCCCAAATGCACAGCAAGTTCCTCATTAGAATTCAGACCGCCAGATACTTTGGTCTGAAGATCAATAATGTACCTGGATTCCAGTCTCCTCAGACTGCTTACCCTGTCACCACCTCTCGGGTTAGACGGTACGTGATCTATTGCAAAAAAGGTTAAGAGAGACCTGTCGCCATTATGTATAGCCTTAAAATGGCGAGCTACCGGGTAAGTCATGTCACCATTTTTGATTGCCCTTGAGTGCTCCAAAATACGCATCTTAGTCTGGTGAATGGTGCTCCCAATATATTTGAGCCCACAAGGGCAAACAAGACAGTATACCGTGTACGGGGTGCTGCATGTAAGAAAATTACCAATATATTTGGGTTTCTTCACCCCTGGTATCTGATATGTCAGGACTCTCTTGCTCCCTGAGCATGCCTTGCATTTCCCACAGGGATAAAATCCCTTTAGGTCCCTATTGAGCATCTTAGAAGTATCCTTTCTCATGTAGCTGGTCGTTAGTGAATCTCGAAGTGCTTTTGCTTTCCGAAATGTCAGTAGGGGTCGTTTTGGAATATCCATTCCAATAATCGGATCCATTTTCAACAGATTCCAATGTCTGCGCAAAATGTTCCGCAATTTGTCTGAGTCCTGTGAGAACGTTGTTATCATACGAAAACCACAATCTTTACTGCTATCTTTTGATTGCTCTTCTAGCAGTTTACTTCTGGGGATAAAATTCACCCTCCTCAATGCTCCATCCAATGTTTGATCACCATAACCCCGGGCTCTGAATCTCTCTATACATTCACCTGCAAACTTCTGGAAATCTACCTCCCTACTGTTATTCCTTTTAATTCGCAGTAATTCCCCATAGGGAATACTGTTAATTAACTTGGGAGGATGCCCACTGCGGGCATGCAATATTGAGTTACCCGCTGTGGGTTTTCGATACAGTTTGGTGCAAATTTTGTTCTCAATAACTGTAACCTCTAAACCTAAGAAGTTAACTGATCTATCGCTAATTTCAGCATTGAATATAAGGTTCAAATTGTTATTATTCAAAACTTGAACATACTCTTTAGCCGTTTCAGCTGACCCTCGCCACACCAGAAAAAGATCATCTATATATCTATACCAGGCCGCGACCCTTTTGGTCCAGACACTATTGATCTCCGTCCAGGCCACCTGCTCCTCCCACCAGCCCACGAATAAATTCGCGTAGCTCGGGGCGAAGCAGGTGCCCATGGCCGTTCCGGATACTTGTTTATAGTACCGGTCCTGGTAAAGAAAAATATTATTGTGTAGACAAAAGTTAAGTAACTCTAAGAGCATCTCACTATGCTCAAAAAATGTCAATGCTCGATTCCTCAGAAAATAGCGAACTGCCTCCAAGCCGTGCTGATGCATAATGCAGGTGTATAGACTCGTGATATCCATCACGATCATCTGGTCCCCATCCTGCCATACAACATCCGTTATATGTCGTAAGAAATCTTTAGTATCTTTAATATAAGATTTCAATTGCACTACAAAACT
The DNA here is from genome assembly GCA_963921515.1 of Calotriton arnoldi. Classification (NCBI taxonomy): domain Eukaryota; kingdom Metazoa; phylum Chordata; class Amphibia; order Caudata; family Salamandridae; genus Calotriton; species Calotriton arnoldi. The sequence continues at coordinate 559,391 of CAWUFW010010637.1, read as the reverse complement.
AGATAGGAAATGGTCTATATATATTGATATGTGCTCTAAAAGGCTGCCCTGCGACGAAACAATCGGCCTCCCTGGTGGTAATAGGGCATCCTTATGTACTTTGGGGAGATGATAAAAGCAGGGGGTCACAGGATTTAAACGTCTCAAGAATAAATACTCCTCTGTTTCTATCTTCCCCATGACGTACCCGGTAGCTCGCCATTTTAAGGCTATACATAATGGCGACAGGTCTCTCTTAACCTTTTTTGCAATAGATCACGTACCGTCTAACCCGAGAGGTGGTGACAGGGTAAGCAGTCTGAGGAGACTGGAATCCAGGTACATTATTGATCTTCAGACCAAAGTACCTGGCGGCCTGAATTCTAATGAGGAACTTGCTGTGCATTTGGGGGAGTAGAGGTGCAATGATTAGTACATAGTAGTATTTGTAACTGAATTTGAACTTCATGAGGCTTAAGTAAATGTTTTTGGGTTTGCTTATGACTTTAAAAAGAAGGAAGATGTATTGATGGTTATATTGTGGGAAGCATGGACAGATGTATTTAGCATTCTTGTGTGTTGGAACCTAAGTAATGCGAATACTATGGTTAGGATGAAGGATGGAATTATTTAATGTGTGAATTGCCATAATAACAAGCACATAGATTTGGGCCCATCTGTGGGCAATAATAATAATTTTTCTGAATGCTGATATACAGTGTTTTGAGAATGTGTGTTTTACGCATTACATATTTATTTATTTAAGCGCATTTGTGCATTGATGAAATCATGTGTTTAAAAATCATGTGTTTAAAAATATGTTTTGCACGTTACAAGATGTCTGCCATATATGGCCGAAGTTGCCTTTCTCAATGTTTAGTATTTGTAATTGACATAAAAGAGGGCCGTTTCTGCGCGCCATATTACCATCGATAAAGGCGTTTGCCGAAACGCGTCTGGTTACCGTGAGTCCTTTAATAAAACTTTGGACTCGCCCCCGTGAGTGCTTTCTTTGTGTTTGGAGGTAACAATACGAAGTTGGAGCTGTCATATATATATATATATATATATATATATATATATATATATATATATATATATATCCACACAAATCCAATGCCGAGAAGTATAGAAAAACACTGGAGCGCGGCCACTATTCAAAGACGTGTTTAATGCAACACTAGTGTTGCATTAAACACGTCTTTGAATAGTGGCCGCGGCTCCAGTGTTTTCTATACTTCTCGGCATTGATTTGTGTGGATATTAGGGGTTAGCTTCCCCTGCCGTGTTGCCCGCCGTGGATAAGAGGCTTGGGTTTAGCCGAACTACGTTGTGGATATATATATATATATATATATATATATATATATATATATATATATATATATATATATTACCTACTGGCAGTCGCCAGAAGGTAGTTATAGTTAGAACCTCGTTTCTATTGAAAAAGCGTTTTTTGATTTGCTAATAACTTTGGCGTCGTTTAACGAATCTTTGTGAAATTCTCCAAAATAAAGGTCTATCCCGCTCAGCTCCTATCCTAAAAGTTTGGGGGTGATTCGTCAAGCGGGGGTGGAGAAAAAAGGGGGGTCGTTTTTTTGTGAGTTAATTTCCATAGGAAATTATGAGACAGGCTACAGCCCGAACTGCTGAACGGAATTACACCAAGTTTGGCAGAATGGTAGCTCTTGGTTCAGAAAGCTACCTTTTTTTTAAATGGTGTAAATCCGTTGAGTAGTTGCTGAGAAATTCAAAAAATAAGAGTCAAAAAATCAATTTCCCTTAGGAAACTTTAGGCAAGGCTACAGCCCGAACTGCTGAACGGAATTACACCAAACTTGGCAAAAAGGTAGTGCTTGGTTCAGAAAGCGACCTTTTTTTTAAATGGTGTAAATCCGTTTAGTAGTTTTTGAGATATTAAAGAAAAAATTTATATATATATGTGGGCGGAGCCTAATCCGGAGCACGAGCTTGGCTCTGATTGGCTGCCACCACTTCAAACCAGGAAGTGTTGGCAGCCATCTTGTGCTAGGACTGAGGGAGAAAGAAAAGGTGAGGAAAAAGATCAAAAAAACAAGAAAAGAGGGCAGGGTAGAAACACCCTGGCCCCCTAGGCCTGCTCAGGGGGTCCCACAAGAACCCCCATAGCCCAAAAAAGCATTTTTTTTTTTAATTTCGGCGAAATTCGCGATGGGGTCGCGAATCCCGCCGAAATCATTTTTTAAAATGAAGCGCAGCCCCGGGGACCGCCACCCCCCCGGGGCTTGGTTAACTTTATGTGCTCGGCCCTCCCGCAGCCCCGGGGACTGCAGCCCCCCAGGGCTTCTTTTTTAATGTGTGGGGGGCCTCCAAAGCCCCCCCAAGCCCCGGGGACTGCCACCTCCCCAGGGCTACTTAAAGAAATGCATGGGGTGTCCCAACCGCCCCATGCTGCTCCGGGGACCGCCACCTCCCCGGAGCATTTGACATAATTGACGGGGGGCCTTGCGGCCCCACCGGGGACCTCCACCTCCCCGGGGCTAAAATAAATAATTAGTGTGGGGGGGCTCAAGGCCCCCACACTGCCCCGGGGACCACCACCTCCCGGGGCACTTAATATTGATATTTGGGGGTCCGTAGCGGCCCCCCGGCCCCGGGGACCACCACCTTGGAAATGGAGGGAGGGGGGGCTGCATGGCCCCCCTCCTGGAGCCCTCGATGGCCCTGGGGACCGCCACCCCCCAGGGCCGGCTCCTGCAGTGTCCCGGGGTGCCCACTGCTGTTTGCTATGGCAGGACGGGAGCAGTGCGGCTCCCGCCCTGTCATAGCAAACTAGCTTTGGATTTTGGAAGCGAGAGCAGAGAAACCTGCTCTCGCTTCCAAAATCCAAAGCTGATGCTTTCACACGGGGAGCTGCATGACAGCAGCTCCCCGTGTGGAAAAGCAATGCCGGCTCCAGCAGGACGCAGGGAGCTGGTGGGACCGTGGGGGCATTGGGGCTCCCCCCACGGTCCCCAACGGTGAGGCCAGGCCTCGGGGGATGGGGTCCCCAGGGCTACAAGTGGCCCGGGAGGGGGGCAACGCAGCCCCCCTCCCAAATAAAAAAATTAATACATAAAGGCCGGCCCCGGGGATGGGGTCCCGGGGCCAATAGAGCCCTTAGGAGGGGGCCACGCAGCCCCCTCATTAAAAAAATATATGTGGCCATGCCCCGGGAGATGGGGTCCCCGGGGCCGGAATTGGCCATGGGAGGGGGGCCCACGCGGCCCCCTTCCTGTTTACATTTTTTTTTTTTTTTAAAAGGGGTCAGGCCCTGGGGGATGAGGTCCCCAGGTCCCCAAAAAAGGAAAGAGAAGGGGGGCCACACCGCCCCCCTTCTTGAATTTTTTTTTTTAAAAAGCCGGCATCGCGGCTAAGCCCTGCCCCCTCCCTGCAGCACTCAGCAAACGCGCACCCTGGCGCGTTGTAAGTTGGGGAATTAATTCCCCTTGAATACTGAGGGTCCCTGGGGGCCAACTAGCCCACCAGGTACCTCCAGTATGCGCCAGGGAGCTGCGTTGCACAGAGGTGTTCAGAGGCCACGCCCCTTTTTACACCTCTCTGCAACACAGCTCTGTGGCGCTTACTGGAGGTACATGGTGGGCTAGTTGGCCCCCAGGGACCCTCAGGACTCAAGGAGAATTAATCCCCCAATTTACAATGCGCCAGGGGGCGCTTTTGCACAGTGGTGCAGGGAGGGGGCGGGGCCAGACATAGCAAGTGTGCAAACACACCCCCTGGCACATTGTAAATTGGGGGATTAAGTCCCCTTCAATCCTGAGGGTCCCTGGGGGTGAACTAGCCCACCAGGTACCTCCAGTATGCACCAGGGAGGTGCGTTGCAGAGAGATGTTCAGAGGCCACGCCCCTTTTTACACCTCTCTGCAACACAGCTCTGTGGCGCTTACTGGAGGTACATGGTGGGCTAGTTGGCCCCCAGGGACCCTCAGGACTCAAGGGGATTTAATCCCCCAATTTACAACGCTCCAGGGGGCGCGTTTGCACAGTGGTGCAGGGAGGGGGCGTGGCCTGATATGACAAGTGTGCAAACACGCCCTGTGGCGCATTTTAAGTTGGAGGATTAAGTACCCTTGAATCCTGAGGGTCCCTGGGGGCCAACTAGCCCACCAGGTACCTCCAGTAAGCACCAGGGAGCTGCGTTGCAGAGAGGTGGTCCAAGGCCATGCCCCCTTTTTACACCACTCTGCAACGCAGGTCTGTGGCGCTTACTGGAGGTAGCTGGTGGGCTAGTTGGCCCCCAGGGACCCTCAGGACTCAAGGGGACTTAATCCCCCAATTTACAACGCACCAGGGGGTGCGTTTGCACAGTGGTGTAGGGAAAGGGCGTGGCCTGATGTGACAAGTGTGCAAACGCGCCCTGTGGTGCGTTTTAAGTTGGGAATTAAGTCCCCTTGAATCCTGAGGTCCTGGGGCCAACTAGCCCACCAGCTACATCCAGTAAGTGCCACAGAGTTGCGTTGCAGAGAGGTGTAAAAAGGGGCGTGGCCTCGGACCACCTCTCTGCAACGCAGCTCTGTGGCGCTTACTGGAGGTACCTGGTGGGCTAGTTGGCCCCCAGGGACCCTCAAGATTCAAGGGGAATTAATCCCCCAACTTAAAAGCCGCCAGGGTGTGCGTTTCCACAGTGGTGAAGGGAGGGGGCAGGGCCTGAGGTGACATGTGTGTACTTATGCAATCACTCCGCCAGAACCCAAGCACTTATAAATTCACCATGCACTGTCCTTGCAGCACTCTAATCATCCAGTCACTACCCATGTACTCATGCAATGACCCATGCACTAACTCATGCACTGCTGCAATACTCTGAGCACTACTGATGCAGTCCAGCCATCGCCCTGTCACTACCCAGGCACTCCTCCGATCACCCAGCGAGTACCATGTACTTATCCAATCACTCCGCCAAAACCAAAGCACTTATAAATTCACCATGGACTCTCCTTACAGTACTCTAATCATCCACTCAGTACGCATGTACTCATGTAATGACCCAGGCACTAACTCATGGCAAATTCAGAGGAGGACATGCTAATCACAGGGGTACCCCAACGCATAGTGTTCCCTAGTGTATGTAGGTGTTTTCACTATATTCTAAGTGTCTTTTAGCATAGCACTGGCTCCGGTCCTGGTTAGTCAGTCAGTTACCACCAGTACCCGTCAGCAAAAAGTTGGGGGCACAGGAGGACTTTCTGCTCCTCTGTTGGTTCTTTCTGCACATCTCTTGCTTCTTCCTGCACTTTTCTTCGTCTTTCTGGACTTCTGTTGCCTCTTTCTGTATTTGTCTTGCTTCTTTCTGCGCTTTTCTTCCTCTTTCTTCACATGTCCTACCTTTGTAGGCATAGTTAGAAATTAGCATTTGCAAAACCATTGAAATTCACTGAAAAGTTGGGGGCACAGGAGGACTTTCTGCTCCTCTGTTGGTTCTTTCTGCACATCTCTTGCTTCTTCCTGCACTTTTCTTCGTCTTTCTGGACTTCTGTTGCCTCTTTCTGTATTTGTCTTGCTTCTTTCTGCGCTTTTCTTCCTCTTTCTTCACATGTCCTACCTTTGTATGCATAGTTAGAAATTAGCATTTACAAAACCATTGAAATTCACTGAAAAGTTGGGGGCACAGGAGGACTTTCTGCTCCTCTGTTGGTTCTTTCTGCACATCTCTTGCTTCTTCCTGCACTTTTCTTCGTCTTTCTGGACTTCTGTTGCCTCTTTCTGTATTTGTCTTGCTTCTTTCTGCGCTTTTCTTCCTCTTTCTTCACATGTCCTACCTTTGTAGGCATAGTTAGAAATTAGCATTTACAAAACCATTGAAATTCACTGAAAAAACCATAGGTTTCAGGCACGTTATAGTTAGAAATTAGCATTTAAAAAATCATTGAAATTCACAGAAAAAACCATAGGTTTCAGGGACGTTATAGTTAGTTGGACATTTCACTCGTACAAAACCATAGAAATTCCCCCGTTATAGTTAGTTCAGCTAACTATAATTCGCACCCCCGCAATGCACTGCTGATGACGTCACATATTACATCATTCATGACATGGTCAGTGACATCACTGTGACATCACTGATGACATCTCAAATGACATCACTGATGACATCACTGATGACATCATCCACGTCAAAATCTGATGCACCTCCTCACACTCTCATATAACCTTTGATACACCCACTGTAAAATACAGACTACCATTTTCGAAACCATCGACACACCAATACCAGTTACTACATACGCACTCACTGATTCCTAGGTCTACACACACATCCACTCATTCACCCATACAATCACTCATACATACAGTCACTCATCAATACAACACTATCATATGCACTCATACACCTATACAGACACTCACCCACCGCCACTCATCCATGGAGTTACTCACACAACTAGTCAGTCATGCAAAGAATCAATCACACTCCCATTTCCTCACCTATACAGTTATACACACACCACCTCACTTATTCAAACAGAAACAAACGCATACTTACTCTCTTATACAATCACTGATACAAGTACACACTCATCCATACAGCCACTCTCACAATCACTGACTCTCACGTATAGTCATTTATATACTCCAACTCTCACATACACTGCCTTTTACATATGTAGTTACTTGGACATGTACCACTGAGACATCCATTCACTCATCAACACACCCATACACACACTCACCCACCCATACAGCTGTTTCAACATGCACTCTTGAACCCATACACCCAGTGAATCAACCACTCAAACATCTATGCACAGAGTCCCACACCTCCCACCCACCCACACACACACTCAGGCACCCATACAAATACTCAGGAAACCAATCGATAACCCATATAGACACTCATGTAGCTACTGACCATCCCATGCAGCAGCTTATACAACATCAGACAGACTGATACAGACATTCACACAGTTTAGTCACTAACCCATGCATTCAGTAAGACACATGTAATCACTCACTTAAACAGTCAGTCACGCACCAACTAAATCCTCCGTCCAGACACTTATACACCCACTCATTCTTCAATACACCTTGGCATATATATAATACATATTCAAACTTTAAAGAAACACACAGTCACTGGATGATGTCATCAGTGATGTCATCAGTGATGTCATTTGAGATGTCATCAGTGATGTCATCAGTGATGTCACTGACCATGTCATGAATGGTGTAATATGTGACGTCATCAGCAGTGCATTGCGGGGGTGCGAATTATAGTTAGCTGAACTAACTATAACGGGGGAATTTCTATGGTTTTGTACGAGTGAAATGTCCAACTAACTATAACGTCCCTGAAATCTATGGTTTTTTAAGTGAATTTCTAAGGTTTTTTTAAATGCTAATTTCTAACTATAACGTGCCTGAAACCTATGGTTTGTTCTGTGAATATATATATATATATATATATATATATATATATATATATATATATATATATATATATTACCTATAGGCAATAGGTAGTTATGATTAGGGTCTAGTTTCCATAGGAAAAACGTTTTTTCCTTTGACAATATCTTTGGCGCTGTTTTACAAATCTTCACGAAGTTTTCAAAACTAATGGGGCTCTCCGGTCAGCTCCTGTCTTGAAAGTTTCGGGGTGATTCGTCAAGCGGAGGCCAAGAATAAAGGGGGTTCCAATTTAATTTCCATAGGAAACTTTAGACACAGCTACAGCCCGAACTGCTGAACGGAATTACACCAAATTTGGCAAAAAGGTAGCTTTTGGTCCAGAAAGCACACTTGTCTTCAAATGGTTTGAATCCATTTAGTAGTGCCTGAGAAATTCATATTAAAAAAAATTAGTATCCGGTGAATGCGGTGGATCTGCGAACCCTCCCGAGCATGAGCTTGACTCTGATTGGCTGCCAACACTTCAAACCAGGAAGTGTTGGCAGCCATCTTGTGACTCGGTTGAACCGAGTCACAAGCAAAAAGGTAAAAAAACATTGAAAAACAAGAAAAAGCGTCAGGGTAGGATCACCCTGACCCCCTAAGCCTAGTCAGGGGGTCGCCCAAAAAAGCATTTTATTTTATATTTTTGACAGGCTTCGCGCAGGATGCGCAAGTTCCGCTGAAAAAAAAAGAAAAACTTAAGCACGGTCTCCCGTGCTTTGTTTAATTTAGCCCCTGGGTGGGCCAGATCCCGGGGGCAATGTTTAAAATACATGCGGGCTTTGCGGGCCCTGGGGACCACCACATCCGCAGGGCTTTTTAATCATCAAAAAGCGTGGGGTGCTCCTACCCCCTACCCTGCCCCGGGGACCCCCACCTCCCCAGGGCATTGCTTAATTAGTGTTGGGGGGCCTCACGGGCCCCCTCAAGCCCCGGGGACTGCCACATCTCCTGGGCTTTAATGTTGAAGTGAGGGGGGCCTCCCGACCCCGCAGCCCCGGGGCTTTAATTTTAAAATTAAGTGTGGGGGCTCCTCCCCCCCACACTGCCCCGGGGACCACCACCTTTCCGGGGCATTGAGTAATTCGAATACAGGGGTCTGTAGCGGTCCCCCGGCCCAGGGATCACTACCTACCGGGGCTTCAAATGTGTTGGAGGAGGGCCGTGTGGCCCCCCTCATGGAGCCCTATATGGCCCTGGGGCCCGCCACCCCCCAAGGCAGGCCCTCCAGCAATGTCCCAGGGTACAAACCCCAGGGGCATTGCAGTTTGCTATGGCAGGAACAGGAAAACTGCACTCGCTTCCATGAAGCGAAGCAGAATTGTTTTTGGGCAAAGGGAGCTGCATGTCAGCAGCTCCCTTTGCCCAAAAGCAATGCTGGGTAGAGTGGTGGAGAAGGGGGGCGTGGCCTGTGTCCACCTCTCAATAATCCCACTGTGTGGGGCTTACTGGAGGTAACAGCTAGGCTAGTTGGCCCCTAAGGACCCCCAGCAGCGAAGGGGACTTTAATCCCCATCCAAGAGCGCGCCAGGGAGCGCGTTTGCAAAGTGGTGGGCAAAGGGGGCGCGGCCTGCTATGAGAACTTAGCAATCCTGCTGTGTGGGACTTACTGGAGGTAACAGGAGGGGTAGTTGGCCCCCAAGGATGTCCTTGGGGGCCAACTACCCCATTGGTTACCTCCACTAAGTCCCACACAGCACGATTGCTAAGAAGTCTTCGGAGTCCATGCCCTCCTTTCTCCACCATTCTGAAAACGCGCCTCCTGGCACACTACTGGTTGGGGGATGAAGTCCACTTTACTCCTGAGGGACCTGTAAGTCCTATGCAGCGGAATTCATGAGAGTTGGTCGGAGGCCCAACCCCCTTTCTCTGCCACTCTGCAAACGCGACTACTAGTTAAAGAAGCATTTGCAATGTAATAGGTATCACATTTGCGAAAGTTAGAGCTATTGAAGTTGTAAATGTTTTTTACTAATGTTTTTTGGAGTGGAGTGGATGTACGTTGTGTGTAGTGGAATTATGTGGATAGAAAGTATGTGCTATTTAGTGTATAGGAATTATGAAGAGTGGGATGATGTGTTATGGAGAGTAATTATTTGGTATGGTAGTCTGTGTTGTGGAGTGGTAACCTTAAGTTTAGTCTTCCTCGTTTCCATACAAGATAAACTATAAACTCAATGAGTCAAAAAAAGAAGGAACTACTCAGGAGCATTTCTGGACCTAGTCGGTGGTATGAGCAGGGCCACTGGAATTATGCGACTGTTCGGCTGCACAGATTTTCGCATAATTAGACATTTTCCGCATTTGCCACATAATCCATCATCTGCTGCAGAATCTGCAGATTTGTCCCAAAAAAACGTGTTTCTAGCTCAAACGGCTCAAACATTACTAACAAGCATTTGCAATGCAAACGGTCTCACCTTTCGGAACTTATAAGTATTCATCATGCAGCATATTATCCTGGGTTCTGCAACACCTACTGTTCTTTAACATTGGGGCTTTGACACTAATAGGTACATCTTAGCACTGCTTTGAAAAGTACTTGTCATGAAACTGTTATGGTCAAATTTGTATGCAATGTCCAATATGAAAATAGAATGATCTGCATTCCGATCATCTGGTGATGCACTTCAAGAACTAGCACAAAGGAGTGATGCCATTCTGACAAGTGCTTGATCGAGACACTGCTAATTGGTCTGGTACTCAGTGTACTGCGCAAAACCTATTGTTTTAGGTCCTCCGCATAGTTTAGTAGCGCGTCGACACAGAGATGCCCTTTTTCAAACCCCTTTGCGTAGTAAGGGAGCACAGGGCATTTGAGGATGTGAGGCTGTGTATAATTGCTGAGACAATCGAAAAGCGTTCTCACCGTTTGCATCTGTGAACAAAAGGTCTGCTTTTGTTGCTCATGTTTTACAATCTTGAGACGCTGAAAGATAATTAAGGCCAGAGGAATATGCAGTTCTGTGCCCATGGCAAACAAGGGATATTTTAATCTCAAACAGACCAATTGTTACTTTAGACCAGCCAGAGGAACAGAAAATACCAATAGAAACAAGCCCATCCATCTGTAACTCTAATAAACACTAATACCTATGAGAGTGTCAGTACAGCGGCACAGAGTGACACCAGTGCACCCCTGCAGCCCCACGGATGGGAGAGGGCAGGGCACCTTCCATCTGACCTCACCACAGTGCACCCCTGCAGGCCAATCTGCACTGATCCCATTGATTAATTTAATTTCTGTTTATTCTTCATTTAAGGTGCTGGCCTTATATTTTGTGTAATTACCTAAAGGCAAAGGGCCAAGAAAATAGTTTCAGAATATTTTGTTTTTTTCATCCACGTCTCTGCCTTCAACACATCCACTGACCAGCCCCGTGGCACTCAGGATCACAGTCCCCAAACTGTTTTATACACTTAAACAGCTGTCATGAGGGTGATTTTTTCCTACTCTTGTTTTTCAGACAACACATTGTTGCATACTAGAAGTCACAAGTAGGTACCTACACGTTATAATAACCAGTATGTCGCTGTTTGCTAATGACATGTAGCATGTCCACAGCTATTGAACGGTAGACTAAATGAGGTATCTGCAGTTTCCGTTTTAATTTTTCATGCTGACTTAAAGTCTACCTCGAATTATAATAACGGCTAACCCTTGAAAAGAAAGTCTCTACTCCGGTAACTGATGTTTTCAAAGACAGAAGAAGACGTTTTTCCATATTTAACAAGGGCGCAGGTACAGTTAAGCTGTGGGGGCAGAGACAGAGAGGAGGGACGATAATTCTGTGTACACCCACAAAGAAAATTGATGGTTCTCTCTCAATTGGAAGAAGTTGATTTCACAAACTGCTCTCTGTGTCTATGGCTGCCGCTTCCAGCATGGGGGATGCTCATTGCAGTAAACAGTGCAGTTGCTGTCCTTGAGTGGTACCTTCACCATTTCCAAACGCGAAGACCGACATCTGCTGCCTATCTCAACCAGCTGAAGTAGAAGTTGTTGAAAGGTAAAGGGTCTGAGGGTACATGTTTTTGAACATAGGGGACTGTGGTAAACAGGAGAAGATGCACACGGACTTGCTAGTAAGTGTTTATATTTGCCATTATTAACACAGCTTTACAAATATAAACTGTAATGCAACACTCTATTAACACAGTGTTTTCACCGGTGTTGTGTAAACTCATTGCTATGGACACCCAATAGGAACACAGGGAGGAGGGGCCATCTTGCGATGTAACAAAAGGAAGCATGAACGTACTAAACACTGTGCTACATGTGATGGGCAACAAAAACGTTCACTGAGTGAAATCGCCTGGAAGGGAACTAAGAGAGAAAGGGAAGGACATTTACTAAAATGCACCAATAAAAAGGAAGCATTTAAGACAAGCATAAGAAAGAGCAACTCACAATAGATTGGCATTCCAAAAGCCCACAGAAGAGATTACAACATGTCTTGCAGACAGCGCAAGCTCTGTCTTAGGCTCGACCTACAAAGTGACGGGTGGAATGCTTGAATTAATCTAAGCCACTGGTCATTACTAGGGGCTGCATCCCAGTCTATCATTATTTTGCACACAATGAAACCTCAGTTTGGACCAGGTCATATACAATCAGTCTTGCCCAGGACCCAATTGAAACAGTCCAGCCTGAACTGCCAGGCCAGGCCCTCCGACAACCAGACCACAAGCAACCCAAGACTGGTTTTGCTGCGATGAAGCACCAGATCAAAGGTTTGCACCAGCGGATCCAGCGGAGGCTTTGCCCGTGTAGACCATGTGCTTTGCCCGCCTGTAAATGAGGTGTAGAGTTAATTTATGGCTTGCTCCAACAAACTATAAATTACCCCTATACATTCCTCTGTTGTGGTCTGTTTTTCTTTGGGTACCATCACTAAAGGCATCTGCACAACTGGTTCCCTCTGCCATTTTGGACATATTAGTGGTTGAATTAGAGTTTGGGTCGTGTGAGCTTATCACTCTCACTATATCTCTGCTGCTGTCAAGTCATATTGTCACTCTTTTGACTAGTTCTTCTTCCTTTCTAAAATGAATAAGGAAATTGGGGGAACCATGGGAGACATAAACTCTCCACTTAAACCTGATGATAAAAAGCAAATCAAATGTATTAATGTTTTGCTGAAGCATCGTACCGAAGACAAGATATCCTGGACCGACTATGTGGGTATAAAAAAACCTCTCCGTTCACTAGGTTTATTGTATCAGATTACACAATTCTTAAATTCATTCAGTTCGATGTTTTCAGGATTGGCGACTCTAATTTAGGTATTTTTACATACATGCAATAATGAGCATTAATCTTAGAGTCGGACCTATTTATACCATAGACTTGTGCCTTTATCTAAGGGTCACAAGGATACTGTTGCGCATCTATTCAGTTTCATTCAATTAGTGGGAATCACAGAGGCTGATTAACAGACACCCCAGCAAGACCAGACCTACTTCTACTCTAGCTGCAATTTCCGACTTCTTGCCCTTATTCACACATTGCACATGCACAACGTTTGGAAGGTGGACGAGGGAAAGCTGCATCTTCATTGACAGATTTGTCTCTCCTAACGTACACCTTCGCATCTACATTGAATGTTAAATAGTGCAGCTGTACATTTCTGATAGTCATACTTTATTCATTCTGCTGGGTTGCACTTCCTTCTGGTATATTCCATCCACTCATTTATTTCCGGGTGGGCATCCACTTCTACGACTCTCTGTCCATACACTGCCTTCCTGGTGAACTTTCATTCACGAATCCTCAGTTTCCAGTTGAAAATTCACTTCTGGAACATGTAAATCCAGTTAGGGGGACCCAAATGTCAAGGAACCTAGCCACACACCCTAAACAAAAAACAAATATTCTATTTACACTCATTACTGAAGAATAGTATCTATCATGACTAAGGGCATTTTGTCGGAGCTAGGAGGGCTGCAATCATTAAATGCACTATCAGAGTTACTGAGTGTTAGACGAAGGAAGTTTTCAACATGATTTCCCTGGTCTGTGCAATGTCTCTTCCACACTAGGAGATCCATATTGTGCTTCAAAATGTGACTCTCAAACCAGTATGATGCATAGAAAGGGCACCATTAGGGGTAACAAGCGGTATATAAATGCAAACCTTGTTTCCCTCTTCTATCCCTCCGCTATCCTTCTCAATCCAAATAACTGACTAATATCCACCACTCAAATTACTGTCATATTTCACTATACTAGCTCATCACTAATCCTTTATGGGTCCCGGAGTAGCGTGCTACTCGCCAAAAAAAGCGCTTCAACACCCCATCAGGGGTAACAAGTGCTATATAAATGCAAACCTTTTTCCTCTTCCATCCCAACGCTATCCTTCTGAATCCAAATAACTGACTAACCTATCCACCACTCAAATTACTTTCATATTTCACTACACTAACTCAACACTAATCCTTCTTGGGTTCCGGAGTAGCGTGCTACTCGCCAAAAAAGTGCTTCGACGCCTCGTCAGGAGTAGTAAGCACTATATAAATGCAATTACAATACAATACAATATTGAGGAGCTAGGAGGGTGAGACACTGATATGCCACTATGTTCTGCATTCTTGTGCAGGAGAGGCATCGTAGCTAAATTGGGAAGTAAAGAGGTGCGGCAGATTCACTCTACTTCCCATGCTGAAACTGCACTTGCCACAGAGGAAAACGGGATCAAAGTAGTTCCTAAGTGTATATGTCAGTGTCTACATGGGACAAACCACTTGAAGATTGCTTTCCAAAAAGAGTGACCTCATTTCCCACCTTGGGGCCTCCACTGACAATAGTCAGCACATCCTTCTCATAGCTCTACTATCATAGTTTGCGGCAATTGGCACATTTGTGGACACTATTCCATGAAGGTGTGTGAGGCAACCGCTAAAACCAAGCTAATCTTACTTTTCTATTCTCACCAGGCTTACTCATGCTGGACATCAGCCATAACCAGATTTTGTGCAGTTCAAAGGCACATCCCTTAAAAGCCACGTGCACACTTCAAGGTGTGTTGAATGTTTATATTAAAAGGAGAATGGAGATAGTGTGGTTCAGCTTGTGGCTGATGTGCCCTTGCCAGGCAGATGGAGATATGTGTGTGGTGATCCTTGGTGGCAAGAGCTGTTGGATGCTGTGGTTGTTCAATGTAAAGAGCATCTTGTCCATAGTGGGTGCATGCTAGGACTTCTATCCACTTTGCTATGTAGACGTTAGTGTGTGGTGTCCCATGGTAGGACGTGCAGTTGTGTGTATGCTAACTGCCAACTATTGAGCTATGTTAGAGATATACGTGCGGTGTCCTGTCTAATGTGGCCTGTGGATTCTGTCCGGTTAGTACCGTTGAGAGCTACATGATAGCGGACTACAGCCTAATCTTGGTTGTGTTAAATGTATTTGATATGTTCAGTCCCTCATATTCTTCTGGAGGTTGGAGTGTCCTGTGGGAGCAATGCAAATAGTACCAATTATTTCATAGCAGGCTATCATTAAGTAACAACAACAACTATATCAAAACAATAAAGTTTGGATCTTAATGACCTGTGGTGATCGGATGAAAGATTGCAGTACACACGACAACGATTTATTGTTGTGCTTGTTATGTTATCTTACTTTATTTTGTAGAGCGCTCGTCGTCTAGGCTTGTTGTTACAATAGGATTTAGAAAACGTAACCAGAATTTTGTGACAAGGATGGGAAGTCTAGAACTTAAGCAACCAGGTGTTCAGGCCTCTTCTGAACGTCTCGAAATTTGACTTGGAGTGCGGTGTGAGAGGAGGAGAGTTACAGATTTTGGCTGCAGCAGTGGAACAGATCAGTTGCCATTGGTCACTGATTCGGCTCTAGAGACTACTAGAAGGAACTGGTTTTGAAAATGCTCCCACTGTGGCACATGCCACTGGAATTCTGATACCCAGATTTCCAGGATTCCAAGGGGCATGGTTTCATGCACTACTGTCATGGCCCTGAACCGATTTCTATCGTCACTAAAAAGCAAATAGAGCCATTGGATCACTGTGTTTGTGCTACATTTACTTTAGGCCTGAGATCCATTTTCACTTACTCCCTTGTGAACCTTGGGAAATAGTTTAACTATCTCTTACTTGTCCCTTTTCCGGGGTAGCTAGAGACCTGGGCTGCTGGGATACCGCCTGCGAAGACCCGAAGCAATCCCCTTATTCACCAGCCTGAAAAGAAATAATGTATGAAAGCTTGTTTGGCCCAGAGTTTTTCTTCATAATTAAAATCAATTAATGTCCCACAGGTCCTGTGGTATAAGCTGACCTCTTGCCGTACCCTCTCTGTTCGGCTCTAGCTTTCATTGGCAGTTATCGCCCAGGCCTGTGAGTGGACCCCTCACCCTATAAACTGGCTCATCTGCGTGCTTGCTTAATTGTGAAGCCTCAAAGGAGCTGCTCTTAGGTACCTAACTGACTAATTAGGCTCTTTCTGGGCATCTTCCCCTTTTCTTCAGCCTCAGACTATTGTTTTGATATAAAATCACACTTAACTTGTCACCGGCTGGAGCTAAGTAGTGAGTTTTCATCCTCTTTGCTTCCTCTAGTGTGGGAAAGCACTTCTGTCGTCATGCTCTTTTTACTTAAAATCTCAATCTTAAACTTCTACACAAAACGACATGATCACACACTTGCGAATTCGTTTTTGAGACTCCAGTCTATTTTGCCAAGAGCACATTGGCTTGACAATTACTGATTTTCACGAGCGGTGTAGTGGCTGCAGTGTTTTAAGCCTTTACGAAGGAAAAACAAGCTACATGAAATGGCAGAAGAACTTTAAGATTGAAAATAAGCATGCACATTCTTATAACTACTACATTTGAATTTCAAACACCTTTGGTAAAGTTTGTTAATCAAAATACCAACTGCCATATCGCTATTCGTAGCATGATTAATTCTAACTCCATAAGCGCCAAGACTTAGCTAGAAAGTAGCTGTCATTAATTAAGACAGAACAGCAAGATGAAAATCAACATTCCGTCTCTGAACGAGCAGACTTAGTCCATCCTTTATGTCTATGCTGCAGCAGCTCTCGCAAGTCCCCCTAAGAATTCTTTCTCCATGGATCCTGTCTCCCTAATTCGGCCACTCACAGTACAGACGCTCGCCTTTCTCCACTGGCACACTCATATTTGCAGATCACGGGGCTTCTGCTTCTATACCGCTTCCAAGCACTGGTGTTTACACCTGGCTGACAATCACTGCAGCCGCAAATGGCAGCAGTGTCTGATGGCTGCAGTGTCTGAGGGCCGGCTGTGTTTCTTCTACCAATGTGAGGTACAGTTTTCTCTCAGACGTTCGGAAAGAAACATAAAATATATGTTTAATTCCAGTTGGCATTAGTCCAAAAACTAGTCGGTCCTTCTTGAGCCCCAGAGAGGCACTGTAAAGTGCGCGCTCCATCGGAGCAAACATTATTCCCAAGTATGCAAATTTCCTGTGATTCCGTTCACATGAAAGGCTGTAATAATACACCAAGCTGCATGTGGGGACTGCGTGGGCGGCGCTGCTCGTGCCCGCAGCAATACTCCATGGGAGTGGACTTCTAAAAACAAGCATTGGCAATGCAACAGGACTCGCATTTACACGAGACCTATTGCATTGCAAATAGCAATGCGTGCGGGCGACGAGGCACGAGGGGGGGCGTGGCGAGAAGGCATCGGCCTGCAGGGGAAGCCACGGTAAGAAAGTAGTCTGTGCTGTGAAGGGGCCAGTAGCCGTGGAAGGACACAAATGACTGACATGGCTGTTATGGGGAGGGACTAACAAGCTTAAAACCAATCGGAAGGCAGCATTTAGAACCTAAACCAATTAAGAAGATGGGCCGGAGAGTGGGCGGAGCTTCCACACTATAGTGTATACTGCATGCCTCGCAAAGCGATGGCAGCGCATTCGCGCTGCAACGCTAGGCGAGACCTAAAAATGCAGCAACAAGTGTTACAGCGTGGTGGAAGGCCCTTTGCAAACCTGGAATGGTCACCTGTTACTTATTATTGTATGTGGGTGTTAAATTGATACTAATGGTGCGCAAACCACTCTTGCTTCTTTCTGCGCCTCTCTTGCCTCTTTCTGCATTTCTCTTGCTTCTTTGTACACCTTTTTTCCTTTTTCTGCACTTCTCTTGCATCTTTCTGCACATCTCTTCCACTTTCTGAACCTCCCTTCATTCTCCACCTCTCTAGCTTCTTTCTGCACCTCTCTTGCTTCTTTATTCTGCACCTCTCTTGCCTCTTTCTGCACCTCTGTTGCTTCTTTCTGCACTTCTCTCATCTCTTTCTGCACTCCTCTTGCCTCTTTCTGCACCTCTGTTGGTTCTTTCTGCACTCTTCTTGCTTCTTTCGGCACCTCTCTTGCAAAGTTCTGCACCCCTCTTGCCTCTTTCTTCACCCCTCTTCCCTCTTTCTGCACCTCTCTTGCCACTTTCTGCACCTCTCTTGCCTGTTTCTGCACTTCTATTGCATCTTTTTGCACCTCACTTGCTTCTTTTTGCAGTTCCATTGCTTCTTTCTGCACCTCTCTTGCTTCTTTCTGCACTCCTTTTGCCTCTTTCTGCACCCCTGTTCCCTCTTTCTGCACCTCTCCTGCCTGTTTCTGCACCTCTCTTGCCTCTTCCTGTACTTCTCTTGCCTCTTTCTGCACCTCTGTTGCTTCTTTCTGCAAACCTCTTGCCTCTTTATGTACCCC
Source organism: Calotriton arnoldi (assembly GCA_963921515.1). Classification (NCBI taxonomy): domain Eukaryota; kingdom Metazoa; phylum Chordata; class Amphibia; order Caudata; family Salamandridae; genus Calotriton; species Calotriton arnoldi. The sequence goes on along the minus strand of CAWUFW010010637.1, from coordinate 541,262 downwards.
TCTTCCCTCTTTCTGCACATCTCTTCTCTCTTTCTGTACCTCTCTTGCCTCTTTTTGCATCCCTCTTGCCTCTTTCTGTAGTTCCCTTGCTTCTTTCTACACCTCTCTTGCTTCTTTCTGCACCCCTTTCACCTCTTTCTGCACCTATGGTGCTTCTTTCTGCACTTCTCTTGCTTCTTTCTGCACCTCTCTTCCTTCTTTCAGCACCCCTGTTCCCTCTTTCTGCAACTCTCCTGCTGTTTCTGCATCTCTCTTCCCTCTTCATGTATCCCTCTTCCCTCTTCCTGCACCCCTCTCCCCTCTTTCTGCACCTCTATTGCTTTTCTGCAGTTCTCTTGCCTCTTTCTGCACCTCTGTTGCTTCTTTCTTCACTTCTCTTGCCTCTTGCTGCACTCCTCTTCCCTCTGTCTACACCCCTCTTCCCTCTTTCTGCGCCTCTCCAGCCTCTTTCTGCACTTCTCTTGCATCTTTCTGCACCTCTGTTGCTTCTTTCTGCACTTCTCTTGCCTCTTTCTGCACTCCTCTTGCCTCTTTCTGCACCTCTGTTGGTTCTTTCTGCACTCCTCTTGCTTCTTCCGGCACCTCTCTTGCAAATTTCTGCACCCCTCTTGCCTCTTTCTGCACCCTTTTTTCTTCACCTCTCTTGCCTCTGTCTGCACCCCAGTTCCATCTTTCTGCACCTTGGTTGCCTGTTTGTGCAACTTTCTTGCCTCTTTCTACACCCCGCTTGCCCCTTTCTGCATCCCTATTGCTTCTTTCTGCATCACCCTTGCCTCTTTCTGCACCCCTCCTCCCTCTGTCTGCACCCCTCTTCCCTCTTTCTGTGCCTCTCCAGCCTCTTTCTGAACTTCACTTGCCTCTTTCTGCACCACTGTTGTTTTTGCCTGCCCTTCTCTTGCTTCTTTCTCCACCTCTCTTGCTTCTTTCTGCACCCCTGTTTAGTCTTTTTGGACTCATCTTCCCTCTTTCTGCACCTCTCTTGCCTTTTTCTGTAGTTCTCTTGCCTTTTTATTCACCACTGTTGCTTCTTTCTGCACTTCTCTTTCCTCTTTCTGCACTCCTCTTGCCTCTTTCTGCACCTCTGTTGGTTCTTTCTGCACTCCTATTGCTTCTTTCGCCACCTCTCTTGCAAATTTCTGCACCCCTCTTCCCACGTTCTGCACCTCTCTTGCCACTTTCTGCACCTCTCTTGCCTGTTTCTGCACTTCTATTGCATCTTTTTGCACTTCACTTGCTTCTTTCTGCAGTTCCATTGCTTCTTTCTGCACCTCTCTTGCTTCTTTCTGCACCCTTTTGCCTCTTTCTGCAACCCTGTTCCCTCTTTCTGCACCTCTCCTGCCTGTTTCTGCACCTCTCTTGCCTCTTCCTGCACCTCCGTTGCTTCTTTCTGCACCCCTCTTGCCTCTTTCTGTACCCCTCTTCCCTCTTTCTGCACGTCTCTTCTCTCTTTCTGTACCTCTCTTGCCTCTTTTTGCACCCCTCTTGCCTCTTTCTGTAGTTCCCTTGCTTCTTTCTGCACCTCTCTTGCTTCTTTCTGCACCCCTTTCGCCTCTTTCTGCACCTATGGTGCTTCTTTCTGCACTTCTCTTGCTTCTTTCTGCACCTCTCTTCCTTCTTTCAGCATCCCTCTTCCCTCTTTCTGCACCCCTCTTCCCTCTTTCTCCACCTCTGTTGCCACTTTCTGCACCTCACTTGCTTATTTCTGGATCCCTCTTGCCTCTTTCTGCACCCTCTTCTACCTTTCTGTACCTCTGTTGCTTCTTTCTGCAACCCGTTCCCTCTTTCTGCACCCTTCTTAACTATTTCTACACCTCTGTTGCCTCTTTCTGCACCTCCCTTGCCTTTTCCTGTACCTCTTTGCCTATTTCTGCACCTCTTTTGCCTCTTTATGTACCCCTCTTGCCTCTTTCTGCAACCCTCTTCCCTCTTTCTGCACCTCTCTTGCTGCAGTTCTCTTGCCTCTTTCTGCACCTCTGTTGGTTCTTTCTGCACTTCTCTTGCCTCTTTCTGCACTCCTCTTGCCTCTTTCTGCACCTCTGTTGGTTCTTTCTGCACTCCTCTTGCTTCTTCCGGCACCTCTCTTGCAAATTTCTGCACCCCTCTTGCCTCTTTCTGCACCCTTTTTTCTTCACCTCTCTTGCCTCTGTCTGCACCCCAGTTCCATCTTTCTGCACCTTGGTTGCCTGTTTGTGCAACTTTCTTGCCTCTTTCTACACCCCGCTTGCCCCTTTCTGCATCCCTATTGCTTCTTTCTGCATCACCCTTGCCTCTTTCTGCACCCCTCCTCCCTCTGTCTGCACCCCTCTTCCCTCTTTCTGTGCCTCTCCAGCCTCTTTCTGAACTTCACTTGCCTCTTTCTGCACCACTGTTGTTTTTGCCTGCCCTTCTCTTGCTTCTTTCTCCACCTCTCTTGCTTCTTTCTGCACCCCTGTTTAGTCTTTTTTGGACTCATTTTCCCTCTTTCTGCACCTCTCTTGCCTTTTTCTGTAGTTCTCTTGCCTTTTTATTCACCACTGTTGCTTCTTTCTGCACTTCTCTTTCCTCTTTCTGCACTCCTCTTGCCTCTTTCTGCACCTCTGTTGGTTCTTTCTGCACTCCTATTGCTTCTTTCGCCACCTCTCTTGCAAATTTCTGCACCCCTCTTCCCACGTTCTGCACCTCTCTTGCCACTTTCTGCACCTCTCTTGCCTGTTTCTGCACTTCTATTGCATCTTTTTGCACTTCACTTGCTTCTTTCTGCAGTTCCATTGCTTCTTTCTGCACCTCTCTTGCTTCTTTCTGCACCCTTTTGCCTCTTTCTGCAACCCTGTTCCCTCTTTCTGCACCTCTCCTGCCTGTTTCTGCACCTCTCTTGCCTCTTCCTGCACCTCCGTTGCTTCTTTCTGCACCCCTCTTGCCTCTTTCTGTACCCCTCTTCCCTCTTTCTGCACGTCTCTTCTCTCTTTCTGTACCTCTCTTGCCTCTTTTTGCACCCCTCTTGCCTCTTTCTGTAGTTCCCTTGCTTCTTTCTGCACCTCTCTTGCTTCTTTCTGCACCCCTTTCGCCTCTTTCTGCACCTATGGTGCTTCTTTCTGCACTTCTCTTGCTTCTTTCTGCACCTCTCTTCCTTCTTTCAGCATCCCTCTTCCCTCTTTCTGCACCCCTCTTCCCTCTTTCTCCACCTCTGTTGCCACTTTCTGCACCTCACTTGCTTATTTCTGGATCCCTCTTGCCTCTTTCTGCACCCTCTTCTACCTTTCTGTACCTCTGTTGCTTCTTTCTGCAACCCGTTCCCTCTTTCTGCACCCTTCTTAACTATTTCTACACCTCTGTTGCCTCTTTCTGCACCTCCCTTGCCTTTTCCTGTACCTCTTTTGCCTATTTCTGCACCTCTTTTGCCTCTTTATGTACCCCTCTTGCCTCTTTCTGCAACCCTCTTCCCTCTTTCTGCACCTCTCTTGCCGCAGTTCTCTTGCCTCTTTCTGCACCTCTGTTGGTTCTTTCTGCACTCCTCTTGCTTCTTTCGGCACCTCTCTTGCAAATTTTTGCACCCCTCTTTCCTCTTTCTGCACCCCTCTTCCCTCTTTCTGTACCTCTCTTGCCTCTGTCTGCATCCCTGTTCCATCTTTCTGCACCTTGTTAGCCTGTTTGTGCAACTTTCTTGCCTCTTTCTGCAGTTATCTTGCCTCCTTCTGCATCTCTGTTGCTTCTTTGTGCACTTCTATTGCCTCTTTCTGCACCCCTCGTGCCCCTTTCTGCATCCCTGTTGCTTCTTTATGCACTTCTCCTGCTTCTTTCTGTAGTTCCCTTGCTTCTTTCTGCACCTCTCTTGCCTCTTTCTGCACCTATGGTGCTTCTTTCTGCACTTCTCTTGCTTCTTTCTGCACCTCTCTTGCTTCTTTTAGCATCCCTCTTCCCTCTTTCTGCACCCCTCTTCCTGCACCTCTGTTGCCGCTTTCTGCACCTCACTTGCTTCTTTCTGCATCCCTCTTGCCACTTTCTGCACCCTCTTCTCTCTTTCTGTACCACTCTTGCCTCTTTCTGCACCCCTGTTCAGTCTTTCTGCACATCTCCTGTCTGTTTCTGCACCTCTCTCGCCTCTTTCTGCACTTCTCTTGCCTCTTTCTGCACCTCTGTTTTTTCTTTCTGCACCCCTGTTCCCTCTTTTTGCATCTCTCCTGCTGTTTCTTCACATCGCCTGCCTCTTTCTGTACTTCTCTTGCCGCTTTCTGTACCTCTGTTGCTTCTTTCTGTACCCCTCTTGCCTCTTTCTGTACCCCTCTTCCCTCTTTCTGCATGTCTCGTCTCTCTTTCTGTAGCTCTCTTGCCATTTCTTCACCCCTCTTGCCTCTTTCTGCAGGTCTTTTGCCTCTTTCAGCAGCTCTGTTGCTTCTTTCTGCACTTCTCTTCCCTCTTTCTGTATCCCTCTTGCCTCTTTCTGCACCTCACTTGCCTCTTTCTGCACCTCTCTTGCCTCTTTCTGCATCTTACTTGCCTCTTTCTGCACTTCTCTTCCTTTTTTCTATACCTTTCTTGTTTCTTTCTACAACTCTCTTGTCTGTTTCATCACTTCTCTTGCTTCTTTCTGCACCTCTGTAGCTTCTTTCAGCACTTCTCTTGCCTCTTTCTACACTTCTTCTGCCTGTTTCTGCACCTCTCTTGTCTCTTTCATCACTTTTATTGCTTCTTTCTACACCTCTGTTGCTTCTTTCTGCACCCCTCCTGCCTCTTTCTGCAACCCTCCTCTCTCTTTTTGTACTTCTCTCCCCTCTTTATGTACCTCTGTTTGTTCTTTCTGCACCTCTGTTGATTCTTTCTGCACTTCTCTTTCTTCTTTCTACACCTCTCTTGCTTCTTTATGCACCGGTCTTCCCTCTTTCTGCACCTCTCTTGCCTCTGTCTGCACCCCTGTTCCCTATTTCTGCACCTATCCTGCCTGTTTGTATACCTCTCTTGCCTCTTTCGGTACTTCTCTTGCCGCTTTCTGCAGCACTGTTGCTTCTTTCTGGACCCCTCTTGCCTCTTTCTGTACCCCTCCTACCTCTTTCTGCACGTCTCTTCTCTCTTTCTGTACCTCTTTTGCCATTTTTGCACCCCTCTTGCCTCTTTTTCTGCAGGTCTCTTGCCTCTTTCAGCAACTCTGTTGCTTCTTTCTTCACTTCTCTTCCCTCTTTCTGCACCCCTCTTGCCTCGTTCTGCACCTCACTTGCCTCTTTCTGCACATCTCTTGCCTCTTTCTGCATCTCACCTGCCTCTTTCTGCACTTCTCTTCCTTTTTTCTGTACCTTTCTTGTTTCTTTCTGCAACTTTCTTGTCTGTGTCATCACTTCTCTTGCTTCTTTATGCACCTCTGTAGCTTCTTTCAGCACTTCTCTTGCCTCTTTCTGCACCCCTCTTCCCTCTTTTTGCACCTCTCTTGTCTCTTTCTGCACCCCTGTTCCCTCTTTCTGCATCTCTCTTGCCTCTTTCTGTACCTCTCTTGCCTCTTTCTGCACTTCTTCTGCCTGTTTCTGCACCTCACTAGTCTTTTCATCACTTCTATTGCTTCTTTCTGCACCTCTGTTGCTTCTTTCTGCACCCCTCTTGCCTCTTTCTGTACCCCTCTTCCCTCTTTCCGCACGTCTCTTCACTCTTTCTGTACCTCTATTGCCTCTTTTTGCACACCTGAAACCATTTGGTGAGGGAAGAAGAGCTAGAAAAATAAAAGAATTGCAAAACGTAAGGAACTTGCGAAATGTTAGGTTTTTCTCCCCTCCAGTTTTCCCCAGATCTGGCCCGGTTGCTGGCTAAGCCACATTTCTCCCTAAACGTAGCGGGGTGATGCGTCGTTTGGCGGACTCGGTCCCAGTCTTCCACTCCGTGTGCAGCTCAGGAACGCAGATTCCAAGAAGTTGCCAGACTTCTCTTCACATCTGTTACCAGGGCTCTGATTTGCTATCAGGCTTCCAGCAGCTATGGGGTGTGGATCACTGAAACCCCGGGTCCTTCTCCTCTACTATTTTTGAGAAAGGAATCAGATTGTTCTAGGCTCCTGGCAGCCTGGGGTATTCTCGATGGGTGTGGTTGTCACTTCCGGATTTGTTTCTTCTTCTTCGGCTTCTAGTTCTGGATGATGGTCCTTAAAAGGACCCCGTTGTTCCTTGATTCGCTCCAAGGGGGTGTCATGACCGAAATCCTCCGGTTCAACTGATGTTATCATTTCCTTTACCGGTGTGGTTGAAGAATGGCAGCTGGGCTGTGGGGGAAGAAGAGAGGGTTCAGGTACAGTCTCTCTCATATAGACAGGGAATGTTACTTTCTACTTTCGATTCACTTTCCAGTTCGCAGCAGGCTGGTAAAATATTGGCCAGGTGGCAACCATAGTCACCAGGGAATCACTTTTGTGAGTTGAAAAAAGAGCAATTCTGAGGTTGTGGAGACAAAAACAAACAAACATGGACAAAGCAAATGTTGTGCCATGTGTAGTGAAGATGTATTGTCAAGTTTCACTGACACACACATCAGGTACAGCACTACAGCAGCAGTGTGGTCAGCAATCAAAATGGGGGCAGTTAGGGGGAACTTTATCTATCCCAGGCTAATGTCTCAGTTCAGTTCATATATATTTTTATTTGGCAAATATAGCCATAAAAAATACCACTGTACAACATACAATTAAAAATCAAGTATACAAACAACAAGCCCATAAAACTGTATAAAACTCAATAAAATCCTAATAGAAAATACCATAGGAGTTGAGCCACTCTATAGGAGAGTTCTTAATTCATCACCCAATAAGAAAAGGATCACATATATACATATGCCTTTCTACATACATGCGGGTTTTCCAGGGTTCAAAAGGGGATATTCTCAAGTCTTGGTTAACCTCATTTTCCTACCCCCTACCCATTTCAAATTATATTACCAATTTATTCAGCGACTCCTGTACTGCAATTAAAAATCTTCCTATTGCACGTCACATTTAAAAATCTCATGTTTAATAATAGACTAAGTGCTTGTTCCCTGCATTCAGTTTTATAAACCATAAAAATAGGTTTTAAAAATTCTTTCCGTTCTTCTAAAAACCACAAACAATCCATCAGGTTATGTAGGCCACTGCATTTTACTTGTAGTCCACATGTACACAGACCCTGTTCGTTCGTCATTGCAGATCTTATCTTCCAATCAACGTTACATGGGTTCAGGCCAACTCTGAATTTCAATAGTGCATTTCTAAGCTTCGGGTTGGGCATGGCCTCTTTATAGGGGAACATATGATCGTTAGCCCACCTGTTTATCAAGAACTGGGTGGACGATTCGCTTTCCAAATAGCCCGTAACGCCTGCTTGGATATCTGCTGCCCTGATTTCCATTGATCAGGTTCTAGGGGAAGTTTAACACATAGATTATCTAACTTATGTCTAGCTTCGGCCGCCCAATTCAATTCACTTTCCTCTAGTTCTTTTTTACAGAGGTTTGATATTTTGGGGGGCCCTTCGCTACTCATTCTCTGCCAAAAATTCAATGAGGCTTGCATTCCCTGGAAATTCCATGCTGTAAGTTGATATTCTACTCTCACAGCCTGTATCATAGTTGCCGGAGGGAGAGCAAGAAGCTGTTTCACACATTTACCCTCTTCCAAATTCCAGTCCACTTTGCCACCTAAGAATAAAACTTCTACACCGTATTGAAATTGTGGGCGGACCATTGCATTAAAAGCTGATAAAATTGGCCGCAAAGAAGGGCCTCCATACTTCTGCTTGAATTGTTTGAGGCCCCATACTTAAGAGAGCGCCTTTGATTTTAACGACTGTATGTGATCCCTCCAATTTAACTTCCTGTCGAACCACATACCCAAATATTTATATTTGTCCACTTCTTCGACTCTGACCTTTCCCAGTTTCCAAAAAATAGAGCTCTTTCTTTTCTCCAGCACCATTATTTTAGTGTTTTCTAAGTTGACCGTGAGGCGTTTTTTTAAGCAATAGTCGTGAAAAGTGTCCAGTTTTTTTTGTAGGCCCAATTCTGTCATGTCTGTTATCACTAAATCGTCGGCGTGTAGTAGGCTTGATATATGGGTCCCCCCCCATCTTGGTGCTTACACCGACAGCCTTATTCAATATGTTAGGTAGGTCAGAGAGGAAAAAAGAGAAAAGCAGTGGGGCCAAAACACAGCCTTGCCGTAGCCCATTCTTTATCCGAATTTTCTTAGATAGGATTTCGCGGGTATCCAAGATTACCCTGGCCCAATTCTGTGAATGCATTTCCTGGATTAGTGAGAGTATTGTTTTGTTGAATCCGAGCTTTGCCAGCATAATCCACAGCAGGTTACGATCTACTGAATCAAAAGCGGCTCGGAAATCAACAAAACAGCAAAACAGATTGCCTCGCACTTCCATTGTCTTTTTTGCCATTGCCCATAGACTAAGGCAATGGCCAATGGTTGAGTGACCCTCCTTGAACACACCTTGTTCTATTGTTATCAGATTGTACTCTTCCGCCCAAGACTTCAACACGCCTAACAATATCTTAGAGAAAACTTTCTCCCCCTCATCCAGTAGGCTTATAAATCGATAATTCTGGGGTAGAGTAGCGTCCTCCTTTTTATAAATTGGTCTAACAATGGCTCCCTTCCAGCTGTCTTGGAAAATCCCTGAGGTTAAAATATTTTGAAAGGTGACTTTTAGAAAGCTCGCCCACCAGTCTGTATTATTTTTTAATATTATTGCTGGTAGGTTATCTGGCCCTGCGACTTTCATTAGTTTTAGTGATTGGATTGCTTCTTTTATATTTTGGTAAAAGAAGTACGGCTTTAATTGTTCTACCCCCTTAGACCTTATTTCTAAGGTCTTCTTCATCCTCTTACCATTATGCAATTTACTCATATGGTTAACCCAATCATCTTCTCCTACTAAACACCGCAGTTCCCCTTGCACATTTCCCTCCTTTACCAATCGCCAAAATGACCTTATATTGTTTGCGTTTATCACTTCTAACATTGTTTGCCAATTCTTGGACATATATTCTATTTTCCTTTCTCTCAGCTTATTTTTATACACAAGTTTTGCTACTCGGAGGCTCTCCATTGTTTCCTTATCCTGTCTTTTCCTTAACTGTCTTTCCCACCTTCGTACCCTCAACTTTAATTTCCTACACTCATTGTTAAACCAACCATTTGTTCTCTCTTTTCCCTTACGTACAGGCCCTGATTTTACTTGTATCCTTAGACAGTTTACCACCTGCTCAATTACCTGATCATACCATATTAAAATGTCTTCTCTTTGTTCCAAATTTCCAATCATCGTATAATCAATTATCAATTTATTGACCAACTTCAGGCTGTCCTCGGTTATCCGGGTGGTTATGCGTCTAGGATACTCTATCTGTAAAGGGATCACTCTTTCTCTTTCTAGTTCTTGATCTATCTTGATTACTAGTTGTAGAGGCCAGTGGTCACTACCTTCGCTCTGCAATACCTCAAATGATACTACTTCCTTAAAATACCAGGCATTTATAAAAGCATAATCAATTGGGCAATTCTGATTCCCTACGCGAAAGGTCTTCCTTGCGGGGCGGTCGGAGTTCATCCGCCCATTGGCACAGAATAGCCCTATGGATCCGAGAAGCTTTGCTAGGTATTTGTCTCGCGCAGTACTACCTGCTCCCGCAAAAGTTGCTGGAGGAATCTGTGCTATGGTTACCAGGTCTTTAAACAATTTATTGCTAGGGGAAGGGTCTAATTTGTGGTTAAAATCTCCTAGAGTCACTATCAGATGTGGTGCTTTTATTATACAGATGGACTCCAAATCTTCTAGCAGTCCCAGCTGTTCTTCATAATCTGATATAGCTCCTGGTTGAATGTATATATTAATCACTATTATTTGACTCCTTGCCCCCGTACCACTATAGAGCTCTACCTGACTAGCTAATAGCCACCTACATTTCAGTTTTAATTTAGTTACTTTTTTAGCAATTTTTAATGAAACCAACGTGATCAACCCCCCGAGGGGCGCCCTAAATTCATTCGTACCGCCTCTCTAGTAAGCATAAAAAACCCATCTATTGGTTCGGGTACCTCACACAGCCAAGACTCCTGAAAACACAGTATTTCATAACTACCCAGCATTTCTCTAAAGGTATCTTGGGATAACTGTCTCATATATCCCCCTATATTCCACGACAATATCTGTAGGCTGTGCGAGGGCCCCAATTCCTAATCCAGCTCACTCAACCCTTCAATCATATTATTATCCCAGCTACTTAAGGATTCAGATAGTGGTTCAAATCGATTACTCAGCACTGGCCCCTTTACAGCATTTGTTATGGTTACTGCTATCCCTCCCTGGTTTTTATCAGTACAAATTCTTCTATGCTGGTCCCCTAGTATATCATACTGTATTTGCTCCGGGCGTAGTCCTGCGTGGTGGGTAAGGGTCCCAGAATTCCCAGTGTTGCTCCCTTCTATAGCCAATTCCCTCTGCCCTTACTACCATCTGCTTTACAAATTCCGAATAAAAAAGTACCTTTGTTACCTCTTTTCATTCCAAATTGGTTACAAAACCTATTTTCCTTAAGTCATCAGAAGTGACTTCCCCCAATGAGAGGCATTTAACTAGTATTTGTAAAAAGTTTGAACTATTTAGGGGTTTTATTTTCCTTTGCCGCTTCCTCCCTAACCTTCGCCCCCATGGTTCCATAAACACCCATAGGCCCTCTCTGTTATTGTACTCTCTATTGCTCCTCCTAGTTATGGTTACAATCTCCGGATTTGGGCAAGCTCTTTTCCCGAGTTGACCTGAAGAGGGCTCTCCCCTTCTTCTTATGCTGGGCGGCTGACCGCCCGCCCTGAACTCCCTTCTCCTCTTTGCTACAATGCCTTGCAATTGCATACTTCCACACAAGGTGTTCCCCCTCTTCACAGTTCTTATATCTTTTCTGTTTAAATTCCCCCTTGGTCCCTTTTTACTTCTGGTTCCAGCAATCAATCGTCTCTCTTGATCTGATGTCACCACTCTCTGCTCTTTGCTCCGACTTGGTTGTAGACCCCTTTTTTGGGGGGGGGTTTCCTGCTGGTTCCTTCTAATCTTATGCTCAGGTATATACCTCTTAAATCTCCCATAGGCCCTCCTCTTTATTACCAACATAGGGCACTTTGAGATATATACTGTCAGGGGTTTTCAATCTGAGTAGGTTCGCCCTCCTCAGTACATGATGACACATATGCCTCCTGATCTCTTTTCTCTATTACTGGACGGACTAAAGTAGGCATACAGTTGTTAATTTGTTTTAACTCCTCTGTAATCTGCTGTAGTTGAGCTTTATGGGTTTTTCCTTGTCCATTATTCCCTACTAGGGCTCCTAGTATTGCCTGAAGTGTCCTTTGCATTAAAAACATCACCCCTAATAATGAAGAGGCCGGGGTAGCTGTCATATCAAGTGCCAAGGACGACTGTATAGTATCAGGGGGGATAGGGCCTTGCTGGATAGTATCGGATCCCTCCTTCCCTGCCTTGTCTCTGCTTGTTGCAGCACTTTTTTATCTACCGTGGGGCTGACACTACTACTACAGAAAAGGCGGGGTGTAGATGATAACCTGGGTTCCAATAAAAACAACCCCCCTTCATTTTCCCCTCCACATTCTCCCAGGTCCAAATCTGGTAGTAGAGAGTCAGTTGTCAAATTTATTGCGTTCCTTAGGCTCTCTTTATGAACTTTTACTTGAGATCCCCCCAACACAGAAGAATGCTCACACAGAGTTTCTGCGCGAAGTAAAGATACATTTTGTCTACTAACAGTCGACGTTTCTTCTAAGGGCTCAATAATAGTCTTCTCTAGAGTCTTATGATGTTGGTCCTTTTTGCTCTTTCTTTGTACAACTACTTTCGGTCCCCTTTAACCCCGCATGATTTCCTTTTGGTGGCATTTCCCTTGTACCCTCTGGGTTTGCCGCTTTCAAAGTATCTCGTGGCACGTCCGGGCCAATCACACCCTTTATCATGACTTTTACTCCGGGGTCCTAGATAGTTGTTGATCCAAGAGAATACATGCCGACTTCACCTCTCAACACTTGCAAGGTTCGTAACCTGAGCGTGCCCTCTCCTCCTCTTTGCCTTATACAGGCTAGTTGAGTATACAAATACACTGACCGAGGCTGAGCCGGCTGGGCAGATCATGCCAGATCTACCCGCAAACCGCACCCAGCCCTAGCTGGGCCGTCTCCACGGGGGGGCTTGGCAATGCTCCACAGAGGAACGCTACGCCCTCCTCGCTCCGACTCCCGCTCTCTTCCCAGGCGTGACAGAGGGGTTAAAGGCAAGTTCCAGCGGCGTTACCCCAAACCTAGGCCACACTTCGGGGCAGAACACTTGCTCCTCTGTTTTGCCGGTATGTGGCAGATCCGGTGCAAATAGGACACAGGTGGAGTGCTCCTCTCCACTCTCCAATCCAGCAAATCACCTTCCCTCTGCCCGTCTTGCAATGCCGATGCAAATACCGTTATAGGGTTATAGGGTAACTCGAACGGGCTCGATATAGAGGGGGCGGGTGCTGGGGCAAAAGCAAAGTCAATGTCAAAATTCAAAGATTTAAGTTCAAAATTGTAAGTTCTAATGGAGGACAGCCAACTACTTGCCCGCCGCTTACTCCTTCCCCTCCACTGCGTGCTAGGAGACTAGGAAACTAAAGGTCTCACCCCGTCTCCCTGCCTCCGTACCTCACCTGCGCCGGTACTCATACAGTGCTATATGGCGTGGTATGGTGCTGGCGACACAGGACTCTGTTCAAATGCCGGCCGAATCGGCAACTCCTCCACAGCTCCCGTTGCCTCCTCGATTACTCTGGACTGTATTCCACTTGGACACCCAGCTGGGCGTGAAACGGGCGCTGCCTGCGAAACACCACGAAAAGCTTGCCGCTTGCAACTCGGCTCCACGGTCGATGCTCGATGCCCTGCCTCCACCTCCGCTCGTCACACACACACACAACAGGTACACCACTCCAGGAGAAGTGTGGACAGCAAGAAAAGAGGGGGCACTGCAGTGGTACTTTATCAATCCCAGGCTAATGTCTAATGTAATGGTTCTCATCCAATTAAACGTGCAAGAATAGATGACTATGCCTGCACTGTAGACATTCTAACTTGTGACTTGCAGATTGAACACAGATCTCTACAGCAAGTGCTTAAACCACTGACCTATGTTAGTGGCTTGTCTATCCCCGATCTCTGCAAAGTCTGTCCGAGGTCGCCCCACAGTGCACTGCCACTGGAGTAGGTGCTACATGCTTTTGTGGTCCTACTCACTATCTCTTTAAACCGGCATCTGGCTTTTTAAGTCTAGTGTAGAGAAAGGTTTGAGATCTCTCTCTCTCTCTTTCTCCTTCACTCTCTATTTATCTCCCTCTTTCTCTCTCCCTCTCTCTCTCTCTCTGTCTCTCTCTTTCTGTCTCCAAGAGTCAAGTTAATTATTTACCACAAAATTCAGAAAGGCCACAAACCCATATGCTCACATCAATATCCACCCATAAAAAAGGCAATTGCTCACACCATTCTCGCACCATCAGTCTTCTACAATACTACTGACTTTCACCACCAATGTTTCATCTCCCACTATTCATCACCCACCATAAAAAGGCAAGGTGACTAAAGATGTGTTGCTGTAAAGGGATAAATGATGAAGTGGAGTTTGTGAGAACATGAAGTTAAAGAATATGGTGTGACAAAAGGGGGAGGTGTGTGGGTCTGGGCTAATACTGCTAAATAAATTGGTGTTGTGTAGTTCCAACTAATCCTTAGGATTTATGCATTGTTTGGACAACATAAACTAAGGGCTTGGTGCCTAGACTGATTCCGGACCCCCCGCAGGTTATGTTGGCCTATAGACCAGCTAGCTCGCAGTGCCACTGCAGGCCCCCCTAATTTATCAAGGAGCGGACAGTTTCCAGCAACCACTGAACATGAAAACCCTGACCCCCTAAGGAATCGTGGAATCAGTACAGAACCTTTTGCTCAGTCACTCGTGCTCACTTGTTCTCAGAGAAATAAACAGAGAATACACAGTGATACATTTTCAATAATATTTATTGAACCAACGTTATTCTTGCATGAAATACGTGTGCTGCAAAGAATAGGAGACAGAAGCAAATAAAGGAGATTACAAGCACAAAGAGAGTAAACAGTAGATACATATCCACCATGGTGCTGAAGCAATGAATATATGCAGGCTTATATGCAAAATGGTACTCTAACGTGCTCGTACGATGCAAACCCTACTCTAAGTGTACCTAGAATGTATGTAGGTGTAGAGCCAACAATCCTCCCTAGTGACGATCCAACCCCATTACCTGATGGGAGAGAGTGAAGGACCCTGTCTTGGTCTCAAATTGGACACCCCTCACGGAATGTCAGACCCGTACGTGGTGATTTCTCAGCAGGCAGGTACCTTCAGTGTCAGCAGAAGTGCCTCCTCTACCAATCTATCGAAATTAATATTATTTATTAAAAAAAGCAGCCTTTGCGATGTGCATGCTAGATTAGTGATGTTATGGATATATAGATAGCGCTGTCGCCCCGTGTTTAAGATAGGACGACATTTGTACCTAGTGTGTAGAGAGGCCTAGTACATTGTGTTCAGGGCATCGTGACAACAACGGGCGAAGCAGGATGTATAAAGAAAGTAGTTTCAGAGAAACAAATCCAACATTGTCATGCATGCAAATGTGTGCAAAAGGCCATTGCTGAAACGTTTTTTTCTAGGACAATGTAAGGAATAAACTGCCTTGCTATATGTGCCTAACTCGGGAATATAACACCCACTCCTCATCCTAAGGGTCGATATATTAAAGCTATTAAAAACTGTATAAAAATAAAATAAAAGGTAAAAACTATGGGTAACATTGTCTAAAAGCAAGCTTACCCTTTAAAAATATTCTAAAAAGCCTTAAATTCATTATACTGTTTGAAATCCTAAGCACTCCGAAAGCCATGGTGCCTAGAAAACGAAAAATAAAGCAAAAATGTTTTGGTCTAATTTAGTTTATAAAACAAGCCGAATTGTTCCCACATGGAAAAGGCCAATTATTTCATGTGTTCTGGGTGGCAGATACAACATTGGTGTTGTCCATAACCGCAGATGACCATCCTAGAGGCGCACTTCGAAGCAGATTAATAGAGCAAAGGTGAGTCCATCCAATTCCCACAGCGGATGCTGAGGGAGAGACTGCATCCTGCATGCATATCGTGGAGCCATTGTCTAAGTCACTAGGAGCCGAAGCACCCTACGGTGGCTCAAGAAAGGCATTCATCAGCAATGGAAGACGCTGGGGACAACAATACCCATGGGCCATTAACGGGTCTAGTAGTACATCAATGTCCAATGGCACAATCATTTGTGATCCTAAGCATATGTCTAATACGCATTTGTTGCCGCAAAGCAGGCAGTAGAATACAGTTTGTATGCAGTTAAGCCAAACAGGCCCGAAGGACAAGAACCAGTGCTCTTCCAGTTCTCAAAGTTGAAGTGTGCCAAACGTGTGAAGCATGTGCTCACGGCATCGTAGCACCAGCAGTGCTGTCTCTTTTCTCAATTGAACTGGGATGTCCATTGCGGACTAGGAAAACTAAAATCCGGATTCCCGCCAAAAGTAGCAGGAAAAGCGGGAGCCATCCAAAAACGCTTCCCAGCACGGAGTGTATGAATGATGGAATAACACCAAAGATTTTCTGAAATGTGCTAACCATTCCAGAGCCGATGCATTTAAAAAAATGCACTATTCCACTTGTATCAGAAATGTTAAAGATACAATGGACTAGCTCCCCAAAATGCACTGGGAAGTTAGTGTAGAGTAGTGTCTGTATCTCCAACGAGGACCTTGCAACCTGGAGATCAAAAGTCTTTCTGGCCAAAGTTAAGGCCACAGTCTGTTGAAAAAGCAAGGCTTTCAGGGCCACATGCATCAACATAAAAACCGGTCCCAAACGGGCAGATTCGCAGAATCTGCCCCTTTGCAACCAGTATTTTTGCATTTGGGATGCATCATTCCAAATGCAAAAATCGCAATTTAAGGAATCGCAAAAATTTGCGATTACTTAAATTGCGATTGCATTTAAGGAATCGCAAATTGCGATTCCTTAAATGCAATGCATTAAACAAAAAAAATTGTGATTTCACAAATATGAATCGCTAATTACCGTCAATCTAAAGTTGATGGTAATTTGCGATTTCTTTGAAAAATGCACTAAAGTTCCTATTTCAAAGTCCCATGTTAAACACACACATGCCCTTGGGGCATGTGTGGGCGCAACATGTGGATGAATTGTAATTTCAGGGGTGCAACATGGTGTCCTTTTGGCACCCTTGAAATTGCATGCACAATTTGCGAGTACCTATTGGGTACTCGCAAATTGCGCATGCAATTCCCATTCATTCCTATGGGTCTCTAGGCCATAGGAATGAATGGGAAGCCATTCCTTAATTGCGAGTCGCAATTAGCGAGTCGCAATTAAGGAATGTGTAGGAATCGCAATTTGTTTTGCGATTCCTACATGCATAGGCAATAGCGATTCTTTAATTGCGATTCTTTAAAAATCGCAATTAAAGAATTGCTTTTGTCTGTTTTGATGCATGTGCAACTCAGTCTGCTAAGTGAATCAAAGCGTATGTTGGAAACATTTATCGAAGGCCACAGCAGTGCCTCCCTAATTTTGTGGGGAGGTGGAAACAGTGCTTGTGTACAACAAGTGACTAAGGAATTAACTGTCACCAGATTAGCGATGCCCGGTTCCATTCCACAGCAACATTGATCATTCAGCATCAAGGAGCTCCCATTAAAGAGTAATTTGAAAACCGGACGTATAACAGCAGCTGGGGAACCCTTCAGATAACATAACAATGTTGCAACAGAAGCATTACATGCCCCGTGAAGAGAAATGTCCTTGCAAACTGAGGAACCGCTTAAGGCATCCTCACACCCAAAACCACTAAGAAAAACTTCTGTGCCCCCTTTCCTGCACTTAAAACTGAAAGGCAATTCCCAATACTCATGCACATAACCTTCCCCTAGTGCTTTGTACCTGCCTACCTGTTGGTATTGGAGACAATATTGGAATTGGAGAGTCATGACCAGTAGGGTGATATAACCATGGAGAATCCAGTCTGTGGATGGTGTCTCTGCCTTTGTAAAAGGTAATTGGTCTAATTTTTCAATGTGAAACAACATGGTGTATTACACAACTCTGCGTGCCATAGGGGGGCGCTAGGTGGCGCACATCCAAGATGGCCGCACACCTGTGAGGCTCTGGAGGCTTGGCGACTAAATCCTTTAATTATCCTCTACCCTAACTCGTAAATTAGCACTACGACGCTACGCACCTGTCCTACTGCCCTCCGGGCACCTCCGGAAAAAAAATCGGGCCCCTCGCGCTCCCGAGGACACCGCTGGTGCGGGATATCGGCGGCGGCTGCCTGCGGAGCTGCGAGACTGGAGAACCTGAGCGGCGGTCGCTGATACTGGAGACCCGGGGATCCCACGTGTCTGTGGGCCCGGCGAGGACTGCGCTGCTCCCTGGCTTCCCGACGCAGACACCTCTTTGTTGCCGGCCTGGCACGGGGCGGGAGAGCACCGCAGGAGACTGAGTGAGGCCCGGCTGGGGGCTATTGGCACAGCAAGAAACGGAGTGGCGCACAGGCACGGAGAGGAGAAGCCCTGCCGCCATCTTTTGGTATAAGCGGATGCCGCGAGTGAGGGGGACCGCGCAGTGGCGCATCGCAAGCGACTCACCCCAGTAATCCTGCGGCTGACCAATGCCGTACACGCTGTGAACTGCCCGGCAGGGAGGGAACGGGAAGTATACACTGATCCCGGTGGGCGAGAGCTGTGGGGATAAGCGACTGGGACTCCTGCCCGTGCCGCCGCCATTACACATTGTGGACAGCTGGTAGGAGGACGAATATTTGTTTACTGTACCTCGTTTCGCCCGGGAGGTCAGGTCAAAATTACGTCCTGATCTCCTCCTGCTTGCCGGACAGCGGAAGATCGCCTCTTGAGGAAAGAGGCCCCCCTGGAGGAAACGCATGTGCCTGTGGGATGAGGCCCGCGGGGAACATAGCTGGGCCCTACTCAATGAGTCCTGCATTCAGCGATAGCTGCCAGGGCCCTGAGTTTCATACGGAGGAGAAGGCTATGCGAGGGGAAACCTGAGATTCCATCGCGAATCCTGATGAGGATAACCACCTACCTGCTGCATTAGTTCTACTCCTGCACTCGACATACTGCTCTGAAATCTGGGGAAACACTGCCTGCCTGCAGTGAAACAGATCCTCCAGTATACAAGACGATAAAGAGCAGACGTTACAGACCCCCTGATTATAAGTCTGTAGGTAACATTTGCCTGCGTTTACCCATTTGCTTGCCTCCTCACGCTTTGCTCGCCCTACATACCAGGGAGTACGCGACGCAATGGGGAAACCAGATGGCCGCCAACCTCGACTCACCTTTGAAAATAAGAAAGCAGCTTCCAGATCCACGTCTGCTGATTCGGGACCGGCTGGCACGGACCAGTCGCAGATCTCCGCGCCAACACAGGAGGATGAGGTAAAAACAATACTCCTGGCTATGAAACACAGTCTAGCTGACCTATCGGGAAAAATGGACACAATGAATAGCAGACTGGACTTTCTCGTCCAGAAGGTCGACAAGCATGATGGCCAGTTGAAGGAGGCGGAACGCCGCATCTCGGAGACTGAGGATTCTACATCCCAGATGCAACAGCATATGTCGCAAATGGACAAAGTGCTCAAAATTATCGCGGCAAAAAATGAGGATTTGGAGGCCCGCAGCCGCCGAAACAACGTTCGAGTTCTTGGCATACCAGAGAGCACAAGCACTGGCCATATGGAGGACTTCATAGAACGACTCCTCACTGGCACCTTCGGAGCGGACTCTTTCTCATTGCAACTGGTGGTCGAACGAGCCGACCGCTCGCTGGGACCCCGACCGCCGCCAGGAGGACCTCCTCGACCTATAGTTGCACGTCTCCTAAACTATCGGGATCGAGATGCTGCACTCAGGAGGGCAAGGGAACAGAAGACACTACACTTTGAGGGTAATGAATTTACCATCTACCCAGATTTTACCATGGCGGTTCAGGAGGCACGCCGCAAGTTCCTGCCAGTCAAAATAAAGCTACGCAAAGCTCAAATCGACTATGCCCTCATGTACCCTGCACGACTTAAGATAACGCATCAAGGCAAGCAGACATTCTGTATTAACCCGCAACAGGTGGAGGACTTCCTGAAGACCAGTCAACGCAGATCCCCGCGACAGGACCAGGCTTCCGGATCCTCATCTCCAGCTGTGGACTGAGCTGGGACATGGACGGCCGCACTGTGGGCTCCTAGCTTTGGTCTCCTCCCCCGATTTGCGAGGGGAACGCTGTATGTTGTTGATGAAGTGGGGAGGCCCCAGGGGACTTGTCATTCCCAGCTTGGTTAAAAAAACAAAAAGGCGCCCGACGAGATGAACAGAAATGGACACAGACAGCTAAGTGCCCTTTGGGCTTAATTCTCCTTGTTCTAAGATACATAAATGCAAAGATTAATGCATATGGGTAGGGCTGACATAAATTCTCGCCAGGCACCCTTCCCCTTCCACTCTATTCCCTCCCCTTACACCGGGACATTTGGGAACTGCTATGCAGAAGAGTTGGGACATGGGAAGGTTTCGTGACCCACTGGCGCCCCCCCCTATGGGAGATCCCCCTGAGTGTTTTTTTTCTCATTTCCTTTTGTTGCTTTGCTATCTGCCAAGTTGGCTTTGTTTGACCAAGACAACACAGTTCATTTGTCTAGGACGTATGGGTGGGTACCTTAGTACCGGCACGATTGGGGTGCCGTTGTGGGTGGGGGTGGGATGGCTGTCAATCAGTTGGCCCAATGCCGACTCACTAGGGGGAATGTTGGGGGAAAGTTGGGGATGGGAATGTTATATACTGCAGCTATGTTTATGCGACAGCAGCTACTAGTCTTACACATCTGTTATGGATCACACATTTGCTCTAACACCATAGATTCATGCATTGCGTCGTGGCGCTACATTCTTATATACACTGGGCTTTGGGATGTCGCTGCACACTGACCCACAGCGAATTAAAATGATAACATGGAATGTCAGGGGCCTTGGAGATCCTCGCAAACGTCGACAGATACTGGCGTATCTGGACAGACACCACATCCAAGTAGCAATGCTGCAGGAAACACACACAGACCCCAGACGTCCAAACTGCTTCGGAGCTCGATGGGCTTCTGCTCGTGTCTTCTCCTCATACTCCACATACTCGCGCGGCACGGTGATACTGGTGAAGAAGAATACACCCTTTATACTCGGGGCACTTATAGCGACCCCATAGGGCGCAGCTGTTTACTCTGGGGTACACTGGGCACACAATCAGTCACCCTGGTATGCTGCTATGGGCCGAACACAGACGACCCTGACTATTTCACAACATTGTGGGGGCAAATAATTAAGGTGGGATCCATTCACGTGTTATGGGGCGGCGATTTTTAACACAGCCCTGCACCCCTCCCTGGACAGATCCAATCCCCTTCCGTGTCACTACACCAACACACGAGAGGCTCTTTTGCAATTATTTTTAGATCAAGGGTCAATAGATGCGTGGCGATATGTACATCCAGCGGACAGAGAGGGCACCTTCTACACGGCCGGGCACCGGACCTGGTCGCGCCTAGACTACTGGATCTGCTCCCGGGGAGTCAGCACTTGGATTCACTCAGTAGAGCATATGGCCCGAACATACTCGGATCATGCGCCTGTGTGCCTTGAGATAGTGCCGCCTAACTCCATAGCTTCCCCACGCTGTTGGAGACTGGTGCCCGGAAGCGCTTCTGGATGCGGTATTCCAAGCGGAGATTGCTGAAGAAATAGCTGATTTCTTCGCTCGGAATAAGGGCTCCGTTGCAAGCGTGGGCACGATATGGGAAGCCTTCAAAGTCACTATGCGCGGCACATGCATGGCCAAAAGTTTTGGGGTCTTGCGTGATATACGGAGAACCTTGCGGCGCCTTGAATCAGAGCTGAAACAACTCGAACTAGACATGTGGGATAAGAAATCGGGTATCCACGGGGCATTACTCCGAGAAAAACTAACAGACTATACCACCACTGCAGAACGGGAAGCAAAATTCAAAGGCAAATACTTCATCGCCCGCAGATACGGGGAGGGGGAGAGGCCGGGCAGGGCGTTGGCGACTGAAGTTCGACAACCCCGCTTTTCCAATTATATATTGGACGTGGTGGACGGTAATGGGGTGCGACATAGAGACAGCTTGGACATACTGCATACCTTTTCTGACTTCTATGCAGATCTGTATAGATCGCGTCATGAAGACCCCCCGGACTTTTCGCACTACCTTGAAGATATAGCGTTAGGGTGGCTGGGCGATCACCAGCGTGAATTCTTGGCAGCGCCTTTCGAGGATGATGAGATCCGGGAAGCCATCATGCAAATGAAATCGGGCAAAGCTCCTGGGCCCGATGGCTTCCCCGTAGATTTTTACAAAATGTACCTTGACCAACTGCTCCCAGTATTGAAAGAGGTCTTCATGGAGGCCCAGGAGGCTCAGTCTTTGCCTGAATCAATGAGGGAGGCGCTCATTATGTCTTTGCTAAAGCCCGGTAAGCCTGCGGACCAATGCGAGTCCTATCGCCCCCTTTCTCTAATTAATACGGATGCAAAAATACTCGCCAAACTATTGGCCAATCGTCTCAAACTCCTCATGGAAAACTTGGTCCTTCCGGATCAGGCCGGATTCATCCCCGGTAGAGCAACGTCCCATAATCTTAGAACACTTTTCTCTATACTGCAAAATGTGGACCCAGGGCTGGCACTAGTGGCGGTCTTCCTTGACGCCACAAAGGCCTTTGACTCAGTAGAATGGGAGTATCTGTTTACCATACTCCAGAGTATGGGACTACCCAAGGGCTTTTTGGCCTGGATCCGACTTCTATACACGTTACCGACAGCGAAAGTTTTGATCAATGGCCATGTATCTCCCTCAATTACCCTTTCGCGCGGCACAAGACAGGGATGCCCACTTTCTCCCCTGCTCTTTGCTCTTGCCATGGAGCCACTGGCAGCCAAGATCCGGCAACATCACCAGGAGAAAGGACTACGATGTTTTTTACGCCCAATCCTCATATCTCTCTACGCAGACGATGTCACACTATATATCAAAGACCCGCACCATAACCTTAATTCAATTCTCCGGGAATTTGTTAAATTTGGCGGCCACTCTGGAATACATATTAACTGGGCTAAATCCCAAATCTTCCCACTGACGACTGCGGTTGTACCCTTCGAGGCAGACTTTCCCATTACGTGGTGCTCGGAGGAGGTGAAATACCTGGGGATAACGGTCATGGCAGACCGCGAGGAACTCATGAGGGCAAACTATGGCCGTGCATTAGAGCATATAACAGGCTGCATCACTCGATGGAATGCTCTCCCACTCACCATGGCGGGCCGCATCTCCCTTATTAAAATGGTGGTGCTTCCAAAATTTTTGTACTTATTTCTAAACATCCCATACGATCCAGGACGCCATTTTTTTCTGCTATCCGAACGGAGCTGATCCGACTGGTCTGGGGGGGGCAAACAGCCACGAGTAAAATGGGACACACTCATGCGCCCATATTCACAGGGGGGTTTCGACGTCCCGGATATGGAACTGTATTACATATGCGCCCAGGCACATTATGCCCATTTCTGGTTCCACCCACCTCGGTATACACCTCATGTTGCTACCGAACACTGGCTCGCCGACCCTATCCCATTGGAGGGAGTCCTACTATCACAGATCAAACCTCGAGAACCCCGTCCCACCTCCGTGGAATGCACGCTCCTAGCTTGGCGCCGCATTGCTACCCGCTTGCAGACGCCATGCCTATACTCACCTCTGCTCCCACTTACATACCACCCAAAGATGCCGTTACTGCAGGAAGGGATTTTCAAAAAGGTTGTTAAGGCGCGGCGACTCCACTCCTGGGGAGATCTATATTTAAATGGTAGGTTCCGTACTCTCCAACAGCTCTACCCAAATCCCCTCCTTCTACTATGGAAATGTTCTTATATGCTCGCCTACGTCATGGGCTCAGGGACTGCAACCCAACGTATCCTGTGGAGCCCGTAGTGGTAGCCCCGCTGCACAACATACTCCGCGCCCCCACCGCAACTCATTTAGTGTCTACACTATATCACAGCTTATACACTGACACTGAATACCCTCAATGTGCTGCCCGGGACAAGTGGTCGACTGAATTGGCACTCCCCATTTCTGACACACAGTGGGTTTTTGCTGCAAACAAACTGAAAACATCTCTGCTAGTAGCCGATTACGAATCACACATTATAAATTTCTCCATCGCAGCTATTACACTCCGGCGAAATTATATAGATTTGGGTTGCGAGATACCAGTAGATGTGATAGATGTAGGGCGGAAAACGCTGACTTCCTCCACCTTGCTTGGGACTGCCCAGGGATATATACCTACTGGCAACAGGTTTTTACAGCACTAGATTGCATGACCTCTTTGTCCATTGCGCGATCCCCCCTGGTGGCTTTACTTGGGTACACTGAGCAACTGCCGGTGACACACTGTAAATTTGTATCCTTTTGCCTCGTGCTGGCTAAACGGCGGGTGGCTTGTAGATGGGGCCGCGGAAGGGCACCTAAATTTAAGGAATGGATTGGAGATATGGCACTATGGCAGGAACAAACATGTCTGTATGCTGAACTTCTCCCAGCCTCCTCACGTCCCCGGGACATATGGGGCCCATTACAGACATACCTAATGGAACACCCAACCGCCATTACTGGGGAACCCTGACACTTACCAGGAGTAATTGTACCACCTCGGCCCTACTATTACATGCTCTGATTGATTATAGGTGCTGGTACCCTTTGCACGAGACACCCCTATCAGATAACTAGACAACAAGCCCTGACATTTCTTGAATGTGCTACTACTGTAATGACAATGCGGTGACATACCACAAAGTAACGAAGTCCCACGATGCATGTATGGTTTTCTTTTTAAAGTAACACTGGTATATATGTTGTATAATATGCCATGCCTTGATGTATAACTTGCTGACCATCTTTTGTGTATGCTGTACACGGTTATCATGTACCATCCCTAACATGTAAATAAAAAAAATAAAAAATTAAATTAAAAAAAAAAAACTCTGCGTGCCATAGTTATCTGTCTTTCCGTCAGATCATATTCAGAAAACAGACTGGTAGTTGTGATGTAACGCCACGACACATCGCCAGAATGTAGTGTTTGCAAAGTCCAGCTCAGCATTACGATGGAACGTAATTATGACTGTCCATGTTGTAAAACAGACATGTCCCGCTGTAGTAGTCAACTGCAGAAGACACAAAGTTGCTCAGTGAATACATTTTCGATGATAAAGTGGTCATACCATTGTCAACCATATCCAAAGCCTTTTCCATATTTACCCTGTCGATCTCGTAAATCTCTCTGCAGCTTCCTGCTGAGGATTCTTCCATAGCTTGTATATTCTATACAAGAAAAGCTTTTGACGTGGTGTTCTGGGACCTAGTACGAAATCCCTGATATCCAGGTCATCAGACAGAAGGGACAAGTTTTGTTTCACCTGAGAAAGAGGTTGAGGTCTTTAGCCAATCTAGGCATAACTTCTCAACACTATATGATGTCACCACCCTTGCGTGTTCTGTTTGTACATAGCGTAGGTCAAGCCAGTTTATCTTAAACCCTCCTGTTTTACCCAGGAATCTAGACTGACATCCGTCCGTATCTAGAGGCCAAACCAACCAATCCTTCTGATCAGGGCCTGATGTATTGTATGATCCATTGCAGAGCATGGCATCCAATGTATCCTCACTGTACTTTGTGTATTGTTGGCAATTTTCAAAGGGTGCAAATGTGGGAATGCTAGGTATGTTTAAATTCTTTGTCTTAGCAAAACCAAGACAGGAAGTCTGTTGCACTGTTTTATTCAGGAAAATCATCTGATGTGGTATGAGGCGTGCTCTGAATAAGGCCTCTTGTTCCTGAACCTGCCAATCTTTTATTCCCCAGACAGATTTTGTGTTTATTGTGTCTTTCCAAAAGTCGAAACCTTGTGTGGACAATTGGGAAATAAAGGAAGCAGAGTAGGGGGTGGAGTACCACAAAGCCATACCCAAACTGCCCAGGGCTTCTTTGTAAGCCTGAGAGCTAAACGCCGGTTCCTGGTTGGAATGAAGTGTGCCAATTGTGGACATCCCGATTAAAGACTTGCAAATCCTTTATAACAGTTCGGGTGTCATTGAAGCGCTGGGGCCAAACCCATAGGAATCTAGAGCATGAATCCATGGCCACCAAGATGTATTTGTAAGCCCCGTCTGAGTGAAAGGGGCCCCAGTGATCCAAAACGACACAAGCGAGTGGTATGTCTGAGATCAATTAAGGTGATTGCGCTGGACGTGCTACGGTAGAGCCTTTTATCTGCTGGCAAATATTGCATTTAAGGACAAAGTCCTTGGTCTGTTTAGTGAAACCTGGCCACCAGTAGAGCTGCTTCAGCAATTAATCTGTAGCAGTAATCCCTGTATGGGCTGAACCCACACCCTCATGTGCAGCTAGTATTAATCCTAATCTGTGATCAGTGTTTTGTATTACTCTATCCCCCACTTCTGGAATTTGAATTTACGGAATATTTTGTGCATCTAACTTGTAGGAATACTTGAGTGGAAAGCCTTTCAGTGGGGCTGAGCTTTTGGGAATGGTTTTGACAGCTATCATAGTTGTTCCGTCTATTTTGGTGTTAGAGCAAGTGATTACAGCAACCGAAGCAGATCGCACTTGGCAGCTTCATCCACCATTAAATTCCCTTCAACGTGCACACCAACACGCTGATGACTAATGTATGAATAACATGAGCCCGTGGCAGGCCTTCTTTCAGCTTTGCCACTTGTTCCCAAAGCATCTTGTGCTTGATTGTACAACCCTTCGAATCTCGAAACCCATTTTGGCCCCAATAATGAAGATATTCATTATAAGACTGAACACAGTAAAATGAATAACACAATATAAGTGTGGGGAATTTGTGGTCCGTATTTTGTAGTGCCCGTATCAGGGCTTTCTCTGCGGTTGAGGGATAATTTTTAATGGGATCTTGTGATGAGGAGACTCATCATCCCACCCAACATGATTGCGGTATAGAGCAGGCGCTAAAGCTGACGCCCATGCCTGCACACTTACACTTTTAACTGATTCTGCTACGAGGTTGGAGAAAGCAGGTAAAATTACTTCTTCCCCCATTGGGCAATCTATTACTAACTCTGGTGGCCAATCATTTGAAGCCAAAAAAATGTCGTAACCATGTGTCAGGTCCTCCCAAAAGAGACCCTTCACCTCTCTTTGTATGTCCCATTCTATTTGAAACTTTATTCTGTGTAAACGATGTGGAACACTCACTCTCTTATCAGGTGTTTCCACTGTGATATACTCACTCAGTGCTACTACTTCCAGAAAATCCATCATGTTCTGATCAGCTATAGTGACTTATTCTGCTCTGTCCAGCTCCGTGACTGCCCATTCCCCGTTCAGAAGCAGAGTCCTCAGCAGCCTGGGCATCTCTGATCTTTATCGCTGCTACCTTTTTATTCTTAAATTGTGGTTTCATTGATTTTTGTTTATCTTCTTGTTTGATGATGTAGTCTGAAGAGAGATGTGTCTCCCTTTTCGGCTTTGTTCACTCTTCTGATCTTTGATCATCGATTTGGGGGTGGTATACAGAGGTCTTAAGATGTTTCAAATTTAATATAGTACACAATTCCTGCATTAATTTGGATACAAATGGAGTACCCTGATCAGTGAGAATCTCTTTAAGGAACCCCACCCTAGAGAATATTTCAATAGGAACTCAGACAATATTTCTGGTAGTGGCTGACTTGAGGGGAACCGCTTCAGGATAGCGAGTGGCACAGTTGGCAACTACCAAGAAATAAGTGTTACCCTTTTTGGTTCTTTGGAAGAGTCCAATCAGGTTTATTCCAACACGCTTGAAGGGTTGTCCTATTATAGGTAAGGGTTGGAGAGGGACTGTGGGTGTTTTATATGGGTTTTTCTATTGACAGATCTCACAACTCTGGAAATATTTTTTATCTCAGCATGAATGCCGGGTCAATAGAAATACCTTAACACCATTTGAGATGTTTTTTCTAGTCCAGTATGGCTGGTCAATAGATGTGAATGGGAACAAAAAATATTTTGTTCCTGAAATTCTTTTGGAACTAGGAGTTGGAGATCTGCCCCTATTTTTTTCTATTCTGTATAGAAGCCCATTTTTTTTATAAACTTGGGAAACCGAGAACTAGTGTTTTCTTCATTCTCTATAGCGTTTTTCCAAGCATTTTGTAGGGTACTTTCATTCCTTTGAGTATGATGGAAATCACAATTTTTCTGCCAAGGTTCAGCTGTGAGAAAGGCATTTTGGGACTTTGAATAGTTCTCCTTTTTAAATAGAGAAGAAGAAAATTGGGCTTTAAACATAGTGAGAAACTCTGTTATCTGTGCCAAGTATCAATTCTTCTGGCAGAGTTGGCATGACTCCGGCTTTTATTTTTATTTGTCTACCTGTTTGAGTAGTCACTGTCACCTCAGCTATTTGATACGTCCTTATATCTCCATGAAAGACACCTAGGGAGGGAGACAAGATGGCGGATTGACGCCGTCTCTGAGAGCCAGCACACGGAGGAGCTCCCGAGGCTATTGATTTAGAGTCTGTCTAATGCTACGAGAAACACTATGAGAGCGGAGGATTTAAAACTATCTTTCACATAACTAGTTATCTCCATTTTACCCATCAAACGCTTGGTTTGTTAAGTGGTGATACGGGTTTACAGACTCACGGGCTGGAAGATTTACTGCGCTGAATCCATCACGCTGAATGCAGGCTATCGCGCGGATTGGCCCCTGGCGCTTGCCGTCCACGTGTGTGGCTGTGTGTTTAGCGGCTCGGCGATCTTCTTCGAGCCTTTGTTTTAGACCCATCCTGCGGCCACAACAATATCCGATCTTTGAAGCACCCCGGATCATGGCTCCGCCTAAAACTACAGCCAGGAATACTCGGGCAGCTAATCGTCTGCCGGTGAGTGTTGCAGTGACCCTGGGGGGCAATCCGGGTATGGGAGGCATGGAGGCTCAGAGGGTGGATTCCACTAGCCATGCTACAGGGTTCGGGAAGCTTGGGAAGCCGGTATTACGCTTCCTACAGTCAAGGAAGTCAGTGGAGCTATTTTCTTCAGAGGCGTAACTGGAGCAAGCACTGGCAACAAATTAGCAGAAATCGTGAGTCATGCCATTTGTGAGCAACAAAGTAACATGGTGCTCATTTCCCCTGGCTCTAGTAAAATAAATAACTTGCAGGAGGCTCATCAGTTTCAACCTCAGTCTATGGGAACGGATAGAACTGATAGTAGTGGAAATTCTGTCGGGACTCCTGAGGCCACTGAGAGGGAGGTTTCTAATAGTTCTGAGAACCACGGGGAAAGTTTGGACACTTCTCTAAACAGTGGGGATCAATCTGCAGTGTTTGCTGAATCCGAATCTGATGCTGCCAATAAAGGGAAGAAAGAGGTGTTATTTTCAGATGTTATGTCAGGGGGACTGGGCCGGAAGGAAATGTTGACGCCCATTGCTGCATTAACATAATCAGCATCTACGCCTGTTTTTCTTGAAGATGGCGCAGTAGAATCAAGGCTAGTTGAGCGCAGTGTCAATAGCACAGACTGTAGTACTTCAGAACAGAACAACGGGTTATCTGAATATAACCCTCATTATCTCTGAGGAGAATACTACCCCTACTACCCCCATTAATGACTCAACATTGGGCATTCATAATATCTCGCTTTCTAAATCTGGGAGGCCCGCCATGGATAGAGTACAAAAAAAGGGACAGAGCCCCTCAATACCGCAAAACCCAATTGGGACAAGGCAAAAGCAAACTCCACGCCCAGTGGGTGGAAGAAAGAAAAATTTCAAACCTAAAACAATGAAGGACATGAAAAAGGCTCTTAGCGGGTCGGACCAGGTGTCAGGGAATGGGAGGTCGACGCAATCAAAAAATGCAGAAGCGGTTAGTCCCATACGACGGTGGGTTCAAGCAAAAGGTGGGGTCAAAACTCTGATATCTAGGATGTCGGATGTCGTCTTAGCGGATGATGTCTGCGGTGCATTCAGGCTGTCAGTGGCCGGGGTAGATGACATGGAATCTGGTCTGGAGACGGCCCCAAAGGGGATGCCTGAGGAAACATGTCCTCATCAAACAACTTATATGCCACGAGTGGAAGGATATCTTCAAGGCAAAGATGCTCAAGGAGGCGAAGCACCGATGCTCTCACTGATTCTTCAAACCCTTAAAGACCAAAAAGAGGACACGCAAGAGCTTTTCGCTCAAGTCAGGGCAGATAATCACGATATCCAGCAGTCTTTAAAGGAAGTAACTTCAAAAGTTGGGACTCTCACAAATGAGATAACGGAATTACAGCAAAGAGTAGACAGCACGGAAGAAGCGACTTCTAAAGTAACCAGCACAGTTCAGCAGCATGATGACTTGCTAGTGGCAATGCAACTCAAAATTGAAGATTTAGAGAATCGTCAGAGGAGACATAACTTAAAAATGTTTGGTATTCCAGAAGGGCAAGAAGGGTCAGACCCCAGAGCCTTCATAGTACAGATATTACAGAAGGCCTTCCCGGATCTGGGGGACTGGGATTGGGACTGTCAGATACAAAGGGCCCATAGACTGCCATTGGTGCAACGTAGACAAGATAATCACTACCCGCGACCTTTCCTGATTTATTTTGGAAATCTTTTGTTGCGACAAGCCGTTTCTTTGAAGGCTAGTCCTAGATCACCTGTCGCATCTTTTTTAATTTTTTTTCGCTCTGACTTCTGCAAAGCAACAATGAATAGGCGATGGCAGCTCAGACAATAGATTGATCCATTAAAAGTTACTGGGGCGCAAGTATACTTGCAAGATCCAGCACGCCTGAAGGCAGTACAGGGGGGGCAATCACACTTCTTTCTGTCGGAATCAGAAGCGAAGGAAGCACTCCATAGATGGCAGAAAGGGGGGGGTGGCATAAAGGTTGAGGATCTGGGCCTGATCCTATGCTGAGGGGAAAAAGCGTATGGGGAAAGATTGGTCGACAGGCTCTCCTTCTTCTTTTTGGGTCTTATCCTAAGTGTATATAAGCTTTGTCTTGTAGTTATGTCAAAATGCCCCTTTTTTTTTTGTATTGTTTCTTTCCGCTCTCTAATTTCGTAACTGATGAGGGGTGGGTAAGCCTCGGGAGCTGTCGTGGGGCCTGGGTCTCAGGTAGCTGCCAATCCAGCGGCGGCTGTGAGAAGAGGATGATTCCTCCTTCTAGATGCAGGGGGGTGGGCAAGCCTCCAGGGGAGGTAAGGGGTGCGGGTGGTCATGGGAGGGGGCAAAAAAAGGAAAAGGTCAACGTGAGGGTAACAAGGAATAAAGTGATAAAAGAGTAGATGAAAGCTGTATTAAGTTATTTAAGTTAGAAATTAAAGGTTCCAAGATGGCTGCATTTGACAGCTTTAGGCAATGCCTAATTAAGATTGTTTCATGGATGACAGATAACTGTCTTAAATTGAATACCGATAAAACTGAGGTGATGTTCTTTAACCAACCATCACCTCCACCGGCTGATTTATGGTGGCCATTGCAGTTGAATCCCCCTCCCACCCCAGTTTTATCTGTCAGAAATTTGGGTTTTAGATTTGACTCTGAATTGTCGGTGAAGGCCCAGATTGGCCAAGTTTCTAGAGCATGTTTTTGGAAGCTCAAAAGTTTGCGTAGATTTCTTTATTTATTACCGATGAACTGTCGGGCCACCATAGTCCATGCTTTGGTTACGTCCCAGCTGGACTATGCCAATAGCTTGTATCTTGGCCTCCCTGCCTATCTTATTCAAAAGCTCCAGACAGTTCAAAATGCTGCTGCTAGGTTTCTTAGAAACGTGCCTCTCCGGCATCACATTTCCCCCACCTGCGCAGTCTTCACTGGCTTCCAGTAAAGAGGAGAATCGAATTTAAGGCCTTGTTACTTGCCTTTAGAGCTACTAGAGAAAGTGGACCGGGTTATCTGAGGCTTAGACTTCGGAAATACCACCAGAACAGGACCCTGCGTTCGAACTCCCAGTTTCTTCTCTGCTCTCCTTCCTACTGTAAAGCCAGGATGGGAGGGCGCGCCTTTGCAGTAAGAACAGCCGCTCTTTGGAATGCGATGCCTCTCTACTTGCGCAAAGCAGAATCTGAAACCACTTTTAGGAGTGCTCTGAAAACTTGGCTTTTTGATCTCCCTTAGCTTGCTTTCTTCTCTTTCTTCCTCTTCCTTTGTCTCTGTGTAGCGCCGGGACACCGCCGTTGGTGGTAGCCGAGCGCTTTATAAATGTCTTGGTATGGTATGGTAAGGTGGCAGAGTATTACTATCAACATGGATTGGCTTAAATGTTTAGCATGGAATGTGGCCGGTTTGAATAGCAGGATTAAGAGGCAACTAGTAGCAGAAGAGTTAAAAATGTATAATCCTCAAATAATTATGTTAATGGAGACGCATCTTTCTTATAAGGATCGTGGATTGTTAAAACAATTAGGGTATGAAGTGATAGTGTGCTCTGCACAAAGTGCCTCTATACGGAGGGTCGCTATATTAAAGCATAAACGGTTCATGGGGGTAGTTTGCAAGACAATGTCTGATAAAAGTGGGAGATGGGCCATAGCACAGATGATGATAAAGGCTAAAAAATACATATTTTGCGCACTGTATGGTCCTAATACAGACGATCCTACTACTATTGACGTAATAAATATCGAAATGCTGAACTGGGAGGGGGAACGGGTGGTGATGGGTGACTTTAATTGTATTATGGATTATGGGATTGACACAACAAGACGGGGCGCATTTCATAGGATGCGAAGGACACGGGTTGCAATCGGGGAATTGGGTCGGTTACAGGTAGGCCTGGGCGGTAAATTCCGTTCCGCTCGCGGAATTTGCGGAATTTGGGGAATTTCGCGTTCCGTGGAGAACGCGAAATTGCCAAAATTCCGCGATCCGCGACTTCGCGGAGTTTTTGCTTGTTCGCGCTTTCAAAATGCGTGTTCGCGAGATATTTCTCCCCGAGCACGCAAACAGCGTTCGCAAACAGGAAAAAAGCATCGCGAACGGGCTGAACGAACAATCCCGCGTGTTCGCGGAACTTTGCGTGCTCGCGGAGATTTTTTACCGTTTCGCGGAGCTTTGCGTAGCGCGATTACGCAAATTCCGCCCACCCCTAGTTACAGGCTATTAGGGATGTGTGGAGAACGCTATACCCAAATATACCGGGTAATACATATTATTCTGCTCCACGCAAATTATATTCCTGAATAGATATGGCTTGGGCATCGGATCAAATCCTATGGTCGGCTGATATGGAAATTTGTCCGAAAGTCACCTCTGACCACAATCCTATCCTTCTTACATTTAAGATCTTTGATGAGAATAAGGTGCCTAGATCCTTCTCGTTTCCTAGGTATTTATTATCAGATGAGGAATAGGTGGTCAGGACCAGGGACCAACTTAAAGTTTTTTTTAAGGAAAACATAGGGTCAGCCTCTCCTATAGTGGTCTGGGACACATGTAAGGCTGCCATTAGAGGCTATACCCAACAATATATTTGGCGGCAAAACAAAGACGAAGAAATGCAATTAAAGAGACATCTCTAGCGATACGTGTGGCAGAAGACCAACATACAGAGGCAGTTTTGAGGGGCACTGATGATATGGAGCAGCTGGGGCTTGCTTTAATTGATCTTAGATCGGCTTTGAAGAAGACATTTAGGGAGAAAAGTATGCAAGATTCAGTAAATATCGTCTGTCACAATATGAATATGGGGAGAAAATAGGCAAGATTCTTGCTTTTAAAGTAGCAGATGATAGGGCTAAGGCTCATATAAAAGCTATTAAGGGGTTCTCTGATATATTGTATGAGCATCCACAACAGAAACTTGAACAATTTGCTCTATACTGCCAAACGCTGTATACTCAACGATTCAACCAAAACAGGAAGATATTCTTAATTATATCCAGAATAGTTCTCTGATAAGCATGGGGAGTGAGACATCTGATTCTCTGGACGAGGGCATCTCAAGTGAAGAGATAGAACTGGCAATTAGTGGTCTACCATCAGGTAAGGCAGCGGGGGAAGATTCCATACCTTTTGAATTTTATAACATTTTTAAAGATGTCTTGTTGCTGCCATTTAGTCAGGTAATATGGCTTATCGGGATAAATGGTAAAGTCCCCGAATCATGGAATGTGACGCAAATAGTTTTTTTCTTGAAAAAAAACAAACCAGCGGATGAGTGTGGGTCATATCGGCCAATCTCACTCATCAATGCCGATGCAAAAATCTTTGCAAAAATCGTTGCAAATCGTCTTGCCCCAGTAATGCCTAGTCTGGTCTCACCCCATCAACATGGGTTCATTCAAGGGAGAGACACTACAGCTCACGTTAATATGGCAGTGACAGCCTTTGATGTGGCAAATACAAGATCAACCTCACTCGGTATGATTTTGCTAGACGCAGAAAAAGCGTTCGACCGAGTGGGGTGGGATTTTCTCTGGGCCACACTCTCAGCCTATGGGATTAAGGGTCAATTCAAGAAATGGATACAAGCTTTATATGACAAGCCCTGCGCCAAACTAGCATATTCAAGTATGCAGTCATCTATTTTCCCGGTTCTCTGTGGTACTCGTCAGGGATGTCCCCTTTCACCTTTATTATTCGCCCTGTATATAGAGCCATTTATCTCGGTTTTGCAAAATAATCCCCAAATTTGTGCTTTCAAATCAGGAGCAAGCTCTCTCAAGGTCATCGCATACGCAGATGATATAGCGGTCTTTTCTACAGAACCAGGAGAAGCATTAAAAGTGATAACAGCAGCAGCTGGTGGGTTTGGTTCAATCTCAGGCTATAAATTAAATGTTAATAAGACCCAAGTTCTGCTCAACTATAAAACGTTAGCTCCTGTGCAGGAAGTCTGCTCAGTTGCCACTTATCTGGGGGTCAGGATGTCGGCGCAGATAGATAGGATATTTTCTTTAAATTATGAAGTATTGTTAAAAGAGACAGTTAAGTCTCTAAAAAATTGGCATAAGCTGCCCCTAGGTATTATTGGTCGAATCAATATCATAAAGATGAAGATCCTGCCTAAGTTCCTTTATCTTTTTCGTTCTATTCCATTACGGGTTCCTAATTCATTTTTTAAACGATTAGAAGGAACGTTAAGCAGTTTTATATGGGGATACAAGAAAGCGAGACGTGCGATAGATTGGTTAAAACTCCCTTTTAGCCAAGGTGGTCTTGAGTTCCCTGATTTTAAAATATACTTTTGGTCAGCGTTTTTTGGCCGTCTTCGTAGTCTCATCAATCCTGTTAGTACCATTTTCTGTCACGAGTTCATGTTGGGGGGGGAGAGCAATATGTTTCTTTATAGAATTAATGACCCAAACTATTTTAAAAGGGTCAAATTCAAGACTGTACGGGACAGTATATTCATTTGGCGAGCTATTTTGCTTAGGGGCAATATATCTTTTTATCATGATAAGTTTCCCCTTTGGCATAACCCAGGTTTGCCGGAGATATTTCACGATGCCGTGGGCAAAAGTTGGGCTAGCTGCGGAGTTACATGTCTAGGGGATCTGTACGACTACAGTGGCTTTGTTTCTTTTGAGAGACTGCAGATTAAGTATAAATTACCAGACCATATGCTGTTTAAGTATTATCAGATTCGGGACTACTTTTTACAACATTTAAACTTGATGAATATATCTGGCTCTGATATTTGGGACTTTCTGCATGCTGTAGAGTTAAAATCTCTGATTAGCAGGGTGTACAAATGGTTAAGTAGCTATAGATCAGATGATTGTGAGAGATTAGCTGATTGTTGGAGTAAGGTGTTGGAGATGCCGGTAGCGGCTAGGACTATATTGCAAGCTTTTAGTACAATAGATAAGGCCGTGCACTCTACTAATCTGCGTTTACAGCAATATCGTACGATATGTCTTCTATACTACACCCCAGAAAGAATAGCTAAGTGGTCATCTAGCAACACAATCAGCGATCGGACAAAATGCCCAAGATGTGATCTTTATGCGGCCGACATCAAACATATGTTTATAACGTGCCCAGAATTGACAATATTTTGGCAGAAGGTTGGCAATGTTCTGTCTCAGAAACTGGGGATAGAATTACCCCTGTTGACTACGGAAATCATGCTGGGATGCAGGACTGTGAGTTCTAAATGTAATGGCTTGCTTGCTATTCTATTGGTCTCGGCAAGATTAACAATTG
Organism: Calotriton arnoldi; assembly: GCA_963921515.1. Classification (NCBI taxonomy): domain Eukaryota; kingdom Metazoa; phylum Chordata; class Amphibia; order Caudata; family Salamandridae; genus Calotriton; species Calotriton arnoldi. The sequence goes on along the minus strand of CAWUFW010010637.1, from coordinate 505,843 downwards.
CCCGGGTGTGGATATCACCAAAACCCCCTTCATGGATTGGTGGCTGTTAGTAAGACAAACGTATGATATGAAACAAACGTTAGCTAAGGCAAGAGGCATTCGCTCTGTACCCAAATGTAATGCAATCTGGGGATCTTTGTTTTAGGCTGTATAATTAGTTATATATGGTGTCCAGTTTGGTTTAATTATGCTTCTCGGCTTACGTAATGAACTTATTTATTAACCTTCTTTTTTTTTCTTTCTTTTTTTTCTTCTAAGTGTGTAACTATTGTTCTTGATATCTGTATATATTCAATACTGTGTATTTTGTTTACTGTTCATTACCCTCTCGTTGACAAATAATAAAAAAAAAAAAAAAGTAAAGAAAAAAAAAGAAAAACACCTAATCTCTACTACCTCATGTGGAAGGATTTAGGAGAGCTCTACCCATTTCTGCAGGATAACTGACTAACGACATCCTGAATCTAGCAAAGCCTTAATTCTGGGATCTTGAATATATAGACTTACACGAAAGCAGTGTCCCAGGTCTTGCTTATAAAGAACGTTCCCTGGGATACAACTAACGTCCATGGGTTCCTCGACTGTTTTTTTATTGGGATAGGACCGAGAAATGTGTCCCCATTCACCACAGTAAAAACATTGGGTATTTTTAAAGGAGTTTGGCATGGTTTGAAAGGTCCTAACTTTGGAAGGTTCAATGACAATTTTGTTAGGTCTTTTCTAATTCTTGAGAGGAGCCAGACTTCCCACTCGGTTAGGATCTGAGACGTTTAAGTACGTCTGGGCTCTGGACAAAGTATTGGCCATCTCCACGGCTTTTTCTATGGTTAGGCCTGGATGTTGTTTGAGCCATTTTTGTGTTGCTAGAGGTAAATCCTCTAGATATTGTTCTAAACAAATCACATTAATGATTTCTTCCTTGGTGTTCTCAAGGGGTCTGAGCCATTTATCTGTGGCCAATTTAAGTTTGAACAAAAGAGTTTTGGGATTATCGGCTGCTATGCCACGTTCCTTTCTAAACTTCAGGCGATAGGCTTCTGCATCTAATCCTAGGTGGTCAAATATGACATTCTTGACTTCTTCATAGGAAGTGGTACCATAAGGATTGGCTACCTGGTAGGCGTTCTGTTCTTCCCGACTAGTAATGGAGCCAGGAAGAAAGGCCATTTGTCAGGGGGCCAGGCACAAGCCCTAGCAGCCCTCTCGAAATTTAAAAGAAAGGCATCTGGGTCTTCCCCAGGGACATATTTATGTAATGATATTTGGGGGCCTGTGGATGAGGTGCGAGTGGCAGAGAGGTTGGGTGTTAATTAAAATTGATTTATCAGTGACCTTGTGTAGACTGGCCACTTGCAACTTCATAGTGTCTTTAAAGGTTTTGCGGTCCGCCTTGGCAGAAGACAGTTTTCTTCAGAGGGCCCATTCTGAGTTTCTCTGCCCTTGAATGAGCAGTTGTACCACGTTCTTCATTTTTATCAATGGTCTAATGTGCCCCCATTCTCTCGCACTTGTCGGTTGTGGGTGAATATAAACACAAATGAAAAAATGGAGTTCTAGGGTTTTATTGTCACCCCGTTATTTTCTCAAGAATTTCACACAGGTTTTAACTAAAGTTAGAAAGTCCAATTGTCTTTATGTCTTTTATCTCCTTTTTTTCTTTTAGGGTCAGCCCTGGTGCAGTCTCCGGCCCGCAATCAAGATCCTCCCAGAAAAAAGAAGAAACCCCAGGGTAAGTCACGTGTCTTTTACCCTATTGAATAGGGAAAGACTAATAACCAAGGAATGTCACCCGTGTTCCTGTACTTTCTTTACAAAAAAAAACATAGAAGGAGGGGTGGTTTGTCGCTTTCTTAAAACAAGTACTAATTTGTTGAATCACAAGAGAAGAAAGAAGTAAATAAGAGTCCCTCTTAGGTACAAATAAAAAAAAACGGCTTACCTTAAGAACCTGAAACCATTTGGTGAGGGAAGAAGAAAAAGAAAAAGAAAAAAATGAATTTGAAAACGTGAGGAACTTGTAGACGGTTAGGTACTTCTCCCCTCCCGTTTTCCCCAAATCCGGCCTCGTAGCTGGCTAAGCCACATTCCTCCGGAAACGTGGTGGGGCGATGCATTGTTTTGCGTGCTCAGTCCTAGTCTTTCACTTCGTGTGTTGCTCAGGGACGCCGATTCCAAGAAGTTTCTAGTCTTCTCTTCACAGCCGTTACCAGGGTTGGGATTTGCTATCAGGCTTCCAGCAGCTACGGGGTTTGGATCACTGAAACCCCGCGTCATTTCTCTATGCCAACTTCGAGAAAGGAACCAGAACAATCTTGGATCCTGACTGCCAGGGGGATTCTCGATCGGCGTGGTTCTAACTTCCAGCTTTGTTTATTCTTCTTTGTCCTCTGTTTCTGTATGATGGTTCTTAAAATGACCACGTTGTTCCCTGATTGTCTCCAAGGGGGTCTCATGACCGAAATCATCCGGTTCAACCAATGTTATCATTTCCTCTTCCGGTGTGGTTGAAGAATGGCAGCTGGGCTGTGGGGGAAGAGAAGAGGGTTAAGGTAGGTCTGTCTCATATAGAATGTCCCAGGGAATGTTACTTTCTCCTTCTGATTCACTTTCCTGTTCACAGCAGGCTGGTAAAATATTGGCCAGGTGGCAACCGTAGTCACCAGGGAATCACTTTCGTGAGTTGTAAGAAGGGCAATTCTGAGGTTGTAGAGACAAAAACAAACATAGACAAAGCAAATGTTGTGCCATGTATAGTGAAGAGGTATTGTCAAGTTTCAGTGACAGACACACACACAACAGGTACAGCACTACAGCAGCAGTGTGGACAGCAAGAAAAAAGGGGGCTCTGCGGGGGTACTCTATCTATATCAGACTAATGGCCAATGTAATGGTTCCCATCCAATTCAACTTGTAAGAATAGATGACTATGCATGCACTGTAGACATTCTAACTTGTGACTTGCAAATTGCACAGTGATCTCTACAGCAAGTGCTTAACCTACTGACCTATGTTAGTGGTTTGTATATCGCCAATCTCTGCAAAGTCTGTACTGGGTCATCCCACAGTGCACTGCAAATGGAGTAGGCGTTACATGCTTGTGTGTTCCTACTCCCTATCTCTTTAAACCGGCTTCTGGCTTTTTAAGTCTAATACAGAGAAAGGTTTTCTCTCTCCCTCTTTCTCTCTCTATTTCTCCTTCGCTTTCTCTCCTTCTTTCTCTCTCTCTCGCTCTCTCTCTCTCTCTGTTTCCAAGAGTTAAGTTAATTAATTACCACAAAATTGAGAAAGGTCACTCACCCATATGCTCACATCAATATCCAGCCATAGAAAAAGAAATTGCTCACACCAGTCTCTCACCATCAGTCTTGTACAATACTACTGACTCTCACCACCTATGTTACATCTCCCAATATTTATCACCCACCATAAAAAGGCAGGGTGACTAAAGATGTTTTGCTGTAAAGGGATGAAATGATGAATTGAAGTTTGTGAGAACATGAAGTTAAAGAGTATGATGTGACAAAAGGGTAGATCCTTTTATCTGCTGTCAGATGTTGCATTTAAGGACAAAGTCCTTGGTCTGTTTAGTAAGACCTGGCCACCAGTAGCGCTGCTTCAGCAATGAATCTGTAGCAGTATTCCCTGCATGTGCTGAACCCAGACCCTCATGTACAGCTAGTATTAATCCTAATCTGTGATCAGTATTTGGTATTACTCTATTCCCCAGTCCTGGAATTTGAGTATACTGAATATTTTGTGCATCTAACTCATAATAATACTTGAGTGGAAAGCCTTTCAGTGGTGCTGAGCTGTTTTGCATGGCATTGACAGCTATCATAGTTGTTCCAACTATTTTCGTGCTAGAGCAAGTGATTGCAGCAATGGCAGCAGTTCTCACTGTTGCCTTGGCACCTTCATCTGCCATTGAATTCCCTTCAACGTGAACGCCAACACGCTGATGACTCAATGTTTAAATAACATGAGCCCGTGTCAATCCTTCTTTCAGCTTTGCCACTTGTTCCCAAAGCATCTTGTGCTTGATTGAACAACCCTTTGAATCTTGAAACCCATTCTGACCCCAATAGTGAAGATATTCATTATAAGACTGCACACAGTAAAATGAATCATACACTAAAAGTGTGGGCAATTTGCGATCCATATTTTGTAGTGCCAGTATAAGGGCTTTCTCTGCAGTTGAGGGATAATTTTTAATGGGATCTCGTGGTAAGGAGACTCATCATCCCACCCAGATTGATTGTGGTATAGAGCAGGCGCTAAAGCTGACGCCCACTCCGGCGCGCATACATTTTTTACTGATTCTGTTACAAGGTCGGAGAAAGCAGGTAAAATTACTTCTTTCCCCATTGGGCAATCTATTACTAACTCAGGTGGCCAATCTTTTTTAGCCAAAAGAATGTCGTAACCATGTGTCAGGTCCTCCCAAAAGAGACCCTTCACTTCTCTTTGTATTTCCCCTTCTATTTAAAGCTTTATTTTATGTAAACGATGTGGGACACTCACTCTCTTTTCTAGTGTTTCCACAGTGATATACTCGCTCAGTGCTACTACTTCCATAAACTCCATCATGTTCAGACAAGCTTTTGTGACTTCTGCTGCACTGTCCAGCATCGTCACTGCCCATTCAGAAGCAGAGTCTTCAGCAGCCTGGGCATCTCTGATCTTTATCCCTGCTACCTTTTTATTCTTAAATTGTGGTTTCGTTGGTTTTTGTTTATCTTCTTGTTTGATGATGTAGTCTGAAGTGCGATATGTCTCCCTTTTCAGCTTTGTTCACTCTTCTGACCTTTTCTCATCGGTTTGGGGATGGTATACCGAGGTCTTAATATGGAACAAATTTAACATAGTACACACTTCCTACATTAATTTGGATACAAATGGAGTACCCTGATCAGTGAGAATCTCTTTAGGGAACCCCACCATAGAGAATATTTCAATAAGAACTCGGGCAAAATTTCTGGTAGTGGCTGACTGAAGGGGAACCACTTCAGGATAGTGAGTGGCATAGTCGACAACTACCAAGCAATAAGTGGTACACTGTTTTGTTCTTTGGAAGGGACCAATCAGGTCCATTACAATACGCTTGAAGGGTTGTCCTATTATAGATAAGGGTTGGACAGGAATTGAAGGAGCTTTATATGGGGTTTTCTGTGGACAGATCTCACAACTCTGGCAATATTTTTTTATCTCGGCATGAATGCCAGGCCAACAAAAAAACCTTAACACCATTTGGGATGTTTTCTCTGGACCAGTTTGGCAGGCCAATAAATGTGAATGGGAGAAAAAAATGTGTTCCTTAAAATCTTGTGGATTTAGGAGTTGGAGATCTGCCCCTATGATTTCTATTCTATATAGAAGCCCCTTTTTTTAAACAGGGTAAACCAAGAAAAAACTGTTTTCTTCATTCTCTATGGTGTTTTTCCAAGCATTTTGTAGGATACTGTCATTCCTTTGAACATGATAAAAATTGCAATTTATCTGCCAAGGTTCAGCTGTGAGAAAGGCATTTTGGGATTTTGAATAGTTCTCATTTTTAAATAGAGAAGAAGACAATTGTGCTTTAAACATATTGAGTAACTGTGTAATCAATTCCAAGTAGCAATTCTTCTGGCAGAGTTGGCACGACTCCGGCTTTTATTTTGATCTCTTTACCTGTTTGAGTAGTCACTGTCACCTCAGTGATTGGATACTTCCTTATATCTCCATGAACACACCTAATCTTTTCTTCCTCATGTGGAAGGATTTGGGAGATCTCTACCCATTTCTGTAGGATAACTGACTGACGACATCTTGAATCTAATAAAGCTCTAATCCTGTGATCTTCAATGTATACACTTACATAAAAGCAGTGTCCCAGCTCTTGCATATAAAGAACGTTCCTTGGGATACAACTAACGTCCATGGGTTCCTCAACTGGTTTTTTATTGGGAGAGGACCCAGAAATGTGTCCTCTCCTTCACCACAGTCAAAACATTGGGGATTTTTAAAAGAGTTTGGCATAGTTCGAAAGGTCCTAACTTTGGAAGGGTTTGTGACAATTTTGTTAGGTCTTTTCTCATTCTTGAGAGGAGCCTGACCTTTCCACTTGGTTAGGTTCTCTGATGTTTAAGTGTGGCTGGGCTTTGGAAAAATTTGTGGCCATCTCTGCGGTTTGTTCTAAGGTTAGACCTGTATGTTGTTTGAGCCATTTTTGTGTTGCTAGGGGTAAAGCCTCTAGATATTGTGCCAAACAAATCAAATTCATGATTTCTTCGTTGGTGTGCTCAAGGGGTCTGAGCCTGTTATATGCAGCCAATTTAAGTTTGAACAAAACTGTTTTGAGATTATCCCCTGCTATGCTGCATTCCTTTCTAAACTTCAGGCGATAGGCGTCTGCATCCAATCCCAGGTGGTCCAGTATGGCATTCTTGACTTCTTCATAGGAAGTCCTACCATAAGGATTGGCTATCCGGTAGGTGGCCTGTGCTTCCCTGAATAGAAATGGAACTAGCAAGAAAGGCCATTATTAGAGGGCCAGGCACAAACCCTAGCAGCCGTCTCAAAATTTATAAGAAAGGCATCTGGGTCTTCCCCAGGGACATATTTCTGTAATTATATGTGGGGGCCTGTGGACGAGGTACGAGTGGCAGAGAGGTTTGATGTTAATTGAAATTGATCTTCAGCGACCTTGTGGAGACTAGCCACTTGCAACTTCACAGTGTCCTTAATGGTTTTGAGGTCCGCCTTGGCGGAAAACATTTGTCTTTCGAGGTTTCTCCATTTTTATCAATGGTTCAATATGCACGCATTCTCCACCACTTGTCGGTTGCGGATGAATATAAACACAAATAGAAAAAAATGGAGTTCTAGGGTTTTATTATCACCCAATTATTTTCTCCAGAATTTCAAACAGGTTTTAACTAAAGTTTTCTTTCTTTTAGGGTCGGTCCCGGCAGAGTCTCCGGCCCGCAATAAAGATTCCCCCGGAAAAAAGAAGGAACCCCAGGGTAAGTTGTGCCTTTTTTACCCTATTGAATAAGGATAGACTACTCACCAAGGACTAAGTCAACCGTGTTCCTGTACTTTCTTTAAAAAAAAAAACAAAGAAGGACGAGTGGTTTGTCACTTTCTTAAAACAAGTACAAATTTGTTAAGTCACAAGAGAAGAAATAAATAAATAAGAGTCCCTCTTGGGTACAAATAAAAAAAATGGCTTCCCTGAAGAACCTGAAGATTGCCTGATTGGCTCTAAGGGGATCTCATGACTGAAATCATCTGGTTGAACCGATGTTATCATTTCCTTTTCTGGTGTGGTCGAAGAATGGCAGCTCGGCTGCGGGGGAAGAGAAGAGGGTTCAGGTAAGTCTGGCTCATATAGAACTGTTGTAATTTCCTTCCTTAATTGGTTCCTTCCCCCATCCCCTCTACCAAGTTGGATATTCCTAGAACGCTGTGAATGTTCTATGCTGCACTCTTGGGGACCCAACGGTTGTCAGTCACTGGGTTATGGATGTCGTTGTATCACCCATGTTAATAAAGACTCTGGAACAGACTTTGGCGAAGGGTGATTATTTCACTGGCGACGAGGATGGGATCTTTTTCGAAGGGTGATTATTTCACTGGCGACGAGTGTTGTGAGGAGGACAACGCCACGACATTCCCTCCAAACGTTACCCAGAAGAACGTGAAATAATTATTAAAGTGAAGAAGCAGTGAAAAGCATCTCTTGGAAGTAAGTGAGGAGAAGCAGTGAGATAGTTGGGACAAACAAGATTAAGGGGACTCATCCAGCTAACTTATGGCATATCAACCTAAGAAAAGAATAATGCGACAAGTTTAAATCGACTTATCTTGAAAGCTGAAGGCTGGTTGCCGCTTCGCAAATTAATGAGCCTTCAGAGAGAAATCGCTGTGTTGTGTCCTTGCGTGGGAGTGAGACCGAATGTTAGATGCCGTGCAGTCAGCTGTCGTGGAAGATTAGTGGCAGGAGAAATTCACAGTTCCAAAGACGTGAAGTGGGAGGTGAAGCCGCTATCGCAGGAAGATCTTAAGTAAGCACTGCACTGTTAAGCATCTAAGGCGTCGGAAGGAAACGTGTCATACCGGCTCATCAGCTTTTCCGGATGGGAGCTGAAGCGGAACGACGCTACTCTCATAAAACAAGGAGTTCATAGAAACGTCAAGAAGAATCACCTCAGTGTGAAGGAATCCAGTCACTCAGCGCGAACAGAGACAGGAACGCAGCAGCGTGGAAATTGCCTCAAGGGAAGAATTCCTGTCAACAGTCATTCGTCACCTGCTGGAACACAGCCCGGAAGCCTTGTCACAGTGGAATCCTGTCCGTGAGTGTTTTTACGCATGAAATGCGGTGATTGAATGACAATTGTATGTAACCTCACAGGTTGTGGGAGGACTTGGACTAACGCCGGAGAGGAGATTAATTCGAGAAGCTTCAGCATGGAATGAACTGATGTGACATGTGTAAAACTTAGAAGTTTGTCCAGTGTAAAGTGTTCTATGCATGTACATACTTAGCAAGCACAATATTGGGGGTGAATTATAATTTGAAAAGTGTACAATTATTGAGGATAGCACACTCTTAATTCTTTTTACATTAATCCACATGTGAAGCATAATTCAAGTTGTTCATATCCTACTTTACAAAGAGTATATTATTCTCTTTTTCAAAATGGCTGCGGCTAGCATGAGTCAACCCTCGCCTTTCCTTTCACATGCAGGGGAACCTGTTGTGCCATGGAAGGATTGGAGGAAGGGGTTTGAATCTTATCTTATAGCCATAGGTGCAAGCGGATTCTCAGCTATAAGGAGGCAACATATACTCCTAATTAATTTAGGTACAGAAGGTAGGAAAGTTTTTGACAGTCTGCCTGATTCAGAGGAGGAAGAGGTTGGACTTGAGGGAAGAGATCTTTATGATTTCAGCATCAGGAAGTTAGAATTACAATTTGCAGACAAAATAAACGTTGTTTTAGAGAGACATACATTTTTTGGAAGGGTACAAGGAAAAAATGAGAGAGTAGGAAATTATATAGCCAGCCTAAGAGGGTTAGCAAATACTTGTGAATTCAATGACTTGACAGAGTCATTGATTCGGAATCAGTTAGTGCGTTGCACCAACAACAAGAAAATACAGGAGAAGTTGTTAGTTGGAAATCCAGATTTGAAAAATGCTTTTGACATCGCCAAGAGTGTGGAGCATACTGCAGAATGCATTAAGGACATGAATGTGAATGGTGAAGGAAACGTTAATGCGATTAGTGAAGAATTAAAAAGTGTGTGTGCCATCAAGAGTGTAAGAAAAAAGGAAATGTGGAAGGAATTTAACAAGGATAGAGAAAGTGCAGAAGACAGACTTAAATGTTTCCGTTATGGGAGTACAGGGCACCTGGCTAATAATGTGCGTTGCCTTGCTAGAACAGCCACATGTAGAAATTGTAACCGCAAAGGACATTTTGCGCGGGCTTGCAGGGATATGTCGAATAGAACTGTAAATATTGTTAACACCAATGAGGAATTTGGAAACATGCATGTATTACAAATAGGTGTGAAGGAAGACGACAAAGTAGATAAAATTGATTTACCCAAATGTGAAATTGGACTAGATGGTCATAAAGTAGAGGTTTTTGCAGATTCGTGCTCACCATTCACGTTTATTAACAGAGAAACTCTCTATGACAAATTTAATGTAGGGGAGTTGTCCATAAATAAACCCGATGTACGTCCAGTAGGCTACAACAGAGACCCTATTCCTTTAGATGGTGTAGTTACCATGAGAATCACATTCAAGGATAGGAGCACAGTAGGAAAAGTGTATGTAGCGAGTAATGGACCTAACCTCCTAGGATGGGCACACCAGAAGGATCTGGGAATAAAACTTGATCCCACAGCGGAAATACCTGTCATGCTAGTAGAAAGAACAGTATGTGGTTCGGAACTTGTAGATGAATTCCCAGAAGTTTTCACAGACAAGCTTGGTTGCTTGAGAAATTATCAACATAAAATTAAATTAAAAGAAAATGCCAAACCTGTAGCACATAAATGCAGGAATATACCTTTAATGATGAAGGAACCTCTCAAACAAGAATTGGACAAATTGTTGAATCAGGGAGTGATCGAACCCGTAGAATGTGCAGAATGGGTTGCACCCATAGTTATCACGTCCAAAGCTAATACAAAGAACATCAGGTTATGCATTGACCTGAGAGAGTTAAACAACAATATTTGGGTTGATAGGCATCCCTTGCCTAATATAAATGAAATGTTAAATCGTGTTAACAAGGCAGAGTTTTTCACAGTAATTGATCTATCTCAAGCGTACCATCAAATTAGACTCCACACATCCAGTAAAGCCCTCACTACTTTCATCACATCTTTTGGTGCTTTTAGGTTTTGTAGAATGCCTTTCGGATTAGCCTCCGCTGCAGCGGTTTTTCAAAGAGCTATGCAAAACATTTTGGAAGGTATAGAACACGTGTTGTGTTTCCAGGACGATTTGCTAGTTTTTGGGAAAAGTGAAGAAGAACACAACAAAACTTTCCGTAGAGTGTTAACCAAATTGAGGGATGCTGGATTGACATTAAAAAAAGAAAAGTGTCAAATTGGTGTACGTTCAGTCACATACCTTGGGCATGTAGTCTCCAGGGAAGGTATCAAGCCCAAGTTAGAGCTAGTCAATGCCATTAAATTTGCACCAAAGCCCAATACTAAGGATGAGGTTAAATCCTCTCTCGGGCTGTCAGAATATTATTCGAAGTTCATTAAAAACTTTGCAGAAATTACATACCCCCTGAGGAACTTGTTAAAAAAGGGCACAAGGTTTGACTGGAACAAAGTGTGTATAGAAGCATTTGAGAAACTGAAGTCTCACATCGTAAATGCACCTTATTTAGGTCAGTTTGACACTAGCAAGTGTACCATAATCACCACAGACGCGAGCACTAAAGGTATTGGAGCCACGCTCAGCCAAATTGTGGAAGGAGAGGAAAGAGTTGTGGCTTTCGCATCTAGATCTTTGACTGAAGCAGAATCACGCTACTCTGTAGTCGAAAGAGAAGCACTTCCATGCTTTTGGGCCGTGAAACACTTCCGAGTATTTATTTGGGGTATACCTTTTACCATAAGGACTGATCACAAGCCTTTAGTAAGTGCATTTTCAGTAAAGAACATTGAAAGACCTTCACCCAGGATTGCTAGGTGGGTCCTAGGCCTTGAAGGGTTTAATTTCAAGATCACATACATACCAGGTAAATTAAACCAAGCAGCTGACTGCCTTTCTAGATTACCCTTAGAGAACAAGGAAAATGAAGGTGAGACTACAGATGAATTTGTAGTGGCAGCAGTCACCGAAGGCATGAATAAACAAGAATGGAATGAAAGTATCAAGAATGACCCTGCATTCCATAAGGTAAAGGAAATGGTGTTAAATGGGTGGCCCAACAAATGCTCAGACCTTAAGAGTGATGAAAGTGGGTTTTGGGAAGTAAGAAATGAATTGTATGTTTGTGATGAAAATCTCTACAGAGGGAGCAAACTAATACCTCCAGAAAGCTTAAGAGAGAAGATTGTCATTTTGCCACATGAAGGTCACCTAGGGTGTAGCCTTACCAAGAGTAAAATCCGTCTTCACTATTGGTGGCATAGTATGGACACCATGATTGAGAGGAAAATAAGACAATGTTCACAATGTGCCAGGAGTGATAAAAGTAAACAAATAAGTAAGGGTCCCATTTCGGCGGTGGAGGTACCTTCCTCCCCATGGAATAAATTAGCTATGGACATCATTGGCCCTGTGAATGTGAAGGGGTTAAGTGGTAGATTCATACTAACTTTAGTGGACTATCATTCCAAATGGGTAATCACCAAAACAGTAAACTATGTAACAACAAGCACAGTCATTTTGTTCTTGCAAGAAGTATTCCGCAATGAAGGAGTACCTCAGACTATAATCACGGACAATGGTGTTCAATTTGTATCTACACTCATGAAAGACTTCTTAAATGAATTCTCTGTAACTCACCTACAAACTGCATTATATTGCCCAAGAGCGAATGGCCTTGTTGAACGGATAAATCGCATGATTAAGGATTGCATCCAACTAAATGTAAGTAATGGCACCAATGTTCAAGAAGCTTTAGATGAGATGATATGGTCTTACCTTGTAACACCCCACTCTGTTACTGGTGTCTCACCATTCAAGTCCTTAAAGGGGAGAGAACCAGGAACAAAACTAAGTCCCATGTGGCTTGTGGGCAACAAGATGGAAGAGGTTGATCGGGGAAGAATCATGGGGAGGGTACATGATCACCAAAAGAAATATGTTGACAGGTACAATTGTAAATTACAAAGACCTATAAAATGTTGGAAGGAAGGGGATGCAGTAAGAGTGAAATTACCTAGAGCTGTACATTCAGGTTGTTCTAAGTTTTCTGACAAAAAAGTTATACGCAAAGTTTTCAAGAATGTTGTGTTACTTGATGATGGCCAATCATGGAGCACTGACAGAATTGTCAGAGACAACAACGTGAGTACTACTACCACCGCTGACACCCTTGAGAATAGCAATATGACCAACAATAGTGCTCCGCAATTGAGAAAGTCTTCAAGAAATACTCAATGTAAGCCCCTATGGCACAATGACTATGATATGCTTTAATGTTAATTTTCCCATTGTTCTCATCCCTAGAGAAGGAAATGTGTTGTAATTTCCTTCCTTAATTGGTTCCTTCCCCCGTCCCCTCTACCGAGTTGGATATTCTTAGAACGCTGTGAACGTTCTATGCTGCACTCTTGGGGACCCAACGGTTGTCTGTCACTGGGTTATGGATGTCGTTGTATCACCCATGTTAATAAAGACTCTGGAACAGACTTTGGCGAAGGGTGATTATTTCAAGAACATCCCAGGGAATGTTACTTTCTCCTTCCGATTCAATTCCCTGTTCACAGCAGGCTGGTAAAATATTGGCCAGGTGGCAACCGTAGTCATCAGAGAATCACTTTTGTGAGTTGACAGAAGGGCAATTCTGAGGATGTCAAGACAAAAACAAACATGTACAAAGCAAATGTTATGCCATGTATAGGGAAGAGGTATTGTCAATTTTCACTGACACACACACACAACAGGTACAGCACTACATTAGCAACGTGGACAGCAAGAAAAAAGGGGGCACTGTGGGAGTACTTTATCTATCCCAGGCTAATGGCCAATGTAATGGTTCTTATCCAATTAAACGCGCAAGAATAGATGACTATACCTGCACTGTAGACATTCTAACTTGTGACGTGCAAATTGCACACAGATCTCTACAGCAAGTGCTTAACCTACTGACCTATGTTAGTGGCTTGTCTATCCTCGATCTCTGCAAAGTTTGTACTAGGTTGTCCCACAGTGCACTGCCACTGGAGTAGGTGTTACATGCTTTTGTGGTACTACTCCCTATCTCTTGAAACCGGCTTCTGTCTTTTCAATTCTAGTGCAGAGAAAGGTTTGCTCTCTCTCTCTCACTCACTCTCTCTCCTCGCTCTCGCTCTCTCTCTTTCTCTTTTTCTCCCTCTTTCTCTCTGTCACTCTCTCTCTTTCTCCCTCTGTCTCCAAGAGTTAAGTTAATTAATTACGACAAAATTCAGAAAGGCCACACACCCATATGCTCACATCAATATCCACCCATACAAAAAGCAATTGCTCATGCCATTCTCGCACCATCAGTCTTGTACAATACTATTGACTCTCACCACCAATGTTACATCTCCCAATATTTATCACCCACCATAGAAAGGCAGGGTGACTAAAGATGTGTTGCTGTATATGGATGAAATGATAAAGTGACGTTTGTAAGAACATGAAGTTAAAAAGTATGAGGTGACAAAAGTGGGAGTTGTGTGGGTCTGGGCTAATACGGCTAAATGAAGTGGTGTCGTGTAGTTCCTACTAATCTTTAGGATCTGCACATTGTTTGGACAACATAAACTAAGGGCTTGTTGCCTAGACCGAATCCGGACACCCCACAGGAGATGTTGGCCTATAGACCAGCTAGCTTGCAGTGCCACTGCAAGCCCCCCTAACTTATCAAGGAGTGAACAGTTTCCAGCAACCACTGAACATGACAACCCTGACCCCTAAGGAATCGTGGAAACAGTACAGAACCTTTCGCTAGGTCACTCATGCTCACTTGTTCTCAGAGAAATATACAGAGAATACACAGTGGGACGTTTTTAATAATATTTATTGAACCAACATTATTCTTGCATGAAATGTGTGTGCTGCAAAGATTAGGATACAGAACCAAATAAAGGAGATTACAAGCACCAAGAGAGTAAACAGTAGATACATTTCTACCATGGAGCTGAAGCAATGAATATATATGCAGGCTTATATGCAAAATGGTAATCTAACGTACTCCTATGATGCGAACCCTACTCTAAGTGCACCTTAGGTATGTGTAGGTGTAGAGCCAACAATCCTCCCTAGGGACGATTCAACCCCATTACCTGATGGTAGAGTGTGAAGGACCCCGTCTTGGTCTCGAGTTGGACACCCCTCACGGAATGCCAGACCGGTGCATGGTGATTTCTCAGCAGGCATGGACCTTCAGTGTCAGTAGAAGTGCCTCCTCTACCAATATATAGAGATGCATATTATTTATACTAAAAAGCAACCTTCGCGTTGTGCATGCTAGATTAGTGATGTTATGTATATATGGATAGCTCTGTTGCCCCGTGGATGGAGATAGGAAGATTTTTGTCCCTAGTGCGTAGAGAGGCTTAGTACATGATGTTCAGGACATCGTGACAATGTTGTGTGAAGCTGGATGTATAAAAAAAGTAGTTTCAGAGAAACAAATCCAACATTGTCGTGCATGCAAATGTGTGCAAAAGGTCCCTGCTGAAACGTGAATTTCCAGGACCATATAAGGAATAAACTGCCTTGCTACATGTGCCTAACTTGGGAATATAGCACTCACTCCTCATCCTAGGAGTAGATATATAAAAGCTATCCAAAAAGACAGTATACATTAAATAAAAGGGTAACAACTAAGGTTAACATTGTCTAAAAGCAAGCTTCCCCTTTAAAATTTTCTAAAAAGCCTTTAAGTCATTATACAGTTTGAAATCCTAAGCCATGGTGCCTAGAAAAGGAAAAATAAAACAAAAATGTTTTTGTCAAATTTAGTTTATTTTTTTTGTTTAAATCTGTTTTTATTGATTTTTCTTTGCATTCTTATGAAAGGCAACAGACGTTTGAATAGCTGTCTATACATATAACGATTGATCAACAATTTGGTATACATTTCTCTTCGCGTAGATGCTGGGCGCATCGCTAATAACATACAGTTCCTTCCGTGGAGGATCAAGTATGGCCCAGGCGCTCAATCAGTGTTACAAATTGCATAGGATACAGCTTAACCATAGTGAAGTACCATAATGACGTCCCACAAAGTCCTTCCAGTTCATTCACCGTGGACTTCCAAACAGATGATATGACAGAAAACCAAAACAACAACAACAACATTGACCGGTTTATGTGTATTTATCACCCTCACTGCGTACGGCATCACCCTAGCATTTTCCAATCGACCTGATAGTTGTCCCCCCTTACTAGCTAGCGACGTCTGCTTCTATGTAGGCAATCGATTAATTTACATGTGTTCCTGGAATAACACGGCCTTTCTCCGACGGTGTGCTTATCTCCCTCTGTTTGCTCGTGCTCCTCTCGCTCGGATCGCCCCCAGAACCTTCCTCCTCCGTCTGTTGTAGTGCATGGAGGAGTCCCTCCCATTGGGTTGCTATGGGTTCTTTTCGCAGTCCCAGTGTTTCTTCTCGCTGAATGGCAATTCCCTCCGCTTTGGCCCATGCTAACAGCGAGCTTCGCCACGCGCGTGTGTGGTGGGTCCTGCGCTTTCCATCGCTTGGTTAAAAGGCGCTTAGCGACCACCATCCCCAGGTCTAGAAACCGGGATGTTACTTTTGTGGCGGGGGTCCTCCTAAAGTGGTGTAATAGGTATACAGTCCCTTCAAAGGGTATGTCGCGGCCCGTGCATGTATGTAACAGTCTGCTTATTGTGTGCCAGTACGTGTATATTCTAGGGCAGGTCCATAGCATATGTATCAACTCAGCCCCTTGCTCGGCACATCTCGGACACGTCGCATCCGTGCAGTGAAAGTACTTGTTAAGCATCGCAGGCGTGAGATATGCTCTATGAACAATGAATAATTGTATTTGTCGGAGTCTCATATTTCTAGGTATGCGCACTGGACTTTTAAGTATCCTCTCCCATTCTTTATCTGCCAATTGTCGCCCCAAGTCCAGTTCCCATTTACGGCGGAGTGGATCTAAACTTAGCGCTGCATGGGTTCGGAGGGACGCCGCGAACCAGCGTATAAGGTGTCTTCCACGCCCCATGACGTGTAAATAGTGTATGGTGAGGTGTTAACTCGGTTCTGTGGTTATGTCCCCCCATCTGGCTGTCAGTGTCGCTACTAGTGAGCAGTGTGTAAGGAATTGCCCCGGTGGGAGTCCCTCATCTTCTACTAATAACTCATACGGTATGAGTGCACCATCTCGGTACAGGTCTCCTAGGGTCTGTATTTTGGCTTCCCGCCATTCCGTGAGTGAGAGGGATGTGTGTAACCTGGGCCCGCTAGGGGATCCTTCTAGTGGTATTGCTGGCGTGTAGGGGACAATAGTTCTAGTAATGCATAGGCACCTGCGATAGCATTTGTATGCCACTGCTAGCAGAAGCGGCGTTGGCGGCGCGGGTCTAGTGGCGGGGTGGAAGAGCCTGACTATTTGCTCTAGCGAGTACGGTGGCAGCGTGGTCGCCGTATCTTCGCGGACCCTATCAGCGAGCCAGCAGGCTATCCACTGCATTTGGGCAGCCAAATAATAGTGTTCAAAACAAGGCGCGGCAAGGCCTCCCTAGTCAGTGGGCAAATATAGTTTTGCTAGTGCCATTCTATGTCGGGCGTTTCCCCAGAGAAAGTCCCTGAGTAATTTAGTGAGCGTGGTGAATAAGGTTGCCGGAACATAGAGAGGCAAATTAACGAAATAGTACAGGAGTCGGGGAAGGATCACCATCTTGGCTAACGCTACCCTGCCGGTGACCGTCAGCGGAAGTGTGTTCCAGAATCGCATCTGCGATCTGATTGCTGTTAAGGCCCTCCCCAGGTTTCCGTCGAACAGGTCCTCCGGCTGGCGATATATCTGGATCCCCAGGTAGCGGAAGGTGCACTCTCTCCATTGTACCCCTGTACCATTCAGAGTGCATCTTGGGTCGCGGCCTCCCCCACTGAACGCATAGATGCAGGATTTGCCAGCGTTCACTCGGAGTCCCGATATGGCCGCGAAGTCCTGCAAGAGGTACGTTAGTCGATCAGGTATGTTTTCTATGTCCTTCACATAGACCAGCAGGTAATCTGCATAAAGTGACACTTGGTGTATCGCATCCCCCAGAGGTATACCATCCCCCAGTTATGCACGTATCGCTGCCGCTAGGGGCTCTATCGCCAGCGCAAACAGGAGGGGAGATAGGGGGCACCCCTGTCTAGTACCTCTGCGCACCGGTATGGCATCGGAGATGTGCGGCCCCAGTCGCACCCGGACCGTAGGATTTTTGTATAGTAAGTCGACCATCTGAAGGAACCCCAGGCCCAGTTCATACCGCAACAGTACTGCTGACAGATAGTCCCATTCTATGCAATCAAATGCCTTTTCCAGGTCTAGTATGAGACATCCCGCTCTGGGCCATTCATGTATGGCATCTGTCGCCACCCTGAAAAACCTCCGCAGATTCAGCGATGTGCTCCGTGCAGGCACAAATCCGTTTTGGTCGGTGTGGACCAGCTCAGGAACTACTGGCGCCAGTCTGCTCGCCAACACCTTAGCGAGTATTTTATAGTCAGTATTGAGTAGGGCTAAGGGTCTACACGAACCCAGGGCTGTGGGGGCCCTATCTGGCTTTAGCAGGGACACCAGGTATGTTTCTCGCATCAATGGGGGCAATTCTTGCTCCTCCAGCGCCGTAGTATATAGTGTGTGGAGGTGTTGCACGAGAGAGTCGCGGTAGGCTTTGTAATATTCGGCTGGCAGGCCATCCTGCCCAGGCGTTTTCCCGGATGCCATGGACCCAATCGTATCCCCAATCTCTTCCAAGGTGAGTGGGCTGTTAAGTGTCTCCTGATGGGCCTCTGAGGCTGTGGGCAGTTGGACGGAGCCTAGGAATCTCTCTAGTTCATGACTTGGGCAGCGCCCCCTAGATTGGTACAACTGGACATAATGGTCTATCATAGCCCTGTGTGTCTCGCGTTGCGTGTACACTAGAGTCCCCTCCGATGTGTGTATGGCCCCACTCAGGGCGTGGTTGCTCTCTTGCCTCAGTAGCCAGGCAAGCAATCGGCCTGCTCTATCGGCCAAGGCATGTGTGCGAGCTGTATGAGCTGCGTAGTTGTGGCATCGCAGTCTCTCCAGGAGCTCCGCATGTTGGGCGCGGAGCCTCTCCAGTCGGCCCGAATCTTTGCCTTTCCCTTCCCCGTCACGTTCGTACTTCAGTAGCTGGGACTCTAACTTCGTGAGCAAAATTGACAGCTGCCTACGTATGTTCCACGTGGCCCCCAAAGAGTGCCCCCTAATCGCTATTTTGAAGGCGTACCATTCTACTAGTGCATTGCTTGCTGTACCCTCATTGAGGTCGAAATATGTGAGGATGGCTGTCCCCAGTGATGAACGAAACTCTGGGTCTTCTAGCGCAGTTGTTTGGAGACGCCATGTAGGTATAGGGGGACGATCTGCCTCCCAGCTGAGTTGGATCCACAGGGGATTATGATCGGAGTGCGTTCGCCCTAGGTATTCAGATTTCGTGACCAGAGGGAGCAGGGATTGGGAACCCACTACCCTATCAAGGCGTACATGTAGGTTATGTACCGCGGAGTAATAGGAGTAGACACGCTCAGTAGGATTAAGGACATGCCACACAACCAACAACGCCCAGTGTGAGAGCCAGTCCGTGAGTGCCTGAGCATTAGACACAGCAGTGGTTTTGTGAAGAGGAGGGAACGATCTATCTGTGTTAACGTTAAGTACCGAATTGAAGTCCCCTCCCAGCAGTCAGGGAAGCCCAGCGTAAGGGATCAGAGCTTGTGATAGCCGCACTAGAAATGATGGTTGGTCTACATTTGGAGCATATATCGATCCCAGCAGAATTGTTTGACCATTGAGTCGCCCATGCACTAGGGTGTATATGCCCTTGTGATCTGTTACCACGTCTTCACAAATAAACGAGGTGCCCACCCTCACCCAAATTAACATGCCTCTCGCATGCGCGGAGTACACAGTACCGTATATCTGCCCTCTCCAGCGCATGCGTAGCTTGTCTAGCTCTGCCTGTGTCATGTGTGTTTCTTGCAATAGGGCAATGCCTACCGAGTGTCTCTGGAGGTAGGCGAATATGGAGTAGCGCCGCGCGGGTGTGTGCATGCCCCGTATATTCCATGTTAGTACATTAGCTTGTGCCATTACTAGTGCGTTTAGTCGTCCGGAGTGGCAGGGTAGATTTTGCGCTGGTGGGCATGTGTCATGGGCAAGCAGTGGTGTACCGGTCTGTTGTAACGAAAACACTAATTCAACTTCAAAGGTCATAACAGCTGGGGCGAACTCTGCGGAGATGTCCGTCCAAACGTCTTTAACAAATTATGATAATAAACTATCCCAGTATATTGCCTGGTGGGGTCGTGCGCACAATCGGCGCTCTACTGTGACTTTCCCCTCCCCTTCATGGTCAGGAGATGTGCCATCCGGTTAATCATCCATTTCAGTGTGCAGGACCACTGTGAGTCATGGTTGAGTGTCGCCGCGTATGCGCCTAATTGTCGCAGTGGTATGCGCGGTGTGGTCGGTCCTGACCCCAGTGGGCACCCATCTATCGTGTGAAGCACCCTGTGTGGCTGCTGACCCAGCAGTGTCACCCCCTCTCTCTAGCATGCACTGAGATACATAAACAAACATCATAAACAAGGCTCTACTTGCGTGAGCTGCCTGTGGTAGAGTTCAACGCGACAGTGTCCTATCATATGATGTCATCAGCAGTCTGTGGGGTTACCACTGGTAAGCACATGTCTTCCGATTCTTCTGTGGACGGAGACGAGGAGCCACTAGCTACCACCGAGTCGTTGAAGCAGGCTTCCGAACGCTCTCTATTTTGTGTGGTTCCAAGAGTCTCAACTGCCTCCAGGACGTCCTGTCACTCCATTCTAATCTTCTACGGGCTCGGCGCCGCTGTCCCCAGTTTTGCATTTCTTAGCGCCCCTTGTCTCCCCCGTCGTCGAGCTCTTCTGCCTGCCGGGTTGTCAACATCTGGGCCCGGGGGGCGCGTTCCCGTCCATAGTACTGACTCCTCCAGCCAGTCCCACACCTCCGCAGGGGAGTCAAAGAAGCGGGTCCCTCCTTCCGTTACCACCCTCAGTCTGGCAGGGAATAGTAGGGAGTAGGGCAATTCCAAGTCTCTAAGTTGGCGCTTCACTGCCGTGTAGTTACTTCTGCAGCGCTGCATGAGTGCAGTGTAGTCTGGGAACAGCATGACCTGGCTGCCGCTCACTTTGAGGCTTTCTAGCTTTCGGGTTTCACGCAGCACTGCATCCCTGTCCCTATAGTTTAGGAGTTTAAAGAGGAACGGACGTGGTCTGGCACCCGGCTGGGGCTTCTGTGCTGGCACTCGGTGTGCCCTCTCCACCGCAAACTGTGGCGACAATGTTCCCTGGGGTAATATGTCTCGTAACCAGCACTCAACATATTGTTTCAGATTCCTTCCTTCTTCTCCCTCTGGAAGACCCACCACGCAAATGTTGTTGCGGCGGGAGCGCCCTTCCGCATCTTCCACCTTGTCCTCGAGTGTATGTACGCGATCCAGTATGTCCTGTAAGGCTGCGGTGTGGTTTTGGGTGATAGGCTGTAGCTCCGCTAGTGACTAGCTGTGTGCGTTAACTGTCTCTGCGAACTTGCGGTGGTTGGCATGTAGGAGTGTAAAGTCCATGGTCACCTTATCGATTCTGGACTCTAGGGAGGTTCTGGTTTGGTCCAGCGCACTGCCGATCTTTTCTACTGCCTTTAATACAGAGTCAAGTTTGGCTGCCAGTGCTGTATTCGATGTAGCCATGGACATTTCACCCCCTGCGCGCGGCGACTCCAGGCTGCCGGTGCGTGCCATGCCTTGATTTGTGTTAGTACGTAGGCGGCCCATCACTATTTGCTGTGCTGTGGACATTCATGTCTGGCTGCGGGTAACTGCACTCTTTGACGTATGACGTTACAACTCTGTGGTATGGTCCCTGCAGTGAGTCTAGGTGACGGGGCGCAGTCCGCGGTTTTAGAAGTGGCACACTGCGCGTCTAAAGCCCCCGCTCCTTGTTATGCGGCAACTGGCCAGTAGTCGCCGCTCCCCTTGCTGTGTGGCAGGAGCGTGTCCAGGCACGGGTGCTGTCCGGGGGTATCCGGTCCTTAGCTGTTGTCTATTGGGTACAGCCGCACACGACACTCCGGTGTGTTACTTCTAGGTTGACATGCCTCGCCGCTGAGTCACCTATGCCTCCCCGTAGTGCCTCAGGCCTTCAATCATGGGCGACCATCGGTTTCTTCCTGCGGGTCTCCCGTTGCTTTGCCTGGTTCAGGTCTGGATTAGGGAGCGGGTTGTGGTGTGGTACTGTTGCAGATGGTTACTATTTCTGCCTACCATTGTTCCCCTAACAGCAGGGTTTTGGGCGCATTGTCTAGCGTTGTCGCCTGCCAGCTCTGGGTCCTCGTGTTACCCTTAGTCGCACTGGTATGTTCTTGCCTGCGATAGGGGCCGCCGTGCGTGGATCTGATTGCGTGTGTCCTACCCTGTTCGCATGCTTTTAATTCGTGTCTCACCTTGCATTGTACTTCTGGGCTGGCAGGTTAGGAGGGGGGGAATTTCTGCTCTGGCCTTCCACTATGGCCGTGGCCTTTTCTGGCATGGAGCTGGCTTTATAGTGGACTGGGTTGCCCCACGTTGTTTGCGGCTCGCGGACCTTCGATGGCCCGCACTAGGTCTTCGGCACTGGCCCTGCTGATGTTACAGAGACCCCCACTCGCCACGGGGCGGATGCGTCTGGGCCAGCAGGGGGGGCACCACAATCACTTCGGGTCGCCTGACTCTGTATGCCTCCTCTCGTCCGGCGAGTGGCTCCCCCTCTAGCTGCTCAGTTGTCGTGTGGGGCCATGGCGGTGTGTGCAATATCCTGGTGCTGTAAGCGGGGCCATGGCGCCCTTCTCAGTGTCATATGGCTGTTCGTTAGCGAGCAATCGTCTCCACCATGTGTAATTGCTCAGTGCCCCCAGGTACCTCTTGTTCTAGGAAGTGTCACTTTCCGGACTGGGAGGCTTCTCCGGCAGTCCGCTGCGACGTCCACCAACCCCCCAGGCCGCTGCTGGGCCCTGGGCCAAGGTCAGTCCTCTGCGGGCGGTCGCGGCGTGCGGATCTCGATCTGCGCAGCACCAGGGTTTGGCGCCTCTATCTCCCTGTAGAATCCCCACTGGCAACGCTGTGAGTTGGTCTCCTGCAGTGTTTCACCGCAATGGGGCACAATTCCTCCCAGTCAGCGCCCCTCAGCGTTGCAGCTTCACCCTGCACGGGCGGCATGAGGTGCTCCACAAGCAGGTCCCAGTCTCTTCACGCAACTGCGTGATTTGGCGCCCCCAGGTGTGGGCCTGCTTGCACTTTGTTTCAGGGGGCCGATATCGGGCCCAGCTGCCCCCGGGATTACTCCAACTCTGCGCTCACCTTGTATGTGGTTGGTGCAGCGTCAGTCCCTGTCTCCGGAGGTATGCCTAGGCGTCTTTTCCTCTTCCCGGAGCCCGCTCCGTTTGCGGGTGATAGGATCTTGCCACCAGCGCCTTCCGTCTTGTGTAGGTCTCCCTCCGGCAGTGGGCACTTACACTGGTCCAGGCGGCTGTCGTCCCCCGCCTCCGCGCTTCACTCTCCTTGCGACCGCCGAGCTTAGAGCCCTCAAATTTCACCGCAGCGATATCTCCAGTTGTAGCCCGTCTCTAGGTTGCCATGTGGTCGCGTCTGTTACCGGAGCTCACCCCACATCGATTCCTGTGCGTTTCAGGCGCGGATGGCACAGATGGAGGGTAAATATCAGGATAATGAAGGGAATCGCATGCGGAGCGTTATCGACTCGCGTCCGCCATGTTGGCTCCTTAGCCACGCCCCCCTTGTCAAATTTAGTTTATAAAACAAGCCGAATTGTTCCCACTTGGATTTTTTCTTTTTTTTTTTAACACATAATTTTTATTACTTTTCCTTAATGACAGTGCATCACATATTATCAGGGATTATGTTACATTGTACATGTAGTAATACCACTGCATATGTTAGTGAAGCATAACATTACAATTCCTCTCATAGATTTCACTATAAAAACTTCAATGCTACAATTCCAAAATTGGGGAATGCAAAAATCTGTGTTTTATCTTATTTGTCTTTGAACAAAGAATGATTCGGAGTAGTGCACTCAACTTGACCCCCCTCCCACCCATGAAAAGAACTTCCCCATGAACTCCTGCTGGTAGGTGCAGGTCTGTGCGGTCTTTACATTACATTTGAATATAGGTCGCGTTGGGCCTTGAATGAACAGTAGGGAGGATGGGGGGGCCCAGAGGGGATCCCAGGAGGTGGGCGAGGGGGGGGGGAGCACCGGACTGGGAGGGAGGAAGGGTCAACGGAGGATAGACAATGAAACAGAAGATACCCATAGTGACATCAGCCCCATTCATTTCACTACCCATTCGAGTGTATTAATCCTTCACATATCGGTAGTACAGACCCAAACAGCCTCAATCAACAGAGACATTACTTTTGAATTGTTCCAACAGTTGAAACCAGTCCAGCGATATTGGTTTCTTGCGAAGCCCTCTATATTCTAACCTCTTGAGAGCTTCACCTTCCAGCTGGGCCCATCGTATCACTTCCTCCCCCCAACATCCTCCCCTCGGAGCTGTATGAGACTTCCATCGCTTTGTCAGCAGTCTCTTAGCCAGTATCAAAGAGGTCTGTGAACCGGCGCAACACTTTTGCTTTCCGTGGCAAGGGGGATAGACTTAGCAAGCATGTTTCTAGCGTTTTCCAATTGGGTCGTTTAGACAATTGTGTTAAAATATCAGTAATCTCACGCCAGTTTAGGTTTAGGTTTAGGGGATTTGTAAAGTGCGTGACTACCCTTGGGCATCTCAGCGCTGAGGTGAAACAGGACAGGCAGATGTTAGCGCATGAGTTTAGGGGAAGAGCCATGTTTTTAGTCTTTTTTTGAAGGACACTTAGTTTTCAATTAGTCGAAGTTCTGGATCCATACTGTTCCACAATTTGGGTACCAGGTGAGTGAATGACCTTCCACCCCACCTGGCTCTCTTGAATCTGGTAGGAATCATCAGAAAGTTAGAGCTTGACCTAAGGTGGCGACGGGGTGAATAATGTGAGACCAACTTTGGATCAGGGAGGGGCCTCTCCCATACATGGCTCGGTGCGCCAGGCTTATGGACTTAAATTTAATCCTGGCTTGGACCGGAAGCCAATGAAGCTCCCTCGAGGAGGATCTGACTGAATGGTGTCTGGGTATGTTCAACAGCAGTCGAGCAGCTGCATTCTGTGCGACTTGCAGTCGTTCGTAACGTATTTAGGAGAGCCCAGATAGAGAGAATTGCCGTAGTCAAGCCTCGATACCACCAAGGCCTGCACTACCGTCTTCCTTGACTCTTCTGGGAGCAGGGACATTATTTTTCTAATCATACGAAGTATCCCAAAGCAGGTACTTGATAGTTTTTTGGCCTGGACCTCCATCGTCAGGTTCTGGTCCAGCCACATACCTAAGTTTTTTATGGCTGCTTTAGGAGGGGGGGCGACCCCCAATTAGCTGGCCAGGGAATCTCCGAGCGAGGGCTGAAGTTGCTGCCCAAGATCATTAGCTCAGTTTTGTCCCCATTCAATTTGAGGCTACAGTCGGCCATCCAGGATCCGATTTTTTCCAGGCAAGGGACAAGTTGTCTATGGTCAGAGTTAAGGGAATCTGAGATTGAGACCACTAGTTGAGTGTCATCCGCATATGACACGATGGAAAGGCCAAATTCCTGTATTATGTGGGCCAAGGGGCTAAGGTATATGTTAAAGAGTGTTGGACTTAGGGAGGATCCCTGAGGGACTCCCCCTGGAGCTGAGAGGGAGTCTGACATGAATCCGGCTTCCATGCATTGGAAGGATCTCCCACTCAGGAATGAAGCCACCCATTGGTTAGCTATTCCTCTAATTCCGACATCTTCAAGCCTTTGGATCAGCACTGAGTGGTCTACCGTATCGAACGCCGCACTTAAATCCAATAATACAAGCGCAGCGGCTCTCCCTTGGTCTAAGATGTATTTGAGTTTTTCAGTGACCACAAGCAGTGCTGACTCCGTGCTGTGTTTTGGTCGGAATCCCATCTGGGTCTGGTGTATGATGCTGTTGTCTTCCAGGAAATGAGAGATCGTGCTGTTTGCATGTTTCTCTGCGATCTTGCCTAGAATAGGCAACAGGGATATTGGGCGATAGTTGGCCAAAACTGAAGAGTCCAGTTGTGGTTTCTTTAGCAGGGGTTGGATGATGGCGTGTTTCCACTCTTTGGGCACCTTGCCATTTTCGAAGGAAAGAGTGATTAGATTGGAAAGTTGGCTAAGAACAGCTTTCCCACCCTGGGCAAGAATATGGGGTGGAGCCGGGTCTAGAGGAGAGCCGGATTTAATATTCTGTAATAGGGAGCCCACCTGTTCTTCACTCATTTTCGGGAAGGACAGGAGGGCAGGGGCGGTGGGGTGGGGAGGTCCTGCTTGTTTTCTCTTCCTTGGGGAGCTTACAGTGCTGTTGGGGTCCTCTGGGGTGCCTAATTTCGTGGTGGAGTTAGGGTGGAGGGATTTATAGATATTTTCCACTTTACTCTTGAAAAATGAGGCTAGCCCATTGCATCTTTCTTTAGAGTGTTGGGTGCTGTTTGTTCCGGGGTCAATTGTGGTAAGGGATTTGACAATTTTATGGTTTAAATCTTTTTATTAAAGCCATTATCAATTGCACTTAGAAGCATTAAACTGTGAAGAATTTGGGCCTCGCAGGGCCTCCGCATCATAAATGGCATACAAAATTGCAGGTGAAAGGATATAAGAAATTACAAAAGAAAGAAGAAACTACCCCCCTCCCTAACCCCGGAAAAAAGACATAAAGAGAAAAGAGAAAGGATACAGGTCTCCCCCCGCCCCAACCCTCTGTGTGAGGTCAGAACGCTAAGTTGTAGGAGCCGCCTCTGCGGTAGGGGTGGTAATCGCCATCAGATGTAGAAGCCGTAGGTAGCGTGGGCATGTGAGTTCCCTAAACTCCTGTGCGAGCAAGGACAGAAAAGGCTGCCATATTTCGCTAAAGTCGGAGCCTTTGCCAGCCACCGTGAGTGAGATCTTCTCCATGCCCAATATGTGCCACAAACACTGGATACAGCCTGAAAGTGTTGGGGTACAAGGCGTCTTCCAATGTGTAAGGATGTTTTGTGTGGCAGAGCCTAACGCAAGCGCTATCTGTTTTCCCCTTCGAGATTTCAAGGGATAAGTTAATGGGTTGGGAACCCCCAGGAGCACGTATTCCGGGAGTCAAGGTACCTCTGTTGCTAAGAAACGGTCAGTTTCATCCAGAACCTGCGTCCAGTAAGTGGTCAGAAATGTGCATTCCCATAATAGATGCGTAAGCGTTCCCACCTTCCCGCAACCCCGCCAGCAATTCGGACTTTGTGTCCTGTCAAACTGGTGTAAGAGCTCCGGAGTATAGTACCAGTAGTACGCTAGTTTAGTCAGAGTTTCTGT
Organism: Calotriton arnoldi; assembly: GCA_963921515.1. Lineage (NCBI taxonomy): Eukaryota > Metazoa > Chordata > Amphibia > Caudata > Salamandridae > Calotriton > Calotriton arnoldi. The sequence continues at coordinate 478,950 of CAWUFW010010637.1, read as the reverse complement.
GAGACCTACATGAGTCGCCGTGTGGCGTGCCCTGTAGCAAATCCCCTCCCACTCCCAGTCAATGTGGACCCGGCCCAGCTCCCTCTCCCAGCGTTCCCGACCCGCGTGGAAAGTGTGAGTGTAGCGTGCCAGCAGCATTTTATACAGGTCCGAAATCAATTTCTTGTCTGAGGAACGCGTTATCAGCCACCGTTCATAGGGGGTGAGGTGTCTATGTGCCCGTGTCTTAACATCAGGCTGGGAAGCCCAATGACGCAACTGCAAATAGTGTAGGCGCTTCAATTCGGGGAGGCCGTAGTCAGTACAGAGTTGCGCAAATGGCACAACCCCGGTTTCGTCGTATAATGTACCCAAGGCCCTGCAACCCGTGTTTCTCCAGATAGGAAAGGAAGTCTCGCCCATCCCCGGCTCGAAATCAGAGTTGCCAAAAAGAGGGGTAAGGGGGGAGGGGAAAGTCGTCAAAGCGTACCGTCTGTTCGTTTGGTCCCATACCGTCATGACAGAGCACGTCACATGGGAGGCATACAGATTAGGGGGGCGTTGTTGCTGCCGAAGGAAGGGGATTTTTATAAGAGAGGTACCAGCCACGGCACGATCCTGAAAAAGCTAATGCTTTTCTGACTCCGCTCTACTCCACTCCACCAACTGGCGGAGCTGTGCAGCTTTATAATAGAGCGTAAGGTCAGGGATCCCCAACCCCCCTTCGCAGGGGGGAAGGAAGCTGACCAATCTCTTCATCCTTGGTCTGCGACCCTGCCAGATGAATTGTGCGAGTTCCGATTGGGTCCTCTGAAGCCAACCTGTGGGAGGCTGTAGGGGGAGCGTTTGAAAAAGATAAAGGATTTTGGGGAGAATTATCATTTTAACAGCTGTGATACGGCCGAGCCACGAAATGGGGAAATGTTTCCATCGCCTCAGGTCTGCACGGATATGGGACCGCAAAATGGTATAATTTAATGACCGGGTCGCCGGAAGTGTAGGAGCTAACTGAAGGCCCAGATAAGGGACAGATTCAGCAGACCACTGGAGCGGGTGTCGCGCCTGCAGGTCCGCCAACTACGTAGGCGGCAGCGAAAGGTTCAGGGTGGTTGACTTCGTGACGTTGATTTTAAACCCGGACACCGCTCCAAAGGAGTCCAGCTCCTCTAGAAGAGGGCCCAGAGTAGTCACAGGGTCGAACATGGTAACCAGAACATCGTCTGCATATAGACTAATAGTGTGGACATCCCCCCCGAAGCAGATGCCCGTGATCCGTGGAGATTCCCGTACCCTCTGTGCCATGGGCTCCATATAGAGGGCAAAGAGCAGTGGCGACAGAGGGCACCCCTGCCTAGTACCTCTATGTATACGGAAGGGGGTGGAGGTAAACCCATTGACGCGCACCATTGCCGAGGGGCTCCGATAGCAGTTGAGAATATGCGTACGCATCTTCTCCCCAAGGCCAAAGCGAAGCAACACGCGTTCCAAATAGGGCCAGTGCACGCGATCGAAGGCCTTCTCGGCATCGACGGTTACGAGCATAAAGTCCCCCGGCACACGGGAGGCCTTTTCGATAAGGTGCAGCACACGTTTCGTGTTGTCACTGGTTTGGCGCTGCGGGATAAAGCCCGCCTGGTCCGGGTCAATGATGCCGGGCATATACGGGCTAAGGCGCGCCGCCAAGATGCTGGTGTAAAGTTTGAGATCGATATTTAAGAGGGAGATGGGTCTATATGCCCCACAGAGTGTCTTGTCCTTGCCTGGCTTATGTATAATGGCGCTATCCGCTTCAAGCATCGAGGAAGGGATCGCCCCCATCGTCGCGAAAGAGTTGAAAAGGCGGGTGAGGAGGGGGACGAGGACCGGGCAAAATTGCTTATAAAAGGCGGCCGTGTAGCCGTCCGGTCCCGGAGATTTAGCCAATTTCAGGCGTGATATGGCCGCTATGACCTCCTCCGGGCAAATCTCCCTCTCTATGTGGTCAGCCTGCCCCTTAGACAAGGATGGGAGAGTAACCCGGTCCAAGTAGGCGTCCGTGGCCTCCGAGTCCAGGTGTTGCGCATCATAGAGTTGCTCGTAGAAGTCCCTGAACGTCTCAGCAATGTCATAGTCCTCGGTGCGTAACTGTCCCGTCGGGTCTTGAATCCCCTGCACCCCTTCCCGTAACCGCCTCTCTCGTAGTTTGTGCGCCAGTAGTGGCCCGCACTTATCCCCTCCGCTATAGAAGGAGTGGCGTAAACGCAACGCCGCGTATTCGGCCCTGTCACGGTCCAAAGCAGCTAACTGCGAACGGGCCGCCCTCAGTTGACGCCAGATGCGTGGGGCGCCTGTCCGCTGGTGCATTTGCTCTAGTTCCTTCACCTGTTGTGTAAGGTCTTCCCGTTGTCGTTTGCGCTCCACATTATCTGCCGAGGAAATGGCAATAATTGCGCCCCGTATCACGGCCTTCAGCGCTTCCCATCGGGTTGCGATGGACGTGTCCGGGTTGTCATTATGGGCTAGATAGTCAGTGATCGAGCGTTGGATCTGGTCCACGACACCGTCCCGATGCAAGAGAGCATCACGGAAGCGCCACCGGCGCGCGGGAAGTCGCACGGGTGGGAGAGTCAGGACGGCCATCACCGGCGCATGGTCCGATAGGGCAGCGACTAGTATGTCCACGGAGGTTGCTATATCAGTAACCTGTCTGGTGCCTAAAAAATAGTCAAGTCGAGCATAGGTCTTGTGGGCGCCAGAATAATAAGAGTATTCCCTGTCTCGGGGATGGAAATGTCGCCACAGGTCCGTCAGGCCTAGGTCGCCTAACCGCGCGTGTCCAGCACTGGAGAGAGCCCCCACCTGGCCGTACCGCTGCGCCGACCTGTCGAGCCCTTTGTCAAAAACTAAATTAAGGTCGCCCCCTATGAGCACGGAACGGGCCGGGGTCTCTGTGGCCGCAAGCAGAGCCTCATGGAGAAACCATTCCTGTCCAACATTGGGCGCGTATATGGACCCAATGGTCAGCGAATGCTCCCCAATCAAAAACTGATAAGTTAATAGCCTACCCTTGATTTCAGCCTCCTTCTGCACCACTTTACCCTTAAAGGACCTAGCTAGCAAAATTGCCACCCCCGCTGACTTAGAAGGCCCGGAAGAAAAAAACTGGGTGGGGAACGCGCAGGAGCGAATCTTATAGCAGTCCTTGCTCAACAAATGTGTTTCCTGCAATAGGCACACGTCAGCGCCCATGCTACTCAAATACTCCAGGATCGCTCTGCGCTTGACCGGATGATTTAGTCCCCTCACGTTTAGCGTGAGGACTTTCAGACTCAACGGAGCCATCTATCGTAGTGTGTTTCGCGCGCTGCAAAACCTACCCAATCTAGCACACAAATTCGCGCATAACGGCAGCGGTCGGCAGCATTCGTGGGCTGGCCTGCAATGGTGTCACCTGGCTGCAGGGGCCACGATACGGGTCTGGGAAAATACAGAAAGAAGGGGAAGAGAAGAAAAGAACCCCAGAAGGATAGCAAGAAACCCCGGCGCAACCGGCGCCAACGTAAAACAAAAATCTCAGTGGTAGTCCATCTTCCTAGGAAGATCAGAGATGATAACAGTACAGGCATACAGTGACCAAGGGTGACCCCCCTCCGGCCGCCCCGGGGACAGCAGCTGTAGAAGTCTTCATGTCACCTCAGGGTCGCTAAGGGGCCGTGCCTGCGCAAGGACCGCCGGCAAAGTCTCGAGGGCCTCCTGCTGCCCTTTTGCGATTTCCCCTTCTGTTAGGGTGGCGCCGGCTTCTCTGTTGTCTCCAACGGGGCTGCGTGTCGCGGGAGCCCCTCTCCGGAGCCTCTCCACTTTCGTCATCATCTGGGAGCTCGATCCCTAACACCTTGCCGGCTTCCGCCAGGGAACGGAGCTGGAAGAGTTTGCCATCATGACGGAATATGAGGTGAAATGGATGCCCCCAGGAGTAAGCGATATTGCGCTGCCGGAGCGCCTCCGTGATTGGGCGAAAGGCCCTGCGCTTTTGGAGAGTGAGGGCAACTAGATCCTGATATAAGACAGGTGTCTGATCACGGAACTTGGTCGGGTGTTGCGTCCTTGCTTTCCGGAGGATCTCCTCCTTAGTGCGATAGTCCTGAACACACACCAAGATATCTGCCGGTGGGGCGGTGGCAGGGCGGGGAGGGCCCACTCTGTGAGCCCTGTCCATGCGAATGTCTGTGTCTGGGGGGTTGCCCAAGATCTAGTTGAATAGCTCACGCACGAACTGAAATAGGTCTCCTGCTTCGGCATTGGAGCCCACCCCCCTGATCCGTACGTTATGCCGGCGAGAGCGGTTCTCAAGGTCCTCTAAGTGGGACTGAAGGTCCACCTGCTGATCGTGGAGGCGCAGCAATTCCTGTTGCACAAGGGAGAGCTCCTCATCTCGTGCGTCGCTTTTGTCCTTCAAAGCCCCCACCCGGTCGCCGACGGAGTCCAGATCCTTCCGGACATCTTTGAGTTCCGCAGTGAGGTCGCGCTTCACCGTTTGCAGATCATCTCGCAGGGCCGAGAACAGAGACTCCATGAACGCCCTCGTGACCGGTTCTTCCCTGTGAGCACTCATGGATGGCGAGGATGTATCCGCATGTTTTGTGGCATCCGAAGACACCCCGCCCTGGGGGCGTGCGAACAGCTCCTGCAAGGACTTGCTTTTCTTTCCTCGGGTGGATGCCATCTCCCCGCCTGAGACTCCCAGGGTGCGCCGGACGCCAGCTGCCACGACACCCGCCCACCTCTCTGTAAGGAGCACCAGCGTCAATAGGGACCGCCAAAAATGTGCAGCCGTAGGCCTACGGCCTGGCCCCTGTGAAAGTCGCGGGCTCCCAAGCCACCACTCGGCCTTCCTGGCACACCAAACGGTCCACACGCAGGCGATAGGGGGGGGGACAGAGCCCCAATCCCGTCTCTGTGCCGTCACCGACCTCCTGGCCCCACAAGACCCGCTCGGCTATCAGCCCCCGAGTTCCTGGGGGCCCGCTCCACGCGCAGGCCCGCGCCACGCCACTCAGCTAGTCAGGGTGGGGCAGTTGTCTCCGGTACCGGCCTCCTGGGGGAGCCCACACAGTCACCGTTGGCACCGGGGCCGCCCGCTGCAGAGAGGGAACCTCCCCTGTTGTGTGTCGCAGGGCCCGCACCTTCACACCCGCTCACCTTCGCACTCCAGGGCACTTCGAAGCAATGGCGGGTTCCCAAGGTAGGAGCCGGCGGGGCGCAGATCACCACAGGCGGCCTCCCCAGCCGCCACCTCCACAGGAGACTCCAGTAGGCCCGGGCCTCTGCACAGACCCGGCCCCAGCGTCTGGTGCACTGCAGCCCTCTTGTCGACACTCCAGGTCAGGGATCTCACCACCAGGCCAGCTCCGGTCCGCCAGCCACTGCCGCCCTCCGCTGGGCAATGCGCTCCGGTCACGTGCGGACCGCTAGCCTCTCCATCGCCAGACGACCAGGCAGTCAAGGAGTGCACCCGCCGGCGAGTGCTGCTACCCGAGGCCGCGGCTCCGGCTCACGCTGCAGGCCTCACTGCGAACCTCCTATCCGCCCTCCGGTGCAGGGATCTTGCCGCAAAGCCAGCTCCGGTTCGCCTGCCGTCGTCGCCCTCCGCTGGGCAACGCGTTCCAGTCACATGTGGGCCGCTCCTCTCACCCTCGCCAGTCGCCCAGGCAGTCAGGGAGCGCGCCCGCCGGCACGCGCAGCAACCTGAGGCTGCGGCTCCGACTCACGCCGCAGGCCTCAATCTCGCAGGGCAGCCGTCCCCGTCTGCTCCTCTGCCCAGGTCCGGAGCGCCGGTGCTGCGGGGATCGCCAGCCTCTACGTGCTTTCCCGGGTTGATCTATGGCCCCAGGGTGGTGCTGGACAGCCTGAGGAGGTGCTATTCCGGGACGGCCGGCGGGAGAGATGAGAGGGAACGTCTCGCCTCACCGCCATCCTGGCCACGCCCCGATTTGACAATTTTAAAGAGCTCCTTGGAGGAGTTGCAAGACTTTGCTATTTTTCCTTCAAAGAAGGCTGCTTGTGCTTTCCTGCTGCTCTTGTGGTAGAGCTGTATGGCTAGTTTATAGGCTATTTTGAGCTCTGGGTCATAGGATTTCCTCCAGTTACGTTCTAGCCTTTTACAGCTCTTCTTTTGAGCGACCAGCGTTGGGCCAAACCAGGACGATCTATTCGTTTTTTTTTTGCTTCAATGGACCTGGCTTCCTGAAGTTCCGATCTATGGAACCATTTATCCAGGTTAGCCAGTTGTTATGGGCTTCTTCCAGGTCTTTAGTATCTGGTGGTGCGGAGGACTCAAGATCTGTGATCCAAGCCTAGTGGACTTTTCTAGGCCATTTGCGCCCCACTTCTATACATTCTTTTTTATGGTCACCTATATGAGGTTTAAGGAGGCGCAACGGGATCATAGAATGATCTGTCCAAGGCATCCGCTTGGGAGTTAACACCTCCAGTCTGGGGTCGTTTGAGAAAATAGGGTCTAGGATATGGCCTTTTTCATGAGTGGTGGAAGGTACCAGTTGTGAGAGCTGTAGGGCGTCCAGGTCAGCTAGGCATCTCCTCGCGGACGGGTCATTGAGATCATCCAGATGGATATTAAAGTCGCTTAGCACTGTGAGGGCGCTTTTCCCTATTAGCAAGCTCGCCAGCCTGTCAGGGGCGGCTTCTAAGAACTGTGTGCAGGCGCCTGGGGGTCTGTAGATAAGTCCGCCTGAAAGGGAACATGACGGAGTGAAGGAAAGTCTGAAGGCGAAGGCCTCGCATTTGGCTATGTTGAGAGGGGTGATGGCACACGCTAACTGTGTTTTACAAATCATTGCAATGCCCCCTCCTATAGTTCCAGCTCTATCCAGGCGCAAAATTTCAAAGCCCTGGGGGAGGGCCTCTATAATCTCTGGGGTTGAGCTTTCTCGGAGCCAGGTTTCAGTTAGAAACAGGGCCTCCAATTCTTCCTCCTCTATTAGAAGTCTAATCTCTACTGCGTGCTTTGGGAGGGATCTACAGTTAATTAGTCCCATCTTCCAAAATTTGCGGTGATCCGTCCTATTTTCTCATTTCTGTCCAATAGTCACCCTGGTCTCTGCTGTGAACCCACATACAGAACAGGTCAAGGGCAGCTCTGCTCTCAATGAGTGTATACAGGGTGGCCAGTACTCTTGCAATGCTGAGCAGGACCACAACATATGTGTTAAATCTGCTCCGGGCAGGCGGCAACGAGGGCAGTGAGAGGGAGCTTGTTGGCACATTGCATGGATCTTATCCGGCGTCAAGTATGCCCTATGCAACAGGGCAAGTTGTATGAACTTGAACCGCACATTTCGGGATACCGTTTTGGATATTCAAGGACTATTGCCCATTCCTTGTCTGTGAGCGCACGATTAATATCCACCTCCCATTTTTGACGAAGGGTTGAAAGTGAAATCTCCAAGTGTTCTCTCAGTCCCCTATAGAGCCATCTGACCAAATGTCTCCCGTGTCCCATTATGTGTAAAGTTTACAATAAATGAAATGTTGGAGGCTCGCACTACTTACGAACTAAATGGGAAATGCTAGTGTGAGTCAAAAACAACGTATTGGGTACTCCATATGTTCGCACCACTTCCGCATGGGGCATTAGTTGCTCATCAGTGAATAAGGAGCCCACAGTTGTGATTCCCCCTTCCTTCCAAGGTGCCAACCTATGCGTAGTAAATGGGCCGTGCGGTGTTGGAAGGCCACATAGGGGAATGTTCGGAGCATATGGAATGGGTACTTTTGTGTACTTCAACGCGTGTTTCCAGTAATGAAGCGCTACTTGGAGCAACACAGGGATATCTTTCGGTCTTCCAGTCTCCGGAGAAGCAATATCTGCAGGTCTCCATTCAGTAGGCAAGCCGCTCTCCGGTCCCTGGAGCACTTCATGGTATATGCCGCCAGTAGACGCAGCGAGGGGAGGCAGATTATGGCAGATCTTCACTTAGTTCCCCAGCTCAAGCGCTATCAGTCTCATCCAGGGTCCACTCCCGCCTTTTCAATCCTCCAGGCCAGCGCACCCCAAGTAAGGCCAAGGGAACCTACTGGATCACTCCGCAGTGGGTGTTTGTGCCACTACACCGCTCTGGGGCCCCCTCCCAGCCCTCCAAGTCTGACTCAGTGTGGGGTTTCTGCTCTATACATCGCAGTTAGGTTCCCGTAATATATTTGAGGCCAGAGCGCCTGTCGCTGTCTGTACCCGGTACCAAATCCAGGAGGAGATCCTATTTATAGGGAGGGCCCCTCTGGCCTCCCGGCCCGAATTGTCGAACGATCTCTTCCCCCAAGCTTGAGAGGCTTCCCAGGGGATGGCATCGTCCTTCAAATGATCCCGCCTCACCTCCCCGTATCGCCGGGCTGGGAGCAACACCAGAGCAGGGGACACGTGCCGTACATTCCGGAAGGGCCCCAGGAATCCTCCGTCAACTACCTCAGTGTGCCCCAACCAGTGAATGCAAGGCCGGGGGACACCACCAATGATCAAAGGGCCGGGCAGCCTTCAGCAAGCGCAGAGAGGCCCTCAGACTCCCCCCCGAGGCTCAGTTCCCGCCCCTTGCGCAGCCAGCTCCGCTCGACTCACTTCGGCAATGCCGGTCAAGGGCACTCGTTCCTGGCCATGGGGGGTTCACAGGCTGCCTCCGACCCCTCCGGATGTTCCTCCCTCGGGTCGCTGCTGTTGTTCAGCGCCTCAGCCTAGAGGACCACGGCGAGACGATCAGGCTGCCTCGGGGTACAGCAGCACCCAGTGGCTGCCACGAGGCCCCACGGGCCCGGACAGTCCTACCGGGCCTCAAGGCCGCAGGATCAGGCGCAGCTGTCGTAGGCCACAAGGAAAGGCTCAAAGGCTGCCTCCGCCTCTCCGCTGTTGCCGGGTCCTCTCCAGGACACCCCTCCGGGAAACCAGGCTCTCATACCTCAGCCTCAACCAAGCCGGGGAGGACGTTATACCGGCCCCAGGCAATGCCGAGCAAGACGGCGCCGACCAGGCCGCTTCACTGTCGCTAGGAGACAGGATCCTCTTCAAATCGCCAGGAATCTCCAATCAACCGTGAGTGTATCACCCCACAGTCGTTTTCACAGTCGTAGATGACCGTTTGTATACTATGCAGGCAGGAATAGTTGCAGATTAATTAACTCAGACCCGAAGCTTGTCGCTTATGCAACCGCCATGCTAGCCAGTTGGCCACGCCCCCGTTCTCACGTGGATATGGCCAATTATTTCATGTGTTCCAGGTGGCAGAGTGTTAGACTTATGCAAAACAGGTACGTGACATGGCGCACCCATCCGTTGCACTGCGAATGTAGGAATTTTTCCTCACAATAAGTCATTCTTTATAAGTAATCACATTTTTTCCGAAAGTAAACTAATGATTATTTCCATACTTCATTCCAAAATTAATCCATGCTTTTTAATCACTTGCAGAGACAGCGTAGTTCCACGTTGATGCTTTATTTAACATTTTCAAATGCCTCCTGCTGTCCATCCAGACTTTTAACAGCGGCACGTGTATACAAAACATTCAAAAAGAGATGGCTCATAATGTTCCACCCAATGCATTTCGAGCCTATGGGCTCTTCGTCAGGGGTTGCTGAAACAAATGGAAAAATAACTAAACCGACTGAACAATGCAAGTTTCACCTGATACTATGAAAACTGAATCATGTGACCCTCATCAGCCCCACCTCCCTCGCTATCCTAAATATACTCGTAAACCACCCATTCATGAGAACAAACTAAAGATAAAGAAAAAACAAGAATAGAAGACCCTTTCCGGCAGTGCAATGACACACCCTGATTCCAAAACCGAACATAATCCACTGCATCTTCACAAGTGTAACCAAACTCATGATAAAAACTCATGAGCAAACTGCCGTGCAACACCCCTCCAACCTCTGACGATGTCCCCCGAGTGCCTGGAAATAACGACCCCTTTAGTTGTTAAAGTTAGCATTCCCAAATAACATCATGTACAACCCTCGGCAAATTACCTTAAGAGCCACAATATCAGTCTTCTCACTTCATGCGCGTTTGCACAAAACTAACTCAAGCGTTTGATGAATCTGCTTCACAGGCCATTCTAATTATAGACTCGCCCACGTGTGCTGGATCAGTTCAAGGTAGGCTCTGACCCCGTGACCTCCCCTTTCAGAGCTCCAAGATTTAAAGTGATGTTGTTAATTAAACCCAAAAACGCAGTTTCACACTAAAAAATAAACATGAATGAATAAACTAAACAAAAGCCCGTGAACCCACCCATGTACCATATCCAATCCTTAATAAACCACCACCAATAACGTAATCAAAACACACTAAATAATTTATCCAACGTGTCCGAAATAATAAGTTCCTGCAAATGTCCCCAATGAATCCATACAAATAATGCTCATTTGTAATTCACAACAGCTCGTCCTGCCACAATAAAAAATTCATCATTTTCAACAGAAACATTAGTGAAAACGAAATCAGTCTTAATAAAAAACAGAATTTATCTCTCCGATGAAACAAGAAATGTTCTTGTAGTCAGTAAAGTTAACTTAAAATCCACTCTAGATGTTCCGTGTTTTTCCACTGCCTCTGAAGTGAAGTTTTAGTAAACTGTCAGCTTTTGTTGCAAGTTCCAACCAGTGATCCATGGGGTGCAAACTAACGAAGGGACAGTAATACTGCTAAGCAAGAAAAGGGATATAAGAATGCACTCCTTCCCTTTAATATGTTCATAATAATAATAATGACGACACCTCCTTGTTGCGTGCGAACGGATACTGTGAAATGTCCCAAATCACAGTGGAATACAAGAGTATGCAAAACAGGTACGTGACATGGCGCACCCATCCGTCGCACTGCGAATGCAGGAATTTTTCCTCACAATAAGTCATTCTTTATAAGTAATCAAATTTTTTCCGAAAGTAAACCAATGATTATTTCCATACTTCATTCCAAAATTAATCCATGCTTTTTAATCACTTGCAGAGACAGCGTAGTTCCACGTTGACGCAGGAGGCATTTGAAAATGTTAAATAAAGCATCAACGTGGAACTACGCTGTCTCTGCAAGTGATTAAAAAGCATGGATTAATTTTGGAATGAAGTATGGAAATAATCATTGGTTTACTTTCTGAAAAAATTTAGCTCACTTATAAAGAATAACTTATTGTGAGGAAAAATTCCTGCATTCGCAGTGCGACGGATGGGTGCGCCATGTCACGTACCTGTTTTGCATACTCTTGTATTCCACTGTGATTTGGGACATTTCACAGTATCCGTTCGCACGTAGCAAAGTGTCGTCATTATTATTATTATGAACATATTAAAGGGAAGGAGTGCATTCTTATATCCATTTTCTTGCTTAGACTGTTAGACTTGGCATCTTTTGGCGTGTTTCCCCTGAGTTTTTGCTTTCTGACCTCCCGGTTTTGACTCTGTTGGTACTGGCTTAGTGTTTCTGTGCACTTTTCTCACTGTTGATCAGTGGTAAAGTGCAAGTGCTCCTGTGGTAAAATCCATTATGGATTGGTGTTTCCATGATTGGCCTATTTGATTTATGTGTCAGTCCCTAGTAAAGTGCACTGAGTGTGCCAGGGTCGGTAAATCAAATGCTGTTAGTGGGCTGCAGCACTGGATTGTGCCACCCACACAAACAGCCCGTAAATGTAACTCTGGCCTGCCATTGCAGAGCCTGTGTGCAGTCTGGGACTGCCATGGCGACTTGGTAAGTGCACACACTTGCCAGGCCCTAAACCTTCCCTTTTCTACATATTAGTCACCCCTAAGGTAGGCCCAAGGTACCCCTATGGGCAGGGTGCATTGTATGTGAAAGGTAGGACATGCCCTGAAGTGTGTGGTATGTCCTGATAGTGAAATACTGCCAAATTTGTTTTTCACTATTTCAAGGTTATCTGTTCCCATAGGCCAGAATGGGGAGTTAGTTTATAAGATCTTACAAACATAACTGACCCCGGGAACAAGATAGGAAACTAAAGTTTAGTAAGCCTGAAATCAGAATCTAAAGATGCCTCTTTTAGTGAAGGTGATTTTTACAATCTGTGTTTGAAAATACCACTTTTAGAAAGTAGGTATTTTCTTGCTCAGCCATCCAGCAGGCCTCTGCTGGGTTTGTGGATTGACTGTCTGGATCTTGGATGACAGGGGCTGGGGAGCAGGAGTGGCTCTGGATAGTCTAGGTGGGTCAGGAAAGGGCTGAATAGACCTGGGTGGCATTTAGAGTAGGGGGAGGAGATTTCCTTGCACCTGAATGGGCCTGGTCTGCCTCTGACAATGCCATCTCCACCTCCTGCCAGGAAGCCACACCAGAGAGGGCAGTACTGGTTCTGGCTTGGCACAGGTACTCTCTGCCTGAGAGGACAAAGGATTTTGTGGTATAAATATTGGGGCCGAAACCCCTGAACTTTAGAACTCTTTCGGACCAAGAAGACTGCCAAGAAGAAGAGCTGGAGAAGCTGTGAGGAGGAACTACCACTTTGCTGTGTGCTTTGCTGTGTTGGCCTTCAGTGGCTGCTTCTGTCTTGGGCAGTGAAAGGACTGGACCGATCTTTCTGCAATCTACATGGTGAGTTTCTCAAAGGGCTTGAGGTAGAGCTTGCCCCCTGTTCAAGAAGTCTCAGGAACAGCAAAGACTTAAAGCTCTTCTGCCCTCAGCACCGGGAACTATGTGTTTTGTGCTGCAACAGAAGAAAAAGAAACCCGACACCGTCTACAATGCCGCTGCCAACTCCGTGTCCTGAAGGCACCGCAGAGGGCACCGCCGCAATGCCGCACTGCGACCCTGGTCTCACCGATGACGCCTGCTGATGCCGCCACCGAGCCGCTGCTCGCATCGCGACCTGTGGGCACCGCACTCCGCACCGCCTCGCTTCACGACGATGCCTTGGTATCCCCGACGATGCCGCTCCACGCCAAAATCGATGCCGCTGCTTGCACCGTGGTTCGAGGGCACCGCTCATAAAGTTACACAATGCACCGCCCTCATCCCGCACCGCAGCCTTGGCCTACCGATGCCGGCGCCATCAACTCCAGTTCGTCAGCAGGCAACAGCGCTTCAGCAACGACAACACCGCTGCTTGCACCTTGACCTGCCAGCACCGTGACGAGCACCGCAGTTACTTTGCACCACGACCCTGGTCTCACCCAGGACGCCGCCACCGATCCGCTGCCCGCACCGCGACCTGAGGGCACCGCACGCTGCACTGCTGCACTTCGCACCGCAGCACCCGATGCCTGCCAACGCCAGCGCTCCTGACTTCAACCGCGAGGAGTTCGGTCTGCAACCCGTGTGACTTCAAGTCCCCGACGACTCCTGCACAGACCTCCGGAATCCTGTGATCTTCAATGTATAGACTTACATAAAAGCAGTGTCCCAACTCGTGCCTATGAAGAACGTTCCTTGGAATACAACTAACGTCCATGGGTTCCTCAACTGTTTTTTTATTGGGAGAGGACCGAGAAATGTGTCCCCATTCACCACAGTCAAAACATTGGGGATTTTTAAAGGAGTTTGGCATAGTTCGATAGGTCCTAACTTTGGAAGGGCTTGTGACAATTTTGTTAGGTCTTTTCTCATTCTTGAGAGGAGCCTGACCTTCCCACTCGGTTAGGTTCTCTGACGTTTAAGTGCGGATGGGATTTGGAAAAAGTTGTGGCCATCTCTACGGTTTGTTCTAAGGTTAGGCCTGTATGTTGTTTGACCCATTTGTGTGTTGCTAGGTTTAAAGCCTCTAGATATTGTGCCAAACAAATCAAATTCATGATTTCTTTGTTGGTGTGCTCAAGGGGTCTGAGCCATTTATCTGCAGCGAATTTACGTTTTCACAAACAGTTTTGGGATTATTCCTTGCTATGCTGTATTCCTTTCTAAACTTCAGGCGATAGGCTTCTGTGTCCAATCCCAGGTGGTCCAATATGGCATTTTTTACTTCTTCATAGGAAGTCGTACCATAAGGATTGGTTATCTGGTAGGTGGCCTGTGCTTCACTGACTAGTAATGGAACCAGCAAGAAAGGCCATTTGTTAGAGGGCCAGGCACAAGCCCTAGCAGCCGTCGCAAAATTGATAAGAAAGGCATCTGGGTCTTCCCCAGGGACATATTTCCGTAATTATATGTGGGGGCCTGTGGACGAGGTGTGAGTGGCAGAGAGGTTGGATGTTAATTGAAATTGATCTTCAGCAACCTTGTGGAGACTAGCCACTTGCAACTTCACAGTGTCCTTAAAGGTTTTGCGGTCCGCCTTGGCGGAAAACATTTGTCTTTCGAGGTTTCTCCATTTTTATCACTGGTCTAATATGCACGCATTCTCCACCACTTGTCGGTTGCGGGTGAATATGAACACAAATAGAAAAAATTGAGTTCTAGGGTTTTATTGTCACCTAATTATTTTCTCCAGAATTTCACACAGGTATTAACTAAAGTTTTCTTTCTTTTAGGGTCGGTCCCGGCAGAGTCTCCGGCCCGCAATCAAGATTCCCCCGGAAAAAAGAATGAACCCCAGGGTAAGTTGTGTCTTTTTTACCCTATTGAATAAGGATAGACTACTCACCAAGGACTAAGTCACCCGTGTGTCTGTACTTTCTATAAAAACAAAAACAAAGAAGGACGAGTGGTTTGTCACTTTCTTAAAACAAGTACTAATTTGTTAAGTCACAAGAGAAGAAATAAATAAATAAGAGTCTCTGCTGGGTACAAATAAAAAAAATGGCTTCGCTGAAGAACCTGAAACCATTTTGGTGAGGGTAGAAGAGAAAGAGAAAAAAAAAAGAATTGGAAAACGTGAGGAACTTGTAGAAGGTTAAGTTTTTCTCCCCTCTCGTTTTCCCCAAATCCGGCAGCGTAGCTGGATAAGTCAAGTTTCTCCGGAAAAGTGGCGGGGCGACACGCCGTTTTGTGGGCTCGGTCCTAGTCTTCCACTTGCCGATTCCAAGAAGTTGCTTATCTTCTCTTCACAGCTGTTACCAGGGCTCGAATTTGCTATCCAGCTTCTAGCAGCTACAGGGATTGAATTGCTGAAACCCCGGGTCCTTCCTCTCTGCCAACGTCGAGAAAGGAAACAGGTCGGTCTCGGCTCCTGGCAGCCTGGGGTATTCTCGATTGGCATGGTTCTCACTTCGGATTAGTTTCTTCTTCTTTGTCCTCTTGTTCTGGATGATGGTCCTTAAAACGACTGAGTTGTTCCCTGATTGTCTCTAAGGGGGTCTCATGACTGAAATCATCCAGTTGAACTGATGTTATCATTTCCTCTTCCGGTGTGGCCGAAGAATGGCAGCTCGGCTGCGGGGGAAAAGAAGAGGGTTCAGGTAAGTCTTGCTCATATAGAACGTCCCAGGGAATGTTACTTTCTCCTTCCGATTCACTTCCTGTTCACAGCAGGCTGGTAAAATATTGGCCAGGTGGCAACCGTAGTCATCAGGGAATCGCTTTTGTGAGTTGAAAGAAGGGCAATAGTGAGGTTGTCGAGACAAAATCAAACATGGACAAAGCAAATGTTATGCCACGTATAGTGAAGAGGTATTGTCAATTTTCACTGACACACACACACACAATAGGTAGAGCACTACATTAGCAGTGTGGACAGCAAGAAAAAAGGGGGCACTGTGGGGGTGCTTTATCTATCCCAGGCTAATGGCCAATGTAATGGATCTTATCCAATTAAACGTGCAAGAATAGATGACTATACCTGCACGGTAGACATTCTAACTTGTGACGTGCAGATTGCACACTGATCTCTACAGCAAGTGATTAACCCACTGACCTATGTTATTGGCTTGTCTAACCTCGATCTCTGCAAAGTCTGTACTAAGTCGTCCCACAGTGCCCTGACACTGGAGTAGGTGTTATATGCTTTTGTGGTACTACTCCCTATCTCTTGAAACTGGCTTCTGGCTTTTTAATTCTAGTGCAGAGAAAGGGTTGCTCTCTCTCTCTCTCTCTCTCTCTCTCTCACTCTCTCTCCTCGCTCTCTCTCTTTCTCTTTCTCTCCCTCTTTCTCTCTCTCACTCTCTCTCTCTATCCCTCTGTCTCCAAGAGTTAAGTTAATTAATTACCACAAAATTCGGAAAGGCCATACACCCATATGCTCACATCAATATCCACCCATACAAAAAGCAAATTGCTCACACCATTCTCTCACCATCAGTCTTGTACAATACTACTGACTCTCACCACCAATGTTACATCTCCCAATATTTATCATCCACCATAAAAAGGCAGGGTGACTAAAGATGTTTTGCTATATAGGGATGAAATATGAAGTGAAGTTTGTAAGAACATGAAGTTAAAAAGTATGAGGTGGCAAAAGGGGGAGTTGTGTGGGTCTGGGCTAATACGGTTAAATGAAGTGGTGTTGTGTAGTTCCTACTAATCTTTAGGATCTGCACATTGTTTGGACAACATAAACTAAGGGCTTGTTGCCTAGACCGATTCCGGACACCCCACAGGATATGTTGGCCTATAGACCAGTTAGCTTGCAGTGCCACTGCAAGCCGCAATAACTTATCAAGGAGCGAACAGTTTCTGGCAACCACTGAACATGACAACCCTAACCCCTAAGGAATCGTGGAAACAGTGCAGAACCTTTCGCTAGGTCACTCGTGCTCACTTGTTCTCAGAGAAATATACGGAGAATACACAGTGGGACGTTTTCAATAATATTTATTGAACCAACATTATTCTTGCACGAAATACGTGTGCTGCAAAGATTAGGATACAGAAGCAAATAAAGGAGATCACAAGCACCAAGATAGTAAACAGTAGATACATTTCTACCATGGAGCTGAAGCAATGAGTATATGCAGGCTTATATGCAAAATGGTAATATAACGTACTCCTACGATGCAAACCCTACTCTAAGTGCACCTAGAGTATGTGTAGGTGTAGAGCCAACAATCCTCCCTAGGGACGATTCAACCCCATTACCTGATGGTAGAGTGTGAAGGACCCCGTCTTGGTCTCGAGTTGGACACCCCTCACGGAACGCCAGACCGGTGCATGGTGATTTCTCAGCAGGCATGGACCTTCAGTGTCAGTAGAAGTGCCTCCTCTACCAATCTATAGAGATGCATATTATTTATACTAAAAAGCAACCTTCGTGTTGTGCATGCTAGATTAGTGATGTTATGGATATATGGATAGCTCTGTCACCCCGTGGATGGAGCTAGGAAGATTTTTGTACCTAGTGCGTAAAGAGGCTTAGTACATGATGTTCAGTGCATCGTGACAATGTTGTGCGAAGCTGGATGTATAAACAAAGGAGTTTGGCGAAACAAATCCAACATTGTCGTGCATGCAAATGTGTGCAAAAGGTCACTGCTGAAACGTTATTTTCCAGGACAATATAAGGAATAAACTGCCTTGCTACATGTGCCTAAATCGGGAATATAGCACTCACTCCTCATCATAGGAGTCGATATATAAAAGCTTTCTAAATAGACAGTATACATTTAAATAAAAGGGTAACAACTAAGGTTAACATTGTCTAAAAGCAAGCTTCCCCTTTAAAATATACTAAAAAGCCTTTAAGTCATTATACTGTTTGAAATCCTAAGCCATGGTGCCTAGAAAAGGAAAAATAAAACAAAAATGTTTCTGTCGAATTTAGTTTATAAAACAAGTCGAATTGTTCCCACATGGATAAGGCCAAATATTTCATGTGTTCCAGGTGTCAGACTGTTAGACTTGGCATCTTTTGCCGTGTTTCCCCTGAGTTTTTGCTTTCTGACCTCCCGGTTTTGACTCTGTTGGTACTGGCTTAGTGTTTCTGCGCACTTTTCTCACTGCTGATCAGTGGTAAAGTGCAAGTGCTCCTGTGGTAAAATCTGTTATGGATTGGTGTTTCCATGATTGGTCTATTTGATTTATGTGTAAGTCCCTAGTAAAGTGCACTGAGTGTGCCAGGGCCTGTAAATCAAATGCTGTTAGTGGTCTGCAGCAATGGATTGTGCCACCCACACAAACAGCCCGTAAATGTAACTCTGGCCTGCCATTGCAGAGCCTGTGTGCAGTCTGGGACTGCCATGTCGACTTGGCAAGTGCACACACTTGCCGGGCCCTAAACCTTCCCTTTTCTACATATTAGTCACCCCTAGGGTAGGCCCAAGGTACCCCTAAGGGCAGGGTACATTGTATGTGAAAGGTAGGACATGCCCTGGGTTGCCAGAGTGGGCATGCTTGTCTACTCGGTCAATGGCAGCCAGAAAGGGTGACCAGAAGGACTTGGAGGCTGAAACAGTGGCCCAAGTCCCTGCCAAGAGAAAGGGCAAGGGGTGTGGGAAACCGGCCCCTGAAGTTCCCATGGACCGGGAGGAGGCAGACCTTGAGGGGGATGCCCCGGTGCCTACAGGGGAGCAGGTAGCTGAACTGGGGGACATCTCTGAGCTGACCCATTGGTAGCAAGAAGGGGGACCCACCAGGGAGGAATTCTGCACGGAGCAGAAAGAATGCCCTTCTCTAGAGGGTCTGCTGCGGCAGGCTGCAGCCCAGGCATCTGGTGATCAGTCCGGATCACATTGGTCTCCTGTAAAGTGAGCCTAAGGTCGCTGAGCATGGGTCAGCCCATGTGCTGGTGGTACCCCAGTGCTTCAGGACCTTCCTACTGGGTCTGGCTCATGATGTGCCTTTGGCAGGACATTTGGGGCAGGACAAGACCTTTGACAGGCTTGTCACTCACGTCTTCTGGCTCCAAATGCTAAGGCAGTCAGATGGACATTGCAGGTCTTGCCAAACTTGCCAGGCAAGTGGTAAGAGTAGGAGGAAGGTCAAAGCTCCTCTCCAACCTTTTCCAGTTGTTGGAACACCCTTTGAAAGGGTAGGGATGGACATTGTGGGGCCACTGGATCCCTAGACAGCCATGGGCAACAGGTACATCCTGGTCTTGGTGGACCATGCCACCCGTACAAGGAGACAATCCTTCTCAGGACAACAACAGCGCCAGTGGTGGGCCGGGCGTTAATGAGGATCTTTTCCCGCGTGGGATTCCCCAGAGAGGTGGTTTCTGACAGGGGCACCAATTTCATATCCAAGTATTTGACATCTCTGTGGAAGGAGTGTGGTGTAACGTATAAGTTCACCACCCCTTACCACCTACAAGGTAACAGTCTGGTAGAGAGATTCAACCAGACCTTGAAGGGCATGATTAAGGGTCTAACAGAACCCATGAGGCGTAAGTGGGACGTCCTCTTACCATGCCTTCTCTTTGCATACAGGGAGGTGTCACAGAAGTCTCTTGGGATCAATCGCTTTGAGCTTCTGTATGGTCACCCTGTGAGAGGGCCTCTGAGTTTGGTAAAGGAAGGCTGGGAGGCAGCTCCCAGGAAATCTCCCCAGGATGTGTTTAGTTACATGCTGGCCTTCAGAAACCAAACAGGCAAACCTAGAAGCAAGCCAGGAAGAAATGAAGAAGTGGTATGACCAGAATGCCACTCTGGTCGAATTTCAACCTGGGCAAAAAGTGTGGGTCATAGCCCCAGTGGAACCTTGTGCCTTGCAGGACAAGTGGACTGGGCCATTTGAGGTGGTGGAGCGCAAAAGTTATGTCACCTACCTGGTGGATTTGCAGACTCCAAGGAACCCTTTGAGGGTCCTGCATGTGAACCGCCTCAAACCCCACTTCGAGAGGTCCGAAGTGAGCATGCTGTTGGTGACAGATGATGGGGTGGAAGAGGAGAGTGAACCTCTCCCTGACCTCCTGTCTACCAAGGAGCATGATGGGTCAGTGGAAGGTGTGATCCTCTCCCCTACACTGACCCCAGAGCAGCAGAGCGACCGTCACCAGTTGTTGGGACAGTTTGCCCCACTGTTCTCTCTGACCCCAGGTGTTACTCACTGGTGTACCCATGACGTGGATACCGTTGGCAGCCCTCCTGTGAAGCACAAAATTTACAGGTTGACTGACCGAGTCAGGGCCAGCATCAAAGAGGAGGTCTCTAAGATGCTAGCGTTAGGGGTTATCGAGCCCACCAACAGTCCTTGGGCCATCCCAGTGGTCTTTGTCCCAAAGACTGTTGCACCGGGTGCCACTCCAGAACTGCAGTTTTGTGTGGACTACCGTGGGCTCAACGCCGTCACCAGAACTGATGCGCACCCCATCCCCAGAGCTGATGAGCTCATTGATCGGTTGGGAGCTGCCAAGTTCCTAAGCACGTTTGATTTAACGTCTGGGTACTGGCAGATTGCCTTAACCGATGGGGCCAAGGAGAGGTCAGCATTCTCAACCCCAGAAGGACATTACCAGTTCTGGGTGATGCCCTTTGGGTTGAAGAATGCCCATGCCACCTTTCAGAGGTTGGTCAACCAGGTGTTGGCTGGACTGGAGGATTTCAGTGCCGCATACCTGGATGACATCGCAGTGTTCAGTTCTAGCTGGGAAGAACACTTGCAGCACCTCGGTGAAGTGTTGAGGGCTCTGCAGAGGGCAGGCCTCCCGATCAAGGCCAGCAAGTGCCAGATCGGGCAGGGTTCAGTGGTGTACTTGGGACACCAGGTAGGAAGTGGCCAGGTGGCGCCCCTACAACCCAAGATTGACACCATTCTGGCTTGGGAGCCCCCCAAGACCCAGACAGAGGTGAGAGCTTTTTTAGGCCTCACCGGGTACTACAGGAGGTTTGTTAAGGGGTATGGCACTATTGTTGCCCCCTTAACAGAGCTGACTTCCACGAAACAGCCCAAGAAGGTGATCTGGACTGAGTCCTGCCAGAAGGCTTTTGATGCCCTGAAGGCCGCCATGTGCACGGCGCACGTGCTCAAGGCACCCGACTCTCCAAGGAATTCGTCGTGCAGACTGACGCTTCAGAGCATGTTGTGGGAGCGGTGCTCTCACAACTGTACAAAGATGGCCTAGACCAGCCTGTAGTCTTCCTTAGCAGGAGACTACTCCCCAGGAAACAGAGGTGGAGTGCCATAGAAAGGGAAGCTTTTGCTGTGGTCTGGGCACTGAAGAAGCTGAGGCCCTACCTGTTTGGGACTCACTTCTGGGTTCAGACAGACCACAGGCCCCTCAGATGGTTGATGCAAATGAGGGGTGAGAATCCAAAACTGCTGAGGTGGTCCATCTCCCTACAAGGAATGGACTTTACTGTGGAACACCGCCCTGGCACAGAACACGCCAATGCAGGTGCTATGTCCAGGTTCTTCCGCCTTAGTGATGAGGACTCCCAGGCGGTTGGGTAGTTCTCCCTACTTTCAGCTGGAGGGGACATGTGTTAGACTTGGCATCTTTTGGCGTTTTTCCCCTGAGTTTTTGCTTTCTGAGCTCCCGGTTTTTACTCTGTTGGTACTGGCTTAGTGTTTCTGCGCACTTTTCTCACTGCTGATCAGTGGTAAAGTACAAGTGCTCCTGTGGTAAAATGTGTAAAGGATTGGCGTTTCCATGATTGGCCTATTTGATTTATGTGTCAGTCCCTAGTAAAGTGCACTCAGTGTGCCAGGGCCTGTAAATCAAATGCTGTTAGTGGGCTGAAGCACTGTATTGTGCCACCCACACAAACAGCCTGTAAATGTAACTCTGGCCCACCATTGCAGAGCCTGTGTGCAGTCTGGTACTGCCATGTCGACTTGGCAAGTGCACGCACTTGCCAGGTCCTAAACCTTCCCTTTTCTACATATTAGTCACCCCTAAGGTAGGCCCAAGGTACCCCTATGGGCAGGGTGCATTGTATGTGAAAGGTAGGACATGACCTGATGTGTGTGGTATGTCCTGATAGTGAAATACTGCCAAATTCGTTTTTCACTTTTGCAAGGCTATCTGTTCCCATAGGCCAGATTTGGGAGTTAGTTTATAACATCTTATAAACATAACTGACACCGGGAACAAGATATGAAAATAAAGTTTAGTATGCCTGAACTCAGGGCCTGATTCACAGAACTAACTTACGTCAAAAGCGTAAAGTTAGTACTTTTTGGTATTCACAGAATACACTTACTCATTTTGGTATTCACAGAATGAACTTACTCATTTCGGTATTCACAGAAGTTAGTAGTCCTAACTTTAGGACTCCTAAATGCCTTCTATGAATAACAAAAGTCTTAAAGTTAGGATTTTTCTCAGTTTAGGAGTAGTAAAGTTAGGACTCCTAACTTTAGGACTCCTAAATGCCTTCTGTGAATACCAAAAGTCTTAAAGTTAGGATTTTTCTCAGTTTAGGATACTCCTAAACTGAGAAAAATCCTATCCTAAACTGAGAAAAATCCTAACTTTAAGACTTTTGGTATTCACACAAGGCATTTAGGAGTCCTAAAGTTAGGACTACTAACTTCTGTGAATACCGAAATGAGTAAGTTCATTCTGTGAATACCAAAATGAGTAAGTGTATTCTGTGAATACCAAAAAGTACTAACTTTACGCTTTTGACATAAGTTAGTTCTGTGAATCAGGCCCACAGAATCTAAAGATACATCTTTTAGTGAAGGTGATTTTTACATTCTGTGTTTGAAAATACCACTTTTAGAAAGTGGGTATTTTCTTGCTGAGCCACGCTGGGTTTGTGGATTGACTTTCTGGATTTTGGATGACAGGGGCTGGGGAGCAGGAGTTGCTCCAGATAGTCTAGGTGGGTCAGGAAAGGGCTGAATAGACCTGGGCTGCATTTAGAGCAAGGGAGGAGATTTCCTTGCACCTGAATGGGCCTGGTCTGTCTCTGACAATGCCGTCTCTACCTCCTGCCAGGAAGCCACACCAGAGAGGGCAGAACTGGTTCTGGCTGGGCACATGCAATCTCTGCCTGAGAGGACAAAGGATTTTGTGGTATAAATATTGGGGCCCAAACCCCTGAACTTTAGAACTCTTTTGTACCAAGAAGACTGCCAAGAAGAAGAGCTGGAGAAGCCGTGAGGAGGAACTACTACTTTGCTGGGTGCTTTGCTGTGTTGGCCTGCAGTGGCTGCTTCTGTCTTGGGAAGTGAAAGGACTGGACTGAACTTTATGCAATCTACTTTGTGAGTTTCTCCAAGGGCTTGAGGTAGAGCTTGCCCCCTGTTCAAGAAGTCTCAGGAACAGCAAAGACTTCAAGCTCTTCTGCCCTCAGCACTAGGAACTGTGTGTTCTGTGCTGCAACAGAAGAAAAAGCAACCTGACCCGACGCCATCTACCACGCCGCTGCCGACTGCGTGTCTTGAAGGCACCGCAGAGGGCACCGCCGCAGTGCTGCACCGTGACCCGGGTCTTACTGACGACGCCTGCTGATGTTGCCACCGAGCCGCTACTCGCACTGCGACCTGTGGGCACCGCACTCCGCACCGCCTTGCTTCACGACGATGCCTTGGTATCCCCGACGACGACGCTCCACGCCGAAATCGACGCAGCTGCTTGCACCGTGGTTCGAGGTCACCGCTCGTAAAGTTACATGACCCACCCCCCTCATCCCGCACCGCAGCCTTGGTCTACTGACGCCGGCGCCATAGACTCCAGTTTGTTTGCCGACAACAGCGCTTCAGCAACGATGACGCTTCTGGTAGCTACGTGACCTGCCAGCACCGCGACGAGCACTGCATTCACTTTGCACCGTGACCCTGGTCTCACCAACGACACCATCTTATGCCGCCACCGAGCCGCTGTTCGCACCGCGACCTGAGGGCACCGCACGCCGCACTGCTGCACTTCGCACTGCAGCACCCGACGCCTGCCGACGCCAGCGCTCCTAACTTCAACTGTGAGGAGTTCGATCTGCAACTCGTGTGACTTCAAGGGCCCGACGACTCCTGCACCGACCTCCGGAACCGATGCCTGCAGACGCCGTGCTTTCAGAAGCTCAACGAGAGGTCGCCGATGCCCTGCATTTCTACATGTACTGTTTTGCTGGTCTTCTCGACACCGTATCTGGCCAGCGACGCCGCGGTCAGCCAGAACTGTTTGGATTTGTTTGTTCACGACGCCGTGATAGCCCCAGAGGGAGTTATCGACTTCAAGGAAAGAATTTTCAAGGTTATTTTGATAACTGAAGATTTCTAAGTACTGTATTGTGGATTTTTATCGTTTTTGGATATTTTTCTAAACTGGTGTGGTGTCATTTTGTAGTCCTTACACTGTATTACTGTTGGTTATGTGCAAATGCTTTACACACTGCCTCTAAGATAAGCCTGACTGCTCATGCCAAGCTAACAAAGGGGTGAGCAGGGGTTATTTTAGGAGTGTAACTCCCTTATCCTGATTAGGAAGTAGGGTCCTTATTTGGACAAAGGTACTTACCTCCGCCAACTAGAGACCCCCATTTCTAACACAGACCAACATTGTTGTTGTCCATAACCGCAGATGAACATCCTAGAGGCGCAGCCCAGGGTGGCTCAAGAAAGGCGTTCATCAGCAATGGAAGACGATGGGGACAATATTACCCATTGCCCATAAATGGTCCAGCCATACATCAATGTCCAATGGCGCAACCAGTTGTGATCCTAGGCATATGTCTTCATTGTCACAAAGCAGGCAGTAGAATTCAGTTTGTATGCAGTTAAGACAAACAGGCCTGAAGGACAAGAACGAGTGCTCGTCCAGTTCTCAAAGTCGAAGTGTGCCAAACATGTGAACCATGTGCTCACTACATCGTAGCAACAGCAGTGCTGTCTCCATTCCGAATCGAACTGGGACTTCCATTGCGGATTAGGAAAAATAAAATCAGGTTTCCTGGCAAAGGGAGCCCTCCAAAAAAGCTTTCCAGCATGGAGTGTATGAATGATGGCATAACTCCAAAGATTGTCTGAAATGTGCTAAGCAGTTCAGAGCCGATATATTTAAAAAAAACTTCACTTTTCCTCTCATATCAGAAATGTTAAATATACGATGGACTAGATCCCCTAAATGCAGCAGGAAGTTACTGTGGAGTAGTGTTTGTATCTCCGACCTTGCAACCTGGAGGTCAGCCACTTGCAGGACGCTATGAATACGAACTTTCACGTCCGCCCGTCAACATTTAGCGGCTGCACACCAGCGTGCACTTAGGCATCGGGTTATTCAGCATTTCTGCCATGTCAGTTCCCCTTTTTCATAGCGGCATTCTTTCCCGCACTTAACACTGACAGGACAGGTCTGTGGATGGTGTCTCTGCCTCTCTAAAAGGTAATTGGTCTAAATTTTCAATGTGCAGCATGGTGTAATTCACATCTCTGCGTGCCATAGCTATCTGTCTTTCCGTCAGATCATATTCAGAAAACTGACTGGTAGTTGCGATGTAATGCCACGACACATCGCCAGAACTTAGTGTTTGCAACGTCCAGCTCAGCATTACGATGGAACATAATTATGACTGTCCATGTTGTAAAGTAGACATGTCCCGCTGTAGTATGTCAACTGCAGAAGACACAATGCTGCCCAGTGAATACATTTTGGATGATAAAGTGGTCATGCTGTTGTCAACTATATCCAAAGCCTTTTCCATATTTACCCTGTGGATCTCGCGCAATCTCTCTGCAGCTTCCTGCTGAGAATTCTTCCATAGCTTGTATATTCCATACAAGAAGTGCTTTTGACGTGGGGTTCTGGGACCTAGTAAGAAATCCCTGATATCCAGGTCATCAGACAGAAGGGACAAGTGTTGTTTCAGCTGCGAAAGATGTTGAGGTCTTTAGCCACTCTAGGCATAACTTCTCAACACTATATGATGTCACCACCCCTGCGTGTTCTGTTTGTACATAGCGTAGGTCAAGCCTGTTTATCTTAAAACCTCCTGTTTTCCCCAGGAATCTAGACTGACCTCCGTCCGTGTCTAGAGGCCAAACCAACCAATCCTTCTGATCAGGGCCTGATGTATTGTATGATCCATTGCAGAGTATGGCATCCAATGTATCCTCACTGTACGTTGTGTATTGTAACCAATTTTCAAAGGGTGCAAATGTGGGAATGTGAGGTATGTTCAAATACTTTGTCTTAGCAAAACCAAGTCAGGAAGTCTGTTGCACTGTTTTATTCAGGAAAATCATTTGATGTGGTATGAGGCGTGCTCTAAATAAGGCCTCTTGTCCCTGAACCTGCCAATCTTTTATTCCCCAGACAGATTTTGTGTCTATTGTGTCTTTCCAAAAGTCGAAACCTTGTGTGGACAATTTGGAAATAAAGGAAGCAGAGTAAGTCAGATTGGTATTTGTGAGCATATTCTTTTTTGCAGGTGTAGGTGCAAGCCTGTAGTAATAAGAGGCTGGGTCTGATGTGTCAAAACCAGAAAAATATGCAAACTTCTGTGCAAATGTTTTTGACCTATCTTTCGGCAGTGTTGGGCAATGTTCCCATTGGGTGTAGCTGTAAACAGCACATGGGATACTAGATTTATGTAAAAAATGGTGACCATAGTGTTGATAACAGAACATGTCTCCAAAATTACTCGTGCCATTGTACAATTCATCATTATAAAATGCTGCCGATTGCTTTAGATCTGTTAAACAAATATGGAATTTGCAAAAGTTGAATAGGATCATATACATCATACGATACCCTGTCCCATACTATTCCATCTGGAACTGGAATCGCTATAATGTTCACCAGGGACAGGTCCCTTAGTTCACATTGCGATGATGCATGTGGTTTTAGAACTAAGTTCACAAGTTGGACGGCAGAACATTCTGGGAGACAATGTCCATTCAGAAGTATAAAAAAGACACTCACCAAACCAATCCAAAGTACCATGAAAAGTAATCCAATTGTAATCCAGAGATGTATCCAGGGGGCAACAAGGTATATATTATTCAGGCAAAGATAGAGATAACAAACTCGTAGCTTGAAAGGGAGTGGCGGTGTTGGCAATTCAGGTTCACTGGGATCTGATGAAAAATCGTCATAATGAACGAAGTAGCCAGACTCTGTTTGTTCTATTTTTGGCAGCTTAGCAGGTTCTGTGGAACTGGAGATGACTCGATCTGTGGCATGTTGACATAGGCGTCGTCAATTTTTTTACTTTAAATTTCTGTACTTGTTGACTGTCCTCTCATTTTCTGCAATAGCTTCTCTTTGAAAAGTGGAGTCTTCAGTTGTTATTAAAGCTTCCATCTTAACTTCCTGTAAGGTGGAGAGAGGAGATCATCGGCTACCCAGGAGCCCACCTGGCCTAATGTTGAGAATTGGCTACATAGTGTGCTTTCATCAGATCATTGAAGACAAACATTTTGTCTCAGCAACTGGCAAGAGGCGGAAGAAGTAGAGTTCTGGTACCTTCAACAGCCAGGACAGGTACAGGCTCTCTGCAAGATGGCACAAATTCGTTCTTGCCATGTATTTTTTTCTCTGACCAGGTCCCCAATTTTTGGGACCCAGGCAGGTCCTGCTGATACTGCTTTCACTTCTCCAGTGGCGGTGTGTTTCACTTTGATGTTGCTTTGTAAACCTCTGTCTTCTTTTAGGTGCTGTAAATCATCCAAATGATCGTTAAGGTCAAATGGAGTTTTAGCCGCCACTTTGCTGACACTATCGAGGTCTGAGACCCATATTCTCACCCCAAACAGGATCTAAGAGGGTTTACAACCCCCCAGGGATTTACTTGGCATGTTGTTAAGTGCCCTCTGGACCCCATATAGGTGATTGACTCAACTTTCACCCGAGCCTAATACCCTAGCTGTTAAGGATTGCTTTAAGTCCCAGCTCTTCCTCTCAATGAGCAAATTTCACTCGGGATGGTAGAGGGAGGAGTACCGCAAGGCCACACCCAAACTTCCCAGGGGCTTCTTTGTAAGCCTGAGAGCTAAACGCCGGTCCCTAGTTGGAATGTTGTGTGCCAATTGCATATGTCCCGATCAAAGACTTGCAAATCCTTTATAACTGTTCGGGTGTCAGCCAAGCGCTGGGGCCAAACCCATAGGAATCTAAAGCATGAATCCACTGCCACCAAGATGTACTTGTTAGCCCCGTCTGAGTGTAAGGGGCCCCAGTGATCCAAATAGACACAAGCAAGAGGTATGTCTGAGATCAATAAAGGTGATTGCGGTGGTCGTTCTACGTTGGAGCCTTTTATCTGCTGGCAGATGTGGCATTTAAGAACAAAGTCCTTGGTCTGTTTATTGAGACCTGGCCACCAGTAGCACTGCTTCAGTAATGAATCTGTAGCAGTATTCCCTGCATGTGCTGAACCCAGTCCCTCATGTGCTACTAGTATTAATCCTAATATGTGATCAGTGTTTGGTATCACTCTATCTCCCACTCCTGCAATTTGTGCATACGGAATATTTTGTGCATCTAACCCGTAGAAATACTTGAGTGGAAAGCATTTAAGTGGTGCTGAGCTGTTGCGCATGGCATTGACAGCTATCATAGTTGTTCCATCTATTTTCGTGCTAGAGTGAGTGGTTGCAGCAACGGCAGCAGTTCGCACTGTTGCCTTTGCACCTTTATCCTCCATTGAATTCCCTTCAAGGTGAACGCCAACAAGCTGATGACTCAATGTATGAATAACATGAGCCCGTAGCAGGCCTTCTTTCAGCTCTGCCACTTGTTCCCAAAGCATCCTGTGCTTGATTGTACAACCCTTTGAATCTCGAAACCCATTTTGGCCCCATTAGTGAAGATATTCATTCTAAGACTGGACACAGTAAAATGAATCACACAGTATAAGTGTGGGCAATTCGCAATCCGTATTTTGTAGTGCCAGTATCAGGGCTTTATCTGCAGTTGAGGGATCATTTTAAATGGGATCTCATGATGAGGAGACTCATCATCCCACCCAACATGAATGCGGTATAGAGCATGCGCTAAAGCTTATGCCCAGTCCTGCGCGTACACATTTTTTACTGATTCTGCTACGAGGTTGGAGAAAGCAGGTAAAATTAATTCTTTCCCCATTGGGAAATGTATTACTAACTCGGCCACCCAATCTTTTTCTGCCATAAGAATATCGTAACCATGTGTCAGGTCCGCCCAAAAGAGACCCTTCACTTCTCTTTGTATGTCCCCTTCTATTTGAAGATTTATTCTGTGTAAACGATGTGGGACAGTCACTCTCTTATCAGGTGTTTCCACCGTGATATACTCACTCAGCGCTATTACTTCCATAAAATCCATCATGTTCTGACGAGCCGTTGGGACTTCTGCTGCACTGTCCAGCCAGCATGGTCACTGCCCATTCCCCGTTCAGAAGCAGAGTCCTCAGCAGCCTGGGCATCTCTGATCTTTATCCCTCCTACCTTTTTATTCTTATATTGTGGTTTAGTTGATTTTTGTTTATCTTCTTGTTTGATGATGTAGTCTGAAGTGCAATATGTCTCCCTTTTCGGCTTTGTTCACTCTTCGGATCTTTGCTCATCGGTTTGGGGATGGTATACCGAGGTCTTAAGATGTTTCAAATTTAACATAGTACACAATTCCTGCATTAATTTGGATACAAATGGAGTACCCTGATCAGTGAGAATCTCTTTAGGGAACCCCACCCTAGAGAATATTTCAATAAGAACTCAGGCAATATTTCTGGTAGTGGCTGACTTAAGGGGAACCGCTTCAGGATAGCGAGTGGCATAGTTGACAACTACCAAGCAATAATGTTACCCTGTTTTGTTCCTTGGAAGGGACCAATCAGGTACATTCCAATATGCCTGAAGGGTTGTCCTATTATAGATAAGGGTTGGACAGGGACTGCAGGAGTTTTATATGGGTATTTCTGTTGACAGATCTCACAACTCTGGCAATATTTTTTTTATCTCGGTATGAATGCCGGGTCAATAGAAATACCATAAAACCATTTGAGATGGTTTCTCTCGTCCAGTATGGCTGGCCAATAAATGCGAATGGGAGAAAAAAAGAATTTGTTATTTCAATTATTTTGGAACTAGGAGTTGGAGATCTGCCCCTATTTTTGTATTCTATATAGAAGCCCCCTTTTTTTATAAATGGGGTAAACCAAGAACTCATGTTTTCTTCACTCTCTATAGCATTTTCCCAAGCATTTTGTAGAGTACTGTCATTCCTTTGGACAAGATGGAAATCACAATTTATCTGCCAAGATCAGCTGTGAGAAAGGCATTTTGGGATTTTGAATATTTCTCCTTTTTAAATAGAGAAAAAGGCAATAGAGCCTTAAAGTCTGTGATAACTGTCTCAAGTAACAATTCTTCTAGCAGAGTTGGCACGACTCCGGCTTTTATTTTTATCTCTCTACCTGTTTGAGTAGTCACTGTCACCTCACCTATTGGATACTTCCTTATATCTCCATGAACACACCTAATCTCTACTTCCTTATGTGGAAGGTTTTGGGAGAGCTCTATCCATTTCTTTAGGATAACTGACTGACGACATCCTGAATCTAATAAAACCTTAATCCTGTGATTTTGAATGTATAGACTTACATAAAAGCAGTGTCCCAGCTCTTGCATATAAAGAACGTTACTTGGGATACAACTAACGTCTAAGGGTTCCTCAACTGTTTTTTAATTAGGAGAGGACCAAGAAATGTGCCCCCATTCCCCGCAGTCAAAACATTGGGGATTTTCAAAAGAGTTTGGCGTAGTTCGAAAGGTCCTAACTTTGGAAGGTTCCGTGACAATTTTGTTAGGTCTTTTCTCATTCTTGAGAGGAGCCTGACCTTCCCACTTGTTTAGTTTCTCCGACTTTTAAGTGCGGCTGGGCTATGGAAAATGTTGTGGCCATCTCTACGGCTTGTTCTACTGTAAGGCCTGTATGTTGTTTGAGCCATTTTGTGTTGCTAGGGGAAAAGGCTCTAGATATTGTTCCAAACAAATCAAATTCATGATTTCTTCCTTGGTGTTCTCAAGGGGTCTGAGCCATTTATCTGCAGCCAATTTACATTTGAAGGAAAGAGTTTTGGGATTCTCCCCTGCTATGCTGCGTTCCTTTCTAAACTTCAGGCGATAGGCTTCTGCGTCTAATCCCTGGGGGAAACAGCCATCACATCGCATCCATTACAACGCATGTGATTACAACGCGGTCGTTACAATGACCGCGTTGTTACATCACAGTACCTTACAACACAAGTCATTACAACAACTTGATCTAGGAGGCGCTCTAAACTAAGGAATAGTACAATTTACTATTCCAACACCTTCCCTACTGTTGCACACACTTGAGTTGGAATAATAAATTATACTATTCCTAAGTCCAGCATGCCCCCTAGAGCAAGTCGTTGTAACGACTTGCGTTGTAATGATACTGCGATGTAACAACGCGGTCATTGTAACGACCGCGTTGTAATCGCATGCATTGTAAAAGCATGCAATGTAAAGGACTATATTCATCCCTAGTGGTCCAATATGACATTCTTGACTTCTTCATATGAAGTGGTACCATAAGGATTGGCTACCTGGTAGGTGGCCTGTGCTTCCCCAACTAGTAATGGAGCCAGCAAGAAAGGCCATTTGTCAGAGGGCCAGGCACAAGCCCTAGCAGCCCTCTCGAAATTTAAAAGAACAGCATCAGGGTCTTCCCCAGGGACATATTTCTGTAATGATATGTGGGGGCCTGTGGACGATGTGCGAGTGGCACTGAGGTTGGACGTTAATTGAAACTGATCTTCAGCAACCTTGTGGAGACTGGCCACTTGCAACTTCACAGTGTCCTTAAAGGTTTTGCGGTCTGCCTTGGCGGAAGCCATTTGTCTTTCGAGGGCCCATTCTAATTTTCTCTGCCCTTCAATGAGCAGTTGTACCAGGTTCTCCTTTTTTTATCAATGGTCTAATGTGCCTGCATTCTCCACCACTTGTCGGTTGCGGGTGAATATAAACACGAAAAGAAAAAAATTGAGTTCTAGGGTTTTATTGTCACCCAATTATTTCCTCCACAATTTCACACAGGTTTTAACTAAAGTTTTATTTCTTTTAGGGTCCGTCCCGGCGCAGTCTCCGGCCCTCAATCAAGATTCCTCCGGAAAAAAGAACGTACCCAAGGGTAAGTCACGTCTCTTTTACCCTATTGAATAAGGATAGACTAATCACCAAGGAATAAGTCACCCGTGTTCCAGTACTTTCTTTACAAAAAAAACAAAGAAGGAGGGGTGGTGTGTCACTTTCTTAAAACAAGTACTAATTTGTTAAGTCACAAGAGAAGAAATAAATAAATAAGAGTCCCTCTTAGGTACAAATAAAAACAAGCATTTGCAATGCAATAGGTCTCGCATTTTCGAAACTTTGACCTACTGGTAAGGTAAATGATAATGCCTTTTATTATTGTAAATGTGAGACCTATTGCATTGCAAATGCTTGATTTACCATTCACTTCATTGAACAAGCTGGTAGTGGATACCCACTTGCCGGCCCCAGTCGCAGTTCACTGTAGAACATCGAGGTTCTTGCTGCAGTGGTTCTGATGAGTTTAAGCAGTCTGGTTGATGTTTTTTTTTAAAAATATGACTTCAAACACTTGTGGAGCGAATTATTACTTTTTATTTGCACAATTCGTTTTTGATAGAATCTTAATTGTCTTATATGAATTGAAATGCATTCATATTGTCATTATTAGTGTAGCGTACCTTGGCAATATTCAATGGTATTCAAAGTGGCTCATCATACCCAGTGCATTGCGGTTCCTATGACCCTTCATCAGGGGTCTCGACAAGTAAACAATATAAGTGTACTTCAGCACCGCTTCAGTTACCTATGTGCATAAAGTGCATAGTAAAGAAATAAAGTGCAATAAAACATGCTGAATGGCAAGAGCCTGGTGAACAAATCTCATTATTAATGTGGTGGCTTCTCATTGCCGGTCGTCTGCCTCTGGCATGTAAACCACGTATCATGATGTTGTGACTTCACAAAAGTGGCCTCCCCAAATTCTATAGTGGTCTGCTGTTCCACATAAAACATCCAAAAGAAATGCTCGTATGCATGTGCCCCAAACAGCTCTTAGTTCCTCTACTAATGATGCCGAGTTCAACTGTGTGCTCTATTTCCCGCAAGCTAGCTTAGCAGGGAGTTCTGCCGCAAAAGTAGTTTAACTAAAAGTGTACCAACATGAAAACGCCAGTGCTTTTTGGCAAATGGAGAACCCTTTGTCGGAGATTGCGCATCGCCGCCACGCGTCCGTGCCGTAGCACAGAGGCACACATACCACTAAACTATTAACGCATACACACACAAATTTGGGGAGTGCGTTTTGGAACATTGTTAAGCATATTTCGGAGTCTCGTCCATCCTCCACTCACCCATTTAAGATGTCGCTTGAAGATATTGCTCAACTGACAGCAAACAAAGCAGAAACACTGGGCTCAACCGAAACAGCCAATAAGATTCATGGTCTGATCCATGTCACGAAAATTCAGCACCGAATCTGGTACCACAACACAGCTTCTTAAACAGTAGGAATATCCATCTCATAAAGAAATCAATCAGAGGCTGCACGCAGAGGCACAACTAGAGCCAAATTTCAGGGGGGGGGCTAAGAAAAAAATTCGGGGGGGGGGGCTAATTCTTCCAGCCATAGGCAGAATGGAGATGCAGGGGCTCTAAGAAGGGGTGAAAAACAACAAAGCCTCATTAACAAACAAATGGTCTTTTAAAGACCTGTGAAGTACTCAGGTGCAGCTGTGTGTGTGCCCTGGAAGCTGTGTCATCCCGGGCTGCCACACACGACAGGGGGGGCTGAAGCTCTTTGAGCCCAATGGGCGTTGCGCGCCTGGTTTCACGCAACTACATGAATCCTGTACCATAAAGTTAAAAGAATTCCAAGATGGTAATGGATAGCTTTGAGACCCATGCTGTTCTGAAAGAGCCACCAGGTTGGAATTGCAGAGGGAGTATTCAGTGGTAACAACGTCAAGCAGTGAAGGTATCACGTGGTAACGAGGGGGCGAGGAAGCCCCAATCGTTTGTCCTTCATAAATACTGGGAAAAACATAAATAAACGAGAAAACCCATCACCGTGGGCACTGGACACTGCGGACAGCGATCCTTTTTTCAAACACAATGAGCCTTTGTGTACTTGTGCCATCGCCTTGGGAACGTCCTCTGAGACGAGGAGTGCATGGCAGCGGCGTGGGCTCCGAGGAGGCAGCGGTCATTATAATACCCGGATACCGACCCCTTCCTGTCCTGCTGTCCTTGAGCCCAGGCTCGAGATGGAGATGGTTCAGCAGAGGCGGGGATTGTTCGGCAGATGCTAAAGCACAATCAAAACACCTCCAATGAGGTCAAAGTCTATTCTTGTCACTGTGTGTTTCTTCACTTAGCATGAATTACGGGGTCCATGATGTGCCTTTCCTATCTGCCAAGCCTGCACTGCTCCAGTGGCAGCGGTGTGCAGTCAGCCACAGAGCTAGCAGTCAATCCGCAGCCAGCAACAGAGTCGGAGCTGCAGTGAGAGGCAGAGCGCCCGGCCATTACATGAAAGCGCACAACAGGGCACTTCGTAAACAAGGAAGTAGTCCATAAATGAAAAGAAAGCAGCCCAGCAGCGGAGCTAAACTGTAGTTGGTCACTGCTGCTTCCTGCAAAACAGAAGCAAAACGTAAGTGACATATCAGGTCGAAAGCCAACAAGAAGCAAGATAAGAAGAGCAATGCCAGAATTAACCAATGGCAAGCGGCAGGACAAATTACCCTCCATATTCTGTTTACTATAGGTCTTGCGACAGCGCATGCGCTGTCTAGGCCCGACCTAAAAAACTGCTTCCCTGAAGAACCTGAAACCATTTTGGTGAGGGTAGAAGAGAAAGAGAAAAAAAATAATTGGCAAATGTGAGGAACTTGTAGAAGGTTAGGTTCTTCTCCAAATCCGGGCCGGTAGCTGGCTAAGCCACGTTTCTCCGGAAACGTGACGGGGGGACACGCAGTTTTGTGGACTCGGCCCTAGTCTTCCACCTCATGTGGTACTCAGGAACACCGATTCCAAGAAGTTGCCAGTCTTCTCTTCACAGCTGTTACCAGGGCTGGGATTTGCTATCCAGATTCCAGCAGCTACGGGGTTTGGATTGCTGAAACCCTGGGTCCTTACTCTCTGCCAACTTCGAGAAAGGAACATGGTCGGTCTCGGCTCCTGGCGGCCTGGGGATTCTTGATCGGCGTGGTTCTCACTTTCAGATTAGTTTCTTCTTCTTTGTCCTCTGGTTCTGGATGATGGTCCTTAAAAAGACCGAGTTGTTCCCTGATTGGCTCTAAGGGGGTCTCATGACCGAAATCATCTGGTTTAACCGATGTTATCATTTCCACTTCGGGTGTGGTCAAAGAATGGCAGCTGGGCTGTGGGGGAAGAGAAGAGGGTTCAGGTAAGTCTGTATCATATAGAACGTCCCAGGGAATGTTACATTCTCCTTCCGATTCACTTTCCTGTTCATAGCAGGCTGGTAAAATATTGGCCAGGTGGCAACCGTAGTCACCCGGGAATCACTTTCGTGAGTTGAAAGAAGGGCAATTCTGAGGTTATAGACACAAAAACAAACCTGGACAAAGGAAATGTTGTGCCATGTATAATGAAGAGGTATTGTCAAGTTTCACTGACACACACACACAACAGGTACAGCACTACAGCAGCAGTGTAGACAGCAAGAAAAAAGGGGGCACTACGGGGGTAATGGTAATGGTTCTCATCCAATTAAATGTGCAAGAATAGATGACTATGCCTGCACTGTAGACATTCTAACTTGTGATGTGCAGATTGCACACAGATCTCTACAGCAAGTGCTTAACCCACTGACCTATGTTAGTGGCTTGTCTATCTTCGATCTCTGCAAAGTCTGTACTAGGTCGTCCCACAGTGCACTGCCACTGGAGTAGTGGTTACATGCTTTTGTGGTCCTATTTCCTATCTCTTTAAACCGGCTTCTGGCTTTTTAAGTCTAGTGCAGAGAAAGGTTTGCTCTCTCTCTCTCTCTCTCTCTCCTTCCTTCGCTCTTTCTCTCCCTCTTTCTCTCTCTCTCTATCTCTCTGTCTCCAAGAGTTAAGTTAATTATTTACCACAAACTTCAGAAAGGCCACACACCCATATGCTCACATCAATATCCACCCATACAAAAAGCAATTGCTCACGCCATTCTCGCACCATTCGTCTTGTACAATACTGCTGACTCTCATCACCAATGTTACATCTCCCAATATTTATCACCCACCCTAAAAAGGCAGGGGGACTAAAGATGTGTTGCTGTATAGGGATGAAATGATTAAGTGAAGTTTGTAAGAACATGAAGTTAAAGAATATGATATGACAAAAGGGGGAGGTATGTGGGTCTGGGCTAATACGGTTAAATAAAGTGATATCATGTAGTACCTTAGGATCTGCACATTGTTTGGACAGCATAAACTAAGGGCTTGGTACCTAGACCGATTCCCGACACCCCTGCAGGATATGTTGGCCTATGGACCAGCTAGCTCCCAGTGCCACTACAACCTCCCCTAACTTATCAAGGAGCGAACAGTTTCCGGCAACCACTATACATGACAACCCTGACCCCTAAGGAATTGTGGAAACAGTACAGAACGTTTCGCTCAGTCACTCATGCTCACTTGTTCTCAGAGAAATATAAAGAGAATACAAAGTGGGATGTTTTCAATATTATTCCAACATTATTCTTGCATGAAATAAGTGTGCTGCAATGATTAGGAGACAGAAGCCAATAAAGGAGATTACAAGCACCAAGTGAGTAAACAGTAGATGCATTTCTACCATGGTGCTGAAGCAATGAATATATGCAGACTTATATGCAAAATGGTAATCTAACGTACTCCTACGATGAGAACCCTACTCCAAGTGTGCCTAGAGTGTGTGTAGGTATACAGCCAACAATCCTCCCTAGGGATGATCCAACCCCATTAGCTGATGCGAGAGAGTGAAGGACCCAGTCTTGGTCTTGAGTTGGACACACATTACAGAATGTCAGACCGGTGCGTGGTGATTTCCCAGCAGGCAGGTCCCTCTAGTGTCAGTAGAAGTGCCTCTTCTACCAATATTTGGAGATGCATGATGTTCATAATTAAAAGCAGCCTTCGTGATGTGCCTGCTAGATTAGTGATGTTATGGATATATGGATAGTGTTGTCACCCCATGGATTGAGATAGCAAGATTTTTGTAGCTAGTGCGTAGAGAGACTTAGTACATGATGTTCAGGGCATTGTGACAATGTTGTGCGAAGCTGGATTCATCAACAAAATTGTTTCAGAGAAACAAATCCAACATTGTCGTGCATGCAAATTTGTGCAAAAGGTCACTACTGAAACGTTATTTTCTAGGACAATGTAAGGAATAAACTGCCTTGCTACATGTGCCTAACTCGGGAATATAACACCCACTCCTCATCCTAAGGGTCGATATATAAAAGCTATCTAAAAAAGACAGAATAAAAATGAAATAAAAAGGTAAAAACTATGGTTAGCATTGTCTAAAAGTGAGCTTCCCCTTCAAAATATTCTAAAAAGCCTTAAAGTCATTATACTGTTTGAAATCCTAAGCACTCCAAGAGCCATGGTGTCTAGAAAATGAGAAATAAAACAAAAATGTTTTGGTAGAATTTAGTTTATAATACAAGCCGAATTGTTCCCACATGGATAAGGCCAATTATTTCATGTGTTCCAGGTGGCAGACTCAACATTGTTGTTGTCCATAACCACAGATGACCATCCTAGAGGCGCACTTCGAAGCAGATTAATAGAGCAAAAGCGATTCCATCCAATTCCCACAGGAGACACCGAGGGAGAGACTGCATCCTGCATGCGTATCGTGGAGCCGTAGTCCAAGTCACTAGGAGCCAAAGCACCCTAGGGTGGCTCAAGAAAGGCATTCATCAGCAGCGGAAGGCACTGGGGACATCAATACTCATGAGCCATTAACGGGTCCAGTAGTACATCAAGGTCCAATGGCACAACCAGTTGTGATCCTAGGCATATGTCTAATACGCATTGGTTGCCGCAAAGCAGGCAGTAGAATACAGTTTGTATGCAGTTAAGCCAAACAGGCCTGAAGGACAAGAACCAGTGCTCGTCCAGTTCTCAAAGTCGAAGTGTGCCAAACATGTGAACCATGTGCTCATGGCATCGTAGCACCAGCAGTGCTGTCTCCATTGGGAATCAAACTGGGATGTCCTTTGCAGATTAGGAAAAATAAAATCAGGATTCCCTCCAAAAGTAGCAGGACAACAGGGAGCCCTCCAAAAACGCTTCCCAGCACGGAGTGTATGAATGATGGAATAACTCCAAAGATTGTCTGAAATGTGCTAAGCAGTCCAGAGCTGATACATTTAAAACAATGCATTATTCTTCTTGTATCAGAAATGTAAAAGATACGATGGACTAGCTCCCCAAAATGCAGCCGGAAGATAGTGTGGAGCAGTGTCTGTATCTCCGACGAGGACCTTGCAACCTGGAGATCAAATGTCTCTCTGGCCAAAGTTAAGGCCACATTCTGTTGAAAAAGCATGGCTTTCAGTCTGCTAAGCGATTCAAAGCGTATGTTGGAAATATTTATCAAAGGCCACAGCAGTGCCTTCCCTAATTTTGCAGGCAGGTGGAAACAGTACTTGTGTACAACAAGTGACTAAGGAATTAATCGTCACCAGATTAGCGATGCCCGGTTCCATTCCACAGCAACCTTGATCATTCAGCATCAAGTGGCTCCAATTCAAGAGATATTTGAAAACCATACATATTGCAGCAGCTGGGGAACCCTTCAGATAACATGAGAAGTTCGCAAATGAAGCATTACATGCCCCTTGAAGAGAAATGTCCTTGCAAACTAAAGAACCGCTTAGGGCATCCTCACACTCGGAACCACTAAGAAAAACTGCTGTGCCCCCTTTCCTGCACTTAAACCTTGAAAGGCAATTCCCAATATTCATGCACATAACCTTCCCCTAGTGCTTCGTATCTGCCTACCTGTTGTTATTGGAGACAATATTGGAATTTGAAGTCGTGACCGGTAGGGTGATATAACCATGAATAATCCAGTCTGTGGATGGTGTCTCTGCCACAGTAAATGGCAATTGCTCAAATCTTTCAACGTGGAACATGGTGTATTTCACATCTTTGCATGCCATAGTAAGCTGTCTTTCCATCAGGTCATATTCAGAAAACAGAGTGGGAGTGGTGATGTAACACCACGGCACATGGCCGGAACGTACTGTTTGCAACGTCCAGCTCAGCATTACCATGGAATGCAGTTGTGACTGTGCATGCTGTAAAATAGACAAATCCTGCTGTACTATGTCAATTTCAGAAGACATAATGTTGCCCAGTGAATACATTTTGAATGTTAAAGTGGTCATACCGTTGTCAACCATATCCAAAGCCTTTCCCATATTTACCCTGTCGATCTCGCGCAATCTCTCTGCAGCTTCCTGCTGAGATATCTTCTATAGCTTGTATATTCCATTGAAGAGGCGCTTTTGACATGGGTTTCTGGGACTTAGTAAGAAATTCCTACTATCCAGGTCATCAGACAGAAGGGACAAGTTGTTTCACCTGGGAAAGTGTTGAGGTCTTTAGCCAATCTAGGCATAACTTCTCAACATTATATGATGTCACCACCCCTGCATATTCTGTTTGACCATAGCGTAGGTCAGGCTGTTTATCTGAAATCTTCCCGTTTTACACAGGAATCTAGACTGACATCTGGCCATGTCTAGAGGTCAAACCAACCAACCATGCTGATCAGGGTTTGATGTCTTGTATGATCCATTGTAGAGCATGGCATCCAATGTATCCTCACTGTACTTTGTGTATTGTTGCTAATTTTTAAAGGGTGTAAATGTGGGAATGTGAGGCATGTTCAAATCCTTTGTCTTAGCAAAACCAAGACAGGAAGTCTGTTGCACTGTTCTATTCAGGAAAAACATTTGATGTGGTATAAGGCATGCTCTGAATAAGGCCACTCATGCCTGAACCTGCCAATCTTTTGTTCCCCAGACAGATTTTGTGCCTATTGTGTCTTTCCAAAAGTCGAAACCTTGTATGGACAATTGGGAAATAAAGGAAGCAGAGTAAATCAGATTGGTATTTGTGTGCATATTCTTCTTTACAGGTGTAGGTGCAAGCCTATAGTAATAAGAGTCTGGGTCTGATGTGTAAAAACCAGAAACATATGCAAACTTCTGTGCAATTTTTTTTTAACTACCTTTCGGCAGTTTTGATCAATGTTCCCATTGGGTGTAGTTGTAAACAGCACGTGGGATACTAGCTTTGTGTAAAAAATGGTGACCATAATGTTGATAACAGAACATGTCTCCAAAATTACTTTTGCCATCATACAATTCATCATTATAAAATGCTGCTGATTGCTCTAGATCTGTAAGCAAATTATGCACAGTTTCAATGTCCCAATCATCAGATAATGTACTAGAGGTGATGATATCATTTAAAGAAATGCTAAACAAATGTGGAATTTGCTAAATTTCAATAGGACCATATACATAATATGATACCCTGTCCCATACTATTCCATTCAAAACTGGAACCGCTTTAATGTTCACCAGGGACAGGTCCCTTAGTTCAAGTTGCGATGATAAATGTGGGCTTAGAATCAAGTTCACATGTTGGACTGCAGGGCGTTCTGGGAGATAATGTCCATTCAGAAGTAGAAGAAAGACACTCACCAAATCAATCCAAAGTACCAGGAACAGTAATCCAATTATAATCTAGCGATGTATCCAGGAGGGCACAAGGTATGCCTTTTTCAGCCAAAGATAGAGAAAACAGACTTGTAGCTTGAAAAGCAGTGGTGGTTTGGCAATTCAGGTACACTTACATCCGATGAAAAATAGTCATAATGCACAAAGTATCCAGACTCCGTCTGTTCTATTTTTGGCACCTTAGCAGGTTCTTTGGAACTAGGAGAAGACTCGATCTGCAGCATGTTGACATTAACGTTGTCAATTTTTTTAATTGAAATTTCTGTACTTGTTGACTGTACCCTTGTATCTGTTTCAAAGGGGGGAAGCATCATCTCATTTTCTTTGACAGCCTCTCTTTGAAAAGTGGAGTTTGCAGTCGTTAATAAAGCTTCCATCTTAACTTCCTGTATGGTAGTGAGAGGAGATCGTCGGCTACCCAAGAGCCTACCTGGTCTACTGTTGAGAATCGGCCACATAGTTTAGTTTGATCAGATCAATGGGGACAAACCTTTTGACTCAGTGACCAGCAAAAGGCAGAAGAAGTACAGTTCTGGTACCTTCAACAGCCAGGACAGGTACAGGCGCTCTGTAAGATGGCCTAAATTCTTTCTTGCCCTGTATTTATTTCTCTGACCAGGTCTCCAATCGTCAGGACCCAGGCAAGTCTTTCCGATACAGCTTTCACTTCTCCAGTGGCGGTGCATTTCACTTGAATGTTGCTATGTAAACTCTATATTCTTTTAGGTCCTGTAGAACATTCAAACGATCATTGAGGTCAAATGGAGTTTCAGCCGCCACTTTGCTGACACTATCGAGGTCTGAGACCCATATCCTCACCCCAAACAGAATCTCAGAGAGTATACGACCTCCGAGGGATTTACTTGGCATGCTGTTAAGTGCCCTACTGACCC
The DNA here is from genome assembly GCA_963921515.1 of Calotriton arnoldi. NCBI lineage: Eukaryota > Metazoa > Chordata > Amphibia > Caudata > Salamandridae > Calotriton > Calotriton arnoldi. Next base: position 437,594 of record CAWUFW010010637.1, on the reverse strand, counting down.
CATATAGGTGATTGACTCAACTGACACCCGAGCTTAATACCCTAGCTGTTAAGGATTGCTTTAAGTCATAGTTCATCCTCTCAATGACCGAATTTCCCTCGGGATGGTAGGGGGAGGAGTACCACAAGGCCACACCCAAACGTCCCATGGCTTCTTGGTAAGCCTGAGAGCTAAGTGCCTGTCCCTGGTTGGAATGTAGCGTGCCAATTGCGTATGTCCTAATTAAAGACTTGCTAATCCTTTATAACAGTTCGGGCGTCAGCCAAGCGCTGGGGCCAAACCCTTAGGAATATAGAGCGTGAATCCACTGCCACCAAGATGTACTTGTAAGCCCCGTCTGAGTGTAAGGGGCCCCTGTGATCCAAATAGACACAAGCTAAAGGGATGTCGGAGATCAATAAAGGTGATTGCGATGGACGTGCTACGGTGGAGCCTTTTATCTGCTGGCAGATGTCGCATTTAAGGAAAAAGTCCTTGGTCTGTTTAGTGAGACCTGGTCACCAGTGGTGCTGCTTCAGTAATGAACCTGTAGCAGTAATCCCTGCATGTGCTGAACTCTGACCCTCATGTGCAGCTAGTATTAATCCAGATCTGTGATCAGTGTTTGGTATTACTCTATCCCCCACTCCTGGAATTTGAGCATATGGAATATTTTGTGCATCTAACTTGCAGGAAATTTGAGTGGAAAGCCTTTCAGAGGTGCTGAGCTGCTGTGCATGGCTTTGACAGCTATCATAGTTGTTCCATCTAGTGTCATGCTAGAGCGAGTGATTGTAGCAACAGCAGCAGTTCGCACTGCTGCCTTGGCAGCTTCATCCACCATTCAATTCCCTTCAACGTGAAGGCCAACACGCTGATCACTCAATGTATGAATGACATGAGCCCGTGGCCTTCTTTCAGCTTTGCCACTTGTTCCCAAAGCATCTTGTGCTGATTGTACAACCCTTCAAATCTCTGAACATAGTAAAATGAATCACACACTATAAGTGTGGGGAATTCGCAATCCATATTTTGTAGTGCCAGTATCAGGGCTTTCTGTGCGGTTGAGGGGTCATTTTTAATGGGTTTGTGATGAGGAGACTCATCATCCCACCCAACATGATTGCAGTATAGAGCAGGCGCTTTAGCTGAAGCCCACCCCTGTGGGTATACATTTTTAACTGATTCTGCTACGAGGTCGGAGAAAGCAGGTAAAGTTACTTCTTCCTCATTGGGCAATCAATCACTAACTCAGGTGGCCAATCTTTTTCATCCAAGAGAATGTCGTGCCCATGTGTCAGGTCCTCCCAAAAGAGACACTTCACTTCTCTTAGTATATCCCCTTCTATTTGATGCGTTATTCTGTGTAAAGGATGTGGGACACTCACTCTCTTATCAGGTGTTTCCACCATAATAAACTCACTCAGCGCTACTACCTCCAGAAAATCCATCATGTTCTGATGAGCTTTTGTGACTTCTGCTGCGCTGTCCAGCATCGTCACTGCCCATTCCCGGTTCAGAAGCAGAGTCCTCAGCAGCATGGGCATACCTTATGTTTATCCCTGCCACCATTTTTTCCTTAAATTGTGGTTTCGTTGATTTTTGTTCATCTTCTTATTTGATGATGTAGTCTCAAGTGCGATGTGTCTCTCTTTTCGGCTTTGTTCACTGTTCTGATCTTTGCTCATCGGTTTGGGGGTGGTATACCGAGGTCTTAAGGTATTTCAAATTTAACAGTACACAATTCCTGCATTAATTTGAATACAAATGGAGTACCCTTATCAGTGAGAATCTCTTTAAGGGAACCCCACACTAGAGAATATTTCAATAATACCTCAGGCAATATTTCTGGTAGTGGCTGACTTAAGGGGAACCGCTTCAGGATAGCGAGTGGCATAGTCGACAACTACCAAGCAATAAGTGTTACCCTGTTTGGTTCTTTGGAAGGCACCAATCAGGTCCATTCCAATATGCTTGAAGGGTTGTCCTATTAGAGATAAGAGTTGGAGATGGACTGCAGGAGTTTTATATGGCTTTTTCTGTTGACAGATCTCACAACTCTGGCAATTTTTTTTTATCTTAGCATGAGTGTTGGGCCAATAGAAATACCTTAACACCATTTGAGATGTTTTCATTGGTCAAGTATGGCTGGGCAATAAATGAGAATGGGAGAAAAAAGAATTTGCTCCTTAAATTCTTTTGGAACTAAGAGTTGGAGATCTGCCCCTATTTTACCTTTTCTATATAAAAGCTCCTTTTTTTTTATAAACGGGGGAAAATGAGAACAAGCGTTTTCTTCATTCTCTATAGCATTTTTCGAAGCATTTTGCTTGGAAATCATAATTTATCTGCCAAGGTTCAGCTGTGAGAAAGCCAATTTGGGATTTCAAGTAGTTCTCCTTTTTAAATAGAGAAGAAGACAATTGGGCCTTAAACGTAGTGGTAAACTCTGTGTTACCTGTGCCAAGTATCAATTCTTCTGGCAGAGTTGGCACGACTCTGGCTTTTATTTTGATCTCTCTACCTGTTTGAGTAGTTACTGTCACCTCAGCTATTGTATACTTCCTTATATCTCCATGAACACACCTAATCTCTACTTCCTTATGTGGAAGGGTTTGGGAGAGCTATACCCATTTCTGTAGGATAATTGAATGACAACAGCCTGATTCTAACAAAGCCGTAATCCTGTGATCTTGAATGGATAGACTTACATAAAAGAAGTGTCCCAGGTCTTGCGCATAAAGAACGTTCCTTGGGATACAACTAACGTCCATGGGTTCCTCAACTGTTTTTTTATTGGGAGAGGACTGAGAAATGTGTCCCCATTCACCACAGTCAAAACCTTTGGGAATTTTTAAAGGATTTCAGCATGGTTCAAAAGGTCCTAACTTTGGAAGGTTCTGTGACAATTTTGTTAGGTCTTTTCTCATTCTTAAGAGGAGCCTGACTTCTCACTCGGTTAGGTTCTCTGACGTTGAAGTGCGTCTGGGCTCTAGAAAAAGTTGTGGCCATCTCTCCGGCTTGTTCTACTGTTAGGCCTGTATGTTGTTTGAGCCATTTCTGTGTTACTAGGGGTAAAGCCTCTAGATATTGTTCCAAACAAACCAAATTAATTATTTCTTCCTCTTGTGTTCTCAAGGGGTCTGAGCCATTTATCTGCAGCCAATTTAAGTTTGAAGAAAAGAGTTTTGAAAATATCCCCTGCTATGCCGCATTCCTTTCTAAACTTCAGGCCATAGGCTTCTGCGTCTAATCCCAGGTGGTCCAATATGACATTCTTGACTTCTTCATAGGAAGTGGTACCATAAGGATTGGCTACCTGGTAGGAGGCCTGTGATTCCCCAACTAGTAATGGAGCCATGAAGAAAAGCAATTTGTCAGGGGGCCGAGCACAAGCCCTAGCAGCCCTCTCACTATTTAAAAGAAAGGAATCTGGGTCTTCACCAGGACATATTTCTGTAATGATATGTGGGGGCCTGTGGATGAGGTGCGAGTGGCAGAGAGGTTGGACGTTAATTGAAATTGATCTTCAGCAACCTTGTGTAGACTGGCCACTTGCAACTTCAAAGTGTCCTTAAAGGTTTTGCGGTCCACCTTAGCAGAAGACATTTGTCTTTCGAGGGCCCATTCTAATTTTCTCTACCCTTGAATGAGCAGTTGTATTACGTTTTCTATTTTCATCAATGGTCTGATGTATCCGCATTCTCCACCACTTGTCGGTTGCGGGTGAATATAAACACAAATAAAAAAATTGAGTTCTAGGGCTTTATTTTTTTAAACATATTTTATTTCCTTTACCATATATCACCATTGTCTTTGAACCATCATTACATTGTTACATTTTTCAGTACGTCTTTTTTGCCTTATATCATATCACTTCGACATGTCATGCATTTTTGTGCAGTTGGCATCTCTGGTGCTGTAGTGTTGGTTCCAATTCGTACATATATTCGAACCCCCCAACTTTTCCCCAACTATTCCCCACCCTCCCCGCACTGCTGTCCCATAGGGTATTATGATGTGCCCATCTGATCACCTCTGCTGTCATTTATTATGTGGTTCTGTTTTGTTCTGGCGTTCTCGCCCGGTCCTGCCTCGTCCTAGGTTCTTTTGCCTCTAGGGTCCATCTTCCCATGGTGCTCGCTCTATTCCCCCTTCCTGGCCCTGCCTCAGGGTACTCCCCTTTCCGTGATGGTCTTATAGGGGTGGTTGATTCAGATCCCTGGTCATTGCTCCTCATTTCTTCTACTAGTACCTCCCATGCCTGAGCTCTCTCAATCCTACCCAGGCCTCCCCTCGCATTTCTGAGCAAGATTCTGCCCTCGCAACCCACCCATTTCTCCAGCTCCTGCTTCCATCTATGTATGCTATGCCCATTCGGCGCCTTCCCTTTGCTAGTAATTTCATGCTTTGCTAATATGAAGGCGAGGTCCTGAAATTTATCAGTGACTTTAGTCTTAGCTGTGTGGGGGAATATGCTAAGTAGGACATGGTCTGGCGTACATGGTACTATCCGTTCTGTTATCCGAGCCATCTTTCTCGTCACCTCTTGCCAGTAATGCGTCAGGGACTGACAGCTCCACATAATGTGGATGGAATTCGCCCCCCTTTCTCTACATCTCGGGCATTCTGCGTCTTCCCTCTGGAAGAACTGGTTGATTCGTTCTGGGGTGATGTACGCCCGATGTAGTGTGTAGAAGCTAATTTGGCTAAAGCGTATGTTTCGGGAAACTTCAGTTGTGTTTTGCAATATGTTCTCCCAATCCTTGTCCTCTAGCTGTTTGCGTAAATCTTCCACCCACCAATTCCTCAGCGCTTCTAGTGGCTGTATGGAGTCCTGTCCGATGGCCCAATATATACACGTAACTGCCTTTATGGTACCCCGCCAGGCCTATGCATGTCGCGGTGGCTCTGTCATAACTGTGTCCCAGGGTCGTCGCATTGCCCCCGTGACTGCCCTATAAAGGTGTGAGTGTACCTGTGGGATATCCCAATCTGTACTGAATTCTTCAAAGGTGAGTAGCTCCCCGTCTCTGTATAGGTCTCCCACTCTCGTGGCTCCTGCCTGTTCCCATTCCTCTATCCCCCTCCACTGTCCTCCATGCAGAAGTGCCCTGATGACGGCTGAAATGCCAGAAACCGGTCCTAGGATGCTTGTTTCCGGTCCAGGGAAGACATGGCTTGGCAGTTCGGGCTGGACTGTTCCCATGAGGCACAGGGTCAGACTGATTTGCATATGGCCATGTCTGAACTGGGGTGGTGGAGTGAGCTAAAGAATGATGATGGATTAAACCCAGATCAGTTGACTGGGGTGAGTGTTTGATTGGCTCAAGCGTTCCGTCCATCATCCCCTTTTGTATCGCTTTGGTCGCCCTAAGTTGGCGGGGGTATGCCCAGACGTGGGTCCCTTGCTCACTTCGCCACTGGATTCAAGCAAGCCTGGCTGATGACGGCTGAAATGCCAGAAACCGGTCCTAGGATGCTTGTTTCCGGTCCAGGGAAGACATGGCTTGGCAGTTCGGGCTGGACTGTTCCCATGAGGCACAGGGTCAGACTGATTTGCATATGGCCATGTCTGAACTGGGGTGGTGGAGTGAGCTAAAGAATGATGATGGATTAAACCCAGATCAGTTGACTGGGGGTGAGTGTTTGATTGGCTCAAGCGTTCCGTCCATCATCCCCTTTTGTATCGCTTTGGTCGCCCTAAGTTGGCGGGGGTATGCCCAGACGTGGGTCCCTTGCTCACTTCGCCACTGGATTCAAGCAAGCCTGGCTGATGACGGCTGAAATGCCAGAAACCGGTCCTAGGATGCTTGTTTCCGGTCCAGGGAAGACATGGCTTGGCAGTTCGGGCTGGACTGTTCCCATGAGGCACAGGGTCAGACTGATTTGCATATGGCCATGTCTGAACTAGGGTGGTGGAGTGAGCTAAAGAATGATGATGGATTCAACCCAGATCAGTTGACTGGGGGTGAGTGTTTGATTGGCTCAAACGTTCCGTCCATCATCCCCTTTTGTATCGCCCTGAGAAGTATCAGTGGCAATTCCGGCAAATATGGGCGTCTTGTCTTAGTCTTCTGCAGGCACCTGCCCCAGCATCATCGGATCACCCTATGTTCGTTGGTTCGGACACGCCGCGTCTTCACAGTCCCTAGCAGGGTACAAAACACTTTAATCTTTTCTGGGGTGAAGGGAGGCATCCCTTTGTCCGGTGTCAGACTTCCTGTTACCAGTTGAGTGAATCTCTGCAGTTGCCCTGCCAAGTAATATGCCTCCATATCAGGTACTGCTAGTCCCCCTTCCGACTTTGTCCTTTTTAGCATAGTTAGGGCCACCCTCCTTCTCCCCCCCATATAAAGGCTGAGATGCAGGAATCCAGTTCCCGAAACCATCCCCCCGGTATCCACACACGTAATGTGGTAAAAAAGTATAATAGCCTGGGGAGAGCCTCCATTTTTAGCAGGGAAATCCTTCCCACTACCGAAAGAGGGAGCCTTCCCCAAAAAGCAATGTTGTCCTTCACTGATCATAATGCTCCCCCCACATTCCCTTCCTGCACTGCCAGCATGGAGTGGAAGACCTTCACTGCCAGATACCGAGAACACTGGGGTTCCCATTGCAACTCACCCAGCCCCTCTGTTGTTGGTGTGCCCGCCACTATTGGGAACAATCGGGATTTCTGTCAGTTAACCAGGAGCCCGATAGAGCGCCAAACTCCTCCATCATGTTCCTCGCTACTCTCAACTTCCCCTCTGTGTCTTTTAGGAAGAGCAGGCAATTGCCGAAATATAGCGCTATGTGGTGTATTTGTCATCCCAGTTGTAGGCCCCTGTATCCCCCGTCGGTCCGCGCCCTACACGCCAGTGGCTACACGCCCAGAGCAAACAACAAGGGGGAGAGGGGGCACCCCTGGCGCGTGCCCCTCTCCACCCGGTACTGTTCCCGTGTGGACCCTGGTTACCGGGTCAGCATACAGCAGTCTTAACCACCGTATGAATCTCTGTCCGACTCCCATTTTTGGTAGGACGGCATAGAGAAACCCCCACTCCAGGCTGTCAAATGCCTTCTCTATGTCTATTGCGAATATCGCACCATCCTGTTCTTCTTCTTTACCCAGCTCTAGTATGGAAAGAAGGCGTTGTATGTTCAAAGTCGTGTTTCTGCTCGGTATAAACCCCACCTGGTCCTGGTGTACCAGGGATGTCATGTGTGGAAGTAACCTCGTTGCCAATAGTTTGCTTAGTATTTTAAAGTCGAGGTTCAGCATCGATAGGGGTCTGTATGCCGTACATTCAAGAGGGGACTTATCTGGCTTGAGCAGCGGAATTACCACCACTTCCTGGGTGGTCTTCAATAATTTTCCTCCCTCCCCGTCCTCTGCATACATCTCCACTAGCCTAGCGGCTAGGTCCTCCACATAGGCTGCGTAGATCTCTTTAGGGAGTCCATCCGTGCCTGGGGTCTTCCCTCTCGCTAGTTCTTTAATGGCCACTCTGATTTCATGTTCTGATATTTCCACCTCTAACTGGTCTGTGTCCGCCGCTGATAGTGTGTGGAGAGGGAGCTCTGTCAGGTATTCCTCTATCCCACCCCCCCGGGTCCAGAACTCTTGTAAAGTTGTTCATTGTAGCTATGAAATCTGTTGTTTATTTCGGCATGCCTGTACAGTGGGTGCCCTGTCTGACCTGCTATCTCAATTATGGTATTCTCCCTGCAGGTCAGGTTGGCAAGCCATGCCAGCAGCCTACTCGCCTTATCTCTCTCTGCGTGAGTCCTATCTGTGTATGCTTTAAAGTCAAAGCACCTCAGCCGTTCCTCCTGCACAGCTACCTCCTCTTTTGCGTCTAGTAAGTCCTGTCATAGCTCGGGGCGTTCCGGACGCCGTAGTTCAAAAAGGCGCTCAGTCTGCCTTTTCCACATCGGTGAGTAATGTACTCCGTACCCCAATGGACGCTGCCATGCACGTCCCCTAAGTACTGCCTTAAAGGCCTCCCATTCCGTCACCCTGGAGTCAGTGGAGTGTGCGTTATCAGTAAAGTATGTTGTGATATGGCCCCTGATCTCTTGCAGAAACACTTGGTCCTCCAGAGACTCCGGCTTGAGGCGCCAAGTAGGGATGGGCTGCTGCTGTGTTCCCCATTGTAGCCTTGTCAGTATCGGGTTGTGGTCTGATACAGTACGTGTTAGGTACTCTGTACCCTGAAGCAATGTATGCATGTCAGGTGAGCATAAGAAAGTATCCAGTTCTACATGCAGGTCATGGACATGTGAGAGGTGGGAGTATTCTTTGTCCAGTGGGTGAGTGAGCCTCCCCGTGTCTATTAATCCCCATCGGGTCTGCTATTCCCTAAAAGCCATGGCTGTTCCGTGGACTGGGGAATCTCGGAGAGGTGGGTGAGACCGGTCAAGTTCCGGGTCCGCAATGCAGTTAAAGTCTCCCCCCCATGATGATTGAGCCAATCATGTGGGGCGTCAGGACACCAGACGTCTGCTCTAGGAAGGCCCCCTAGTCGATGTTCGTCCATATATGTTGAATAATGTTATGGCCTGCCCATCTATTCTCCCTGATACTATCACAAAGCAGCCCTCCAGGTCTACCTTGTGTCCTATGTGCTGGAATGGAACCCCCGCCTGTATCCAAATTAGTACCCCCCTTGCGAACGCCGAGAATGATGTATAGTATGCCTCCTGTTTTCGCTGCTTGCCTCACCCTCTAGTGCGTCTTCGGCAGTGCTTGCCGCTCGCATGTATTGCTCCGGGTTCACTTCTCCGCTGCCAGGATAACAGGTTATATGTCGTCTTTTTTGTCATTGCAGTTTGTCCTTCCCCCCTCTCTCTGTCCGCCCCCTGTGTGACAGGCCTCCAGCGATTTACACAGAGTGATGCGATCCTTGCTAACATAGCTCTTGCCCCTTTTTGATTGACAGCAGTGCCCCCAACTTATAACTTTATAAACGCTCCAACTCCCCCTCCGCAGGACAAATGAGAATCTCTCCCCTATCCAAACTACGCACTTGTGTGCAATTATAACAGTTGTCCAAAGTTCGGGTAGTGACTAGTAGGAACTAGTGCTCTCCTGGAGGAGAGCCGCACCCCGTCCTCCCGCTCCCTCCCACCCAGTGCATGTTGCATACTAACATCAGGCCTTTGGTCCCGGGCCCTAACTCTACTCATGCAAGCCTGTGTCCAGGTCACTATGATCCCCCCCTGGGCTATGTTCCTTGTTGTACTTGCATGTCTTATGGCCTTCAGATAATGTCATCGCCGTTTTGGGAGTCATCTCAGGAAGGGTATGGCTGGCCTCCCCCATTGTACTAGAGCTGGTGTCAGAATCTGACTCTCTTAGGTCCTGCCCAGACAGTGAGGAGGTGCCTTGTATCCCTTGCGCACTCAGGGAGGCTATTGCTCTTTCCCTGTCTCACCGTGTTTCCGCTGCTGTAGGTAGACTCTTAGGTTTTCCTCCCTTCCGTGTGAACCATGTAGTGGCTCGCTCTGGCTTCTCCTGTCTCTCGTCTCCCCGTTCTTGTGGGGCATGCTCATCGATCCAGTCCCACGCTTCTTGTGTAGTGCTGAAGAATTTGGTTCATTCAGTTGAGATCATCCTAAGCTTGGCCAGGAATACCTTGGAGTATTGTATTCCCATCTGTCTTAGTTTCCGTTTTACTGAGACGTAGGATGCTCTCTGCTTTTGCACTTCTCGGGAGGAGTCCGGTAAAATTCTAACGATGCTGTTGCCTGCTTTGAGGTGACCTTTTTTCCGAGCCTGACCCAGCACATGATCTCTGTCCTTATAAAAAAGGAGCTGTGCTACCACTGGTCTCGGCGGCCTCCCAGGTGGGAGTGCCCTGGCAGTGACTCTGTGCGCTCGCTCCAGAGCAAAGTACGGAGACAGGCCTTCTTCCACCACTTCGGTGCGAATCCAGCTCTCCAAGTAGGCGACCATGTTATTCCCTTCAACTTTCTCTGGTAGACCTATGACTCATATGTTGTTACGCCTCGTTCTGTTTTCTGCGTCCTCCGCTCTGAGTTCTAGCACATGCACCCTCTTTTCTATTTCAGTGAGCCTTTGGGTAGCCGTGTTCACCTGGGGTTTCAGGTCTTGGACATCTCCCTCTGTTATCGTGACTCGGTCTGTTAGTTTCCTGTGATCTGCCCTCAGTAGGCCCAGATCTTCTCTAAGTGTGTCGATTTTGGTTTCGACTGCTATTCTCGACGTTTCTATGGCCTGCAGGATGTCGTAGAGAGACAGGTCTTCCTGGGTTTCTCTCCTCTCAGTGCGGGCCCCTGCCCTTGAACGTGTGTCTCCACGTTCTTCCCCTGTCGGCTCCTGCTGCTCTGTTTCTAGCCTCTTGGAGATTTTCCCCATGGCGGCGGTTGCCCACTGGCAAGGGCTCTCTCACCTCTGGTGCCGCGGTCTAGGCCTCGTCCGGGGGCTCCCGCTCCCTCTCCAGAACCGGATAGCACCAAGGTTCCTGGTTCCCCTGCGAGTCACCCACTCTAGTGCTTCTTCCACTGTTTCACAACCCCGCACGCACTGCTCTCCAGGCTCTCAGCACCGCCGCCAGGCTCTCACACCGGTCTCTGTGGCTCTCCTGTCAGGTATGCCCTTGATTCAAACTCCTTAATGTCAAGTGGGCCGTCCACGCAGCACACAATCTGGTCGTCCTTGGCTCTCTCCCCCCACATAGCCCAAGCAGAGGAGAGCTCCAGTCTTGGGCCCCGATTCACTTGCGTCTCTTTCCAGCTCTACTCCTGCAGCAGCTCCTGTGCGTGTTGTTGTCTTCTGCACCCCTCAGCTTTTGATGCCGCTGTCTAGGCCTCTTCCAGGGGTTCCCAACCCTCTGCCAGTGTCAGATAGCGCTGGGGCCCCTGTTTTAACTCTCTCGCCGGTCCCCGTTATTCCTCTACCAAGGTCTCCCCTGGTTCATTATGCTTGCTGCTATTTAGGCGGCTCAGGCTCCTAGCCCCCGTCTTCCAGTATCCGCAGTGCGTAGCGCCCCTCAGTTTCTGGTGCCACCATTTAGGCCTCATCTAGAGGTTCCCGCTCCTCCACCAGTATCAAGTGGTGCTGGAGCTCCTGTTTTCGCTGTTCGCCTCACCCTCGAGTGCGTCTTCGGCCGCGCTCGCATATATCACTCTGGGTTCACCTCTCCGCCGCCTGGTGCTCCCCCTGGGCCCGTATCTCCCTTGCCAGGGCCTACTCCAATTTGTTCTCCTTAGTGTGGTTCGGGTGGTTCTAACTGGAGGCCCCCATCCTCCAGGGCTGGCAGTGTGACCCGCCTGCCGTCCTTGGATTCACCTTTCACGCTATTGCCTCATCCGCTGCGCTGGGCCACTCACACACAGCGCTCCATGCAGCCTGCGCCACCGCCTGGTGCTCCCGCTGGTCCATATGGCTCCCCTGCCAGGGCCGTCCCCAGTGCACTCTCCTCTTACTTCTGGCTGGGTGGTGCAGGCTCCAGACCCCCGTCTTCCAGCACCTGCGGTGCGGTTCGCTTGCTATCCGCGGGGTCGTCCCCGCCTCTAGTGTTTCTTTGGCCACACTCGGCCGCTCATGCACAGCCCTCCAGGCTCTTCACGCCGCCGATGGGTGCTCCTGACGGTCCTCGTGTCTCCCCTGCCAGGTCCCTCCTCCGTCTGCTCTCCTTACGTTCTTTTAAGCAGTGTGGGCTCCGAACCTCCGTCCTCCAGGGCCAGCAGTATGGCTTGCCCACTGTTCTCGGATACTCTCTGCTCCCGCAGCCTGCCTCCGATCAGGCCGTTACCGCGGGCGCCATCTTGACTGTCATCGCCGTCTCGCAGTCGATCCTGTTTTCTCCTGCGGCTCCGCTCCGTTCTGCCCCCTTTCTCTGGCCACGCAATTCCCCTGCTCTTCAGGGGTTGCGAGGTATGTCTTATGTGCAGTGGGCCCCCCTATATCGGGCAGGATGGCACCAGATGGGGGATCACCGGCAGGAGCTCAGGCTCCCTGCTCCATCGGCGTCCAGCCACGCCCCGAGTTCTAGGGTTTTATTGTCACCCAATTGGTTTCTCCAGAATTTCACACAGGTTTTAACTAAAGTTAGGAAAGTCCAATTGTCTTAATGTCTTTTATCTCCTTTCTTTCTTTTAGGATCAATCCCAACGGAGTCTCCGGCCCGCAATCAATATTCTGCCGGAAAAAAGAACGAACCCCAGGGTAAGTCACATCTCTTTTACCCTATTGAATAAGGATAGGCTAATCACCAAGGAATAAGTCACCCGTGTTCCTGTACTTTCTTTACAAAAAAACCAAAGAAGGAGGTGTGGTTTGTCGCTTTCTTAAAACAAGTACTAATTTGTTAAGTCACACGAGAAGAAATAAATAAATAAGAGTCCCTCTTAGGTACAAATAAAAAAAACTACTTCCCTTAAGAACCTGAAACCATTTTCGTGAGGGAAGAAGAGAAAGAGAAAAAAAAAAGAATTGGAAAACGTGAGGAACTGATATAAGGTGAGGTTTTCTCCCCTCCCATTTTCCCCAAATCTGACCCAGTAGCTGGCTAAGCCACGTTTCTACGGAAAAGTGGTAGGGCGACATGCCAATTTGCGGGCTCAGTCCTAGTCTTCCACTCCGTGTGGAACTCAAGGGCGCTGATTCCAAGAAGTTGCCAGTCTTCTCTTCACAGTTGTTACCAGGGCTGGGATTTGCTTTCCGGCTTCCATCAGCTACAGGGTTTGGATTGCTGAAACCCCGGGTCCTTCCTCTCTGCAAACTTTGAGAAAGGAACCAGGTCGGTCTCAGCTCCTGGCGGCCTGGGGGATTCTCGATCGGCGTGGTTCTCACTTCCCGATTTGTTTCTTCTTTTTCGACTTCTGGTTCTGGATGATGGTCATTAAAACGACTGCCTTGTTCCCTGATCTTCTCCAAGTGGGTCTCATGACTGAAATCATCCGGTTCAACCAATGTTATAATTTCCTCTTCCGGTGTAAACGAAGAATAGCAGCTGGGCTGTGAGGTAAGAGAAGAGGATTCAGGTAAGTGTGCCTCATATGGAACATCCCAGGGAATGTTACTTTCTCCTTCCAATTCACTTTCCTGTTCACAGCAGGCTGGTAAAATATTGTCCAGGTGGCAACCGTACTCACCAGCTAATCACTTTCGTGAGTTGAAAGAAGGGTAATTCTGAGATTGTAGAAACAAAAACAAACATGGACAAAGCAAATGTTGTGCCTTTATAGTGAAGAGGTATTGTCAGGTTCCACTGACATACACACACAACAGGTACAGCACTACAGCAGCAGTGTGGACAGCAAGAAAAAAGGGGACACTGCGGGGGTACTTTGTCTATCCCAGGCTAATGGCCAATGTAATGGTTCTCATCCAATTACACGTGCAGGAATAGCTGACTATGCCAGCACTGTAGACATTCTAGCTTGTGACTTGCAGATTGCACACAGATCTTTATAGCAAGTGCTTAACCCACTGACCTATGTTAGTGGCTTGTCTATCCCAGATCTCAGCAAAGTCTGTACTAGGTCGTCCCACAGTGCACTGCCACTAGAGTAGGTGTTACATGCTTTTATGGTCCTACTCCCTATCTCTTTAAACTGGCTTCTGTTTTTTTAAGTCTAGTGCAGAGAAAGGTTTGCTCTCTCTATCTCTCTTTTTATCTCTTTCTCCTTTGCTCTCTCTCTCTTTCTCTCCCTCTTTCCCTCACTCTCTCTCTCTCGCTCTCTCTCTCTCTCCAAGAGTTAACTTAATTAATTACCACAAAATTCAGAAAGGCCAAACACCCATATGCTCACATCAATATCCTCCCATACAAAAAGCAATTGCTCACACCATTCTCGCAACATTAGTCTTGTACAACCCTACTGACTCTCACCACCAATGTTACATCTCCCAATATTTATCACCCACCACAAAAAGGCAGGGTGACTAAAGATGTCTTGCTGTAAAGGGATGAAATAATGAAATGAAGTTTGTGAGAACATGAAGTTAAAGACTATGATGTGACAAAAGGGGAAGGTGTGTGGGTCTGGGCTAATACCGTTAAATAAAGTGGTGTTGTGTAGTTCCTACTAATTCTCAGGATCTGCGCATTGTTTGGACAACATAAACTAAGGGCTTTGGTGCCTAGACCGATTCCGGACACCCCTGCAAGATATGTAGGCCTACAGACCAGCTAGCTTGCTGTGGCACTGCAAGCCCCCCTAACTTATCAAGGAGCGAACAGTTTCCGGCAACCACTGAACATGACAAACCTGACCCTTAAGAAATCGTGGAAACAGTACACAACCTTTAGCTCAGCCACTCGTGCTCACTTGTTCTCAGAGAAATATACAGAGAATACACAGCGGGACGTTTTCAATATTATTTAATGAATCAATGTTATTCTTGCATGAAATATGTGTGCTGCACTAGTCCAAAGGTTAACAAAGCCTGGGCCCTACTTAGACAAGTGTATGAAATGGAACTCCCCCTAGCCAATGCTAGAGGCCCACGTTCTTGGCTAAAATTTAAAAGGGTCTGGTCTAGTCTCCAATGGGATTAACATGTTACTGTTATTTTATCTTTTGTATTTGTCATTATCCTCCCTTTATTCTAATTCTGCAATAGCGTCCTGACTTTCTTATTCCTTTTTTTTTTCTTCTGTGTCTCCTGATATTCCATATTGTACCATATCTTTATCTTCTTTTTTCTCTTTCCTCTTTCTCTCTCTGGCTATAATTAAGTGACTTATCAACTTGAATTTTGTTGATACTTTTATTTTACATGATACTTATGTCTTATTTCTCTTTATGTTTCTTCAGTTATGTACTGCGTTAAAAATAAAAAAATAAAAAGAAATATGTGTGCTGCAAAGATTAGGAGACAGAAGCAAATAAAGGAGATTGCACGCACCAAGAGAGTAAACAGTAGATACATTTCTACCATGGTGCTGAAGCAATGAATAGATGCAGGCTTATATGCAAAATGGTAATCTAACGTACTCCTACGATGAGAACCCTACTCTAAGTGTACCCAGAGTGTTTGTAGGTATAGAGCCAACAATCCTCCCTAGGGAGGATCCAACTCCATTACCTGATGGGAGAGAGTGAAGGACCCCGTCTTGGTCTTGAGTTAGACACCCCTCACAGAATGTCAGACTGGTGCATGGTGATATCTCAGCAGGCAGGGACCTTCAGTGTCAGTAGAAGTGCTTCCTCTACCAATCTATCGAGATGCATATTATTTATAATAAAAAGCAGCCTTCGTGATGTGCATGCTAGATTAGTGATTTTATGGATTTATGGATAGCGCTGTCGCCCCGTGGATGAAGAAAGGATGACTTTTGTACCTAGTGCGCAGAGAGGCCTAGTACAGTATGTTCAGGGAATCGTGACAACGTTGTGCGAAGCTGGATGTATAAACAAAATAGTTTCAGAGAAACGAATCCAACATTGTTGTGTATGCAAATGTGTGAAAAGGGCACTGCTGAAACATTATTTTCTAGGACAAGGTAAGGAATAAACTGCCTTGCTGCATGTGCTTAACTCGGAAATTTAGCACCCACTCCTCATCTAAAAAGACGGTATAAAAATGAAATAAAAAGGTAAAAAATACGGTAGAGCTTCCCCTTTAAAATATTCTAAAAAGCCTTAAAGTCATTATACTGTTTGAAATCCTAAGCACTCCGAAACCCTTGGCGCCTACAAAAGGAAAAATAAAACAAAAATGTTTTGGTCAAATTTAGGTAATAAAACAAGCCGAATTGTTCCCACATGGAAAAGGCCAATTAGTTCATGTGTTCCAGGTGGCAGACACAACATTGATGTTTTCCATACCGCAGATGACCATCCTGGAGGGGCACTTCGAAGCAGATTAATAGAGCAAATATGATTCCATCCATTCCCCAAAGCAGACGCCGAGGTAGAGACTGCATCCTGCATGCATATCATGGAGCCGTTGTCCAAGTCACTAGGAGCCGAAGCACCCCAAGGTGGCTCAAGAAAGTCATTCAACAGCAACGGAAGATGCTGGGGACAACAATACTCATGGGCCATTAACGTGTCCAGTAGTACATCAATGTCCAATGGTGCAACCAGTTGTGATCCTAGACATATGTCTAATACGCATTTGTTGCCGCAGGCAGGCAGTAGAATACAGTTTGTATGCAGTTAAGCCAAACAGGCCTGAAGGACAAGAAACAGTGCTCATCCAGTTCATGAAGTCAATGTGTTGCGAATGTGTAAACCATGTGCTCATGGCATCGTAGCACCAGCAGTGCTGTCTCCATTCTGAATCGAACTGGGATGTCCATTGCGGATTAGGAAAAATTAAATCAGGATTCCCGCCAAAAGTAGCAGGACAAGCAGGAGTCCTCCAAAAACGCTTCCCAGCATGGAGTGTTTGAATGATCGAATAACTCCAAAGATTGTCTAAAATGTGCTGAGCAGTCCAGAGCCGATACATTTACAAAAATGCATTATTCCTCTTCTTTCAGAAATGTTAAAGATAGGATGGACTAGCTCCCCAAAATGAAGCGGGAAGTTAGTGTGGAGTAGTTTCTGTATCTCTGATGAGGACATTGCAACCTGGAGATCAAACGTCTCTCTGGCCCAAGTTGAGGCCACATTCGGTTGAAAAAGCATGGCTTTCAGTCTGCTAAGTGAATCAAAGTGTATGTTGGAAACATTTATCGAAGGCAACAGCGGTGCTTCCCTAATTTTGCGGGCAGTTGGAAACAGCACTTGTGTACAACAAGGGACTAAGGAATTAACCGTCACCAGATTAGCGATGCCCGGTTCCATTCCACAGCAACCTTGATCATTCAGCATCAAGTAGCTCCCATTCAAGAGCAGTTTGAAAACTGGACGTTTCACAGCAGCTGGGGAACCCTTCAGATAACATGGCAAGTTTGCAACAGAAGCATTACATGCTGCGTGAAGAGAAATGTCCTTGCAAACTAAGGAACCGCTTAGGGAATCCTCACACTCGGAACCAATAAGAAAAACTACTGTGCCCCCATTCCTGCACTTAAACCTGAAAGGCATTTTCCAATACTCATGCACATAGCCTTCCCCCAGCGCTTCGTATCTGCCTACCTGTTGTTATTGGAGACAATATAGGAATTTGAAAGTCATGACCGGTAGGGTAATATAACCATAGATAATCCAGTCTGTGGATGATGTTTCTGCCACTGTAAAAGGTAATTGCTCAAATTTTTCAGTGTGCAACATGGTGTATTTCACATCTTTGTGTGCCATAGTTATCTGTCTTTCCGTCAGATCATATTCAGAAAACGGACTGGGAGTGGTGATGTAACGCCACAGCACGTGGCCAGAACGTAGTGTTTGCAATGTCCAGCTCAGCATTACGATGGAGCATAATTGTGACTGTCCATGTTGTAAAATAGACATGTCCCACTGTAGTATGTCAATTGCAGAAGACACAATTTTGCCCAGTGAAAACATTTTGGATGATAAAGTGGTCATACCAATGTCAACCATATCCAAAGCCTTTTCCATATTTACCCTGTCGATCTCGTGCACTCTCTGCAGCTTCCTACTGAGAAATCTTCCCTAGCTTGAATATTCCATACAAGAAGCGATTTTGACGCTGTTTTCTGGGACCTTGTAAGAAATCCATGATATCCAGATCATCAGACAGAAGGGGCAAGTGTTGTTTCACCTGGGAAAGTGTTGAGGTTTTTAGCCAATCTAGGCATAACTTCTCACCATTATATTATGTCACCACCCCTGCATGTTCTGTTTGTACATAGCGTAGGTCAGGCCTGTTAACTTAAACCCTCCCGTTTTACCCAGGAATCTAGACTGACATCTATCCGTGTCTAGAGGCTAAACTAATCAACCCTGCTGATCAGGGTCTGGTGTTTTGTATGATCCATTGCAGAGCATGGCATCCAATGTATCCTCACTGTACTTTGTGTATTGTTGCCAATTTTCAAAGGGTGCAAATGTGGGAATACGAGGTATGTTCAAATCCTTTGTCTTAGCAAAACCAAGACAGGAAGTCTGTTGCACTGTTTTATTCAGGAAAATCATGGGATGTGGTATGAGGCATGCTTTGAATAAGGCCTCTTGTCCCTTGAACCTGCCAATCTTTTGTTCCCCAGACAGATTTTGTGTCTATTGTGTCTTTCCAAAAGTCAAAACCTTGTGTGGACAATTGGGAAATAAATGAAGCAGAGTAAATCAGATTGGTATTTGTGCGCATATTCTTCTCTGCAAGTGTAGGTGCCACCCTATATTAATAAGATGCTGGGTCTGATGTGTCAAAACCGGAAAAATATGCAAACTTCTGTGCAAATGTTTTTGAACTACCTTTCGGCAGTGTTGGGCCATGTTCCCAGTGGGTGTAGTTGTAAACAGCATGTGGGATACTAGCTTTGTGTAAAAAATGGTGACCATAATGTTGATAACAAAACATGTCTCCAAAATTACTTGTGCCATCATACAATACATCATTATAAAATGCTGCTGATTGCTCTAGATCTGTAAGCAAATTATGCACAGTTTCAATGTCCCAATCATCAGATAATGTACTAGAGCTGATGATATCATGTAAAGAAATCTTTTTTTTTTTTTTTTTGTCCTCATCTCACCATATAGCGTCTTCAAAACAAGCAAAAGGCCAACCTTCCGGCCTGGGCACCCCGGGCTTCTGCTACTGCATTGGCTTTAGGCCTAACCAGGCCAGCTTCTTTGTATAAAGCTTGGTGTAATCATTGGACCGAGGGGCATTGAACTAACCTAATTTCATTACCCCATGATAGTAACAATGACCGGATGTTAAAATTATTATCATTCAAGTGTCCCTGGTCTAAACGAGCCATACCAAATGCCGCACTCAGCCAGTTCTCATACAAAGGAGGCCTAGGGTCTTTCCACAATTTACAAATCTCCCTCCGGGCAATAAGGATCAAATATAGTAGCAGGCCTTTTTGAGTTGCCAACAACGAATTTGTCAGATCATTATCCATACCAAATATGACTAGTGCGAGATTCAAATTAAGCTTAAC
Organism: Calotriton arnoldi; assembly: GCA_963921515.1. Lineage (NCBI taxonomy): Eukaryota > Metazoa > Chordata > Amphibia > Caudata > Salamandridae > Calotriton > Calotriton arnoldi. The sequence continues at coordinate 418,629 of CAWUFW010010637.1, read as the reverse complement.
TTTAAAAATTGCTCCAAGAGCACGCTCCACGTTCTTCCAAAATCCTCTTAGGATAGCGCATCCAAAGAATATGTGAATATCGTCCGCCGCGGTGAAATCACATCTTGGACACTCCGAAGAAGAGAGAGGGGCAAATCTTGCTATTTTCATGGGGGTATAATATAATCTGTTGATAACATAAAAGTGATTCTTTTTAAGGGATGCTGGCTTAACATACTTATATAGTGTTTGGAGAGATAGACCATACAAATCAACAGCTATACCATCCAAGACTGATATGTTCCAAACAGAATAGTGTGGAGGGAGGTCTGCAACGTCGGCATCCAATAAATTCTTATACCAGTACCCTACCTCCTTTTTTATGGGTTTTAGATTTTGAAAACGATGCTCAATTTCCCAATTTCCACCTATATACTCTTTCTCGGCTGTATACCAGGAGGACAGTTGTAAATATTTAAATTTTGAAAAGGAGCTTCCTATTTTTAATCTTAAAACCTCCCATGGGTGAACTCCGTCTAATGATATAAGATCAGACCAAATCGCGATGCCAGCCTTTTTAATAGGCAACGCAAGACTATCTTCCAAACATGTAGGTAACCCGGGAGAATCCCAAATGGGAGCGAAGTCAGAATAATAGCCAATCCCCAATTTCCTTCTAACCCTATACCACACTTTAAGTGCTGTTCTTAAAACTTTCAGACGGACCTTTTTAAAAACTGTCTCCTCTAAGGTTTAACCAAAAATATGTTCCAGGCTGAGAACCGTGAAAACAAGGGGGTCCAACACTGCTTATTTAGCTAGGATGTCATAGTTATAGTGCTCGCTGTACTCGCTGTGCTTCCCAGAGAGACCTGACAGTGCACGCCAGGGGAGCTCGGCCGCGACCGTTAGCTTCCGGCCACCATGTTCCCCCCTCTTCCGGTCAGTGACTCATGTAAAGAAATCTTAAACAAATATGGAATTTGCAAAAGTTCAATAGGACCATATACATCATACGATACCCTGTCCCATACTATTTCATCCAGAACTGGAACCACTGTAATGTTCACCAGGGACAGGTCCCTTAGTTCACGTTGCGATGACTCATGTGGTTTTAGAACCAAGTTCACATGTTGGACTGTATAGTATTCTGAGAGATAATGTCCATTCAGAAGTAGAAAAAAGACACTCACCAAACCAATCTAAAGTACCAGGAAAAGTAATCTAATTGTAATCTAGAGATGTATCCAGGGGGCAACAAGGTATGTCTTTTTCAGCCAAATATAGAGAGAACAAACTCGTAGCTTGAAAGGGAGTGGCAGTGTTGGCAATTCAGGTTCACTGGGATCCGATGAAAAATCATCATAATGCACGAAGTAGCCAGACGCCATCCTTTCTATTTTTAGCAGCTTAGCAGGTTCTCGGGAACTGGGAGATGACTCGATCTGTGGTATGTTGACATAGATGTTGTCAATTTTTCAAATTGAAATTACTGTACTTGTTGACTGTACAGTTGTAGTTGTTTCAATGGGGAGAAGCATCATCTCCTTTTTTCCGACAGCCTCTCTTTAAAAAGTGGATTCTTCAGTTGTTATTAAAGCTTCCATCTTAGCTTCCTGTATGGTAGCAAGAGGAGATCGTCGGCTACTCAGTAGCCCACCTGGCCTACTGTTGAGAATCAGCTACATAGTGTTGTTTGATCTGATCGATGGAGACAAACCTTTTGTCTCAGCGACCGGCAAGAGGCGGAAGAAGCACAGTCTGGTACCTTCAATAGCCAAGACAGGTACAGGCTCTCTGTAAGATGGCCCAAATTCTTTCTTGCCATGTCTTTTTTTCTCTGACCAGGTCCCCAATCTTCAGAACCCAGGCAGGTCTTGCCAATACTACTTTCACTTCTTAAGTGGCGGTGCGATTCACTTGGATTTTGCTTTGTAAAGCTTTGTATTCTTTTAGGTCCTGTAAACATCCAAACGATCATTGAGGTCAAATGGAGTTTCAGGCGCAATTGTGCTGACACTATCGAGGTCTGAGACCCACATCCTCACCCCAACCAGGATCTCAGAGGGTATACGACCACCCCAGGGATTTATTTTGCATGTTGTTAAGTGCCCTCTGGACACCATGTAGGTGATTGACTCAACTGCCACCTGAGCCTAATCCCTTGCTGTTAAGGATTTCTTTAAGTCCTGGTTCTTCCTCTCAAAGACCGAATTTCTCTCTGGATGGTAGGGGGAGGAGTACCGCAAGGCCGCACCTAAACTTCCCATGGTTATTTGTAAGTCTGAGAGCTAAACGCCGGTCACTGTTTGGAATGTAGTGTTCCAATTGCGTATGTCCCGATTAAAGACTCGCAAATCCTTCGTAACAGTTCGGGCGTCAGCCAAGCACTGGGGCCAAACACATAGGAATCTAGAACATGAATCCACTGCCACCTAGATGTACTTGTAAGCCTCGTCTGAGTGTAAGGGGCCTCAGTTATCCAAATAGACACAAGCGAGAGGTATGTGTGAGATCAATAAATGTAACTGTGGTGGACGTGCTATGGTGGAGCCTTTTATCTGCTGGCAGATGTCGCATTTAAGGACAAGGTCCTTGGTCTGTTTAGTGAGACCTAGCCACCAGTAGCGCTGCTTCAGCAATGAAACCGTAGCAGTAATCCCTGCATGTGATGAACCCAGACCCTCATGTGCAGCTAGTATTAATCCTGATCTGTGATCAGTGTTTGGTATTACTCTATCCCCCACTCCTGGAATTTGAGCATACAGAATATTTTGTGCATCTACTTGAGTGGAAAGCCTTTCAGAGGTGCTGAGCTGTTGCGCATGGCATTGACAGCTATCATAGTTGTTCCGTCTATTTTTGTGCTAGAGCGAGTGATTGCAGCAACGGCAGCAATTCGCACTGTTGCCTTGGCATCATCATCCGCCATTGAATTCCCTTCAATGCGAACGCCAACGCACTGATGACTCAATGTATGAATAACATGAGCCCGTGACAGGCCTTCTTTCAGCTTTGCCACTTGTTCCCAAAGCATCTTGTGCTTGATTGTACAACCCTTCGAATCTCAAAACCCATTTTGGCCCCAATAGTGAAGATATTCATTATAAGACTGGACACAGTAAAATGAATCACACACTATAAGTGTGGTGAATTTGCAATCCGTGTTTTGTAGTGCCAGTATCAGGGCTTTTAGTTCTGCCAACTGCGCTGTGCAGTCCCCTAGGGACTGTGTGTGTGTTATTCCGGGAAGAAACTTTCCATCTCTCATGCGCCCTTTTACAATTGCACATGCTGCAGAATATTGCTGTTTCGATCCTATGGCAGGTTGAGCAGAGCCGTCGGTATAAATGATGCATTCATATCGATCTAAAGGCATAATTTCATTTGGCAGAGGATATTCTTGTTAGTACTGCAGGAATGCTTGTGTTCATAATGTAGCATCAAATCTGTAGTCTACATCTGTTGCAGTGAGAGAGTTAGCCCACTGAATCCATCTTTAGTATTTGGAATGCTTACTTTAGTAACCGCCTCTAAGGGTCGGTACTGGGGTGATGACAATTATGTGTTTTCCCTGAGCCAGGGCTCTCTCCCTCTCATTACAGCAGTCTGTACGGCTGTGAGTATTTTCTCAGTGGATGCAAAACCCATTTCAGCGTTTGTGTACAGATGTGATTTGTATGCTATAGGTACCGTATCGCCTTCATTGAAAGTGATGTAGGTATACCCGGTTGGTCCAGCAACTATGCGGATCACCAGGCTAGTTGTGTTCACATGTGTGTGTAAGTGCCTTGAAGCTAGCATGCCAGTTTGTACTGAACGTACAATTTCAGTATGTTCCTGTGTCCAGTGTTGCACTGAAAAGTCAGGTCTAAATAAGTCATAGAATGGTTTTACCCTTTCTGCGTAATTCAAAATGTGAGTTCTTCCAAAATTTAAAAATCTCAAAAAGGATAGTAGTCTCTTCGGAATTGTTGGAGGTTAGAGTAATGCACATTTTTCTAAGAAATGTGTTGTTAGGCTTTTCCCTTGACTTGATAACTCGTATCCCAGAAATGGGACACTGATGTGAGCTCTTTTAGATTTTTTAAAATAAAATTTGTAGCCCAGGTAAGCAAACCCCGCTACTGTGTTGTTTACTCTAGCCAAATGTTTCATTAATTAATTGTCCATCAGATAAATATAATCTACATCTGACATTGCCTCCTCATCAATACTTTGAATTAACTCTGTTACTCTGGCTGAAAACAGCACAGAGCTATTCTTATACCCTTGTGGCAAAAGACAAAATTGACGCTGGGACCCTACAGCTGAAAATGCGGTGAAATATCTACTGCCAGGCACTATAACCTGGCAGAAAAAAACATTTGAGATGTCTAGTGTTGGTATGTATTTATTCTGCACAATGTTATTAATCGGGTTTCATTACGGGAAGCAAAGGATTCTTTACAGATGAGGTGCAAGTCTCTATTACACCCTGGTACTCAAGCTAGATCTAAGATCTATCAGACATGTTTCTTTCCTTCATGTTTAATTGGGTACTGTTTCTGCAGTTGAGGGATCATTTTTAATGGGATCTCGTGATGAGGAGACTCATCATACCATCCAATATGATTGCGGTATAGGGCAGGCGCTAAAGCTGACGGCCACTCCTGCTTGTATACATTTCTAACTGATTTAGAGAAAGCAGGTAAAATTACTTCTTCCCCATTGGACAGTCTATTACAAACTCAGGTGGCCAATCTTTTTCAGCCAAAGAATGTCGTAACCATGTGTCAGGTCCTCCCAAAAGAGACCCTTCACTTCTCTTTGTATGTCCCCTTCTTTTTGAAGCGTTATTCTGTGTAAACGATTTGGGACACTCGCTCTAATGTGACTTCTGCTGTGCTATTCAGCATCGGCACTGTCCATTCCTAGTACAGAAGCAGAGTCCTCAGCAGCATGGGCATCTCTGATCTATATCCCTGCAACCTTTTCATTCTTAAATTGTGGTTTAGTTGATTTTTGTTTATCTTTTTGTTTGATGATGTAGTCTGAAGTGCGATGTGTTTCCCTTTTCGGCTTTGTTCACTCTTCTGATCTTTGCTCTGACCGTCCTCCTCTCTCCGAGCGTTTCTCAGATTGATCCTGAAAGGAACAAGTGGAACATGTATCATTATCCTGATATCAGTCAGGCTTTCTAATGTTATCACGGTTTCTGAGATTATATCTCTTTCAATGTGGTCCTGTTGAAGAGACCCACTCCGTGATTGTTGTTTATTTTGCTTAGTATTTTTCTGTTTATTATCTAATTTCTTTTAGAAGAATAGGGTGCTTGCTTAGAGTTATCCTTTTCAGAATTACCCTTAACCACTGGTTACCCAGGTCTGGCTCCCAGATTTTCCCTTCCCAAGGAAGTGTATGTTTCTGCGATAATCTTAGGTAACTCCCTCTCCTGTTGTAAAGGAGAGAGTTCCCTTAGGCGTTGGCATATAGCCATTGCGGCTTCCTCCCCTTTTATTTTGCTTAACATAATGCAGAAACCTGGGTAAAATTGCCTATTAATTTCATCTCTAAGTCAAGTGGTAGGTTCTTCCCTATACTCATTCTGTATTTGTTTCAATACATCTGTTATTACTGCTATTGAAGGGGTACCATGAGTTCTGGTGTAAATGGCAGCAAAGACTGAACCCCAAGTGGCACAATCTTCTATCGGGGGAGCCATCCCCATCGGCAAGCAAATTATTAAAATTCTGTGGTTTACCTGTGGGCCCAAATGGGGAAAAACCACTTCAAGCTGTGATGTTTTTTGTGCTATCCAGAATGGTACTTGTTACCTACTGGTAGGAATTCTTTCCATTACGGCATTCAGTGTTTGAGGGCTGATACTCGTGGTAGCCAATATAGGTTGTGCAGCCTGAGCAGCCCTCACAGGTTGAACTATGAGTGTTCGCATTATGTATTTTGTAAGATTTCAGTAAATTTTTACTAAATCTTCGTATAGTGTGCGCATTTCTGCTGCTCCTAACCTGTGAATGTTGGGGTGTGGTGTACACGAAGCTAAGACCGGCCAGGTCACTCCTTCTTTACTGACTGGACTGAGTCTCACCTTTTCTACAGTGTGGGGGAGGGCACCTTTAAACCAATTTTTGTGCTCTTGGCAAGTTAACAAGACTTCTATGTCCACGTATGGAAAGTATTCCTCTGGTGTCTCATCTTCAATGTAAGTGTGAATCAATTTTGTGTGTGCGTCTGCAGCTGGGAATTTAACCCACAAATAGAATACCTCTGTTCTGAATGCTTCGTGTGCCTCTACCACGAAGGTAACATCTCCACCCGTCACCGTGAGGCCATTTTGTAATAGTTTCATAGTAACTTCCTGTCTCCAATTTTCTGAAATATTTAGTCGTAATAACTGTTCTCCAATGTCATCATCTTGTTCTGTCATTGTCACAGCAATGTTGTTATATTAACATTTTATAGAGATATGGTGTTCTCAAGTGGGAACCTTCTAATCCTCCAAGCTTGATTTAACCTACAGCCAATACATAGGGTATGCCTACTCAGCTGAGGCGGGACTTATTTTCCATTCCTGCTATGAACCTCTCCGGTTGAAATGTGAGTAGGGATCTCTGAGAAAGCACGACTGAACTACTCAAATTTGCCCGGTAAATTAGTGCCTAACCAGTGTTAGTGGCACCATGTTGTGTAGTTCCTACTAATCCGTAGGATCTGCGCATTGTTTGAACAACATAAACTAAGGGCTTGGTGCCTAGACTGATTCCGGACACCCCCACAGGATATGTAGGCCTAGAGACCCACTAGCTCACAGTTCCACTGCAAGCCCCTCTAACTTATCAAGGAGCGAACAGTTTCTGACAACCACTGAACATGACAACCCCGACCCCTCAGGAATAGTAGAAACAATACAGAAACTTTTGCTAAGTTACTCATGCTCACTTGTTCTCAGAGAAATATACAGGGAATATACTGTGCGACGTTTTCAATAACATTTATTGAACCAACGTTATTCTTGCATAAAATACATGTGCTTCAATGATTAGGAGACAGAAGCAAATAAAGGAGATTACAAGCACCAATAGAGAAAACAGCAGATACATTTCAACCATGGTGCTGAAGCAATGAATTTATGCAGGCTTATATGCAAAATGGGAATCAAACGTACTCCTACTTTGCGAACCCTACTCTAAGTGTACCTAGAGTGTGTGTAGGTGTAGAGCCAAGAATCTCCTGCATGGACGATCCAACCCCATTACCTGATGGGAGAGAGTGAAGGGCCCCATTTTGGTCTCGAGTTGGACACCCCTCACAGAATGTCTGACCAGTGCGTGGTGATTTCTCAGCAGGCAGGGACCTTCAGTGTCAGCAGAAGTGCCTCCTCTACCAATCTATCTGAATGCCTATTATTTATTTAAAAAAGCATCCTTCATGATGTGCGCGCTAGATTAGTGATGTTTTGGATGTATGGATAGCGCTGTCGCCCCGTGGATGACGATAGGACGGCTTTTGTACCCAGTGCATAAAGAGGCCTAGTACATGATGTTCAGGGCATCGTGACAATGTTGTGTGAAGCTGGATGTAGAAACAAAGTAGTCTCAGAGGAACTAATCCAACATTGTGGTGTATTCAGTGTGTAAAAGGTCACAGTTGAAACGTTATTTTCTAGGACAATGTAAGGAATATAACAGTGGTGATGAACTACTGAGGTCTGTGTGATGCAGCTTTGCTGAGGAATTAGCGTGTGTGAAAATGTGAGACGTGAAGTAACCAGGTAGTGTGTTAATAGTAGTCTTTCGGGCGTGGTGTGCATCAGTCAGGCCCGGCTTTAGGGCTGTGCGGCCGCACTGGGTACTGACCTGGGTAGGGGGCCGCTGACCTCTGGAGGGACACTGTGTTTAGCAATAACTTACAATTTAAAAACACCAGGGGCAGAGTTCCTTGTGCACCCAGTTTTCAGGCAGCATTAAAAATGTCACAATACTCTTGTGATTAATGTTCCTGTTAGGGAGAGAGAGAGAGAGAGAGAGAGAGAGAGAGAGAGAGAGAGAGAGAGAGACCAGAGTTTTCTCTAGTGGCTGTTTTGATTCACCATAAAATAGCGGAAAGGGTTGATACGCCTGCTGCAAAAAACACGTACCGTGCAGCTCTGTATTTTATGCGGATAGCTGAGTGGATTACTGCTTTTGTCACAGAGATTCTTTTGTTACCACAGTTCATAAGATACAACCCTACTATAGAACAGTGACTGTTACAAACTCTCATTGAAGAACTGCATGCAAACTGCATAAAATAAGTAAGGACGTTATGTTTTTTCCCTAGTCTTTCATTATCTTTTCCTAATGTTGCTGAATAGGGTTTATTTGGGTAGATATACATTCTTAATAGTAAAGCCAGACTTTACCAGTGCTTTAAAACAAATTAAATGTATGTAAGAGGGGCTATGGAGAGATAGGGGGCACTTTTGCGTGGTGGTAATGAGGGAAATCGATGAGGACGTCATGGAGGTGGGCACAAAAAATGATTGTCACACCGGGCGCTAACCGCGCTAAAGCAGGCCCTGGCGTAAGTCATACAATTAGCCTGTGATTGGGTTTATGTGGTGATGCTGAATTAGTGGCCATTGATGGCCAGTGGTAATGTTGGCCTTTGATCATCAGTGTTTGTGTTGTGATAGCAGGTGATAAGAATAGGAGTACAGAGAGTGAATGAGAAATGCTTTATGTGAATTGAATGTGTAATGAGGCTTAAGTACACTGAGTGTGTGCTATAGGAGTGATGACCGAGTGTGTAACTAAGTAGTGAAGTGTCTATGTGTTTTGTAGGCCTGATGTGCAACAAGAAAGTGATAACAAGGTCCTACACAAAACGTACAATTAAAGGCCGTAAGGGGGTGTTGATTATGATAGGATTCATTTTGAGGTGCCTTATTTGTTCCTCATCTGTTACAAGCAGAGCCTCAGGGGATGCTTACCCTGGACTAAAGCTCGCTCTCTGAGCAGTCAAAGGCCTGGAACATGGGGTATGTTCACATGGTGACTTCCTAACAAATGAGGGTATGAAAGAATCTGTCCATACTTGGGTATGTGGGCCTTTCCAACTTCCTAGGACACCTTCCTGCACAAAAACCATCCTCAAAGGCATTTTCCTCTTTCTAAGTGTGCTGCAGAATGCTGCACGCTTTGAAAAAGAATACAACGATTCTCAAGGATTCTCTTCTTTGCACTCTGGTGGAGAGGCGTGCAATTCTAATGCATTCCCAGGCATACCTATGTTGGTAAATCTGGGAATGCAACAGAAACCATGGGTGAATGCGTTGTAACACCCACCTTCCACCAAATGGCATACCTCCCTGCTGCAGAGCAATGCAAGGCAGTGATTTGCACTGCCTTGCGTTACTCTAGATTTATCAAGCCACTCAGGCTCACACAAGGTGACCTTGTGCGCCTAGATAAATCTCATTTACGTTTTGCGTTGCCCTTGATAAATACGCCCCTTAGATTTTTTGCTGGGTGGGGCCTGGGAGTAAAACATTTGTTGCAATGAAAATGTTTTCACTTTTCAATTTTTGGTAAATATTCCTGCAAAAAAACTGCAAAAAACAAATATGCTTGCCAAGGCCTGGCCTATTGCCTTTGCTTGTTTTAAGTATCTCAGGCACTTGCACTAATGTCTTTTTACAAGTTTGATCCCTACCTACGATGATTGCTTTTGACCTTGAGGCATGCTGGTGTAACACATTGCTAAGAGGGAATGGAAGGAAGTCTGCACTCGCCTTCAGCTCAAGGCATGGTCACTTACAGCGGCTTACACACAGCACAGGGCATGCTAAGAAAAAGAGGTTTGAGATCAGCATTGCTGCACTCACAGTAATGCTCAAGAAAACCTGAAGCACAGCGCCACCGACAGGAGTTTGAACAGCAGGCCTGCTTCATACAGAAGATGGCCAATAGGGCAATCAGGTTGCGACTGACGGGCTGGGCTGAAAGGTCAGTGTATGGGCCGTTTTTTTTTGGGCTGTTTGTGACCCAAATTTATGGTCTTGCTATGCTGAGTTTTACTGTTGATTTCCCTGATATTAAAAAAAACATTGCCTGAAGCCAGCTCAAATCCATGCACATTTAAATACCTTGCAATACACTCATACAGCGTGTCTTTACCAGCTCAAAACTGCCTCAATTTGCAAACATCATCACTTTTTTAGCTATCTAATTCACTAATGTCGGACACTTTTATTTTGGTGCGCCGGACCTATTTTCTGTCCCAGGCTAACCTTGAATTGGTGGCAATAAAGCTCTTAATTTGTAAAAGAAAGAGAGCCTGTGCCCAAAGCTCTGCTCAGAAGCCCGCAGCCAGTGCTATTAAATGTTGGTGCTCTGAATACCAAGGCTGCTTGTCTTGAGCTCACCTCAGGCCTATTTAATTCACTACCAGACACTCTCTGTCTCTTTATCTCACTCTGGCAGGTTACTGCTTTCTCCCTTTTTTGACACTTTTTCCATCTTTCTCTTTCTTCTTTCCCATTTGCATGTTTTAGCTTTTTTGCTCTCGGTCAATGTTTGATGCGGAAAAAACAAGTGCTGGTCCCCAAAACATGAGTGCCGGTGGGCTCTACCGACTCAAATAGAGCACTGGTAGCATAAGGATACAATCCTCAATATACCTGTATCTTCCTACGCTCATCTTACTGATTTATTCCTTGTTATCTTCTTTCACAAATTGAACTTATCACTACAAGGCACAAGTGTCTATTATATGGCTCGGAATCCTCCCCCAATACACAACATGGAAGTTGAATGGGTCATGGGTCAGTCAATAAATTGATTCCTCTTGTGTTGAATATGCAGCATACTTTGTGGGTGCACTGAAATCTTTTCTTTCCTACTCTATCAGGTCCCACCATCACTTAATGGTCAGTGTTTCGGGTGGACTGGAAGCATAATATAACGCCAACCATGATGCAAGTACGGGTCGGATGATGCCCAGTGTAGGAAAGCACCACAGATGTTCCAATTTCAAGCCTCATAAATGTCTGCCCAGTGGCAAAATGCAAAATTATGGCCCCCCTGAAAAATGTAGTGAGGGGTCCCCAGTTTCCCATATCTCACAGATATTCATTGGCTTTGGGCTGAATGTGCCCCCCTAGGAGGATTGGGTGCCCCTGGAGGATTGGGTGCTACCTGCTCTGCAGGGGCTACAGGGGCCTGCATTATACCGCTGTTAGAAATGGGGGTCTCTAGATGGTAGTAGTTTGCACCCTGTCCAAGTAGGGACCCCTATTCTAGTCACGGTAAGAGGATAACACAACTAAGATAACTAGGCCTGGGCGGTGAACTTCGCTCCGTTCACTGAGTTTGCAGAGTTTTCTGCACTCCGCACTCCGCGGAGCTCGCGGAGTGCAGAAAACTCCGCTTCGCGATGTGCAGCAGAGTTTTTCCCCCGCTCACGATCGCGAACGGTAAGTTCGCGGTCGCGAATGGTAAGTTTGCGAGCACGAGCTGTCGCGAATGGTAAGTTTGCGAGCACGAGCTGCCGCTTGGGTAGAATTTCTACCCGAGCTGCAGGAATACCAGCACAAACTGCAGTTCGCACTGCACACCGCCACTTGCGGAACTTCCCAGAGTTTTTTTGTAACTTTGCGGAGTTCCAAGTTGCAAAACTCAGCGAACTACGCCCAGGCCTAAAGATAACCCATGCTCACCCCCTTGGTAGCTTGGCATGAGCAGTCAGGCTTATCTCAGAGGCAATGTGTACAGCATTTGTGCATGATCACACACAGTGAAAACACTACAAATGGACACCACACCCATTTAGAAAAATAACCAATCTTTATCTGGCTAAAACAAGGCCACAATGACAAAAATCCAACATACACACGAAAAGATATCACTTTTGCAAGAATAAACTAAAAATACAGTTCCTTAAAGTCGATAGCGCCAACTGGGGCTATCACAGCATCGTGGACAGCACAAATCCAACAGTTCAGTGGTGCGGCATTGGGAAGACCCGCAAATCAGTACCTTTAGTAATGAAGAGACCTTGTGGACTTTGCGGTGAAATCCGAAGATGAGGTGTCACCAGCAGGCATCGGTTCTGGAAGTCGGTGCAGTAGTCGGTGAGATCTTGAAGTAACACAAGTTGTGGATTGATCTCCGTGCTGTCAAAGCCAGGAGCGTTTATTTATTTATAAATTTCTATAGCGCTGAATCACCCCATAAGGGGTATCTCTGCGCTTAGGACGGTGTGCTACAGCCAGACCCGGGGATTAAAAAAAGAAAGGTTTTTAAAAGCTTCCTGAATAGAGGGAGGCTCTGACAATCGCGAAGCTGGTGGGGCAGTTCGTTCCAGAAAGTAGGGGCAAGATGTGAAAATGCTTTGCCACCCTTGCGAGCCTTTTTAATTCTGGGAGTGCACAGAAGTAACTTGGACCCTGATCTAAGGGTACGCGGGGGGTGTACCTGATTAATTTGTCGGACAAATACGAAGGCCCCTGACCATTAAGGGCTTTATAGACAATGCAGCCAATGTTAAATTTAACCCGCTTTCTCACAGGGAGCCAGTGGAGTTTATTAAGAAGTGGGATGGAAGCCGTTCTGGGAGGGGCGTTGGCTACTAGTCGGGCAGCCGTATTCTGTACAACTTGCAGCTTGTTTAAGGAGGCCTCATTAGCCGAAGCTAGTAGTGCGTTACAATAGTCCAGGCGGCTTAATACCAGGGCTTGCATCAATGTTTTTTTTGTCGAGGAAGGAAGCAGAGGGAAGACTCTTCTGAGTAAGCTGAGTGTATGGTAGCAAGTGCCAGCAATGGTTGTGGCGTGGGCATCGAATGTGAGATTGTGGTCGATTCGGAATCCTAGATTCTTGGCTACTTCTTTGGGAGAGGGAGCCGTGCCCAACTCCTCCGGCCACCACCTGGCAGTCCGTCTTATGGCTGCTCCTCCAAACAGCATAATTTCCGATTTCTCGGTATTCAGTTGGAGGAAGTTGGTCCTCATCCAGGCCGCAATGGTCTTCATGCCCTCAGAGAAGATGAGTTGTATATCGGGGTTAGTTTTATCGAAGGTGAGGAGGAGTTGGGTGTCGTCCGCGTAAGAGATAGGACTAAACCCTAAGTTCCTCATAAGTTTGGCCAAGGGGGTAACATAAATGTTAAAGAGAGTCGGGCTCAGACAGGAGCCCTGTGGTACCCCCTTGGTAACTTTAGTGGTGTTGGATCTAAAAGTTCCCAATGTGACTGTCTGGGTTCTGTCAGTAAGGAAGTTAGCCAACCATTTTAGTGCAACCCCCTGTACTCCAACGCCCTGAAGTCTCTCCAGTAGGATATGGTGCGAGGCATTGGCAGGTGTCACGGCTGCAATGTAATTGCGGTCGATATGTCGTGCTCTTCACAAGCAGTGACCATAGCTTCAGTGCAGGCATCGGCATGACGTTGATGCAGAAGCGCTGTCATTGGTAGACCTGGGGCTGCAGTGTGAGACGGGGTGATGCATCGTGCTCTTCATGAGCGGTGCCCTAAGCCATGGTGCAGGCAGCGGAGTCCTAGGATGAAGTTGGAGTCGATGGTGGTTTTCGTCAGCAAACCAGGGGCTGCAATGTGAGATTGGGCAATGCGTTGTGCTCTTCACGAGCGGTGCCCTCAGCCACATTGCAGGCAGCGGCATCAATGACGGGGTGAAGCAGCGTGTTGCTGAAGTCGGGGCTGCGATGTCCTCACGGTCGATGCATGGTGCTTCTCACGAGCGGTGACCTTGGCTTTGGCGTTGAGGTGTTTTTCTTGGAGTTACAGGGCAACCACTCAGTTCCAAGGGCCCAGGACTGGTTTTGGCACCACTTGGCAATGCAGGACTCACAGCAGAAGAATCCCAGTGCTGGCATCAAGATGTGGATGAAGTCTTTGATCTCCCTGAGACTTCCAACAGGAGGCAAACACACAAACCCTTGGAGAACCTTGGCAAGCAGGGTGAAGAAAGCAAAGTCCAGTCCTTTCACTGTCCAAAATAGAAGTAGCAAGCAGCAGGCCAGCACAACACAGCAACAAGTAGAGTGGCTGTTCCCCTCCTACAGCTTCTGCAGCTCTTCTTCTTGGCAGAATCCCCTCTCAGTCCAGAAGTGTTCTTAAAATATGGTGTCACAGCTCTAGAACTTATACCAGTTTCTGCCTTTGAAGTAGGCAAACATGCAGGGCATGCCTCAGCTCCCTTTTTGTGAGAGTGAATGCACAAACAGCCCAACTGTCAGTGTAAACCTGACATGGATTCCACGGGCGGAGTGACAGAATGGTAATGTAAGAAAATACTCCCTTTCTAAGAGTGGCATTTTCCAACATGCAATTTAAAAGCCAACTTCACTAAAAGATGCATTAGTTCAGGGACCCCACACTCCAAATCTCTATCTCTTCCCATTTGGAAGTTACACTTGCAAGGCAGCTCCAATGATAACCTATAGGAGAGATACTCCTTGCAATGGTGAAAAACAAAATTGGCAGTATTTCACTATCAGGACATGTAAAACACACCAGTACATGTCCTACCTTTCACATACACAGCACCCTGCCCATGGGGCTAACTTAAGCCTACCTTAGGGGTACCTTATATGTAGGAAAAAGGGAAGATTTGTGCTTGGCAAGTGGGTGCACTTGCCAGGTCAACATGGCAGTTTAAAACTGCCCACACAGACACTGCAAAGGCAGGTCTGAGACAGGGTTGCAAGGCTACTCGTGGGTGGCACAATCAGTGCTGCAGGTCCACTATTAGCATTTGATTTACAGCCCCTGGGCACATGCAGTGCATTTAACTTGGAAATTATTAGTAAATCCAATATGCCAATCATGGATAAATCAATCACCAGTCCAACTTAGACAGAGAGCATATGCACTTTAGCACTGGTTAGCAGTGGTAAAGTGCCCAGAGTCCGAAAGACAACAAAAAGAGGTCAGATAAAATAGGAGGAAGAAGGCAAAAAGTTTGAGGATAACCCTGCAAAAAGGGCCAGGTCCATCAACCCCTGTGTCTGCCTTACCCTCTGTGTGTGAAGGCTGTGCTGAAGCACCACCAGCCCCTCTGTGCAGCTTACAGCAGTGTCAGCCAACATTACAGGCAGCAGTGTCAACATGGTGGCTCTCTAATTAGCTGCATCACAGGGACTGACTCCTTTGGCAATGGAAACCTGCACAATACTCCTGTTTGATGATCCAAATGTGAAAGTCAATCTATTCAAGTAATGGTTAAAAGGGATTAGCTCAAAGGCACCAGTGGCTGAAAGAGTCTAACCCAAGCCCACTCTTTTTCATGACAGTAGTTATTTGGATGTACTAAACCTAAAAAGTCTGCTGCTTCCTTATTCCTTAACTATTTGAATGTGTTTAAAGAAGACCACCCGGGATTTAACAGTTTTACTATCTGCAAAGCACAATTCCAAACTGGCATTGTTTTAAAAACCAGCACTTTTTTCAAAGCACAAAATGTACATTAAAAATAGCAGCTAGGTAAACAGCCTTGTTACTTTCCTTGTCATGGTGAAAATGTTTTCTCAGAACTTCCCGCAGCATGTTGCTCCATCAAGTGGCCAATAGTGGGATGTGCAAGTTCAGTTTTGACGCAGGATAATATGTTTTTTTCGGAGTTGCAAGAATCTAAATTGTGATCTACTTATCATTTCAAATACCAAAATTACAGACTAAAACAAAAGTAACTAAAGAATACAAACAGTGGTTCATAAACTTAGGAACCACCCCAGAAATAGCTGTGGAGAAGGGACTGAAGAGCATTATTATGGTTCAGAAAGTTGTCTCTCCAGAAAGGATCATTCAAATACCCAAAAGGAATACAAAGAATGTAGTGTGGTTAGAGATGTAAGCAAGTTGCCAAGAGGAAGTTAAAAAAATCTGTCAAGAGTGTTGCTGGTGAGACTCAAACTTCCTAAAATAATATTCAATGAAATGATAACATTACATTAAGGGGTATGGGTGAATAAAAGCTAGGTGTATGATTTGCAGAATATTTGCTATATAACAAACTTAAATAAATATCCCTCTGTAAGAAAATTGATTATTATTTAGGGTGGGTGACTGCTCACCTCAAGGAATATTCACAACTCTAGTCAGGGTAAACCCCCAGAATCACTAAATTATCCTGAGCTCAACCCCTGGTAGCTATGGCCCAGAACAGACAGGCTTAAATTAGGGCAATGTATATAGTATTTATACAGTACCAAAACAGTAATAAAAATGTTTTTAAAAACAGAATGACACCAAAATAACTTAAACTCAATAATGGACAGCAGATATGAATTCTTAACGTTTTAAGCAGGAATTATTGCCAAAAAGCTCTAGGCACAAATGATAATCTGTGGTTGAAGTAGACTGGGCCAAGGTGCAATTTTAAAGCCGACAACAGTAAATTACGGGTCAAATGCACTAACCAGGTTTGTCTCAGTCAAAGTTTTTCCCTTCTGATTTAGGTCCTGATTATGAGTTTGGCAGTCTTGCAACAGGCCGCCACGCAAGCGCCCCACTGCAAGACTTCCCAACCCGTAGTCAGACAGCTTGCCAGATTACCAGTTAATCATGTGCGGCCAGTTCTGCTGCGGCTGTCCCACAGCGGTGCGTATCTGACATGCACCGCCGCACCCCTTTCCTGCACGCAAAGAAATGTTGTGCATTTCTTTCCAGACGGGAACAGTGGGTGGGGGCCAGGACAAAATAAAATGCAGCAAAATTTTAAATGCAGCTAAAATTTCCATATTTGATACTGAAACATTTGCTAATCCATGTTGTAATATCCTAGAGGATCTATTAAAACAAGCAGATGATGGTATTTCAGTTTATGAGAAGGCTCATAGCAGCTTTTCAGGGGTTTTACAGTCTATGTATTTCCTCATGCATCCCACACTGCCACCTACACCATGATCTTGCACTATATTGTACTCTTCCACCTGCATCTTCACCATATATCTTACATCTACATCACCACCACCATGCTGTATAGTTCTCAATATGACTAAAACCAGATGATGAATTTCAGAAAATAAATGCTCATGTAAATAAATGGCACACTGTCAATGAATGTATCATTCATGCGAAAAATTATAATTATTTCTGAGTTAAATTTACCTCCACACTGGGAATACACTGGTAAATACAATTTAAGTCCATTGTTATAGGACCCATGTCAAATATAAAGTATTAGAAAACTTCAATAACACCTATGACCTTTAGCAATGGATAAGAGGGAGAATTAAAAAAAAGTGTGTATAGGGGGATGGGTAATTTCCCTATTAGCTTTCTTGGAAGCAGAGGAGGTTTTAAGCCAGAGAATAGTCAAATAAAGCCATTTTTCTCCAAGAACTGGGTATCACCCACTGAACTTGGGAGTGTTAGAGTGAATGCTATCAGAGCTATTTCTTAGCACTAATGTCCCAAGTGCATTGGGCAAAATGTACATCTACTTCACTTTATGGCATTGCTGGGAGGTTAAGGAAGATATAACTGACAGCAACAACTTCTATGCCTTATTACAAACCTGTAAATTCTGTCTCTAAATGCTATTACTGAGTCCAAATATGTAAGTCTCACTGTCAGGAGCATGTCAATCTCCCAAATGTCATTCACTTAGTCATATTAGGGGTCTTGTGAAATGTGCATTGGCGATGGTCTCACATTTACTGGTTTTACTTTATTAAGCCCATTGATATCTCTGCAGGCAAAACATGTCAGCTGATTCTTTAACATTTGAAATGATAGTCTAGCAGAGGCATATTCTTCATCATTTGTGGCAATAAGGAACCAGTAATGCTTAACCATGAATAATCAGAAATATTACGAGTGAGCTAGGGCCCAGACTGTGGACTTTTATTGCTCATGTAAAACGGGTGCAAAGGTCACTTCCAGAGGACCCGTACAGCACTCCCTTCAAAAATTGTTTAGCTGTTCTGTTCCTTACCTCTAGAGCAATGGTCTTAAAACCTTTTAATGCCATGCCCCCCCTCCTCAAATCTTTCCCCATTTATTCTACTAAACTGGCAATGTTTAAATACGTCTACACTTATTTAAACATTGCAGGTGCATTCTATTACTGTTTTAAAAATGCAATCAAATACATGATTGCCAAACATACTATTCTGTTCAGGCAGGCCTTACTAATGTGTAAATGTATCCACAGTGTGGTTATTAGAAATGAGGGTAGGGGTTTTGAAGAATATTTGGAGTCCTTTCCCTTTTGACACCTTCTCCCAGCCAGGATATAAATGACAAAAGATGTTAGGATGGCCCATTACAGAGCAGCTAATTGCAGATAATTGTTTTCTGCTGAAACAAAGCACTTCTATCAGCATTATGCTTCTTTTGGCCAGAGCCTGATGCCCCCCATGATCACTTGAGCCCCCCTAGGGAGGCCTGCCCCCCAGTTTGAAGACCCCTAGTCAAGAGACCTCCAATATAAGAATCTCAGTACTGAAAGTATACAGTTATGTACATACTGCAGATATTATGTTTTAGTGTGCTTTTGATGCCTTTAATATGTTTAGTGCCTCTAAAACTATATAGCAGTGCAGGCCAAAATCATGCATCAAGGGGTTAAATTATGTGACCAGAAAATGCAAATTATGAGGCATTCTCTCTGGCAGTGTTACCTCACCTTTTTGTCATTTTAACACCCAGAAAATGTTACGCACCAACAAACAATGATCTTTTCGCTATTTTATTAACATTGGTCCTTCTAACACCCAGAGTAAGCCTACATTTGCACACTTCATGAAAAAAGTTGTATGACTTTTGTAGGAAGCTAGCTCTGTATATACTATACCAAAATGAGGTATGGTATGCACAGAGTCCAGGGGAACCCCAAAGGTAGGCAGAGGTAAAAGTAGATGGCACCTTACTCTCTCTGGGCCCGATTCACAGAACTAACTTAAGACAAAATCCTAAACTTACTACCATTTTGGTATTCACAGAAGGCACTTACTCATTTTGGCATTCACAGAAGGCACTTACTTACTCATTTTGAGTAACTTATTCATTTTGAGTGACTTACTCATTTTGTGTAACTTACTCATTTTGGTATTCACAGAAGGCACTTACTCATTGATGAGTAAGCCTTCTGTGAATACCAAAATGAGTAAGTTACACAAAATGAGTAAGTTACTCAAAATGAGTAAGTAAGTGCCTTCTGTGAATACCAAAATGAGTAAGTGCCTTCTGTGAATACCAAAATGGTAGTAAGTTTAGGATTTTGTCTTAAGTTAGTTCTGTGAATCGGGCCCTCTTTGTGGTAGTGTGGGCGAGCAGTAAGGCTTTATCAGAGGGTAGTGTTAAGCATTTGTTGTACACACTCAATAAGTTACTTTCTCTACTCAGTGTGATATGCCAAGATATCACACTGGGACATTTCCTAGAGAAAAGGTAAGTAAATCAGTTTTTGTACATTTGCAGTTTTTCAATGTTTCATACAAACCAACTCCACACTTAGAACAATTTTCAAGGGAAAACAGTCAATGTATTCCCATGGAGAGAAATGAAGAAAACAGTTTGATGGTAAGTACAAGTTTGTGGAAGTTGGTATTCTGAGGTTAGAACCAGGGTTCCCCCAGGGTCCAAGATGCACTCTCAAAGCATCCTCAGCGGCACTAGGGCGGCCAGGTGCAGAGTGCTGATGCCCAATGTTATCCAATGGGGGATAAGGGACCTCCGGTTGGTGGTTGCTCACGAGCAGGCCACAGGGTTTTGGGAGCAAAGCTCCTGGTGTTAGGCTCAGGGCAAAGGGGTATGCGAGTTAGCACCCAAAGTACACCCGCAGCGGCGCAGGGGTGGCTGGGTGCAGGGTGCTGTTTTGGCATCTGGTGCCCTGTTGTTTTCAATGGGGATTCTCCGGTTGCAACAAAGACTGCAGGCTCGTGGATGAAGATCTTCTGGAGGTGACCACCGGTTGGAGCGATAAGTTGGGATGGGATGCTGGGACACTGTCGGTTGGGCCACCCAAAGCCGTGGGACGTCAGGTGCAGGGGTGTCTTTAGGCATCAGCTTTTCTTACCATTTCCGGTTGCGGGGGTCCTCCAGAAAGAGACTGCAGATGTCGTTTGGAGTATCAAGGCAGGTCAGAGATCACCAGATCTCAGGCCAGGATCGCTGGGAAGACCTCCTCGCGGTGTTGGGCCACTCGAACTTGGGCCATAGGCGTCAGGTGCAGAGTGGTGCAGTCTCAGGGTTTTGGCTGGGGCCAGAGTCTGTTGGTGAGGAAATCCGGTTCTCACGGGAGACAAAGTCTTGGATTTGGAAGGCAAGGCAGGTCCTTCGGGTTCCTGAGGCTGCTGACTGCAGGACACACTGGGATTTCGCTGTTGCCGGTTCGAAGTGGGGACAGGCCGGTAGGGCTGGGGCCAAGTCAGTGGGCGTCCTCCTCTTCTTAGCTTCAGCACGGCTTCTTCGTTCCTTCTTCTTTTCTTCTTGGTCGGTTCTTGTCTGAGGACGCAAGGTTCTGGGTGGCCCCTAAATACTAGATTTAGAAGCGTTACAGGTAAGTAAAGGTTGGGACCAATGGGTCCCTTCCTTGGGGTGGGCACAACCCCTATTATGCAACCCTCCAGTGGGAGGGGGGCATATGCCTCATTCTGGTTGGCTGGGTCCCCCATCTGCAAGATGGCAGGGACTGAGAGTTGTGCTTCACCTCGCCTCCCCCACCTGAGGGGTGGAGTTGGAAAAGGTGGGCCCACCTACCTTCCTCACTTGGTTTTCCTGCTGATTCTCCCGCCCAAAGTGGCGGTCAGAACTGGTGGGGGCCAGTTGCTGGAAGCAGAAAAGGCTGCTCTCTCTTTCTCTAGAGCCAGGAGTCTGGTCTCCAGATCCAATCTTTTTGTCGACCTTACTAAAAGGTTGGTCTCCTCATTGAGACTGTCCTCAATGTCCTCAGAAGCACCTGACCCACCTGTGTGGGCTCTAGGTGCTGAGAGGATTATTCTTGGAGTCAGGAGCACTGTGGCCCTTCTCTCCTGATGAAGTGGGGGATGGTAGTTATCTTCATCCCTCTCTCTTCTTCTTCCTCTGAGAGGTCTTTACCATTCTCAGAGGGATAGTCCTTAGCATACCCTGCCAACAACTCCTGGAGCTTTTGTTTGGAGGGATGGGACTCCATGGTAATATTTTTAAGTTTGCACAGAGACCATAACTCCCTAAATTCTAAGTGGAGATAAGGGGTTAGGTCGAGCCCCTTAACCTGGTTCTCTATGGCATTGTTGTTATCTTCACTAACGGCTGGGTTCTTGTTAAGAGACATTGTAAAAAAAATCTAACCCCTCTTACCCCTAACTAAAGTGAGCTTCTATTTTTCTAAAATTCTAAAGGGACTTAATCAACGCCCTAACCAGACTTTTAGTAATTTGGAAAAATGTTGTCAATTCAAAAAACAGAATTCTAAAGACAATTTAAGGGACGTGGCCAAGATGGTGGCTGGATAGGATGTGTGTCTGTGTCCCTCTGGCTCCGCCAAATATAAGCTTCGAATTTGCGCCTATCCCTGATCCAGCACTGACGTCCAAAACAGTGGATCTGACACCGGGATACCGGCATCGCCGAAGGAGCCCAAAACTGCTGAGCAAATAGGTCTGTGACCTTTGCTGTGGACGACGGAGGAGGTGAGGCCTGCAACCGTGCAGAGCAGGGTGGAGGCGGAGCGTCCAGGCCCTGAGCTCGGCCCGGCACTGCAGTGCACTCGGCCACGCCTTGGAGCTGCGAGGCATACGTCGATCCAGAGGGGTGAATTACCTCAGTACTGCCACATATAGCCACATATATTCTGGATACGGCTCCGGGGGAACCCCGTCATAACAGAGGTGAGTGGGGGGCTCTTGAGAAGCGCCGAGCATGCAGGGCAGCAGACAGAAGGTTGCAAGAAGAAGGGCCCGAGCGAGAAGCTGCTGCCTGCGTAGTGTCCGGCGTGGTGCTTGACGCGGGGAGGTGTAAAAGAGAGCCTGGACCCGAAGCCGAACTACCTGCTGGACGTCCAGTGGGACAGGAGGAGCAAAGGGCAGAGCTGGTATAGACGGCGTGCCACCATAACGAAGACGCCCCCCGCAGTTAATGAATACGAGCGTAGCACCGAGAACACCCCCCCGCCAGAGGCGATCTCCCCAGGGAGAGAACTGGAGTCACACAACATTCCCTACGCCTCACAGAGCACGATAGTCTCCCCAACCGAGACTAGTCGGTGGTCAGGCACGGCGAAGTCCGTGAAAAGCGGTGAAACGGATGCCGGAGTGCCCCGTCTGTCTCTGACCCTCCCTGGGTCCTGCAAGCACGCAAT
Organism: Calotriton arnoldi; assembly: GCA_963921515.1. Classification (NCBI taxonomy): domain Eukaryota; kingdom Metazoa; phylum Chordata; class Amphibia; order Caudata; family Salamandridae; genus Calotriton; species Calotriton arnoldi. The sequence goes on along the minus strand of CAWUFW010010637.1, from coordinate 396,365 downwards.
AACGGACCTTAGAGCTGTGAACTGGGAAGGAGTGAAACAACTGTAGTGTGGAGCCTGTCCCTGTCTGCGCAGCCTATTGATTTATAGCCCTAATAGGCCGGAGGAGAAGGGCCAGCAAGGGAGCCAGTGGGTCGGGGGGAGATGGACTGTCTCACTATAACCTGCCAGGAAACAAGCATCATTGGGAACCCCTGAGATCACTAATAAAGTCAGGGACCAAAGGAATAGTAATTCCAGTTAGCACGCGGACGATTGAGCATTCTTCAAAGTTATATTAACGCCAGAACTCAGCATAGTAGAAGACGGACTTCTTTTCACCCTCTCCTGGCCCATTACTGAGTTGTTGACGAGTCCCTCCTTTGTGCGTTGATCGAGCACGGGCTGGTATTGCCCCTTGGTTTTGGTGCAACTGGGCCTCTCTCATCCGCACCCTGAGTGTTAATGCTCCGCGGCTAAGGAGCCCATGACACTGCATTGAGAGCCGAATCGACATACTGCCACAGGAGTATGTACATCAAGGGCCTAGAATCTACCATGGCTACAGCTCGAACGAAGAAAGAAAGATCGGTGAAAGACATGTTGCTGAAGTAACCTGGATTAGGTGGCCCAGCAGGAGCAGCTCACAGCGAAGACGGGCAGCAAGATGTAACTGAAAGCGCTGATGGTCCGGCAACTAAAGGATTCATGACAGCACTGTTTACATCTCTCAAGGAAGATCTCCAAGAGATGAAAGGGCAACTTTCCACTGATTTGAAGGAGATCAGGCACGATTTAGAAGAGATTGGAGACAGGGTATTGGCCCTGGAGGAGCGAGACACCAGCAGGGACGAAGAGATTATCATGATGCAACAAGAACTTATCTGGCTAAAGGAACAGCACAAAGACCTTCAGGCCCATGCCGAAGATCTTGAGAATCGCTCTAGAAGAAATAAGATGCATATTAGAGAAGTGCCCTCACAAGCTGCTGGAGACAACCTTAGGGCCTACGTCCTTGCTCTTTTTTATTATGTCCTAGGCAACGAACACACCAAAGACATTCAGATGGACCGGGTACACCGAGTATTCTAGTATGTGTTCATGATTTTCAACTTAAAGAAAAGATCATCCGTAGAGCAAGAGAGGCCTACCCTGTTCAATTTCAAGGACACTCTCCAAATTTCTTCCAAGATTTAGCTGCGTCGATGCTGTTTAAGGGAAGAGAATTTCGTGCTCTAACCACTCACTTACGAGAGCAGGGGATCTCATACTCGTGGGGACCCCCCTTCTGGATCATCTTTAAATATCAAGGAAAGCTGAGGCAGCTCCTCTCCCTAAAGGAGGCCCTGGAGGTGTTGAGGATAACGGACTCCACTGAATCTGATAGCAAACCCGTGGAGAGTTCCATATACAAATACCCACGATGGCACCTGGTCAGAAAGCCTGCTTCCAAGCTCAAACCGGACCCTGCAACGACTGCTAAAGAAAGGGAAGCAGTAATCAGTTCACTATCCAGATCACCGGACTGGAGAACATTATTTCACTCTCGATAGGCCGAGGGAGTTGAAGCCTGCGAAACCCTCGTTGGCCCATGACCCCTATGGGTTACCCTACTTTGATGAACTGTTGTCACCAATTTCTACTTTAATTTGGGAGTTTCGGGATTTAATTCTGTTTCTGGGTGAAGTTGTTCTTTTTTTCTTTTTGCCGGCACCAGTCACTAAAACACCTCCCACTCATCCACTGATCACTGCGTTAGTTCTTTGTAACCTGTTGTGCACCATGGAAAGGACCTGGCATGTCACATATATCTCTAACCCTGTTAACACAGTATAGGTAGAGATCTGAAGATTGTGAGTCTTAATGTAAGAGGCCTTAATCACCCTGTGAAATGTACAGCGATCCTCTCACTGCTGGAGAATTCGGGAGGGGACATCTGTCTACTACAGGAGACACATCTCCTCTCGAAGGACACAGCGCGCATGCGTTCACTCTGCTTTCCCCAGCAATTTTGGTCCTCTGGCCCGCTAAGAAAAACGGTGTTACAATTTTGGTGAGATCAAATTTTCCTAGGAAGGTTACCTCCACAATAGCAGAGATAAAAGGATGCTTACTTGCAGTTAGAATCCAATGGGAGAACACACATATTACACGAGCTACCATTTACACCCCCAACACGCAACAGGAGTCTTTTGTCCTTAAGGCCCTGATGGAGGTGCTAACATCTCCCGATGCAGCTATCCTTGTGGGTGGAGACCTTAATTTGATGATGGCTAGAGCACTTGATTGATCGTGTTAACGATCGGCTCAGTCGGGGGCCTTTTCAACCAAAGGTTTGAGCTGGTTAGCAGACAATGGTCTTCAGGATGTTTGACACAATCATCACCCAGGGGTAAAGGATTTTACATTTTACTCAGCGGCCCACAAATTGTACTAATTTCTAGAACACTTCTTAGCTTCCATGTTGCTTATGTCCAGATTGGTAGATTCTTCCATCGAACCTAGGTCCCTGTCAGATCATGCACTGATTTCGGTCACCATTCATGCAAGCCTGGGTCAGCCACACCCTCCTAGATGGCGATTGAGAGAGGGCCTCCTGCAGTCACCGTCGGTCCTGGCAGCCATAAAGGTCAGGCTAACGGAATACCTGCAGACTAATGATGTAGAAAACACATCCTTGGGGGCTGTCTGGGAAGCGTTAAAACTGGTAATGAGGGGGAAATTTCTTGCAATCTCGACTGCAGAAAATAGGACCCACCAGGAGAAGCGTCAAACATTAGAACGCGATATAACTGAAATAGAATCTATCCATAAACAAACTGGGACCCCGAGAATATGGAGAGAGTTAGAAAAAAAAGACTCCTGCTGAAACGCTTAGACTTAGACAGGGCCGAATACGCACTCCTCCGGCTTCGACACAAATTTATCTAAGTAGCGACAAATGTGGTAAGCCGTTAGCACAAAGGCTCAGGGCTAAAACGCTGGCAACATCAATAGCTTCGATCACGCGACTCACGGGGGAAGAGGTATACACAGACTTGCAGATCGTAGACACATTTAAAACCTTCTGCCAAACTCTCTATTCTGATCGAGACTCCCCACAGACGAGACCCGCTCCTATCTTGAGAAATGCCCACTCTCTAGTCACCCAAAATCTATAGCAGACCAATTGGACCAGCCGATACACATAGAGGAGGTAGTTACTGCAATTGTCCGTCTAAAAGTGCAAAAGGCCACAGGTCCAGATGGCCTATTTTACAAGGCTTTCTCCCAAGAGTTAGCACCCCTTCTGACTCGACTATTCAACTCATTCCTCGAGACGGGCTCTGTAACAGATTCCATGACAGAAGCTGCTATCTCGATAATCTTAAAACCTGCCAAAGACCCCCACTGAATGTGGGTCATGCAGGCCATATTATTACTAAATATTTACGCGAAAATATTTGCCAGTATCTTAGCAGCTTATTTAAATCCGCTGATGGCTGGCCTGGTGGGCCCTGACCAGGCCGGCTTTATTCCTTCAAGACTGGGAGGGGACAACACTAAATGCCTTTTCCACCCTATGGACGGAATCCAGAGATCTCGTAAGCAAGCATTGTTCCTGTCAATAAATGCTGAGAAAGCATTTGACAGGGTAAGCTGGCCATATCTATCTGACACACTGCAACACTTTGGGTTTGGCGAAAGATATATAAAATGGATTAGCTGTATCTACCGAGCCCCAAGGGCATTTGTCCGAGTGAATCGGGCAATATCTACTGCGTTCCCGATAACCCAGGGCACGAGTCAGGATTGCCCTCTGTCCCCCCTCCTGTTCACTTTCTATATGGAGCCGCTTGCTCAACAATTAAGGGATGACCCACCGATAGAAGGGTTACGATTTGGAAAGGACATACATGAAATTAGCCTTTATGCTGACAATGTAATATTATCGCTTACCAACCCACAGTCCACTTTGCCGGCCCTGGTGGCCGAGCTGAATTGCTTTGGAGAAATCGCAGGCTTTAAAGTCAACCTGGGCAAGTCACAAATCTTAAACCTCTTGGTTCCTCAGGCCCTTGTAGAGAATATTCAACACCAATTCCCACTTCAATGGACACAACAAGCTATTCCAAATCTGGGTATCCAGCTTGCCCCGACTATTCAGAAAACCGTAGCACTGAACTATGCGACTCTGATAGATCAAACGACTAAAGCATTAGACAGCTGGACCCTACTCAGGTTGGCTTGGTTTGGGAGAATTGCAGGTGTCAAGATGACAGTACTGCCTCGTATCCTTTACATCTTCCAAACAAAACCTATGGCCCCAACCCTCAAAATCTCTCGGTCAATTACAACTATTAATCAATAAATTTGTCTGGGGGGGAAGAAACTGCGGCTATCGTTTGCACAAATAACACTTCCTAGACGGGAGAACAGAGCTGGGCTTCCAATGATTCAAAGAAACTTTCAGGCAACAAATTTCAGATATATTGTAGAATGGAATCGCCCCTTTTCCGAGAAACACTGGTCCTATATGGATCAGAGAGTGGCGGGAGCGAACATTTGGCGAGATATCTGGCTTCCACACAAACACAGGGCGTGGGGACTGTATTCCTCCCCAGTCACCTCAATGACTCTAAAAGTTTGGCATGCAGTAGCTGGTAAGAAAGGATTGACTACCTCCCCATCCCCTATGACCCCCATAGTGGACAATCCAGACTTCCCCCGGGCCATGATTCAGAGGTATTTCAAAGATGGAGGGAGCGAGGTACAAGAGGGTTGGCTGCTTGTTTGATACTAAGGGACTAATCTCATTTGAGCAACTGAGGCAGGACTATAATCTCTCTCAATCAGATGTGTTTCACTATCGCCAAATACGTCATTGGGTCACATCTCCTGATTACCAAATGGCAGTGTCCCGCCCTCTCACAGTTTTTGAAAAGTGGCTGGTGTGTAAAAAAGATGATAAGCACCTCATTTCCGAGTTATACTCAATGCTCTCCACTGGGATAACGGGGGGAATACTAAAGGGCAACTTCGTTGGGAGGCAGAGTTAGAAAGCACACTCTCTGACAAAGAATGGGCAGATATACATTACCGGGCATATCACACAGCACATAACACAGCAGGGACTGAATCGGCTTACAAAGTCATATCGTATTGGTACCTCACACCCGCCCGGATCCACAGTTGGGATTAAGACTGCTCAGAAAAATGTTGGAGGGGGTTTGGGCTCACCGAGTCATTAGTACACTTGCTCTGGCATTGTCCTAAGCTGACGCGCTACTGGGAAGATGTTCTGGATAATGTTGATAAGGCCTTTGATACCTCACTCCCTAGATTTCCAGCATACACCATACTGGGGTCATCAAATCCTCTGACCTTTCCCCTTCGCTCTCTAAGAGGTAGACAGATTTCATTAGCTTTATTAGCAGCGCGACAGGTGATTCTGGCCCATTGGGGACGTCGATCATCCCAAATCTTAGCACCTGGTTTCAGAAACTCTGGCTAACATTCGCTATGGAGCGAATGTCCTTAGTGGCAGAACAGAAAGGAGAGTCATACGCTGAACTCTGGGCCCCTTTCCACCAGATTCTCTCCAAAGAATTGTGAGAGATTACATGTCCCAAATACTTACAAATTCTACGATTATTCCTGTTAGATGTGTCACAACCCACACCAACGCCATAATGGGGTGGACATACATCTGTATACCCTAAAACAGCCTAAGCGCTCTATGTGGCCCAAGGCGAGGGATGACTGGTGCGGTGCTTTGGTAGGGGGGCGTGGTTTGTATTTAGGTTATTGTTTTTTTCTTTTTCTTTATGATAAGTATGATTCTGTTTTGATATAAACTGATCCAACTATTGCTGCCAGCCCCTTGGTTCTAGGCCCACAGCTGTCTAAATTCTCTATGTCTAATGAGCTGCCGGCCGGTGGTTGTAGGCATAAAGCTGTGTTTCTTCTATCTTGGATCACCCTAATAAAAAAAGAATGGTTCCTAAAGACAATTTAAGATTTCTGTTGTGTGATCAAGTGGTGACCAAGTCAGTCCAACAAATACAAAGTTGTATATCCCACCTCTGATCCACCAATTTAGGAAGCTGGCTCTCTATATACTATACCAAAATGAGGTATAATGTGCACAGAGCCCAGGGGAATCCCAAAGGTAGGTAGAGTTAAAGTAGATAGCACCTTACTCTCTATTTGTGGTAGTGTGGGCGAGCAGTAAGGCTTTATCAGAGGGTAATGTTAAGCATTTGTTGTACACACTCAATCAGCAAATTATGTCATACACTCAAAGACTGAACTCAGACCAATTTGATTTGTATAAAAATATTATTTAGTTATTTTATTTCTAGAACCAAGCCAAGCCTGGTGCAGGTAAGTGAAATAAATGCTTTGCAAAATCGTATGCAGTGTTTTACAATTGAATGCAGGTTCAAATGGAGTTGATTAAAATACAGGTAAGTCAATATGTCAAAATTATTTTTCAGTTACTTTTCAGATTACTTTGTACGTTACTTTTTAGATGACTTTTTAAGTTACTTTCTCTACTCAGTGTGATATGCCTAGATATCACACTGGAACATTTCCTAGAGAAAAGGTAAGTAAATCAGTGTTTGTACATTTGCAGTTTTTCAGTGTTTCATACACACCAACTCTAAGCTTAAAACCATTTTCAAGGAAAAACAGTCAATGTATTCCTTTGGAGAGAAATGAAGTTAATGGTTTGCAGGTAAGTACAAGTTTGTGGGAGTTGGTATTCTGGGGTTAGAACCAGGGTTCCTCTGGGTTGAAGATGCACTCTTAAAGCACCCTCAGCTGCACTAGGGTGGCCGGGTGCAGTGTGCTGAGGCCCAATTTTATCTAATGGGGGATATGGGGCCTCCGGTTGGTGGCTGCTCACGAGCAGGCCACAGGGTTGTGGGAGAAAAGCTCCTGGTGTTAGGCTCAGGACAAAGGGGGATCCGAGTTAGCACCCAAAGTACACCCGCAGCGGCGCAGGGGCGGCTGGGTGCAGGGTGCTGTTTTGGCATCTGGTGCCCTGTTGTTTTCAATGGGGATTCTCCGGTTGCAACAAAGACAGCAGGCTCGGGGACGAAGATCTTCTCAAGGTGACTACCGGTTGGAGAGGTAAGTTGGGATGCCTGGGGATGCTGGGACACCGTCGTCTGGGCCACCCAAGTACGTGGGATGTCTGGTGCAGGGGCATCATTAGGCGTCGGGTTTTCTTACCAGCTCTGGTCACGGGGGTCCTCCAGAAAGAGACTGCAGGCGTCGTTTGGAGTGTCGAGGCAGGTCAGAGATCGCCAGATCTCAGGCCAGGATCACTGGGGAGACCTCCTCGTGGTGTTGGTTCACTAGAACTCGGGTGGTAGGCGTCGGGTGCAGGGTGGTACAGACACAGGGTTTTGGCTGGGGACAGAGTCTGTTGGTGAGCAAATTCAGGGCTCACGGGAAACTAAGTAATGGGTTTGGAAGGCAGGGCAGGTCCTTCCGGTTCTTGAGGCTGCTGACTGCAGGACACACAGGGATTTCGCTGTTGCAGGTTCGAGGTGGGGACCGGCCAGTAGGGCTGGGGTCAAGTCAGTGGGGGTCCTTCTCTTCTTAGCTTCAGCATGGCTTCTGCAGTCCTTCGTCTTTTCTTCTTGGTCGGTTCTTGTCTGAGAAGGCAAGGTTCGGGATTCCCCCACTTTACCACTGCTAATCAGTGCTAAAGTGCATATGCTCTCTGTGTAAATTGTGTTATGGATTGGTGTTTCCATGATTGGGTATTTGATTTACTTGTTAGTCCCTAGTAAAGTGCACTGAGTGTGCCAGGGCCTGTAAACCAAATGCTACTAGTGGGAATGAAGCACTGATTGTGCCACCCACATGAGTAGCCCTAAAAAGGTAAACTCAGACCTGCCATTGCAGAGTCTGCGCGCAGTTTGTAACTGCCATGTCGTCTTGGCCAGTGCACACACTTGCCAGTCCCTAAACCTTCCCTTTTCTACATGTTAATCACCCCTAAGGTAGGCCCAAGGTACTGCTGTGGGCAGCGTGCAGTGTACGTGAAAGGTAGGACATGCTCTGGTGTGAGTGGCATGGCCTGATAGTGAATTACAGCCTATTTCGTTTATCACTATTGCAAGGCTACCTGTTCCCCATAGGACAGAATGGGATGTTTGTTTATAACATTTTATAAACATAACTGGCCCTGGGAACTAGGTAGGAAAATAAAATTTAGTATGCCTGAATTCAGAATCTAAAGATGCATCTTTTAGTGAAGGTGATTTTTACATTCTGTGTTTGAAAATACCACTTTTAAAAGTAGGTATTTTCTTGCTCAGTCATCCCGTGTGCCTCTGCTGGAATGTGGATTGCCTGTCTGGGTTTTGGATAACAGAAGGCTGGGGAGCAGGAGTGGCTCTAGATAGTCTAGGTGGGTCAGGAAAGGGCTGAATAAACCTGGGCTGCGATGGGGGAAGGGGGAGGAGATTTCCTTGCACCTCAAAGGGCCTGGTCTGCCTCTGACAATGCCGTCTCCACCTCCTGCCAGGAAATCACACCAGAGAAGGCAGAACTGGTTCTGGCCGGGCACAGACACTCTCTGCCTAAGAGATCAAAGGATTTTGGAATATAAATATTGGGGCCCAGACCGCTGAACTTTAGAAATCTTTTGGATCAAGAAGACTGCCAAGAAGAAGAGCTGGAGAAGCTGTGAGGAGGAACTACCGCTTTGCTGTGTGCCTTGCTGTGTTGGCCTGCAGTGGCTGCTTCTGTCTTGGGCAGTGAAAGGACTGGACTGAACTTTCTGCAATCTGCTTTGAGAGTTTCTCCAAGGGCTTGAGGTAGAGCTTGCCCCCTGTTCAAGAAGTCTCAGGAACTACAAAGACTTCAAGCTCTTCTGCCCTCAGCACTGGGGACTGTGTGTTTTGTGCTGCAACAGAAGAAAAGCAACTCAACGACGCCTACGACGCCGCTGCCAACTCCGTGTCTTGAAGGCACCGCAGAGGGCACCGCCGCAACGTCGCACTGCAACCCTGGTCTCACCAACGACGCCTGCTGATGCCGCCACCGAGCCGCTGCTCGCACCGTGACCTGTGGGCCACCGCACTCCGCACCGACTTCGCTTCACAACAACGCCTTGGCACCGCCGCAACTCTGCACTGCGACCCTGGTCTCACCGATGACGCCTGCTGATGACGCCACCGAGCCACTGCTCGCACCGTGACCTGTGGGCACCGCACCGCCTCGCTTCATGACGACGCCTTGGCATCCCTGACGACGCCGCTCCACGCCAAAATCGACGCCGCTGCTTGCACCGTGGTTCGAGGGCACCACTCGTAAAGTTACACGATGTAGCGCCCTCATCCCACACCGCCGCCTTGGCCTACCGATGCCGGCGCCATCGACTCCTGTTCGTCAGCCGACAACAGCGCTTCAGCCACAACGACGCCGCTGCTTGCACCGTGACCTGCCAGAACCGTGACGAGCACCGCCTTCATCTCGCACCGCGACCCTGGTCTCACTGACAATGCCATCTGACGCCGCCACCGAGCCGCTGCTCGCAACGCAATCTGAGGGCACCGCACGCCGCACCGCTGCACTTCGCACCGCAGCACACGACGCCAGCGCTCCTGACTTCAACAGAGAGGAGATCGACCTGCAACGCGTGTAACTTCGAGGGCCCAGATGACTCCTGCACCGACCTCTGGAACCGACGCATGCAGACGCCGTGTTTTCGGAAGCTCAACGAGAGGTCGCCGACGCCCTGCATTTCTAAAAGGTACTGTTTGCGGGTCTTCCCGACACCATAGCTGGCCCGCGACGCCGCGGTCAGCTAGAACTGTTTGGATTTGGTTGCTCACGACGCCGTGATAGCCCCGGACAGAGCTATCGACATCAAGGAACTGTTTTTCAAGCGTATTTTGAAAACTGTAGATTTTTAAGTACTGTATTGGGGATTTTTATCGTTTTTGGTCTTGTCTTAAGTATATGAAAATATTGGATATTTTTCTAAACTGGTGTGGTGTCCTTTTGTAGTGCTTACACTGTATTACTGTTGGTTATGTGCAAATGTTTTACACACTGCCTCTAAGATAAGCCTGACTGCTCGTGCCAAGCTACCAAGGGGGTGAGCAGGGGTTATTTTAGGAGTGTAACTCCCTTATCCTGACTAGAGTGGTGGTTTCTGCCTGGCTTTGGCGCATGCCCTAGCATACCAAAAATCCCATTTCTAACATTGATTGTCAGCGGTGAGGATAGGACTTGCGTTTGCACTTGACTTACAGTGATTGGTGTGCACTACTACCATATTGCAGAAAATTACGTACCACATACTGTTTTTTTGGTCTATTTTTGCCTTTCCATTGGTTTTGAACTTGAACTTTCCAGTACAACATGCCTGAATCAATTGCATCATCTATTGCAACCTTGGAAGTGGCCTTTGAGGAGGAGAGGTTAGAAAACTACAATGTTAAGGGATTGAAGGCGATCTGCAAAAACCTCAAAATCCAAATAAGGGGCCTCACCAGAAAAGAGGAGCTACAAAAGGTGCTGAGGGCCTGGGCAGCAGCCAGACATGCTAGTGAGCTGTCTGGGGATCCTGGCATGGAGGCAGAGGAGCCTATTCCAAGGGTGGATGTGCTTTTGGGAAGGGGGGCACCCTCTAAACCAGGCAGCAGTAGTTTGTCCCCAGAGGAGCTGGAGGACAGGCGGGAAGCAAGAAGAATTGTGTGGAACTGGAGAAGCCTAAGTTAGCCATGGAGGAGAAAAGGATAATGTTAGACCATGAGTTTAAAAATGAGAGAGCTGGACTGGGAAGCCAGTATGGCTAGGCCCAGCTCAGATGGTGGCAGCAAAAGTGTTAGGTCCTGTACTGAGGATGAGGTACACACACACAGAGATTTGGGGCCCTGCTTCAAGGAGGGGGTTGACATACACCAGAGGGTTCAGGATTGTGAGGTTACTCCAGTGGTGCGCAGTGTCCCTGAGGTGGATTGGGGAACTGTCACAGGGGATCATTTTCCTGGTAGTGGGAGGGACACTCTACTGACTCTAGATGAGAGGTGCAGGGAGAAGGGTTCCCCCATGGTAGAAGCCCTAGTAAGTGAGTATGGAGACCAGCCAGAAGAGTATGGGTTAAGAGACAGCAACAGTCAGACACTGTCTCACCAGTCTTGTGAGAATGATGTGGGGTACTTTTCTGAGGCACTGGATGGTTGGGTGAAGGGTAGTTTGGTTAACACCTGTGGGGGGCTGTGTGATTCAATTGTTGGAGAGCATATTTTAGGTCCCTGTTTTCCAGAGCTATGCCAACACCCAGTGGAGTGTGAGTTTTCTGACCCCAGGGAGCTTGCACTGGAGGCAGACCTTTTAGTAGATTCCAGAGGGTCTGGAGAAGCATCTGGGGATGACCCGGAAGGAAGTGGCTTAGGTATTTCCCAACCAAGGGTGGTCGGACAGGTTCGTGGTAGCCCAGATAGGTCCTGGTGTCGTGGGAAGGGTGTAGGGACTCACGTCCTGTCTCTGCGGAGAAGGAGTGGGAATGGGCTGTGGCCCAAGGTGCCCGAAACCCGGTCCCAGAGCCTGGGTAGTTCCAGGAGGGAACACCCTGTGGGGAGCCGAGGCTGTACTGGTAGGCTGTCTGTTGAGGGGGATCCCCTAGTGTCAGGAGAATGGGGAGTGTCTGTAAACAGAGCTCCAGCGGTTCAGGTGTCTGGCGGTGTCGCTCCTAAGTGGAGGGTGCAGAAGTCCAGATTGAGGGGTGAGAGGGGGATGCGTTCCCCAGTTGGAGAACCAGTGGGTCAGGGGCCAGCCAGAAGGGCTGAGCCTCCTAGGAGTGACCATGGTGACACCACTTCTGTCCTGGAGGATCTTCGCACACTGTCAGATGGACAGGGGTCGGGAGATCTGCACCAGGCAGACTGTCACACCACACATGAATCATGTGTTACCCTCAGGGGGGCATGCGTGCTCCCAAGGAAGTCCTGGTTCACCGGGCAGGTGCTCAGCCGCAGGGGTTAGTCCCTGGGTTGGGAGGCCAGGTTCAGGTCCTGCCTGACCTGGAGGGAAGGACGACTGTAAGCAGGGTCCTGACCGGTTTATCTTCTAGGGGTACCACTCCAGGTGGGAGGGTGCAGAACTCTGGAAGGGGGTGCAGAGGGAGGGAGTCCTCGCGTCTGACCCCGGTTCAACCCGAGGGTTTAGATCCTAAGGTGGTGGATCAGTTGCAGGGTCAAGGCCCTGAACTGGTGGAAGAATTGTGTAGGAGGTCTGGTTCCAGCGTCCTGACAGTTTGTGGTTCTGAGGGTGCTTCTCCCGGGAGGAGAGTGCGGAACCCCGGAAGGAGAGGTAAGGGGAGGAGAGCCTCACCCAAGACCTCTGGTCAGCCTGAGGGTACAGACCCTGGGTTGGAGGACCAGGTTCAGGGTGTCCCCCCTGACCTGGGGGAAGGGGCGACTGCTAACGGTGCCCCTACTAGTTTGTCTTCTGGGTTTTTGCTCCAGGTGGGAGGGTACAGAGCCCCAGGGAGGAGGACCGGGTGTGGGAGAGCCCACCCCAGTCCCTTGTTCAGCCTCAGGGTACAGACCCTGGACTGAGGTACCAGTTGCAGGATAGCCCCCCTGAACTGGTGGGTGAATTGTGCAGGACAACTGCCACAGGCACCCTGACAATTCTGGAAGGGGGTACCACTCCAGGTGGGAGGGTACAGAGCCCCAGGGATAAGGAGAGGGTGTGGGGGAGCCCACCCCCGCCTCCTGTCCAGCCGCAGGGTACAGACCCTGGGCTGGTGGGCCAGTGTCAGGATGCCATACTTGACTTGGCAGGGGGGAGAGTAGAGAAAGGGTGCCAGGCACCTGGGGCTACTGCCCCCCACTCTCTGACGGCACAACGGTTGGAGTGGCCTGAAAGGCTTAAGGCCTGGCTCTCATCACTGACAGTTGTCAGTGGCCACTGTGGCTGACTGTCCGGATACACAGAGTTGCCCCTGAGAGGGGGAAAATAGTCACCCCCAGGGGTGGACTGGGCCTCACCCTTGTGTTGGCCATGTGGGTACTGTCTGCCTGTTGGGACACATCTGTGAGCAAAGTAAGTTTTGGTGCTGCACAGATGGGGTCCACAGGTGAGGAGAAGGGTTCCGCATGGGTCAGCTTAGTGGGCCCTGAGAGTATGGATAGAGGGATCCAACTAGGTTCAGAAAGGTGTAGAAGGGGAAGAAAACCCTGCTGTTGCTGGCCAGGTCCCATGTTCTATCGCCCCACCAGGGAAGTCCATCAAGGTATGGATTGGTCTACTCTGGCTTTAGGCTGGAAGGGGGTTGTGTTGGAAATGGCCCTTCCCTTTTTGCAGGGTTATCCCCAAACTTTTTGCTTCTTCCTCCTATTTTTTCCTGACCTGTTTGTGTTGGTTTTAGGACTCTGGGCACTTTACCACTGCTAATCAGTGCTAAAGTGCATATGCTCTATGTGTAAATTGTGTTATGGATTGGTGTTTCCATGATTGGGTATTTGATTTGCTTGTTAGTCCCTAGTAAAGTGCACTGAGTGTGCCAGGGCCTGTAAACCAAATGCTACTAGTGGGACTGCAGCACTGATTGTGCCACCCATATGAGTAGCCCTAAAAAGGTAAACTCAGACCTGCCATTGCAGAGTCTGCGCGCAGTTTGTAACTGCCATGTCGTCTTGGCCAGTGCACACACTTGACAGTCTCTAAACCTTCCCTTTTCTACATGTTAGTCACCCCTAAGGTAGGCCCAAGGTACCCCTGTGGGCAGGGTGCAGTGTATGTGAAAGGTTGGACATGCTCTGGTGTGTGTGGCATGTCCTGATAGTGAATTACAGCCTATTTCGTTTTTCACTATTGCAAGGCTACCTGTTCCCCATAGGACAGAATGGGAAGTTTGTTTATAACATCTTATAAACATAACTGGCCCTGGGAACTAGGTAGGAAAATAAAATTTAGTATGCCTGAACTCAGAATCTAAAGATGCATCTTTTAGTGAAGGTGATTTTTACATTCTGTGTTTGAAAATACCACTTTTAGAAAGTAGGTATTTTCTTGCTCAGTCATCCCGTGTGCCTCTGCTGGAATGTGGATTGCCTGTCTGGGTTTTGGATGACAGAAGGCTGGGGAGCAGGAGTGGCTCCAGATAGTCTAGGTGGGTCAGGAAAGGGCTGAATAAACCTGGGCTGCGATGGGGGAAGGGGGAGGAGATTTCCTTGCACCTCAAAGGGCCTGGTCTGCCTCTGACAATGCCGTCTCCACCTCCTGCCAGGAAATCACACCAGAGAAGGCAGAACTGGTTCTGGCCGGGCACAGACACTCTCTGCCTAAGAGATCAAAGGATTTTGGAATATAAATATTGGGGCCCAGACCCCTGAACTTTAGAACTCTTTTGGATCAAGAAGACTGCCAAGAAGAAGAACTGGAGAAGCTGTGAGGAGGAACTACCGCTTTGCTGTGTGCTTTGCTGTGTTGGCCTGCAGTGGCTGCTTCTGTCTTGGGCAGTGAAAGGACTGGACTGAACTTTCTGCAATCTGCTTTGAGAGTTTCTCCAAGGGCTCGAGGTAGAGCTTGCCCCCTGTTCAAGAAGTCTCAGGAACTACAAAGTCTTCAAGCTCTTCTGCCCTCAGCACTGGGGACTGTGTGTTTTGTGCTGCAACAGAAGAAAAGCAACTCGACGGCGTCTAGGATGCCGCTGCCGATTCCGTGTCTTGAAGGTACCGCAGAGGGCACCGCCGCAACGTTGCACTGCGACCCTGGTCTCACCGATGACGCCTGCTGACGCCGCCACCGAGCCGCTGCTCGCACCGTGACCTGTGGGCACCGCACTCCGCACCGACTTCGCTTCACGACAACGCCTTGGCACCGCAGAGGGCACCGCCGCAACTCTGCACCGTGACCCTGGTCTCACCGACGCCACCTGCTGATGCCGCCACTGAGCTGCTGCTCGCACCGCGACCTGTGGGCACTGCACCGCCTCGCGACGACGCCGCTCCACACCAAAATCGACGCCGCTGCTTGCACCGTGGTTCGAGGGCACCGCTCGTAAAGTTACACGACGCACCGCCCTCATCCTGCACCGCAGCCTTGGCCTACCAACGCCGGCGCCATCGCCATCGACTCCAGTTCGTCAGCCGACGACAGCGCTTCAGCCACGAGAACGCCGCTGCTTGCACCGTGACCTGCCAGAACCGTGATGAGCACCGCCTTCATCTCGCACCGTGACCCTGGTCTCACTGACAATGCCATCTGATGCCGCCACCGAGCCGCTGCTCACAACGTGACCTGAGGGCACCGCACGCCGTACCACTGCACTTCGCACCGCAGCACACAATGCCTGCCGACGCCAGCGCTCCTGACTCCAACAGAGAGGAGATCGACCTGCAATGCGTGTAACTTCGAGGGCCCAGACGACTCCTGCACCAACCTCCGGAACCGACGCCTGCAGACGCCGTGTTTTTGGAAGCTCAACGAGAGGTCGCCGATGCCCTGCATTTCTAAAAGGTACTGTTTGCGGGTCTTCCCGACACCGTAGCTGGCCCGCGATGCCGCGGTCAGCCAGAACTGTTTGGATTTGGTTGCTCACGACGCCGTGATAGCCCCGGACGGAGCTATCGACATCAAGGAACTGTTTTTCAAGCGTATTTTGATAACTGTAGATTTTTAAGTACTGTATTGTGGATTTTTATCGTTTTTGGTCTTGTCTTAAGTATATAAAAATATTGGATGTTTTTCTAAACTGGTGTGGTGTCCTTTTGTAGTGCTTACACTGTATTACTGTTGGTTATGTGCAAATGCTTTACACACTGCCTCTAAGATAAGCCTGACTGCTCGTGCCAAGCTACCAAGGGGGTGAGCAGGGGTTATTTTAGGAGTGTAACTCCCTTATCCTGACTAGAGTGGTGGTTTCTGCCTGGCTTTGGCGCATGCCCTAGCCTACCAAAAATCCCATTTCTAACATTGATTGTCAGCGGTGAGGATAGGACTTGCGTTTGCACTTGACTTACAGTGATTGGTGTGCACTACTACCATATCGCAGAAAATTACGTACCACATACTGTTTTTTTGGTCTATTTTTGCCTTTCCATTGGTTTTGAACTTGAACCTTCCAGTACAACATGCCTGAATCAATTGCATCATCTGTTGCAACCTTGGAAGTGGCCTTTGAGGAGGAGAGGTTAGAAAACTACAATGTGAAGGGATTGAAGGCGATCTGCAAAAACCTCAAAATCCAAATAAGGGGCCTCACCAGAAAAGAGGAGCTACAATTTATTTTAGGAGTGTAACTCCCTTATCCTGACTAGAGTGGTGGTTTCTGCCTGGCTTTGGCACATGCCCTAGCCTACCAAAAATCCCATTTCTAACACCCCTGAATATTAGATTTATGGGGGTTACAGTTAGGTAAAGGTTGGGACCAATGGGTCCCTTCCTTGGGGTGGGCACACCCCCTATTATGCCACTCTCCAGTGGGAGGCGGTCATATGCCTCACTCTGGTTGGCTGGGTCCACCATCTGCAAGATGGCGGGGACTGAGAGTTGTGCTTCACCTCGCCTCCCCCACCTTAGTTGTTGGTTTGGCAAAGTGGGCACACCTCCCTTCCTCACTTGGTTTTCCCACTGATTCTCCCACCCAAAGTGGGGGTCAGAACCGGTAGGGGCCAGTTGCTGGAAGCAGCAAAGGCCTGGGGTAGCTCACAAAGGCGGCAAGCCTTTTAAGCTTCCCCTTCGTGGACCGTGCCCATCGTGGGGGAGGAGGATTGGCACCTCGTCCCAGGATGTGCATTGTTTCAGACCCCGAGAGCAGCAGGGGTCTGAAACATGTCTGGTGTTGGCAGCTAACGAGCAACCACGCAGCCTGGACACTTGTGTTAGGTCATTTTTCAGGGGGCATCTTCTAAGATGCCCTCTGAGTGCATTTTTCATTAAATTCCACACTGGCATCAGGTTGGGTTTAACATGCTCAGAGGTTTGATACCAAACGTCCCAGTTTTCAGTAAAGCCATTATGGTGCTGTGGAGTTCGTAATGACAATCTCCCAGTACCATATACTCTTATTGGCATTACTGCTCTTACAATGTCTAAGAATTGGCAGACACTCTAGGGGTACAGGGCTCACGCACCTGCACCCTCACCACTGGTATAGTGCACCCAGCTAGAGGGGTGGCTGACCTATGCCAAGGCAGTGGCTTTTAGGCATGGCACACAGGGAGGTGTGCCATGTTGAGTCTTCACTTTGTTCTGAACCAAAACACGCAGCCTGCCAAGGCAGTGTGTGTGTAAAGTTACAGGACCTCTAAGATTGGCACAATAAGTGCTGCAGCCCTTAGAGGCCTTCCCTGGCCACAGTGCCCTTGGTACCTCTGGTACCATTTACAAGGGACGGACCTGGGGCCAAAGAGTGGCCCCAGAAAAGTGTATAGAAAATTGAGAGAAAATTGGGTTTTCTCTCAATGCAGTTTAGGAAAAGAACATAGGCCCTGGGTACCTGTTTGGCAGAAACCCAGGGCACACTCCATCAAAGTTTATCAGCAGTTGGGTGAAAAGTGGGGGCAACCATGCAAAAAGAGGGCACTTTCTTACAACTTTTATTCGCCGTACTGAAATAAAGCTTCAGTTTGACCTTTAGGATTTGGTTTTATTATGTGTCCACACTATGGGCCTAAATACGATGGTGGTGAGCCCGCAACTGACAGCCTGTTGGGGGCTGTCTTACCGCCATTGTTTACATGTTTTCCGCCCTCCATATTATTTTTTTTATTTTGTGCATATCATTATAAACAAAAAAAGCAAAATAACCGTGGTTAGCAAATTCCAAACTTAACACATAGCTTCAAAAACATATAAGATATACCCAACAGAAACAACAAAAAAAGAGTACCACAGTAGAAAAGATGCACATTTTTAGTTTTTTAACCAACATCCCCCCACCCCTGCCACCCCTTACACCCTGAACACCCACCCCCCCCCGGGGTTGGGCAAAATCTAAATTAAATCAAACATAAGAATCACAATCAGTTGGCCTAATACCTCTCGAGCCATGACCTCAACGGAGCCCAAATTTTTAATCCTTTGGAACGAGCCCTCAGCCCCCTTTTTAAATAAATTGCTTTCTCAAAATGATAATTTGCCAATAATTGGGACAGCCATTGATGAAAACCAGGGGTATTGCCTCTAGCCAGGCGGAAGCTAGGCAAAGCCGTAATATAGCCATACCTATGATAGACAAATTTAGGAAAAAGGTAGTGCCTTCTATTGGAGAAGCATACTCCTTTTTTTATTCGTTGATGCCAGAGTACATGGAATCAAGAGCAGCTAAATGGAAATCTGAAGTAGGAATGCAGGAGGATCTTTTCTTTCATTCGATAGAATTAGCCCAGAAAATTTTAATCCCGGCTAGACTCCAAGCTCAATATTATAAATCATGCTTCTCCCTCTACTACACTCCTCTAAAGATTTCCAAATGGGCGACAGGGAAAGGCACACATTGTCCTCGGTGCTCTTTATATCAGGCTGATTTAAATCATATGTTTAATGCATGTAGGGCTTTGTGGAAATTAAAACAGGAAATTTCCCAATTTTTTAAGGAAGTACTGGGGGTTGAGGTCGTTTTATCATCTTCCCTGATCGGTTTGGGGGTTGATCCGCCCTCCATATTATAATGGGCGGAATGTTGGCAGTCGCAAAGCCGGTGCAGTGGTGGGCCTTGTATTCCCTACAATGGGGGCCGTGCCTACAAGGCACCGCTGTAGGGATTACGATGTCCCTTTCCGCCTGCCTGTTCATGGCAGGTTAACCAGGACTTTGGGGGACCATTCTGTGCTCCCCGTCTTTCCTGGCCCTAAGCTGTGTGCACTGGGGGCACCCATGGTGCCCCCTACATATACTTGCACCGTGTGGCAGGCACCGCATGGTGCTTGCCACCTAGTGCAGGGATATGTACAGTGTCCCTTTTTTGCATTGCGACCGCCGTGGTAGCGCTCTCATTATAATGCCTCTTACATGCTGTTGGCGGTCCTGTTTCAGATACGGTCCGGCCGACATCGTAATCAGCTCCTTCAGTACTTTTGGAAGCACCTCTTACACTAAGAAGTAGTCTTTTAGAATAGCATTTTACACAATGTGTGTTGTGTAGAGAGAATGTCTCACTAAGAGGTACTGCAAAATTCAAGATATCAGACCTTAGAAGTTGAAGTAAAATGTTAGGGATTTTTAAAAAAATGTATAGAAGCATTACAAAAAGAGGAAAGCTACCAACAACTACGAATGGAGCAATCTGTAACCCACATTGCACCCAAACTTAGCAAACAAACCAAATAAATGTATGGCATGCTGTAAAGTGAAAATCTACAAAATTCCCAAAAACCTGTCTCAAAATCTAAACCAACATGACAAATCATTTTTGATATAAAAAAGGAAAAATGTTTCCCCCTCTTGGAAGAGGAGTATCATAGTTCCACTATTTAAGAAAGGAGACCGTGACCTATCAGAAAACTATTGTCAGATTGCACTTCTGACGGTGGGTAATGTCCTTACTAAATGCCTATTGACCCAGATTAGTGAATGGGCAGAAGTTCATAAAATCATACCTATGGAGCTAACTGGGTTCAGGGCGAAGCATGTAGCGATTGATAATATGACTGCCATTCAGGTAATAATTGAAAAATATGTTAAAGTTAGAGGGGGAAAGATACACACAGCTTTTATTGACTTATCCACAGCATTCAATAAAGTAGATCGCCCTTTGCTGTGGAGTAAGCTTTTTAATTTGGGTTTGCCAGGCACCCTTTTAGAGTTCGGTTGCGCCCTGCATACTGATACTTGGTGTAGAGTTTTATTGGGTGGGGACAGAGGTTTATCACCAACTATCCCTACAGCAAAATGGATTAAAACAAAGATGCTTACTTGCCCCCCTGCTCTTCTCCCTATATATTTCAGAGGCAGGGCATGCAGGTCATGCTTCCTTTAAGTCCCCTCCTGGCTAAATGGTATGGTTCATCAGTGATCTGTAACCTGTGTAAAAATGGTCCTCAAGCTATTAACCATGAATTATTCATCTGCCCTGCTTTGTTATTATGTCAGGGAAAATGGCTGAGGCCAATATGTTTACAGTTATCTATCCTCTCAGCCTCAGCAGTACTGCAATCACATTATGATCCACTTAAAAAATATTTAGTAATAGAATTCTTAATTTTTGGGAAATTATGTTAAGGTGCTGTAGATGATGCTAGTTTCTTATGTGAGCGATTTTTATCTTCTATGTATTAGTCATTTGTATTGTTTGATTGCATTTTTGTGCTATACAAATTATTATTCTCTATATATATTTCTTAAACCCCTGTACTGAAGGCACTGAAGTTACTTTATATTTTGCATAATATGCTGCTGTTTGTTGGAATCTTGTCAAATGAAAGTCTTTTGAACCTTGTATATTGTTTATTATTGTCTGATCTCATGAGGGGTGGAATCATTTATTATGTTTAATCAATTGTAAATTAGAATTTTATTTTTGTGATTTTATGTGCACCTCTTTGGAGTTCTGTAATCATAAATAAAATAAACTTGAAACTTGTGTAAAACATTCAATGTTGAACTCATCTGAAAACAAGAATACATTTACACACCTCATGAAAAAAAGTTGTGCAACTTTTATTCTGCGTACCCCAATAAAGCTTAAGTTTGACCTTTAGGGATTGGTTTTATTATGTTTCCACACTATGGGCCCCATTAGGATGGCGGGCGGACTTTCGTCCGCCCGCCACCCTAGCGGTGCTGGGATCGACTGCCAGCGGTGCGGCGGTCCCGCACCACTGATTAGGATGCGACCGCCACCCTGACGGTCGCATTCTGTATATTTAACATTGCGGAGGGTGCTGCTGTAAGCAGCACCCGCCACAATGCCAGAATGGCATGTTGTACTTTGCCATGCACAACATGGCAGGCACCGCACGGTGCATGGCAATGTAGGGGGGTACCATTGGTACCCCCCAAGTGCAGCCCCCCACCCCCCACCCCCCTGGGGCCCACAACGGGCCCCCAAAGGAATTTCCGCTGCTTTTCCATGGTGGCATCGCCGCCATGGAAAGGCCTTGAAAACAATACATCAGAATATGGATGGCGGTGCCTGCTAGGCACCGCCACCATATTGTTTCCCAAGTCTGCCCGGCCGGCAATCGGAACGGTTGCCGACCGGCGGAAAAGCGGCGGACGGACTTTCCGTCCACCGCGGTACCCCCCGCCATGGTAATATGGCGGGGGGTAAATGTAGATGGGATGGCGGGCAGATTGCCACCGCCGAGCCGACGGTGGCGATCCGCCATCCTAATGGCCCCATATGTACTTTTAGAAGCACCTCTTACACTAAGAAGCAGTTTTTCAGAACAGCATTGTTACACAACGTGTGTTTAATGTAGAGGGAATGACTCACTAGGAGGAACTGTAAAATTCAAGATAAATGTTAGGGATTTTTCTATAAATCTATAGAAGCATTACAAAAAGAGCAAAGCTACCAGCAACTACGAATGGAGCAATCTGTAACCCACACTGCACCTAAACTTAGCAAACAAACCAAAAGAATGTATGGCATGCTACAACGTCAAGTCAAAATCTACAAAATCTATATCAACATGACAAATCATTTTTGATATAAAAATAAACATAATATTTTAATAAATCAGTCTAAACATTAGCTAAAACCCCAATCTTAAATATGACTGAGGTAATAAAATAATATATAAATAATTTACATGAAAAATATAAACCTAACTAACCAAAAAGTTCAAAGAACAAATTCAATCCAAAACACAGTAAAATGCTAAATAAATTCATTAATAAAGGTTAAAAAAACATTAAACGTGTAAAACATCAAAAAATGTTAACAAATTGTAAAGCATAAATTCAATCAAATCAATGATGTGTTTGTTAAGCACGACTACTCACCCGTAAGGTGCAATCAAAGAAGAGGAACTCTACCTGTATAAATCTGTTCGTGCAAATAGTCACTGATATCAAAATGCTAACACTTTAGGCCAAAATAGATATCAAAGACACACTTAAATAGACATTATCAAAAAGTTTATTATTGTTGATAGTCACTGTATCCAATGAAATAAACTAAGGCACATATATAAATAAAATATTCACAGAGCACATCCCACAGCACATTTACTCATCGACATCACACATCCCGATTCATAAACGCACATACTCACACGTCAAACAACATCAGACATACAGCAATAAAGTATTTATATACAAATAAGCGGGTCCCCCAAGATAACAAGGGTTACATAGAAGGTGTTATCCACTTTGCAAAAAATACAATGAAACACATTGGACAAAACGGATTTTAGAACATGAAAAAAACAGCTAGTCAATCAAATGGTAAATACAGTTTACATGAGTAAAAAAATAAACATTTTTGTAGTTTGGGGGATTTTTCAATCAACAAGCTCCAACATGCTTATCCAGCGCCGACGCGCGTTTCGGTGTAAGACCCCTATAAAGGTCGTACCTTCATCAGGGTGCATAGACCTACTGAATTAGTGTTGGGGCGTGCCTAAAACAAGCAATGTACAAATAAGGTATTTAGAGTCCATCTAGCAATAATATGGAAGATACAAGGTAAAACAGCATTGCAATAACATATACATATGCTATGTAAAATGGGGTTCAGAGATCACAAAAAAGTTATAGAGGCCTTGGTTAAACGCTATACTATAAAACTGAAAACTTGTGCAGATTCTGAGGAGAGTGAAGAAAAAATAACATGTGCACTCAAGAGAAAGAAATTAATTAAAAAACAGAAAGGAAAATCAGGGTAGATAGATACTAAAGTCGTATAGCAGCACGAAAGTACTAGGTCTATTTACAGAAAGCTGAAGTCCTTCAGATATCTCTGGTGTAGGGGACATAAAGTGTTAATTGTGACGAAAAGCGAAGGGAAAAGATGAAAAGAGGCGGAGCTCTGAGTAATAAAGAGAATGAAGACAAGACAAAAAGATATACGACATAGGATAACAACAAATAGGATAGTGCTAGATAAAACAGATATGTAAATGATTCAGTAATAACGTGTGTCAGCCAAAAGTAAAATGAAATAAAATAAAGTGGAATGCAGATACCTTAGGGAACAAGCTCAAACGATAATGGGTAATCCAGGAAGGTAAATGGGAACGCGAATGTTGCTTGGCCTGATAAAATACAAGATACCAACACAGAACAACACAAAATAAGTCAGATGGCATAAAGAAAATGTGGCTGAAGGGATCACACAAGGACTGTGACACAACTCACCGCACAAAAAAGTATAATGACCTGCGTTGGTAGAAAATACAGTCTGACGGAGTTCTACCTCTAATAGAAGTCAATAGCACGTGGATACAAGTCCCGCTGGGTGTTGATGAGAACCGGGATCCCCAAGTATCCCAGGCGATAATAAAGTGGGAGAAGCGTTAAAGCGTGGCGGGTATGAGAGTCCCTAAGGAGAAGGTAAAAAAGAACAGAGATATAATGAGGGAGAGGGTTAGGGGAGGTTGATCCAGAAATAATAAAGTCCTAAAATGCGGAGCGCTGATGAGAAAAGAAAAGGCGCCTGCAAGTGTATAGCGTCTCACCTTAATGGAGAGACGAGTCTCGGTAGCACCAAAGTTGCAGTTTGAAGCGTGGACTCACCCGTAAGGGTCTCAAGGCACTGGGGAGGAGGGGAGGTGCAGGTTCCAGTCCATCAAGGAGGGGGTCTGTCGAAGAGCCAAGTTTTGAGGTTTCTCGTGAAGATGGAGAGTGATGTCTGTCTGAGGTGGAGTGGTAGGGCGTTCCAGGCTCTGGCCGCGAGGAAGGAGAAGGAGCGGCCTCCTGATCTGGTCTTTCTGGCGCGGGGGACCATGACGTAGGAGAGCTGGGCTGATCGTAGGGTCCTTTGGGGTGCGTGGAATTTGAGTTGGCTGTTCAGGTATGCTGGTCCGGTGTTGTGGAGGGCTTTGTGTGCGTGGGTGAGGATATTGAAGGTGATTCTAGTCTCAATGGGGAGCCAGTGGAGTGTGCGCAGGTGCTGGGAGATGTGGCAGTGTCTTGGCAGGTTGAGGACCAGTCTCGCGGCGGTGTTCTGGATGTTTTGTAGCTTGCTGGTAAGGTTTTTGTTTATACCGGCATAGAGTGTGTTTCCGTAGTGGAGTCTGCTGGTGACTAGGGCGTGAGTAACGGTATTTCTGTGCTCGAGGGGGATCCATTTGAAGGTCTTGCATAGGAGGCGGAGGGTGTGGAAGCAGGAGGATGCAACGGAGTTGATCTGGCGGTCCATTTTGAGCTCGGAGTCCAGGATGATTCCAAGGTTGCGTGCATGGTCCATGGGGGTGGGTTGGCTTCCGAGGACAGGGGGCCACCAAGTGTCGTTCCAAGCGTCGGGGTGTGGGCCCATGATGAGTACTTCTGTTTTGTTGGTGTTGAGTTGTAGGCAGCTGCTTTTCATCCATTTTGCGACAGCTTCCATGCCTTCTTGAAAGTTGTGTTTGGCTGCGTTGGGTTTGTTGGATAGGGAGAGGATGAGTTGGGTGTCGTCTGCGTATGAAACAATGTTGAGGCCGTGGGTTCTGACGATGGGGGTGAGCAGAGCCATGTAGATGTTGAAGAGCGTGGGGCTGAGGGAGGACCCCTGGAGGACTCCGCAGGTGGTTTGAGTAGGGTCCGAGAGGAAGGGAGGGAGTCTGACCCGCTGCATTCTGCCAGAGAGAAAAGAGTGGATCCAGTCGAGGGCCTTGTCCCGGATCCCTGCGTCGTGGAGTCTGCGTGTTAGGGTGCGGTGGGAGACTGTGTCAAAGGCCGCTGAGAGGACGAGGAGGATGAGGGCTACTGTTTCTCCTTTGTCCAGTAGGGAGCAGATGTCGTCTGTTGCGGCGAGGAGGGCAGTTTCTGTGCTGTGTTTTTATCTGAAGCCGGATTGGGAGGAGTCGAGGATGTTGTGCTCTTCGATGAAGGTGGCGAGTTGGCTGTTGATGGCTTTCTCGATGACTTTCGCTGGGAACGGGAGCAGGGAGATGGGTCTGTAATTTTTGAAATAATAGTATAAAAAATATAGAATCATTTGATATATATTCAATTTTATATATACTGAAAAAACATATGTTAAAATGATATTGGAAATATGTATATAAACAGTTTAATAAATGTTAAAAAATGGAAAACAGTAGAAAAAAATGAATTGTAGAACTGTACAACATACAATACTATTAAAATGTGATTTGCATTTTTATGTAATAATAAAAATTTATTAAAATGTTTAATTTATTCATCTCTATGTAAGTGTTTATTTTTAAGTTAAAATATAGTTGTTTAATAATGTTAAAATGTCTGTTAAATATACTTTGAAAACAAAAGAAAAAGAGAAAATGTGTAACATGTTTTTATTCTATGAAACATTTAATTTATAATATTATTTATAACAAACATACAACTAACTATTTTCATTATATATCTAAACACCAGCAATACAAATTAATTAACACAAACTATTTCAACAACATGCAAATACAATTTAAACAAAGGAATTCGCACATACATTAGCAGATTAAATAATCACACTCCAAAATTAACAATTTTTAAGAAAATGTTGGACACTAAAGGGATGACATTTACTATTCCCACTCCAATCTATACCAATTTGGGGAAGGTGTTGGTCACTAAAGGGTTGTCATTTACTATTCCCACTTCAATCTATACCTAATTGCGAAAGGTACTGGACACAAAAAGGGTGACATTTACTATTCCCAATCCAATCTATACCAATTTTGAAAAGGAGTTGGACAATAAAGGGGTGGAATTTACTATTCCCACTCAATTCTCTACCAATTTGGATAAGGTGCTGGACAGTAAAAGGGTGACTTTTTCTTTTCCCACTCCAAATGTAACCAATTTGGGGAAGGTGCTGGACTTTAAAGGGGTTACATTTGCTATTCCCACTCCAATTTAAAACAATTTGGAGAGAGTGTTGGGCACTAAAGGGGTGACATTTACTATTCCCACTCCAATCCAAAACAGTTTGGAGAAAGTGTTGGACACTAAAGGGGCAGGCGGCGTTTACTATTCCCGCTCCAATCTATACCCATTTGAGGAAGGTTTTGGACACTAAAAGGGTGACGTTTACTATTATACTCCAATTTAAACCAATTTGGGGAAAGTGTTGGAAACTTAAGGGGTGACATTTATTATTCACTGTCCAATCGATACCAATTTGGAGAAAGTATTAGACAGTAAGGGGGTGACATTTACTATTCTAACTCCAGTCTAAGCCAATTTCCACTACAATGTAAAACATTGTATGCAAGGTGCTAGAGACTAAGGGCATTATTATGAGTTTGGCACCGCCTGCCAGATCAGGTAATTTTTTACCGTCTGGTGAGCTGCTCTTTGCCATTCCCAGGGCGGTGCCTATGAATTGGGGTTGAGAATGCATTGGGAACTTCAAAGGCAGTACCTGTACAGCATGGACTGCTGCAGTCCATGCAGTGCAGGCACTGGTACACAAGCCCACCCCTGTGTGCATCCACATGGTGAGCGGCGCCAGTTTCCTCACCACCACACTTTTCATGGTGGTCGCACCGCCATGAAAAGTGTGGCAGTGAGGAAACACATATTGGTGAGGCCCGCTGCGGCCTAGCCAAGCATATTGTGGCCTCAAGACCGCAATCCAAAGGCGGTCCTAATAGTGCGGTCAGAAGACTGCCACCACCGTGCCCCCACGAGTCTGGCGGACCGTGTACAGCCAGACTCGTAATAAGCCACTAAATATTTTATATACACAATCATTACTCATACTCACACATAATAAAGCACAAATAAATTAAAAAGTACTTTAAAAGATGCTAAACAAAACTACAAACCTATATATATATATATATATATATATATCACAGGATTCGCCTCAGCAACAGCTACTCAGCTGCTCCAACTCCAATATAGAAAGACGAAGAGCGGACCCAGAGTTCTTGGTGCAATTCAATCAGTGTTTATTTAAATGCCCAGCATGTCCGCCATTACGCGTTTCGACCCCCACTCGGGCCTTGATCACATGATGCGTTGCTTTGAAACTGACCAACATTTAAAGTGACATTGCAGGAAGTAACGTGATCAGCTCAGGTGAGTAATGCATTGAAACTGAAGAGTTACTCAGTTCCATTTTAGCAAGAGGTTCACTACGTGCAAATATGCATTAAAATAAATATCACAATAAATACATAAATGTATAAATATAATGATAAAAAAATGCATACATACTAAAATCATGGCGTTAAAATTCATAGCATTGGAATAAAAATGGCAATTTAAAATCTATTAAAACATACCAAAATTGGAATTGTAAAAGCTAAAAAATGCCAAGATTATCTTTACCAAATTGCATCAGAAAATCAAATACCATCAAAATTATTACACTATTGTATTAAAGACACTATACAAGTTCAACTTCGTGAACTAGAGTAATAGTAATCTCGGCGTGTCATGATGTTGCACTCCTTGCTCATATACTAAGTCCAAATCGAGGCCAAGTGGGCTGAGACAAAGCATTCTAACATTGTAGCCACCTTGATCTTACTGCTTAATCAGTATACGTGAATCACCCTGTTGACCAACAATTAGTGCAAAAAATGGTGCAAAATGTGAATATAAATAATTAAAATAATGTAAATATGTGAGGAGAGGTTATGTTTCATAAAATATTCTCATATTAAAATTTAAATAAGATGGGACTGATTTCAACCTCTGAATATATCACCTACTGTTTCTGAAAATACTTAAAGACATGTATAAAAATCTTCCCTGGCATTCAACCCTGATGGTGTCTTGGTATCAAGCTCTAGTATATATCTTGTCTCCAAGAGGCGCAACTTAGCTTCTCGGTTGCCACCTCTTTTAAGGGGCAGGACTGTATCTATTACGAAATATTGTAGATGTGCAGGGTTGCTCTCATGACACTCCTCAAAATGTCTGGCTACAGGGTAGGTTTGGTCTTTGTTGTTAATTGCCCTTATGTGCTGGAGTATCCGCTTATGGGCTGGCAGCTTAGTGCTGCCAATATACTTCAGCCCACAGGGACACTCCAGCACATAAACTGCAAATTCTGTTCTACAAGTCAGTCTTTTGCTGATGATTATAGGATCTGGCTTGAAAGGACTATTAAAATGAGTCTTGTTGCATGCAAATTTGCATGCTTTGCAGTTTGGAAATTTTTTAAAACCTTTATACGTTGTAAGCCAGTTAGTAGGTGTTTTAAGCTCCGAACTGCTCCTGACCAAACTATTGCTCATTGTCCTATATTTTCTAAAGGTCAGAACAGGCTTTGCAGGTAAATGTTTGCCAAGGATAGGGTCACTTTGCACCAGACTCCAGTTTCGGTTTAAAATCTTTCTAAGAGCCTGGTGCTGCCTATTATAGGTAAGTATGATCCTGGGTAGCAGTTCTGTGTATATATATGTATATATATTATCTACTGGCGGTCGCCAGAAGTTAGTTATAGTTAGGACCTAGTTTCCATAGGAAAAGCGTTTTTTCTTTTCCCAATAACTTTGGCGCCGGATGACGAATCTTCGCGAAATTTTCAAAACTAGTGAGGCGCTCCGGTCAGCTCCTATCCTGAAAGTCTCGGGGTGATTCATCAAGCGGGGGCCGAGAAAAAAGGGGGGTCCCAAAACGCGTTTTCCCCATGTTATTTCCCATAGGAAACTTTAGACACGGCTACAGCTCGAACTGCTGAACGGAATTACACCAAATTTGGCAAAAAGGTAGCCCTTGATTCAGAAAGCACCCTTTTTTTTAAATGGTGTAAATCCGTTCAGTAGTTCCTGAGAAATAAAAAATAGAGGTCACAAAATCAATTTCCCATAGGAAACTTTAGACACGGTTACAGCCAAAACTGCTGAACTGAATTACACCAAATTTGGCAAAAGGTAGTGCTTGGTTCAGAAAGCGCCCTTTTTTTAAATGGTGTAAATCCGTTCAGTAGTTTTCAAGATATTAAAGGAAAAAAATCTTTATATATCTGGGCGGGACCTAACTACACAAGCACGAGCTTGGCTCTAATTGGCTGCCAACACTTCAATCCAGGAAGTGTTGGCAGCCATCTTGGTGCAATGCTTTTTAGGTCTCACCTAGCGACGCAGCACATGCGCTGCCCACTACACAAACACCACTGCACTGCCCTAAACCCTAAAACACTACCCCAGCACGACTCCCTACACTGCACGAACACCACTGCACTGCCCTAAACCCTAAAACACTACCCCAGCATGACCCCTACACTGCCCAAACACCACTGCACTGCCCTAAACCCTAAAACACTACCCCCAGCACGACCCCCTACACTGCCCGAACACCACTGCACTGCCCTAAACCCTGAAACACCACCCCCAGCACAACCCCCTACACTGCCCGAACACCACTGCACTGCCCTAAACCCTGAAACACCACCCCCAGCACGACCCCCTACACTGCCCGAACACCACTGCACTGCCCTAAACCCTGAAACACGACCCCCAGCACGACCCCCTACACTGCCCGAACACCACTGCACTGCCCTAAACCCTGAAACACTACCCCCAGCACGACCCCCTATACTGCCCGAACACCACTTCACTGCCCTAAACCCTGAAGCACTACCCCCAGCAAGACCCCCTACACTGCCCGAACACCACTGCACAGCCCTAAACCCTGAAACATCACCCCCAGCAAGACCCCCTACACTGCCTGAACACCACTGCCCTAAACCCTGAAACACCACCCCATCAAGACCCCCTACACTGCCCGAACACCCCTGCACCGCCCTAAACCCTGAAACACCAGCCCCAGCACGACCCCCTACACTGCCCGAACACCACTGCACTGCCCTAAACCCTGAAACACCACCCCCAGCAAGACCCCTAAACCCTGAAACACCCCCCCAGCAAGACCCCCTACACTGCCCGAACACCACTGCCCTGAACCCTGAAACACCACCCCCAGCACGACCCCCTACACTGCCCGAACACCACTGCACTGCCCTAAACCCTGAAACACCATCCCAGCAAGAACCCCTACACTGCCCAAACACCACTGCTCTGCCCAAAACCCTGCAACACCAGCCCCAGCACGAACCCCTACACTGCCCGAACACCACTGCCCTAAACCCTGAAACACCAGCCCCAGCACGACCCCCTACACTGCCCGAACACCACTGCACTGCCCTAAACCCTGAAACACCAGCCCCAGCATGACCCCCCTACACTGCCCGAACACCACTGCACTGCCCTAAACCCTGAAACACCAGCCCCAGCATGACCCCCTACACTGCCCGAACACCACTGCACTGCCCTAAACCCTGAAACACCACCCCCAGCAAGACCCCCTACACTGCCCGAACACCACTGCACTGCCCTAAACCCTGAAACACCACCCCCAGCAAGACCCCTACACTGCCCGAACACCACTGCACTGCCCTAAACCCTGAAACACCACCCCCAGCAAGACCCCCTACACTGCCCGAACACCACTGCCCTAAACCCTGAAACTCAACCCCCTGCAAGACCCCCTACACTGCCCGAACACAACTGCACTGCCCTAAACCCTGAAACACCACCCCCTGCACGACCCCCTACACTGCTCGAACACCACTGCACTGCCCTAAACCCTGAAACACCACCCCAGCACGACCCCCTACACTGCCCGATCACCACTGCACTGCCCTAAACACTAAACACCACCCCCAGCATGACCCCCTACTCTGCCCGAACACCACTGCTCTGCCCTAAACCCTGAAACACTACCCCCAGCATGACCCCCTACACTGCCCGAACACCACTGCTCTGCCCTAAACCCTTGAAACACCACCCCCAGCACGTCCCCCTACACTGCCCGAACACCACTGCACTTCCCAAAACCCTGAAACACTACCCCCAGCACGACCCCCTACAGTGCCCGAACACCACTGCACTGCCCAAAACCATGAAACACTACCCCCAGCACGACCCCCTACACTGCCCGAACACCACTGCACTGCCCTAAACCCTGAAACACCAGCCCCAGCACGACCCCCTACACTGCCCGAACACCACTGCACTGCCCTAAACCCTGAAACACCAGCCCCAGCATGACCCCCTACACTGCCCGAACACCACTGCACTGCCCTAAACCCTGAAACATCAGCCCCAGCACGACCCCCTACACTGCCCGAACACCACTGCACTGCACTAAACCCTGAAACATCAGCCCCAGCACGACCCCCTACACTGCCCAAACACCATTGCACTACCCTAAACCCTAAAACACTACCCCCAGCAGTACCCCCTACACTACCCAAACACCACTGCACTACCCTAAACCCTAAACCACCACCCCCTGCATGACCCCCTACACTGCCCAAACACCTCTGCACTGCCCTAAACCCTAAAACACCACCCCAGCACGACCCCCTAAACTACCCGAACACCACTGCACTGCCCTAAACCCTAAAACACTCCCCCCAGCACGACACCCTACACTACCCGAACACCACTGACCTAAACCCTAAAACACTCCCCCCAGCACGACCCCCTACGCTACCCAAACACCAATGCACTGCCCTAAACCCTAAAACACTACCCCCAGCAGTACCCCCTACACTATCCAAACACAACTGCAATGCCCTAAACCCTAAAACACTACCCCAGCAGTACCCCCTACACTACCCAAACACCACTGCACTGCCCTAAACCCTAAAACACCACCCCCAGCACGACCCCCTACACTGCCCGAACACCACTGCACTGTCCTAAACCCTAAAACACCACCCCCAGCACGACCCCCTACACTACCCGAACACCACTGCACTGCCCTAAACCCTAAAACACCTCCCAGGCACCACTCCCTACACTACCCGAACACCACTGCACTGCCCTAAACCCTAAAACACCACCCCAGCACGACCCCCTACACCTCCCGGACACCACTGCACTACCCTAAACCCTAAAACACTCCCCCAAGCATGACCCCCTACACTACCTAAACACCACTGCACTGCCCTAAACCCTAAAACACTCCCCACAGCATGACCCCCTATACTACCCGAACACCACTGCACTGCCCTAAACCCTAAAAAACACCCCCCAGCAGGACCCCCTACACCACCCAAACACCACTGCACTGCCCTAAACCCTAAAACACTCCCCCAGCACGACCCCCTACACTACCCAAACACCAATGCACTGCCCTAAACCCTAAAACACTCCCCACAGCATGACCCCCTATACTACCCGAACACCACTGCACTGCCCTAAACCCTAAAACACTCCCCCAGCAGGACCCCCTACACCACCCGAACACCACTGCACTGCCCTAAACCCTAAAGCACTCCCCCCAGCACGACTCCCTACACTACCCAAACACCAATGCACTGCCCTAAACACTAAAACACAACCCCAGCACAACCCCCTACACTACCCAAACACCAATGCACTACCCTAAACCCTAAAACACTCCCCCAGCACGACCCCCTACACTACCCAAACACCAATGCACTACCCTAAACCCTAAAACACTACCCCAGCACGACCCCCTACACTACCCAAACACCACTGCACTACCCTAAACCCTAAAACACTACCCCCGATGACCCCCTACCCAACCCAAAGACCACTGCACTACCCTAAACCCTAAAAACACTACCCCATGCACAACCCCCCACACTACCCAAAGACCATTGCACTACCCTAAACCCTAAAACACTACCCCCTACACTACATAAACACCACTGCACTACCCTAAACCCTAAAACACTACCCCCAGCATGACCCCCTATACTACCCAAACACCACTGCACTACCCTAAACCCTAAAACACTACCCCCAGGGGTACCCCTACACTACCCAAACACCACTGCACTACCCTAAATCCTAAAACACTATCCCCAGCAGTACCCCCTACACTACCCAAACACCATTGCACTACCCTAAACCCTAAAACACTACCCCCAGCAGTACCCCCTACACTACCCAAACACCACTGCACTACCCTAAACTCTAAACCACTACCCCCAGCACGACCCCCTACACTACCCAAACACCACTGCACTACCCTAAACCCTAAAACACTACCCCCAGCACGACCCCCTACACTACCCAAACACCACTGCTCTATCCTAAACCCTAAAACACTCCCCCAGCACGACTCCCTACACTACCCAAACACCACTGCACTACCCTAAACCCTAAATCTACCCCCAGCAAGACCCCCTACACTACCCAAACACCACTGCACTACCCAAAACCCTAAATCTACCCCCAGCATTGCCCCCTACACTACCCAAACACCACAGCACTACCCTAAACCCTAAATCTACCCTCAGCACGACCCCCTACACTACCCAAACACCACTGCACTACCCTAAACCATAAAACACTACCCCCAGCACGACCCCCTACACTACACCAACACCACTGCACTTCCCTAAACCCTAAAACTCTACCCCAGCACGACCCCCTACACTACCCAAACACCACTGCACTACCCTAAACCTTAAAACACTACCCCCAACACGACCCCCTACACTACCCAAACACCACTGCACTGCCCTAAACCCTAAAACACTACCCCCAGCATGTCCCCCTACACTACACAAACACCACTGCACTACCCTAAACCCTAAAACACTACCCCCAGCACGACCCCTACACTACACAAACACCACTGCACTACCCTAAACACTAAATCTACCCCAAGCATGACCCCCTACACTACACTAACATCACTGCTCTACCCTCAACCCTAAAACACTACCACCAGCACGATCCCCTACACTACACAAACACCACTGCACTACCCTAAACCCTAAAACACTACCCCCAGCACGACCCCCTACACTACACAAACACCACTGCACTACCCTAAACCCTAAAACACTACCCTCAGCACAACCCCCACACTACCCAAAGACCATTGCACTACCCTAAACCCTAAAACACTACCCCCTACACTACACAAACACCACTGCACTACCCTAAACCCTAAAACACTACCCCCAGCACGACCCCCTACACTACCCAAACACCACTGCACTACCCTAAACCCTAAAACACTACCCCCAGGGGTACCCCTACACTACCCAAACACCACTGCACTACCCTAAATCCTAAAACACTATCCCCAGCAGTACCCCCTACACTACCCAAACACCATTGCACTACCCTAAACCCTAAAACACTACCCCCAGCAGTACCCCTACACTACCCAAACACCACTGCACTACCCTAAACTCTAAACCACTACCCCCAGCACGACCCCCTACACTACCCAAACACCACTGCACTACCCTAAACCCTAAAACACTACCCCCAGCACGACCCCCTACACTACCCAAACACCACTGCTCTATCCTAAACCCTAAAACACTCCCCCAGCACGACTCCCTACACTACCCAAACACCACTGCACTACCCTAATCCCTAAATCTACCCCCAGCCTGTCCCCCTACACTACCCAAACACCACTGCACTACCCAAAACCCTAAATCTACCCCCAGCACGACCCCCTACACTACCCAAACACCACTGCACTACCCTAAACCCTAAATCTACCCTCAGCACGACCCCCTACACTACCCAAACACCACTGCACTACCCTAAACCGTAAAACACTACCCCCAGCACGACCCCCTACACTACACAAACACCAATGCACTACCCTAAACCCTAAAACTCTACCCCAGCACGACCCCCTACACTACCCAAACACCACTGCATTACCCTAAACCCTAAAACACTACCCCCAACACGACCCCCTACACTACCCAAACACCACTGCACTGCCCTAAACCCTAAAACACTACCCCCAGCATGTCCCCCTACACTACACAAACACCACTGCACTACCCTAAACCCTAAAACACTACCCCCAGCACGACCCCTACACTACACAAACACCACTGCACTACCCTAAACACTAAATCTACCCCAAGCATGACCCCCTACACTACACTAACATCACTGCTCTACCCTCAACCCTAAAACACTACCACCAGCTAGATCCCCTACACTACACAAACACCACTGCACTACCCTAAACCCTAAAACACTACCCCCAGCACAACCCCCTACACTACACAAACACCACTGCACTACCCTAAACCCTAAAACACTACCCTCAGCACAAACCCCCACACTACCCAAAGACCATTGCACTACCCTAAACCCTAAAACACTACCCCCTACACTACACAAACACCACTGCACTACCCTAAACCCTAAAACACTACTCCCAGCACGACCCCCTACACTACCCAAACACCACTGCACTACCCTAAACCCTAAAACACTACCCCCAGGGGTACCCCTACACTACCCAAACACCACTGCACTACCCTAAATCCTAAAACACTACCCCCAGCAGTACCCCCTACACTACCCAAACACCATTGCACTACCCTAAACCCTAAAACACTACCCCCAGCAGTACCCCCTACACTACCCAAACACCACTGCACTACCCTAAACTCTAAACCACTACCCCAGCACGACCCCCTACACTACCCAAACACCACTGCACTACCCTAAACCCTAAAACACTACCCCCAGCACGACCCCCTACACTACCCAAACACCACTGCTCTACCCTAAACCCTAAAACACTCCCCCAGCACGACTCCCTACACTACCCAAACACCACTGCACTACCCTAAACTGTAAAACACTACCCCCAGCATGACCCCCTACACTACCCAAACACTACTGCACTACCCTAAACCTTAAAATACTACCCCCAACACGACCCCCTACACTACCCAAACACCACTGCACTGCCCTAAACCCTAAAACACTACCCCCAGCATGTCCCCCTACACTACACAAACACCACTGCACTACCCTAAACCCTAAAACACTACCCCCAGCACGACCCCTACACTACACAAACCCCACTGCACTACCTTAAACACTAAATCTACCCCAAGCATGACCCCCTACACTACACTAACATCACTGCTCTACCCTCAACCCTAAAACACTACCACCAGCACGATCCCCTACACTACACAAACACCACTGCACTACCCTAAACCCTAAAACACTACCCCAGCACGACCCCTACACTACACAAACACCACTGCACTACCCTAAACCCTAAAACACTACCCTCAGCACAACCCCCCACACTACCCAAAGACCATTGCACTACCCTAAACCCTAAAACACTACCCCCTACACTACTCAAACACCACTGCACTACCCTAAACCCTAAAACACTACCCCCAGGGGTACCCCTACACTACCCAAACACCACTGCACTACCCTAAATCCTAAAACACTATCCCCAGCAGTACCCCCTACACTACCCAAACACCATTGCACTACCCTAAACCCTAAAACACTACCCCCAGCAGTACCCCCTACACTACCCAAACACCACTGCACTACCCTAAATGCTAAACCACTACCCCCAGCACGACCCCCTACACTACACCAACACCAATGCACTACCCTAAACCCTAAAACTCTACCCCAGCACGACCCCCTACACTACCCAAACACCACTGCACTACCCTAAACCCTAAAACACTACCCCCAACACGACCCCCTACACTACCCAAACACCACTGCACTGCCCTAAACCCTAAAACACTACCCCCAGCATGTCCCCCTACACTACACAAACACCACTGCACTACCCTAAACCCTAAAACACTACCCCCAGCACGACCCCTACACTACACAAACACCACTGCACTACCCTAAACACTAAATCTACCCCAAGCATGACCCCCTACACTACACTAACATCACTGCTCTACCCTCAACCCTAAAACACTACCACCAGCACGATCCCCTACACTACACAAACACCACTGCACTACCCTAAACCCTAAAACACTACCCCCAGCACGACCCCCTACACTACACAAACACCACTGCACTACCCTAAACCCTAAAACACTACCCTCAGTACAACCCCCCACACTACCCAAAGACCATTGCACTACCCTAAACCCTAAAACACTACCCCCTACACTACACAAACACCACTGCACTACCCTAAACCCTAAAACACTACCCCCAGGGGTACCCCTACACTACCCAAACACCACTGCACTACCCTAAATCCTAAAACACTATCCCCAGCAGTACCCCCTACACTACCCAAACACCATTGCACTACCCTAAACCCTAAAACACTACCCCAGCAGTACCCCCTACACTACCCAAACACCACTGCACTACCCTAAACTCTAAACCACTACCCCCAGCACGACCCCCTACTCTACCCAAACACCACTGCACTACCCTAAACCCTAAAACACTACCCCCAGCACGACCCCCTACACTACCCAAACACCACTGCTCTATCCTAAACCCTAAAACACTCCCCCAGCACGACTCCCTACACTACCCAAACACCACTGCACTACCCTAAACCCTAAATCTACCCCCAGCACGACCCCCTACACTACCCAAACACCACTGCACTACCCAAAACCCTAAATCTACCCCCAGCACGACCCCCTACACTACCCAAACACCACTGCACTACCCTAAATCCTAAATCTACCCTCAGCACGACCCCCTACACTACCCAAACACCACTGCACTACCCTACAACCTAAAACACTACCCCCAGCACGACCCCCTACACTACACCAACACCAATGCACTACCCTAAACCCTAAAACTCTACCCCATCACGACCCCCTACACTACCCAAACACCACTGCACTACCCTAAACCCTAAAACACTACCCCCAACACGACCCCCTACACTACCCAAACACCACTGCACTGCCCTAAACCCTAAAACACTACCCCCAGCATGTCCCCCTACACTACACAAACACCACTGCACTACACTAAACCCTAAAACACTACCCCAGCACGACCCCTACACTACACAAACACCACTGCACTACCCTAAACACTAAATCTACCCCAAGCATGACCCCCTACACTACACTAACATCACTGCTCTACCCTCAACCCTAAAACACTACCACCAGCACGATCCCCTACACTACACAAACACCACTGCACTACCCTAAACCCTAAAACACTACCCCCAGCACGACCCCCTACACTACACAAACACCACTGCACTACCCTAAACCCTAAAACACTACCCTCAGCACAACCCCCCACACTACCCAAAGACCATTGCACTACCCTAAACACTAAAACACTACCCCCTACACTACACAAACACCACTGCACTACCCTAAACCCTAAAACACTACCCCCAGCACGACCCTCTACACTACCCAAACACCACTGCACTACCCTAAACCCTAAAACACTACCCCCAGGGGTACCCCTACAGTACCCAAACACCACTGCACTACCCTAAATCCTAAAACACTACCCCCAGCAGTACCCCCTACACTACCCAAACACCATTGCACTACCCTAAACCCTAAAACACTACCCCCAGCAGTACCCCCTACACTACCCAAACACCACTGCACTACCCTAAACTCTAAACCACTACCCCAGCACGACCCCCTACACTACCCAAACACCACTGCACTACCCTAAACCCTAAAACACTACCCCCAGCACGACCCCCTACACTACCCAAACACCACTGCTCTACCCTAAACCCTAAAACACTCCCCCCAGCACGACTCCCTACACTACCCAAACACCACTGCACTACCCTAAACCCTAAATCTACCCCCAGGACGACCCCCTACACTACCCAAACACCACTGCACTACCCAAAACCCTAAATCTACCCCCAGCACGACCCCCTACACTACCCAAACACCACTGCACTACCCTAAACCCTAAATCTACCCTCAGCATGACCCCCTACACTACCCAAACACCACTGCACTACCCTAAACCGTAAAACACTACCCCCAGCATGACCACCTACACTACACCAACACCACTGCACTACCCTAAACCCTAAAACTCTACCCCAGCACGACCCCCTACACTACCCAAACACCACTGCACTACCCTAAACCCTAAATCTACCCTCAGCATGACCCCCTACACTACCCAAACACCACTGCACTACCCTAAACCGTAAAACACTA
The DNA here is from genome assembly GCA_963921515.1 of Calotriton arnoldi. Classification (NCBI taxonomy): domain Eukaryota; kingdom Metazoa; phylum Chordata; class Amphibia; order Caudata; family Salamandridae; genus Calotriton; species Calotriton arnoldi. Next base: position 357,403 of record CAWUFW010010637.1, on the reverse strand, counting down.
CCCCCAGCATGACCCCCTACACTACACCAACACCACTGCACTACCCTAAACCCTAAAACTCTACCCCAGCACGATCCCCTACACTACCCAAACACCACTGCACTACCCTAAACCCTAAAACACTACCCCCAACACGACCCCCTACACTACCCAAACACCACTGCACTGCCCTAAACCCTAAAACACTACCCCCAGCATGACCCCCTACACTACACAAACACCACTGCACTACCCTAAACCCTAAAACACTACCCCCAGCACGACCCCTACACTACACAAACACCACTGCACTACCCTAAACACTAAATCTACACCAAGCATGACCCCCTACACTACACTAACATCACTGCTCTACCCTAAACCATAAAACACTACCACCAGCACGATCCCCTACACTACACAAACACCACTGCACTACCCTAAACCCTAAAACACTACCCCCAGCATGACCCCCTACACTACACAAACACCACTGCACTACCCTAAACCCTAAAACACTACCCTCAGCACGACCCCCTACACTACCCAAACACCACTGCCTCAAACCCTAGAAAAGTAACCACCACCCAATGCCCAATACCCCTTACCTCTCACTCCTCGTGGTTCCTCTCTCCTCATGGTTCCTGCTTCATGTCGTCTCTGAGGGGCGGTGCACGTCGTTGTGAGGAAACGGAACAGCCTCTGTTTCCTTACAACGACGTGGATCGTCTACATTTTTTTAGAACTCATGGTCATTTACCATACATACCTTTACAACAAAATTTGTTGTAAAGGCATGCGTTGTAAATGACCATGCGTTCTAAAAAAATGCGTAGTAATGACTTCGCGATGTACAACGCATGCGTGGTAATGCATGCGTTGTAATGGTATCGCGAAGTAAAAAAGTCGTTGTAACGGCTGTTTACCGATCGAAGCTGGCCCCTGTTCTTCAGTGAGTCGTTTATTTGATAAATTAAGAGGAAGGAATGTGTTTTTTTCACCGAAAAGTGCATCCCCGGCTGTTGTATTGTATTGTGAAAGTGTCCGCGTGGCCTGGTTTCACTTCCGGTGAGAGAGTGGAAGAGTCTGTTTGGATCTAAAGGGGTTCTGCTGTTGGACGGGGACACAGCTAATGGAAAGCATTGTCCCCGAAGTGTGGAGCAGTGCCATGAGAGGTCAACGAGTGTGCGTCCCACCGCAGTATGACCGTACCGCGTGACCCATGTGCTGCCTCCAGTGTACAGAAGGCAGATGCGGCATCCATCGCAGGTCCTCTTGAAGACCGTTGTAGCATTAATTCTACATTTTGGAACTAGGGCATTTTAACCTTGTTGTTCCTGCCAGATACAAAGAGAAGATACTGTGTTATTCAGTGCCCTTGTTACCTTTTCTGTGGATAGTGATGCTTGTCACTTCGCTGCCCCGCCGGTGCACACGACTGGGCTCCCCACCTCGTGTGCCATCTGCAGGGCCTCTGCCCTCGGATCACTGGTTTCGGTTTCTGGAGTGGCAACATAAACAGTTGCTCCCAAAGGACTAGCCTGAACACTTAGGTGAATATCCCCTGTGCCAGCATTCCGCGGAAATTCTTTCCTAGCTCTCCCATGTCGACGACGATGTCATATAGCACGGCTCCGCTCACGACACGTCATAGGAGCCATAAGAGGACCTCGTCGGCGTGCTGACGTCAGTTCCACCCATTTTTTTCGTGCCACCGAGGTAAACAGGTGGACCAACACATTTTCACATGTATACATAGTATACTAAATATATATATATATATATATTTACAAATGCATAACCAATAAAGGCATAAAGAAATAGCAACAGATCAAGCATTTCTCACTATTAAAACATAAGCATGATTAAGACATATTAAAAACATTCATGCCAAACAGTAAAAGCATCTTTTTGATAGAAACAGGTGGACAACGGGGAGGCGGGTGGGACAGTGAGGAATCCACAGGCAGATACTGTATCCACCAGAAAAGCGTTACCGAAGGTAAGTAACTTGCTCTTCTGATGGATACTTCTGCCTGTTGATTCCTCACCTTTGAATAGAATCCTCAAGCCGTACCTCCCCCGGAGGAGGGTGTCCACCTGACTAGAACAAAAAATCTTGCAAAACAGATCGTGCAAAATGGCCATCCCTCCTAACCTCCGAATCCAACAATAATCGAATAATTTTTAGTCTAAATTATATTGAAAATAATACTTTAAAAATACTTTTATTAATAAATTTAGACAAACACTTAAAGGAAAACTTTTATTTATAATTAATTTCAAGATATTTCATACTTTACAAATTACGCCAAAGACGCAACCCCAGCGCGACTTTTCAAAATGGCTACCGGAATGCGCGCAGCCATCGAGTAGGGTGCGCGAAGGGTGCGCGACTTCTGTATAATATTTTTTTTTTTAAAAAGATATATTGAAAATAAAAAAAACATAGGATTGACATACATTAGACTTACAAATTTTCATTTAAAAAACCTTTGATATTCACTGGAAAAACCATAGGTTTCAGGCACGTTATAGTTAGAAATTAGCATTTAAAAAACCATAGAAATTCACTGAAAAAACCATAGGTTTTAGGCACGTTATAGTTAGATATTAGCATTTAAAAAACCATAGAAATTAACTGAAAAAACCATAGGTTTCAGGAACGTTATAGTTAGTTGGACATATCACTCGTACAAAACCATAGAAATTCCGGCGTTATAGTTAGTTCAGCTAACTATAACTCGCGCCCCGCAATGCACTGCTGATGACGTCACATATTACATCATTCATGACATGGTCAGTGACATCACTGATGACATCACTGATGACATCTCAAATGACATCACTGATGACATCACTGATGACATCATCCACGTGAAAATCTGATGCACCTCCTCACACCTGAATATAACCTTTGATACACCCACTCTAAAATACAGACTACCATTTTCGAAAAAATAGACACATCAATACCAGTTACTAAATACGCACTGACTGATTCCTAGGTCTACACACACGTCCACTCATTCACCCATACAGTCACTCATACATGCAGTCACTCATCAATACAACACTATCATATGCACTCATACACCTATACAGACACTCACACACTGCCACATATCCAGAGTTACTCACACACTTAGTCAGTCATGCAAAGAATCAATCATACTTCCATTTACTCACCTATACAGTTATACAGCCACAACCGCACTTATTCATACAGATACTAACACATAATTACTCTCTTATAGAATCACTGATACAAATACACACTCATCCATGCAGCCACTCTCACAATTACTGACTCTCACATATAGTTATTTATATACACCATCACTCACATATACTGCCTTTTACATATGTAGTTACTTGCACATGTACCACTGAGACATCCATTCACTCACCAACACACCCATACACACACTCACCCACCCATACAGCTGTTTCCACAAGCACTCTTGAACCCATACACCCAGTGAATCAACCACTCACACATCTATGCACACACCTCCCACCCACCTACACACACACTCAGGCAGCCATACAAATACTCAGGCAAGCAATCAATAACCCATATAGACACTCATGCAGCTACTCACCAACCCATGCAGCAGCTTACACAACAACAGACAGACTGATACAGACTTTCACACAGTTTAGTCACTAACCCATGCATTCAGTAAGACACATTTAATCACTCACTTATACAGTCAGTCACGTACCTACTAAATCCTCCATACAGACACTTATACACCCACTCATTCCTCAATACAGCTTGGCATATATATAAAACAAAATTAAACTTTACAGAAACACACAGCCACTGGATGATGTCATCAGTGATGTCATCAGTGATGTCATTTGAGATGTCATCAGTGATGTCATCAGTGATGTCACTGACCATGTCATGAATGATGTAATATGTGACGTCATCAGCAGTGCATTGCGGGGGCGCGAGTTATAGTTAGCTGAACTAACTATAACGCCGGAATTTCTATGGTTTTGTACGAGTGAAATGTCCAACTAACTATAACGTCCCTGAAACCTATGGTTGTTTCAGTTAATTAATATATATATATATATACATATATAAGACATTAACATATAAAATAATATTTTATCACTATTAAGCATAAATATATTATTTTAAATATTCACTACCATTTCCAAACTTTGGGGCCTATTACGATGGCGGTCGGAAAACCTCCCCAACCACCATGGTAGTGGGAAAAGACCGCCCGCATGGCCCGCGACTCAACCGCCGGTCGCATTACGATGGTCCGCTGTCGAAATCTGACCGCGGCGGTCGGATCGCGGGCTTTAACATTGCGGCGGTCGCTGCTGCACGCAGCACCGCAGCGATGTCCAAAGGAGCATGTCCTGCATTTCCCTGCACTGCATGGCAGGCACTGCACAGTGCCTGCCACCTGGTACAGGGAAATGTAGGGGGGACCATGGGTACCCCCCCAGTGCACCCACACCCCCCACAAAACATTGGGGGCCCACAACGGGCCCCCGGAAGACAATCACTGCATGCCTTTCCATGGCGATCTGACCGCTGAGGAAAGGCTGGCTACCGCCGGCATCATAATCCTGCCGGCGGAGCCTGCTCTGCACTGCCACCATTATCCCGGTCCTGCTCCGTCCGCCAGGCAGGAGTGCGGATGGCAACCGGTGGAAAAGCGGCAGTCGGAATTTCCCACCGCTGCGGTCCCCACCGCCATCCTAATTTGAACGGCGGATTTCTGGCTTGCGGTCACGGTCGGATGTCCACCGCCACTCCGGCAGGCACCACCGCCGGCCCGGCGGTGGACATCCGACCGCCATCGTAATAGGCCCCTTTGAATCATTAAATAAAAAATAACCATAATCTAAAATTAAAAATAATAAAATAAAAATATATAAAACAAAAAAATAGATTAATTAATTGAGAATATTATTTCTGAAAAATTCAAAAATGTTTTATTTAAAAAATTCAAATTGGGGGCGTGGTCTGGCCGCGGCTGAAGATGGCCGCCTAACCTGTGAGCTCCGCTGCGATTGGGGCTTCAAAAGGAGTCGGCGCCCAGTAAATGCGAGACCTTCGACATAATTTCAGAATTACGGAGGTCGCAAAGTCAATGAGGAGCAGATGTGCCGGTTTTCTTCAGCGTGGGTGGCTCAATTCCTGAGGAATGGAAATTGCACATTCTTGACACTGGAGCCCTGTGCTGAGAGGAGCCCCGGACGACACTGGGCAGCCTCTCTATTCATATATTGAAGCTTATTTCTGCCGACAACACAGCTTAAATAACTACGCTCTCTGAGGTGAGACTTACAGGACACTACATGAATCCCTTCAGAGGATATGTGGTTGTTTTTACTTTTGGCGCCAATACTTCAGCCTCTGACAGGAGCCAGCTGTCCCTGCTCGCGCCCTGCGGAATGTGAAATGCGATTCTGAAGGAAGATAAGCTGACTGGATTTGTGCCTCTTGAAATACAGAGTCTGAGAGAGAAGCACCAGACCCTTTCATTATGACTCACGATTCCAGCTGACTTCAATTAAGGTCTGTAAAGTTCATTTGGAGTTCATATGCTTGCTCTCTAAAAATAATTACCTCAAGAAGCGCGGGAGGGGCTCCAGCTGTAATCACTCATGTGAAGTCTGCATTCTTCTGAGGAATTACATGTGGCTGTTTTGTGGTGCTGAGTTACGTAATTAAACTGAACAAAGGCTTTACCCTTTTGTGAGGAAAATTTGAGTAATATGCGCACAGTCTGCAACATTGTATACCAGGGCGTGCCCTTTTGTGCTGTGAAGAGCCTGGTATGTCGACAGAGGTTCCTTGGTGAGAGAGATGGTGGAGTCTTTCATCAAAATGAACAATCCCAGCTGAAATATAATTGTCATTGGAGAAGTTTATGCGCTGTTTTGGAAAAGTACCCTCTTAAGCCTTAACTAAATTACAATAAGGATTTGTGAAGTTTATGTGTTGCTGGGAAGTCTGCCCTATGAAATTGAGTTGTAGTGTTGTTCAGTACACAGTTTAACTGAATAAATGCCCAGACTGCCTTTGAGATAATTTTGTGGATATATGTGCAGTACGCAACTTTATATAATAAGCCTTGCTTTTTCACTTATGTGCTGAGAGACTCTGGTCCTGTCAGCCTGCCTACAAACTTGAGCCTGGAATTACACAGCTTCCCGCTCGCAACGTTCCACTGGTCACACCTGATCTTCCTGGCTTTTCCTCATGCGCCTCGGTCTGCCTACCACACACACTTATTCGCTGACAGCTGTAAGGTGCTTTGAGGACACAATTTAATCCGAAATTTTGAAAAACAACAGCTTTACAGCGGCGATACTTCTGAGAGATTCTGAGAGACTTTAGGCTTGTGAGCCTACCTGCAACACCGAGCTCGGAGTTTCAAGGTCTTCTACTTGCAGTGCTCAATTTTTCACAATTCAGCTTCCCGACCTCTCCGTAATATACCTGGGCTGTGCGCCACATAATTTTGTTCACTGGCAATTGTGTCGTGCTTTGTTGGCCCAGTATAGTCTACATCTTGCAAACTAGCAAATTAAAAGCGGAGATTGTTTTTACCGGATGGAGAGGAACCAATCCTTGATCGTCTACCTCATTTTATGAGTCTGAGGGATATTAGAGTTCTTCTCTAGCTTCTTTACATTATATTGACACAGCTTGCAACTTTAATTCGAACTCTCTCCAATGTGTTGTAAAGAAGATACTTTAGTAAATCCTGGACATTGAGAGTCTGATAATTCAAGGAAATAAGACGCATATAATCCTTCTCTGCTTTGTGTTTCTACACTGTTCTACTGACTCAACACATTGCTTTGCCATCTTTCTATAAACCAGAAATCAAAATGTCTACTGCGAAACATGGAAATAAATCCTCTAAACAGCCTCTTTTCTCGGATGTACTTAAGCAGTCACAAAATACAGATGCCAACAGCTCTTCCTCTACAATAGACAATTCTATACAAACTAACCTCACCATGCAAGGGCAAACCATGGATCGCATCCTACAAGAAATATCAGCGGTCAGTCGCAGACTTGAAGGCATGGATTCAAATATTTCCTCATTAACAGCAGAAACTAAAACAATACGAGCAGACATTGCAGAATTTCACGCCAAGACAGAGGAGCTTGATCACAGGCTAATAATTGTAGAAACTCGTCTAGACTCAATACAAAACAGGGATCAAGAGCTTTTATTTCTACGAAGTAAGATGATAGATTTGGAAGATCGAAGCAGGAGGGATAGTGTTCGCTTTTTCGGTTTTCCGGAAAGGATCGAAGGTTCAAACGCTAGAACATTTCTACAAAATATCCTTCCAAAAATTATGGACATTGCTTTTGACCCTCCACTGGAGATACAGCGCGCACATCGAATTGGTCCATTACGCAAGGAATCTGCAACAAACTCACGTCCCCTCATCGCTTGTTTTTTAAGGCATGAGCAGACAAGGCAAATATTAATATCAGCACGTACTCATGGTTCATTCTCATACAATGGGTATGAAATTCGTATTGCAGCCTTATTTTTCCAGAGACACTAACGAGAGACGCAAGGCCTTCCTTTCATTTAGACCTCAATTACGTCAACTAGACATTAAATATGGTCTATTTGATCCTGATCGTCTCTGAATTTCTAAGGATGGAATATCTAAAGACTTCTATGACCCTGAGGACCTCCGTATATTTTTAGGCAATTGGAAACCGCAACAAATGGAAATTCAGCAATCCACTCCAGAACTATCACATCACAGTTCTTTTCCTCGGGCATCGAGCAATCCACGACGTAATGTCAGCAGTCCTCGACAGAGAGGCAGGGATTTTGAAAGGAGTAGTCATAGTCATGAGGACAAGAATGCTGCTCTTCAAACTGTATCCACCTTCACTAAGGATCAGCATAGGGATAAATCCCGATCGCCATTAAAATCTACTTCGGATGCAGAATGTGGTTGATTCAGTACCTCTCTACAATTTTGATCAAAATTACCCTATGCTCACACTCGTATCCTTTTAAATGACTAACCAACCTTAATGAACTCGTAACATACAAGAAATGAAGAAGATATCTCGCCTGCGGACAGATGAGTATTAAAATCTACTTCAGACGCAGAATGTGGATGATTTAATGTTTAAATATACTTTGTTCAGATTTAGCTCTGTCTTCACACCCATTTTCTTTTAGATGTTACATCAAATTTAATGAACTCATGATATAAATGGGGAAAAGAAGGTATCTCGTCATCAGTTTGTTGAGTAATACAGTTATTGTATTGTTCTTTATTGTTCTTCCTTTCTTTTCTCTCTTTTTTTTTTTTGTTTGTTTCATCACATCTATTATATTAATTATATTGCCTTTAAACACTGGGTCTATCCCTCTCACTGTTTTACGCATATCTGATTGATATTCTTGGTACTTATTTATTCACTCTAGGATTGTGGTTATTACAGCTCTTCATGCTGGTAATCCCAATCTTTTAATTCTTCACATATTACCTAATTATCTACAGGGTTACAACTCCCTCTCTCCTTATTTTATCTTTATTTTATTTTTTATTTTCAATTCAATACTCTAATGGTTTAACAATATGTTTCGCAATTATACTATAATGTTATGCTCTTTAATAATACTATGATACGTCTTCATATGAATTATAATAATTCTCCTGCTTCTGCATTTATCATTCGATACATGAGCCTTTTAATTAATGATGGGTCTATACTGTTTCGTTCTTTTCTTTTATTGATTACTAATGTTAGTAATACTGTTTTTTAATACCAAATTTACTGTTTTACCTTTTCCCATACATATGGTAAATATTTCTCTGTATCAATTAATGCATTTTAAGATTGTTAATATTCCACTTTTCAACCAAATAGTTACTCTTATCGTAATTTTTTTAGTAACCTCTATGTATTATTTATTTATTTATAAGCATATTAATCCTTTTTAATTCAAGAGATCATCCATAGGTTTTAATGTTACAGTATTACAATATATTGTTATATTTCTTATTAATAGTAAGAATACCTGTTATTATATACATTTTAAAGACATCTTTGGATTTATATTTGTCAACCACTGTTTCACTCTCCTGATGGGGCCCCTCCTCATGGCTGCGGTCCATTAGTGTTTAGACCCGTGGTTAAAAGTCCTGAGATCCCTTGTGCCATTTTATATTTGGCACTCTTTCCTCCCTACCTTTCCCTTTGTCATTCACACTACATACTATTCCTTCTGTTGAACACACCTCTAGCTATCTCTATACATATATTCTTCCATCATCAAATAGCATCCCATTTGATTCATTTATTTTTTACCTGATCTTTGTTACGGTCCAAGGTCCCCTTTTATCCTCTTACTTCTCTTTTTTTTCTTTTCTTTTCCTTTTTCTTTTTCTTTCCCCTCTTTTCTTTCCTCTCCCTCCTTCTTTCTCGTATCTTATTTCTCTCCTTTCACATATACAGCAACATTATATCAATCTTTTAATTTACTACATCACGTTCTGGCTTCCTTATTAAATTTGTATCGCTAGTCCTTTTTTTTTTTTTTTCTCTTTCCTATTCTTATCTGACATGGCCAGTTTACACGATCTTCGAGTAATAACCTGGAATGTTCATGGATTAACACATTATATTAAAAGAAAAAAGACACTCTCTTATTTACAGTCCAAGCATGTGGATATAGCTCTCCTTCAAGAAACCTACCTTGACGCTAAAGAGTCTGAAAAATTACGTAGAGACTGGGTGGGACGGGTTATACACAGCAGCATACAGAAGAGAACAGATCCAGATGCGACACCTACCCGCAAATGTGGAGTTGCGATTCTTATCCGTAAGTCCTTACCAGTGACAGTCTTGAAATCCTGGATAGATCCGGATGGACGATATGTCTTTGCCAAACTTCGCATCGGTGAAACACACATATGCTTTGGCTCAGTTTACGCTCCCACGGGAGCAAAACGATAATTTCTCCTTCAACTAAACCGCCTTTTAACTGAAATAGGTGCTTCCCAGTGTCTTATCGGTGGAGATTGGAACCTAGTGCGTGATCCAGTCCTAGACAAAACAGGCTCTCTAGATAAGGCAAATGCGGCAGATAGGGCTCTAATGGACGATGTGGTGGCAGATAATGGTTTGGTAGACCATTGGGACTTTCTCACCTGATGGATAAGGACTATACCTTCACTTCCCCTACACATGGCACGCTCTCTTGTTTGGACTAGTTTTTAATCTCCCAAAATGTAGTTCAAATAACACAGGACTCTCAGATACTGGAGGCAGCGATCTCTGACCATTCCCCAGTTCTACTTTCCTTACAAACTGGTTTATCTAAGCCAGGTCGCAAACCCTGGCGTCTAAACATTCAATGTTATAGGACACCCAAAAACAAAATTTTATTACAATCCCATTTTCAAGACTTTATGTCACTTAATCAAGGGTCCGTTGACTCCAACAGAACTCTTTGGGCGGCGGCAAAAGCCACTATCCGCGGGCAGCTTATGAGAGATGCAGCGCAGTTTAATAAACAAAATGTTAAGAGGCAAAAAGAATTGGAGCAAGATATTGTGTTTTACACTCGATTATATACACTTAATCCAACGATACCACATCGTAAGTCATTGGAAAAAGCTCGTATGGCCTTAAATAACCTTTTTACCTCTAAGGCAGAATACGCCCTACATAGAATGAAAGGGAGACATTATGAGCAGGGGGAAAAAGTGGGAAGATTATTAGCAGCCCAGCTACGTCAACAGCAAGCAGCTATGGCTATACCGGCCATTAAGTCAATGAACGGTGTTACTCTAACTAAACCCCAAGATATTGTTAACGAATTTGCCCAGTATTATCAGTATCTTTACACTGCTGAAACTCAACTTGACACTGACAAATTGGATTCTTTCCTTACAAATGTAAACTTACCCTGTTTGTCAGATGAAGGTAGAATCTTATTGGAAGGTGAAATTACCAGGGAAGAAATATCGCGTGCAATTGCTGGCTTGCCATATCATAAGGCCCCAGGAGAAGATGGCTTTCCTGCAGAATTTTATCATTGGGCTGGAGTGGATGTGCTTGACTCTCTTTTACTCGCATTCCAAGAGGCAGAGCGTGAGGCCTCCTTGGGCCTTATATCTAATAAAGCTATAACTGCTGTGTTACCTAAACCTGGTAAAGATCCTTTATTATGTAGCAGCTATTGTCCCATATCTTTATTGAATTGCGACATCAAAATTCTAGCTAGCATTCTGGCCTCTCGCTTGTAAGGTTATTATATCTCTCATACACTGTACCCAAGTAGGATTTGTTCCGGGACGTTCCTCTAGGAACCATCTTCGCACTCTTGCCCACACACTATGGTATGCCAAGAATCTTCCTGATGACGCTTTGGCCTTGTCGCTTGACGCGGAAAAGGCGTTTGATCGGATTGAATGGGATTATCTTTTTAGGGTGTTACAAAAATTCGGCCTGGGAGATCAATTCATAAACAAAATACGCTTGTTGTACAAAAATCCTTCGGCACAGGTAAATTGTGGGGGCTTTATCTCAGATCCATTCTCTATCAATCGAGGTACTCGTCAGGCTTGCCCCCTCTCCCCAGTACTCTTTCTTCTAGCCATGGAACCGTTAGCTGCCTCCTTAAGACAATCTACTTATATTAAGGGCATTTCTCTTCCGACAGGTGAATCCAAAATTTATCTCTACGCAGATGATATTCTTCTTACACTCACAGATCTCTCCACCTCTTTACCATCTGTGTTCAAAATAATAGATGACTTCTCTTCCCTTTCTGGGTACAAAATTAATTGGAACAAAAGCGAAGCGCTGCCCATCTCGAATGGGACCACAATAGCGGCCATTCAAGGTTTTCACTTTCAATGGAAATCTTCTCATCTCAAATATTTGGGCATACTAGTGAACAAAGGTCTGGAGGGTATGGTTACGGATAATCTCAATCCCCTCATTGGTCAAATGCAACGTGATTTTGAAAAATGGAAGGCATTGGGTCTTTCAATGTGGGGCAGGGTTCAAGCCGTGAAAATGGTTTCTCTCTCTCGTTTTCTTTATGTCCTCGGCATGCTCCCTATTCAGGTCCCTTTAACTACGCTACGTTCAATTGATTCTAAGATAAAATCTTTTATATGGAACTCTGCCAAACCCTGTCTCTCAGTTTCAAAACTAAAGGCTCATCGCTCCTATGGAGGAATAGGTCTACCCTCAGTGGAACATTATGCTTTTGGCATTACAGCTTTCTCAAATGTCATATATGCTTTCACATTCATCGGATGCCCCACAGTGGGTACATCTTGAACACTACCTTTCATTAACAAAAGCAGGTCTCTCTGTTTTATACGGCTCTGAATTTCGTCCCCGAGACTCCACGAATCCTATTTTGTCGGCTATGCGCGCTGCTTGGCAAAGGGCACACCGCTTACTGGGTTCACATCCTCGTCTCCATAGGAAAGCACCATTATGGAATAATTCTGCAATTCGTATTAATAGAAAATCAATATTTTGGCCTATTTGGGAAACAGCAGGTGTTTCCACCCTAGATCAACTTTTTTCAAACGGTGATATTAAATCATTTGTCCAACTGCAGGAAGAATTTAATTTGCCTGATATACAACTTTCAAAATACAACCAGTTACGACAATCCTTACGGAGAAGTCTAGGACCTCCACCATGGCTCTTGCCCGACTCACCAATTGTAACATATCTCCACACTTGGGGTAAGATGAAAAGAGCTACATCTGGCTTCTACCAAACTCTCACTTCGCATCTTTTTTCTCAACCCTTATCGCAAACTTTACGTACTAAATGGCAAACCTTATTATCAGTCTCTTATATGGATGATGAATGGTCTGACATTCTTAGCAATCTCAATAAGGGTGCACGTGAAGCACGATTGAAATTTTGCTTATTCAAGATTTTACATGATTGGCACTGGTCACCAACAAAACTGCATAAAGCTGGCTTGCTTCCCCATTCTAACTGCTGGAGATGTGATAGTACGTCTTGTAACATTTCTCATATCATCTGTGGATGCCCAGTGATCCAACCCTTTTGGAATTATATAGGTAAAACCTTACATTCCACGATGCCTCTACAAATTCCACTTTCGCATGCTACCATTCTCCTGCATGATACACGTCAATCACAATCACTCTCTAAACCACAAGCCCGACTCTTACACACAGCTTTAGCTACAGCCAAAATTTGTATATTACGGCAATGGAAATCGCCTCGACCACCATCACAAGAAACATGGATGGTGGCCATGATACAAACAGCTTCCTACGAACGTATTATATACAACATACAGGATCAATCTGATCTCTTTCTTCGAGTATGGTCACCTTTTCTAGCTTCAAATACCGATGATAACGTTAATGACCCATCTACGCAGTAATTTAATTTCTATCTCCTCTTATTCTCACTCATTATTCATTGTTGGTGGTTATACATCTTAATACATATTGTATTTGTCTATTACTTGTTGTTGTTTTTTTAATAGCTACTCACCAGAGCATTTACATGTAATTCTGTATCTTTTAATATATATATTTATACATGTGTGTTTCTCTGCTTACACTTTCATTCTGCACAATATACCTATTGTTTTCATTTATTGTTTGCACATTTCTCTATATTATCCATTTCATTATCTTTTTCTATTCTCATCTCGTAATTCCTTTTCCTACTTCATCTCCTTGGTTCCGTAACAATATATTCATATACCTGTAGTATAATGTAATCTATTTAATTTTGTCTATATCAAAGAATATTACTTCTTCTCTTTCTTTGAATCAGCATAATTCCTTTATGTTATGGTAAGTATTTATCGTATCTTATCTTATCTATCACTTAGAATGTCCTCTCATACATTTATATTTATGTACATCAAATGAAATTACTTAACCCTTATATTCATCTTTTATCTATTCGCATTGTTTTTCTAGAGTGTCTTCTTTTCCTTGGAACATATTCATATTGCATTATGCTTCATATTTGTACATTTTTCACTTATCGCTTTCTTTTGTGATCCCTTCTTTCCTTCCCTTTCTCTTCCCCCCTTCCCTTAATTCCATTAAATATCTAACGTTTCTCACACCATATTTATTCAACTGTATATCTTACTATTTATCTTTATAGTTGTGTTATTTATTGGTGCATAGTATTTATCATATATGCATTTTCTTTTTCTTTTCCATATATTCCGTATATTTATTCATATCATTCAAATTGTAAGTTATTATTAACTTTATTGTACTTATGATGCAATTTTCTCAAAATGTCAATAAAAAATTATAACACAAAAAAAATTCAAATTAATTTACTTTATTAAATTGAATTTGTATATCCTTCTAATACATATGTTTTAATTTAAATATTTTTACAATATTAACAATAACTTTTAAAATTGTATTATAATTCATATATATTTTATTTAATTATAAATTGTTATTCATTAAAAATATGAATGAAACAAAAAAAATAAAGTTTTATAATATTATTTTCAGATCATTAAAATAATTTACATTAATTTTACATTAAAATATCCCCTTTATGAAATTCTTCCCCTTATCTCCTAAAAACACACTATCAGGCTGCTAAATATTTTTATAAATCCATTCTTTTTATACGTTAATACAACTAAAGACACAAATTTCAGTAATTTCGTCATTAATAAATTATATAAATGAAAACACAAACAAAAAATCATAAACATATACAATTAAACCCGCTACAATAAATTACAGTCAAAATAACACTTGCCATACAAAAATATTTTCTATATCAATATTTTTTAAAACAATATTAAAACAACACTTAAAACAATATTTTTCCCTTCTATATTCCTGTTGACAATATTTTTGACATTATGCTATTCTTGTTTTTTCATCTTTTTATTGATTTTACACAAACAAAGGACAATGCACACACAGTAAACACTCAAGAACATACATATTCCCTTCTCCAGTGTCCCTCATGCCCTGTGTGGTGCATATCACCAATCTTGGATGCTCTTGTCGGGTCTGCCGGCAAAGTCCATTTCAATGCCACCATGGTGTGCAACGGCACTATGGCAGGGTCTCAGCACTGACATCCCGATGTTCTTGACACAATATTTTTGCATCACAACATTTTTTATTCAATATTTTGTCCAAACACTTTTATGTGCACCTTTTCTCCATCTCACTCATGGACTCTTATGAGTCCATTAGTAGAGGCTTTTCCTGTACCGTTTTCACCTTCTGTCACATCACCGTGAAGCACTCTAGCATTGCCGCTGTCTCGCTAGAACCATGTATGCAGTGCTTTAAATGGGCAGGCATTGTCCAGTACTGAGTACCTCAGTACTGAAATGAAGAGTACAATCCATTCTCAGCACTGCTTCAAATCATTTAATAGGAGATTACTTTGCAGGAGAAAACAGGTACTCTGGATAGTGAGCACCGGAACTTATATATTTCAATTTAAAGCAGTGCATGTTTGTGTCTCTTTAAGGCTGATACAGTGATGCCACCATTACTGAATGTACTTTCTGAGCTTGTGCTTTGTGTATGGAAGCTTGGGCTGCTGCGCTATACCTTTTCAGTGCTTGAAAGAAGCTTGCATTGCTCCTGTAATCCCTTCGCTGTTCTGCGTTTGCCGCTGCCAGTACACTATGGGCCAGATGTACTACCATTTGCTTTTGCGACTCGCAAATTACGAAAAGTTGCGAGTGGCAAAAGCAAATGTACAACAATGTCGGAGACACTGTTAGCGATTCCCAATGGGGTCGCAAAATGCGAGGCTCATGAATATTAATGAGCCACTCGCAATTTGCAACACCATTGGGAATGGCCAGCAATCACAGGGATGGTGGCCTGCTGTGACTGCTTTTCAATAAAGCTGTTTTTAAAAAAAAATACAGCCCGTTTTCCTTAAAGGAAAACGAGATGCATTTAAAAAAAAGAAACTTTTCGTTTAATTTTTTATGGGCAGGCAGTGGTCTATGGGACTACTGCCTGCCCTTCAAAAATATTTTCCTATGCATTCCCAAAGGGGAAGGGGTCCCCTGGGGACCCCTTACCTTTTGCAAATGCTTTACCACCTACTTGAAGTAGGTGGTAAATTGCAACTGTTTTGCGACCGCAATTGCGGTCGCAAAACAGTCATACATAGAGCTCAGATTTGCTATTAGGAAAGGAACCCCCTTGAAACGCCCCTTTCTAATAGCGAGTCGCAAATTCTAATTAGTGAGTCGCAAATAAATTGTGACTCGCTAATTAGGGTTTGTACATGGCCCTTAGGTAGTTTTGCATGCGCAAACGGGTCGCAAACCCGTTTGCGCATGCTAAAATACGTCGTACATCTGGCCCTATGTACTTTATGTGCTCACTCTGTATCTATTGAAGCTTGCACTTGTGCTGCTTCGCTATATCTTTTCAATGCGTGAGTGAAGCTTGCATTGCTGATGCAATCCCAAAGTTGTTCTGCATGTGCTGCTGCCTGTACTGTATGTACTTTATGCACTCACTCTGTGTGTTTGGAAGCTTAGCCTTGGAAGCATGAGTAAATCTTTTCCCTACAGAAAAATCAAATCCCTGGACTTTGTAAGTAGCTTGCTCCATTATATTTAACCTGACCTGAATATCAACATTATTATGGGGAAATTACATAAGATGTTGTTCCTATGCAAATGTGAAAGAGGCGTTACTATAAAATAAATAAACAAAACTGATTAAAATAAATAAACTGAGACCCTCACTAGAACGCACACATATATCCTAATTTTTGGGCACACGCTCCCTATAATGTGATTCATAGACCAGATAAAAATTCAAAGACACTCATGTCAACTTTAGACATTCATCTGGCTACTGTCCATTTTGACATATAGTCTACCAAAAGTAGAAAATATCACTCATTGGGAGGCAACAATTCAAATGAACCTCCAATATCGTGTCCCAACTTTACCCAGGGCTGTGTGGGAACCTCAACCAGTGCAAGAGGAGCCGCCTTTAAGGATTTAAGTTTATCATTCTGTGCACACAACATACACTCCTTAACAACCACTTCTACCTGATGATCCATTCGTAGACACTAATATCATTTATGAAGTCTAGACTTAGTTGAATTCCTGCACAAATGCTCCTCATGAGCCAAATTAACCAACTTTTTTTTCAACCTCGTAGGTAGCCCCGCTCCATCTATTCTACAAATTTTGTTATCAACAATACATAATTCAGCTCGTACATTCCAAACCCCCAACTCGAGGGAAGCATCATTATATATTGGCCAACCCCTCACAATATACTCCTTAAACAATTCAACACCCCATCAGCTGCCATGGCATCAGTCCATTCCACATCTTGGACTACACTTTCATTTATTTATATGACCAAATATATATCTTCCATGCCATCCTCACTCTGTATAGGCAATCTGGACAAACAATCAGCTGCAAAATGTTTGATCCTGGACAAACGTTCACAGAAAAGTTGAACTCTGTTAAGCCTTCCGTCCATCTTCTCAATCTAGGTGTGATGATATCAAAAGTCCTCCATGTGAAAGTTTGAGTCAGAGGGAGATGATCTGATCTTTCAAAGAAAGGTAGACCCCACAAAAAGACTTTAAAATGCAATATTGCCCAACAGACACCCAGTATATCACGCTCAATGACTGAGTAATGCTCTTCTGCACCTTTCAGAGAGTGCAAAGCAAAGGCTACTGCCCTCTCTTCAGCTTAATCAAATTGTGACAATACTGCACCCAACCCACTCAAACTTGCATCAGTTGATAAAACAGTCTTTTTGTATGGAAGAAAATAGCCCAAATTAAGCAAAGCACCAATTCTCTTTTTGATATTCTTGAATGCTGACTCACAATCACTTGTCCAATCAAACTGAGCACTTTTCTTAAGTAAGGACCTCAAAGGTAAGGACAGACTAGCAAACTTAGCAATGACTTTAGAGCAAAATGCTGTTGAGCCTAAAAATGAGTGTCCTTGTTGATAGGTGTAGATGCTTGCACAATACTCTTCGCTAAATCCAGTTTGGGACTCTCACCTTCACTGGATATCTTGTGACTCAAATATGTAGCTGTTCTCACTCCAAATTCACATTTCTAAGGGCCTGATTCCGATGGCTGTGAACCCGCCACTGGCACGCAACCGTTGGCGGGTTAACCGCCATCGTAAGGCCAATTTCCGCCCGCTACATTGTGATGGTGGGCGGTGTGCATTGCAGACAGAAAGCCCGCCCACCACGGGTCGGACAGCATCAATCGTTATGATTGCCTGTCGGACCGCCCCACATCCACTGAATGGTGGCGTGCCTAGCAGGCACCGTCTGCAGATTAGGGTGCTGCATCTCCGCCAGCCTTTCCATGGCAGGGATGTTTTTTGGGAGCCCGTTGCGGGCCCCCCTTGTGCAGGGGCTAATTGTTTGTACACTTGGGTGGCACCATTTCCCTGCTCCATGTGGCAGGCACCGCATGGTGCCTGCCACGTAGTGCAGTAAAAAGCAAACAGTGCATTTCTAACATTGCGGAGAGTGCAGCAGCCAGCAGCAGCTGCTGCAATGTTAAACGTGCCATTTGCGGCCGTCGTGGTGGCGGTCACATTGTGATGTCATTTGCGGGACCACTGCCTTATAGGCGGTTGTTCCCAATCCCCGGGCCGACGGACTGAAGTCTGTCCGCCATCGTAATGAGGCCCTAAGAATTGTATCATGTTCTTCCTGATCCTTCTCTTGCACCAAGATGTCATATTGGAAGAATTGTACTCTGGGAACACCTTCCAAAACTGTCTTCATTATTCTCTGGAATCATGAAGCAGCCAAAGCAAAACCAAAAGACATGTGCACAAACCTTTATGCCCCCAGAGGAGTGACAAAAGAAGTGAGATGTTTAGACTCTGGATGAAGAGGAACTTGATGGTTTGCAGATGGTAAATCCATTACACTGATAATCTTTTCATCCTTTATCAATGCCAAATTCACAGAAATGTTAGGTAATGACTGATGATTCACATAGTTGTGTTTATCCAGCCTCCTAAGGTCCACACTCATCCTTATTCTCTTGCCCCCTCCTTTGTCACAGGAACTACTGGTGACAGCCATTCTGATGCTTCAGTTTCCTCAATCACACCTCCAATTCCACTGTTAATGGTTCAGACATCATATTTGGAACTTTCCTCCATTTATACACACAAGGAATTGTCACTCTGTTTCAAAACAATCTTCTGTTCAATATTTCTGAATTTACCCAATCATTCAGCAAACACCTCTGGAAACTCAGCTATAATATCACATGACATTTCCCCTTTTGACAAACGCATCACACATTCAGGTGAACTGGGATTGAGAGTTATCCCCATGTTACCCTGATGTCTTCATCCCAGTAAGTTATCACCACATCTGGCTACAATTCACCTTTCTGGTAGATCATCAACGAAAAACCAAGAACATCTATCTTCACACCTCCATAGCCTACAGGGTTAATGTCTGGAGGCTACGATTCTTTAATATGTTCACCAAATATACTGTCTAAATTCCTTTCACCAATCATGGAGAATGGCGACCCAGAATCTTCCAGTACCATCACACTTTTACCCTCAATCCTGACTTCACATTCAGGCATAGTCAACTGTTCACCATCAACTACCCCATCATCTCTGATACTCAACACAAATTTCTTATTTTCATCCATGCAATCCACAGTTGGTATTTTATAATATAAAAGCAGGACATACACAAGCATAATGACCCTTTTGTTACCACATTTTTTACACGTTTAAAGTCTGGCAAAACAACCTTGACTGTTCGACAAATGTCCTTCACTAAAACATCGATAACACTTAGGTCATTGGTCCTTGTTCTTTTGGTTTCTCTAGTTTCTTCCTTAACTTTTTACACACACCCTGTTTCCATGTCAATCTTAGCAACCTCTTTCATTACTTCATTCTGTCAGTCATTCGGTTAAAAGCTTTTATTTGTCAAATAGCCATAAAAAGATAAATAACATAAGTACATTAATACATACATGCTGCTAAAAAGGCGAAAACATGATCAAATACAATTTATAAGTAAGGTCAAAGTACAGTTTTACAGACATAGTTTCATGTTTCATGTTCAATATAGCTCTGCAATCAAACAAATAAGAAAAGTTTGAGTAATGGGCCATTTGGACACCTACAGTAGTAGGAGGTAAGAGTGAAATGTCAGAAATTAATATAATTCAAAGATTTTCTGATATTAAAAGCTTGATGGACAAAACCTAAAACAGATGAGCAGCAAAGTTCAAACTGAAGGTGTTGCAAACAAACAGTAAAAGGTGCACAGCAAGGGGAGTAAAAAGTGCGGCCTCAGCCTGGTATAAAAACTACAAAAAAACATAAAATGTGCTAAAGTTTGTTTAGAGATGCAGCTGCAGGGGCATGGTGGCAAGGTGAAAAACCAAATGCTCTGCTCAGGATGGGCTACCACAAAATGCAAAGTGCCTAATCTAAAGCAAGTCAAATAGAATCTACACTCAGGGTGTGTAATGTATGGATGATAAAAATCCACTCCCTCCACAAGCTTTAGCTCTAATTAACGGGTGACTGTAGTCATAGATTAACATTGAGCAAATCTTACTTGATTTCTAGGAGATAGAAAAGGGGAATTCACCATATTTTTTGTGCTAAGTAATTTTGTTTGGGGAAAGGAAATGTTTTGGCAGCCAAGGTCTGATAAGGTCTTATGGACATACGATAATGAAGGAATAGAGGCCACATGGTCCTGTCTTAAGCAGTCTTTAGTACTCATTTGGGTGAAAGAGGCATAAGGTGAAAGCCAAATCTTAAGCCACAGTAGCAGCGGAGCAATCTGAACTATGTCCTCCAAAAAGGGAGGCTAACTTTGAAATGAGTAATAACACTTGCCTTTCTCCTTGGTGTTGCTAATAGCCTACACAAAAATTTGTTTTTGATCATTTGGAGACTACCAGGAGGAGTGTAGCCCCAAATGCCAGCCCTGTATGTCCCCTGGGAAAGATATTTACTTTTATATAGATTAAAAAGTTCTTTAATAGGCCTGTGTCCAAGTCTCTTAGAAAATCTAAAAATTGCTTCTATTGCCCCTTCAAGCTTACAGACTCTCTGACACAAAAGTTTGTCCCAACCCAGGTTGCCTGACAACAAACCCCCCAAATAATTAAAATTAAATACTTTTCAAATAGAGATGTCTGCTATGTTATGAGGGCGGGAGCCACATATCATTATGTGGGATTTCTGGTGGTTAATTTTCAAATTCAGCTCCCCATAAAAGTGTTGAATATATCGAGTGATAGCTGGAGACTGTTGGCTGTGTGAGCAATTAAGACTGCGTCGTCCGCGTAGACTAATAAGGGGACAATACAGTTCCCAATCCTGAGAAGGTCTTTTCCTCTAGTTGCCATCTCCTTCTCAAGAGTACTAATGTAAAAATAAAAAGTAAACCGAGCTAAAACACAACCCTGTTTTACACCCTTATTTGAGTTGAAGAAGGGGTTACAATCACCATTTGTATCATAGCGAACCTGGCTGTGGTTCCCCAATGCAGGCGTTTTGACAAATCTATTAGAGCAGGGTAAATCCCATCTTTCCCCATCTTTGACCAAAGCTTTCCCCATTCCACTAGATCGAAAGCGCTTAAAAGGTCCATGAAGGCCATATGAAGTGCCCTGCCCTTTGCATAAACGTATGTCCCAGTGATCATAAGAAGGTTCAGTATTTGCTCAACTGTACTGACTCCCGGACGGAAACTGTATTGGGCCTCCAAAAAGAACATGTTGTCAACAGCCCAGCCTTCCAGTAATTGGAGAATGACCAGCCCTAAGATCTTAATGGAGGAGCCCAGGAGAAAAATGGGTCCATAGCAAGAAGGCTGGTTTCTGTTGCTTTTTTAAAAAATGGGCACCAGGATCGAGTCCCTCCAGGAGTTGAGAATCTCTCCTCTTATCGCATATTAAAAGACATTTGTTAACAGAGGCACCCAAAAAGAGGGATTCAGTCTGTCAACATCAATTGGGACCCCATCTGGACCAGGCGCTTTTCCGGCACATGATTTGAAAATGGCTCTAGTTACAGCAGTAATGTCGATGGCATTGCTTAGGGCATGGGTTTCAGTGATAGATAGGGGAGGAACCTCTGCTGGAGATTGGGGTGACACATCATCATTAAAGATTATTGAAAAGTGACCAACCCAATCATCAGCGGAGATGTGACATTCAAATTTGGGCTGATTATCATCTGAGGAGTAGGGCCTATTGATGACTTCCCAGAAAGCCCTGAAATCCCTAGGAGCAGAGGCCCCTTGTAAATTGGCCCAAGTCTGTTTCCTAACCTACTGATTCCTAGATTCTGTAATAGCTTTATATGAGGACCTAAGCAGTTTAACTTGTGCCATATTACGTGGGGACGGTTTTAGGGCCTCATTCAACTATTTTACAGCTGTTGTGCAACTGGAGTTGAACCATCTAAAAGGGCATGGTTCCTTAGCTTCTGTTGAAAAACCAGCAGGCTAGAGACATGTTTACAGATGCCATGAAATCTCTCCACTACATTAGGCTCATCGGACAAGCATGTAAGGAAATCCTCGTATTTCTGGAAAATTAAATGTTTCCCAAAATGTACTTTTATCTACCTTTTCCCACCTAAGATGGATACCGTTACTTTTAGAGAACTTTAAAGCAGAGGGCAACTGTGCTTTTGTGTTTTAAAAACAGAGCATGATAAAACTAAATGTTGGGTCATGGTCAATTAAAGTGGACGGAACAATGAGGGAGTCCTGTATAAATGGAACAATGTGGGGAGAAAATAAAATGAAATCAATAGAGCCTTTTCCTTTGCCTATAAAGGTTGGCAAAATAGGGTCACTTTCTTTAAAAAAAAATCAGATCTAAAGAGTAGGTTAAACTTCATTACACTGTGATTCAAGACATCCCTGCACGCAGTGTGTTAAACACGAGTCAGATTTTCCTCTGAGTGGTCAGAGACCCCACATACCTGATCACCTTCAAGGGGAAAAGTGGAGATGTTAAAGTCTTCCATCCAGAGAATGACCACCCTGTTCGGGTATCTCATAAAATATTCACATACAGATTGATCCAGCTCCCGCATCAGATCAGTAGGGAGGTCAACAACATAGTTGAAATAAAAATGTATTAATAAAACGTCCAAAGTCCCTGAAATTTACAAATGCATATTTTGGGCACAAGAGGTACATGATATCACTTCAGCTTTTAGGTACCCATTCCTTAGGAAAATCAAGACCCCTGAAACCACCAAAGATCTGCCAGAGACGGAAGGTGAAGCAGATAAACTAAAGGACTAGAACCCATCAATGTAAAAGCCCTCTAAGGCCCAGGTCTCTTGACAGCAAAACACCTTCATTCAATGTACCTTCATCATTGTTCTTACACTCTTTCATTTCACGCACACACAAGTTGGTGTTTTCCATGCCCTCAATAATGGGTATTTTCTCGTGAGAAGTTTTTCCTTTACTTTCGGATTATTAGTGATTCTCACCAGTTCGTTGCTAATGAGTGAGTTAGTAAGATTTTCAGAATCACAAGTACCGGCCAAAGTTTTTAAAGATGCCACATATTTTTCTGTTTTCTCAGTCTTCTCTTGAACTCTCGTCAAGAACTTGTGCCGCACCGGAAACACATTGATCTGTGAACCAAAATTTTGTTCTAGCATCAAAACCAATGTTTCATGGACATTTTCTTGATCACCTTCAGCATTACCTATCTGAATATCATCTAAACTCTCATAAACATTTCTGTGCTCAAATATAAGATTATGAAGTAGAACTGCCTTTTTGCTGACCACAGAACATTTTTCACCTCCAATAGCCAGGGGATATGAGTCAAACCATTGTTTCTAATGCTTCCACAGTAGAATTGGATCACCTTTCTCAGATAGAAACTGTGGTGGTTGTGACATGCCAGATGTAGCCATAGTTAAGCCAGGGGTTATTGAATTCTTCAGTACCAAAGAACAAGTATTTACAAGCAAACATGCAATACTGGGGCAGAAAATTCAGAGGTAATAGAACAATGTTTGTCACAATAATGCACTCAAAATGGTCACCAAGCCCTTCCAGACTATGTCATAAAGGAGTGAAAACATCCTCCTGTCAACGTGTGCTCCTTGCTGATCGCCACATAAAATGTAAGTTCCTACCACACAGTGATCTGAACTAGAAAGGACGTTTTCTAGATATAAATGCTCCTGTCCAATTGAAATGGCTGATAATGTAACTACGTACTTCCGTTAGGACTGACGCGGGATATAATGTTCCTGCCCAATTAAAAATGGCCGCTAACATAACCACGTAGTTCCATTAGGACTGACATGCACATTTTACATTGTGATACTTGGTTTAGACAATGCCCTTATTTAAGATGGCAACCAACTGCCTCAAGAAACCATTGAAAGATCCGAAAACAGCTTCTCTTACCGGTTAGCTCTCAGCACAGTCACACCCATCTGCACCATAGGCACTAGCACAGCCATATACTCTTACAGCCCTTGCACTTCCTTTACAACTAGCTGCAGAATCTTCAACAGGAATCATGGTGAGGAGAATGAAGATCACACTGGAGGCTCACTGCAGCACAGTGAGATCACAAAACCGGTGGTCGAAGAACACTCGTCACCATTGTTCTATTCATTCATATGTCCTACCACAGGTAAGTTGGTTAAAGTTTTTTTTTTTTATTCAAGTTCCACGAATACAGACCACTGGCTCTTCAGCCTCCATTTAATCGCCCTTGCTTTTCCTCTGTCCCAGCTCTGGAATCTTATTTCCAGAGTTCAACCACCCAAAGTTCCATGATTGCATAGTTACAGTTCCACATGAATATAACACTTCTGTATGAGCCCTCATGGAGAATCGAGGGCCCAGATTTATAAAACTTTCACACAACGCAGCGGAGCACCCAAAAATGCTGAGCTGCTTTGTGTGAGAGGGAGAGAGAAGGACAGCTCCATATCTACAGGGATATGGCACTCTCCTCCCCCCTCCCTCATACCGGTGCACCATCAGGCTGCCAAGCACCACACACCTTAGCGCCATAGTGCAAGGGTGTGTGTGTGAATCTAGCATAGGTTTTGTACTGGAAGAGTAGCCTTCTTGCCGAAGGAAGGGGCCCTCTAGGGCCACTCTGGTTTCTTACAACCACCTGCTATGCCTTCGCAAGAATGAATAGTCGGTCACCCAGTAGAGAATACAAACTTACATGTTTATTAAAAATACTCTGCAGAGGAGTCCATCATGACCTGCACCCTAAGATGTCTGCCGAGGGACTGGCCCCCCAACCGTCTACAGTGAATAATAATTCCTCCTGAGAAGCCTCCAACCACGCCCACAACTGAAAAGTACCAGCCTGGGCCGAACATGAACAAAGAGGCACAGTAGGATGAGCTAACACCTGCCAGATGGGTACATATTATCAGGAATCCAAGGTCACGGTGCTGGGTCTCAGCTTCTCCTAACATGGGAGCAGAAACTACACATTCAGATAGGCATGCAAGGGCAAAATGGCCTATTCATTAGTAAGTCGATAAACAGCCTTGAACAGAAAAGAAAATAATAACGAAATACAGTGTTCTGCTGAGGCAAGCAACATGAGTAATGAGGCCTAACTCAGGCACAGTCTAAGGAGCCTAATAGGGATTACTAAATGCAAAATGGAGTCACACTCGCTAACTGAAGCCTGCGCATTACTGGGATAACTCAGTGGGTTGCATAACGTGAATACAAATGGCATCTATTTAGCCACACATTGCTAACCTAATATAGCATACAACTAGTGTGTTGCAGGGATGGGAATTTGAAACATAACAGACCCTCCGTTTAGCATGGGTGGCTAAATGCTTTATTCGCTATCCGGTAGGGTCTTTACAATTCTAAGGGGGGGGGGCAAATGCATAAGTACTCATGTGACAATCATGTAACAATGGAGAAGAAAACAACGCACTTAGGATGGAAATCCAACTAATACTCAAAGATGCCCTCACCGATGAGCATCATATCCTGGATATCCTGCATCATCATAGTAGAAACTTTATGATCACGTCCTGAGAACTTAGGAGAAGGGGTGAGCTTGCTCACACAATAGGTGCAACATGCGGGAAGGCAATTAATACAAAAGCAACAGGTAAAGATGACACCGGCAATAGCTATTTGGACCAGTAGTATCTTCCAACCCCATGATAGCAATAGACCCCCAGAGCCACCCTGTGAGGGACCATGAACCATTATCCTGGTGGATGTCTGAAGCAAGTCTGTGTAATTTCTGTATTGCAGAATATACAGTAGGGGCGCTATCCGGGATGTACACGCAGCAGCTGCTGCCGATGATGCGACAGGCTCCACCCCTATCAGCCAGAATGACATCTAAATCCATCCGATTTTGAAGGGCAATGAGCCTCGTAGCCTGAAGCTCGACTGTAACATTAGTCAATATACCTGCAGTTGTATTAATGACTCCCTCAACTACTCTGGCCAGGCGCCAAATATTACGGCTATTGAACATGGGACCCCAGAACGGCAGAATGCCCTTCATTATGTCAGTAAATTGCTGCAAGGAAGTATCTGTCTGATCAATATCGTCTGTGCTGACCACTCTCTTAACTCAGGGGGCTGGGACACCCCTACGCTGTAAGCGATGAGTTTTGTGGTAGTTGGGAGGGGCTATATAGACTGGAGGAAGGAGGTAAGAAAGGTAGCACTGCCCAGACCATCCCTCAGGGAGCCACACATAGCCACGAGCACCACAAACAAAATAAACATTAGGTGGCGGGATCAAGGGCGGACCTTTGGGCATTCTCAATATGGAAGTGGTGTTGCATCTACTGTCCCCCACCTCTATGTCTCCCGCCCCTTGAACACAAAAAGGGGCCAGTACGTCTACCACCGCCAGGGGTATGGGCTTATCTTCGGTGACATTGCGGGCTTGGAAGGATTGGTAATATTCAGATACATTGAACTGCGAAAACCTATCTCTATCCATCCCTGTTCTGTTGGCCTTTCTACCTCGATCTGCTGCTTTGAGGCAAGAACTCAAGAATACTCGATTGAACAGCCCATCTCCAGGGGAAACACCAGGTGGGGACCTATGTTGAGGATATACATTCATTGTCAGAGAACGGGAACTGGTGCCTCTTTGTTCCAAGGAGTCAACTTGAGAGAATGAGCGGATCAACCTAAGTAAGGTAAACCACCCCTCACAGCTATTAACATAAGATAAGGGCATAGGCAGCAAGTTCTCACTTCGATGCGTGACAGAAGGTAACAAACCACACACTCAACATTTCGTTGTATTATAAACAGCATGTGTTTGATGCAACGTCTGGATAAAAACATTGTCCTTATAGGACTTCCGGTGTTCTTCTTTGTGAGGTGCTAAGGTACCAAAAATATGTTCAGGAGGGGCTGGTGTAGTACTTATCCAAGCATGCACAGGATATTTTTCTTCCAGGAAGAACAGCACCCCAAATACAAATATCAGAGAAAGCAAAATTATTACCACAAACACTATTTTAGACTTGGGGACCAAGAGGACCAAACAGGACCATCTGAAGTGGGACGCAGAGCCGCAAAGGTCTGCTCCTCATCAGGAATAGGACGACCAAAGGGATACATTTAGAAAACTTCAAGGGCAATGTTAGACCTGGCATCCTTGGCGTGGGTCTCCCTTCCATTTTTTATGATGCCTCCTATGTTACTGATCTGTTTTTGCTGGCGTTAGATGCTTTGGGCACTGTGCCACTGCTTTTCAGTGCCACAGTGCAAGTGCTCCCTATGATAAATTGTGTGATGGATTAGTGACTCCATGATTGGATGATTGGTTTACTTGTCAGTCCCTAGTACAGTGCACTGAGTGTGCCCAGGGCTTGTAAATCCAATGCCGCTGGTGGGCTTGCAGCACTGGTTGTGCCACCCACAGAAGCGGCTTGTAAAATGTGCCTCAGGCCTGCCATTGCAGAGCCTGTGTGCAGCCTAGGGCTGCCATGTCGACTTGGTGAGTACACCCACTTACCAGTCCCTAAACCTTCCCTTTACTGCATGTTGGTCACCCCTAAAGTAGGCCATAGGGCAGGGTGCATTGTAAGTACAAGGTAGGACATGCCCTGGTGTGTGTGGCATGTCCTAATAGTGAATTACAGCCATTTTCGTTTTTCACTATTGCAAGGCTACCTGCTCCCCATAGGCCAGAATGGGCAGACTGACTATTACACCTTATAGTCAGAACTGACCCAGGGAACATGGTAGAAAAACGAATTTAGTATGCCTGAACTCAGAATGATAAAATACATCTTTTAGTGAAGTTGGTTTTAACATTCTGTGTTTGAAAATACCACTTTTAGAAAGTGGGTATTTTCTTGCCTAAACTTCCAAGCCTGCCTCTGCTAGGTTGTGTATTCCTTGTCTGGAGATTGAGTGACAGGGGCTGGGGGTGGCTACAGGAGACAGGGTGAGTCAGCACAGGGCTGAATAGAAAGATCTGCATCCAGAGTGGAGGGAGGAGTTGCACCTGGGTCTGAATAGGGCTGTGCCTGCCTTCCACAATGCTGGCTCCACCTCCTGCCGGGCGGCTGAGCACTCTGCCCCACATTCTGAAAGGAAAGAAGGAGTCAGGAAAACAAAGTGCTCCCGGACTGACCAGAACTGGTTTTGGACTAGGCAGAGGCCTCTCTGCCTTCAGAGAACAAAGAAAAAAGGTGTATAAAAAGGGGACCCAGACCCCTAGGAAATTAGATCACTTTGGGAAAACAAGAAGAAACCTTTGCTGAGGAGCGGAACCAAGAAGGAACCGAGGAGAAGACTATCCCTAAGCTAGAGGGATCTGCCTGCAGTGGTTGCCTGACTGCCAAAGGAAGGAGAAAGGACTTTGTGTGCACTTTTATTCAACTTGTAAAGTATCTCCAAGGGCTTGAGAAAAGAGCTTGCCTCCTGCTGAAGTCTCAGGGACAACAGACTTCAACCCCCAGCTCCCCAAGAATCCTTTGGAAGTGCCTGCTGCTGTTTTGGGCCTTCTGAAGGGACTGCGTGTCGCAAGGAGCTGGAAGCGCGACTCAAGAGGGAGAAGCGTGTCGCCGCCGCAGCCGCTGCCGTCGCATCACGGAGATGACGCCGCTGTAGCTGACGCATTGCACCGCATCTCGAGAAACGTCCCGCAACCCCGAAGAAGCGTGTCGCCGTCGCAGTCGCTGCCGTCGCATCGTAGATGTCGCCGCTGTAGCTGTCGCATTGCACCGCATCAAGAGAAGAGTCTCGCATCGAGGAAGAAGCGTGTCGCCATCGCAGCTGCTGCCGTCGCATCGTAGATGTCGCCGCTGTAGCTGACGCATTGCACCGCATCGAGAGAAGCGCCTCGCATCCACGGAGAAGCGTGCCGCCGTCGGAGCTGCTGCCGTCGCATCACGAAACAAGGGTGTCGCCGCTGCAGTTGTCGCATCGAGCGGAAGCGTCTCGCAACGTTGGAGAAGAGTGTCGCAGCCGAAGCTGTTGCCGTCGCATCGCTGAACAAGGGTGTCGCCGCTGCAGTTGACGAATCGAATCGAGACTTCTCGCAACATCGGAGAAGCGTGCCACATCAGGAAGAACTTGACGTCTTTATTTCTTTGCACCAGAACTTCGTCGCATTTCCATCGCTGCAACCTTGCTTGTTGTGGAAGCGTCCCGCATCGTAAGGTACATTGACTTAAAGTGTCGCATCTTAAGAACTGAACTGAACTAAGCTAAAACTACCATTTTAAGTACAGTATTGTGGATTTTTGTCGTTTATGGTCTTGTGTTAAAACTATATAAAGAATACTTATTTTTGATATAAACCTTGTGTGGTGTCCATCTGTAGTGTGTCACTAGATTACTGTATGTGTTCACAAATGCTTTACACACTGCCTCTGAGATAAGCCTGTCTGCTCGTGCCAAGCTACCAAGGGGGTGAGCAGGGGTTATTTTAGGAGTGTACCCCTTTACCCTGACTAGAGGCGAGGGTCCATATTTGTCACAAGTACCTACCTGTGCCAACTAGAGACCCCCAATTCTAACATTGGTGGTCAGCGGTGAGGATTCTGGACTTGCATTTGTGACTCATGTACAGTGATTGGTGAACACTACTAGTGAGTGCAGACCAAAACGCGACCACATACTTTTGGTAGATTTGTTTTTCTAGGACGTTCCATTTTTTTCCAAGTTCAGCCATCATGAAACCAGCATCCATAGCATCTGTTGATTTTGATTGGGAAGAAGAGAAACTAGAATGCTACAATGCAAAGCAGCTGAAGCACTTCTGCAAAAGATTTAATGTCGCAATTACCGGGCTCACCAAGAAGGAGGAGTTCTATAAGGCGCTGAGGGCCTGGGTAGAAGCAAGGAAAACCCCTGAGAATGAGGAAGGGGATAATGATGCAGATGTGCAGCTGGTAGGGCCATTGGGTCCAGGGGAAAGGAAGGCACCTTCCCCAGCAGGTAGCAGTGTTTCTGCCAAAGGTCTGTCCACAGAAGAGCTGGAGGACAGGGAGAGAAATAGGATGCATGAGTTGGAGCTGGCCAAAATGAATGGGCAATTGGAAATTAGGAAACTGGCCCTGGAAGAAAAGAGGATACAGCTTGAGCATGATAGAAGTTTGAGGGAGTTGGATTTGAAAGCTAGGAGCTTAGAAATTACTCCCTCTGGTGGCAGCACACCGTCAATGCCTGTGGAATCTAGAGTGTATATTCCTAAGGATGTGGTCAGAGAGTTTTTTAAAAATGATGACATTGGGCAGTGGTTCAAGGCCTATGAGGTAGCCATGTCTTCCCACCGGGTCCCTGAGAAGGATTGGGGAGCGGGGTTGTGGGGACGGTTCCTTAGTGAGGGGCGAGACACACTGCTAGATTTGCCTTCTGATGTCCATAATTCATATCACCACATGAAGGATGCTTTAATGTCTAGGTATGGTTTAACTCCTGAATTGTATAGGCAGAGGTTCAGGGGTTGCAAGAAGATAGAGAACAGTACCTGGGTTGAATATGTCACTTTTTTCTGCAGAGCATTGGATGGTTGGGTGAAGGGTAGCAAAGTTGATGATTTTCAGGGGCTCCTTGATTTGATTGCATGGGAGCACTTGTCAAGTAACTGTTTTCCAGAGCTACGCCAGCACCTGATAGATAGCAAGCTGACTATCCCTAGGAAGCTTGCTGAGGAGGCGGACCGCTGGGTCAGTACCAGGGTCCACAAGGGTCACGTGGGAGACTCAGCCAAGGGTGGGCAGGGTCCCCAGCAGAAGAGTGGGGGGACAAGGGTAAACAGAGGGAGTTCCAAAGAAGGCCCCAAAGTAGTCCCCAAGGGAACCAAGGGAAAGGTTCCCAGCCTCCCCCCCAGAAACCCTCAGGGGCCCCGACAGGTCCACCTGTTCAAAGGGGACCCCTGAGATGCTACAAATGTGGGGACCTGGGTCATATAGCGAGTGATCCCAGGTGCCACCAGTTTGGAAAGACCGCACCCCTGGTGCAGCCCCCGGCAGATGGCTAGTGTAGCCCTGGGGGAGGAGATGGATGCCCCAGAGGGGTGGGGTCCCGCACAGATGTCCCTTGTCTCATTAGGAGACTGTGAGATGGTCCCCAAGACCCAGCTGCCTGATAACACTAAGAAATACAGGCAGTGGGTGACCATCAATGGCCATAGGGTGGAGGCTCTTAGAGATACAGGAGCCAGTGTGACAGCTGTCAAGTGTCACCTGGTGTCTCAAGAGCAGGTTGTCCCCCATGCATTCTATCCAGTTGTTGCCGCTGACAACACAGAGAGTCACTGCAAAGTGGCTCAGGTTCCCTTTGAGTGGGGGGTCTCTGGTACTCTTCAGGTAGCTGTGAGGCCCGCCATGCCTGTTGACTGTTTGTTAGGGAACGACTTGGAGAGCTCACCTTGGGCGAAGGTGGAGCGAAGTGCTCATTTAGAGATGTTGGGTTTGCCTGACTGGGCGTGTGTGACCACCCGGTCCATGGCAGCAAGTAAAGGTGCTCAAGAGGACCTGGAGCCTGAGAGGGAGGCCCAGGTACCTGCCGTCTCAAGAAGAGGCAGGGGGCACGGGAAACCGGCCCCCAAAGTTCCCACGGTCCAGGAGGAGGTAGACCTTGAGGGGGATGCCCTGGAGCCTACAGGGGAACAGGTAGCGGAACTGGGGGACCTGCCTGAGCTGACCCATTGGCAGCAAGAAGGAGGACCCCCCAGGGAAGAATTCTGCAAGGAGCAGAAAGAATGCCCTTCTCTGGTGGGTCTGCAGCAACAGGCTGCAGACCAGGCAACAGGTGATCAGTCTGGGTCACATTGGGTCTATTGGGAGAATGATCTCCTGTATACTGAGCTATACTGAGCCTAAGGTTGCTGAGCCTGGGTCAGCCCGTGTGCTGGTGGTACCCCAGTGCCTCAGAGCCTTCATACTGGGGCTGGCTCATGATGTTCCATTGGCAGGACATTTGGGGCAGGACAAGACCTTTGAGAGGCTTGTCACCCACTTTTATTGGCCCCAAATGCGCAGGAGTTCAGACACTCACTGCAGGACATGTCAGACTTGCCAGGCAAGTGGAAAGAGTGGGAGGAAGCGCAAGGCTCCTCTCCAGCCATTCCCTGTAGTCAGCACCCCCTTTGAACGGGTGGGTATTGACATAGTGGGGCCACTGGACCCCAAGACAGCCATGGGCAACAGGTTCATCCTGGTCTTGGTGGACCATGCCACCCGGTACCCGGAAGCCATACCTCTGAGGACAGTGACGGCCCCCGTGGTGGGACGAGCACTGATGGGAATTTTCTCCCGAGTGGGATTCCCTAGCGAGGTAGTGTCTGACCGGGGGACCAACTTCATTTCCAAGTATATGAAGTCCCTGTGGCAGGAGTGTGGGGTAACCTACAAGTTTACCACTCCTTACCACCCCCAAGGAAATGGATTGGTTGAAAGGTTCAACCGAACCCTCAAAGGCATGATTATGGGTCTTGAGGAACCTATGAGGCGTAAGTGGGACGTCCTCTTACCATGCCTGCTCTTTGCTTACCGTGAGGTGCCACAGAAATCTCTAGGGTTCAGTCCCTTTGAGCTTCTCTATGGACACCCAGTAAGAGGACCTCTAAGTTTGGTCAAAGAAGGCTGGGAGCAATCTCCCAGGAAACCTCCCCAGGATGTATACAGTTACATGCTGGCCTTTAGGAACCAAACTAGGCGTTTCAGGCAACTCGCTGAGGCGAATCTGGAAGCCAGCCAGGAGGAGATGAAGCGGTGGTACGACCAGAATGCCACTCTGGTAGAGCTTCAGCCTGGTCAGAAAGTGTGGGTCATGGCCCCAGTGGAGCCCTGTGCGCTCCAGGATAAGTGGACCGGACCCTTTGAGGTTGTAGAGCGCAAAGTCCGGTTACCTACTTGGTGGACTTGCGGTCTCCCAGGAACCCCTTGAGGGTCCTGCATGTCAACCGCCTGAAGCCCCACTTGGAGAGGTCCCAAGTGGGCATGCTCTTAGCGACAGATGCTGGGATGGAGGAGGAGACCGAGCCTCTTCCTGACCTCCTGTCAGCAACAGAGCAAGATGGGTCAGTGGATGGTGTCAACCTCTCTTCCACCCTGACCCCTGAGCAACAGAATGACTGCCGCCAGTTGCTGGGACAGTTTTCTGATCTGTTCTCCCTGGTTCCCGGTGTCACAGATTGGTGCATCCATGATGTGGACACTGGGGACAGTACATCTGTGAAGCACAAATCTTACAGGGTGACTGACAGGGTGAGAGCTTGCATCAAGGAGGAGGTCTCCAAAATGCTTGCGTTAGGGGTGATTGAGTCCTCTAACAGTCCTTGGGCCAGCCCAGTGGTCTTGGTCCCAAAGGCTGCCGCACCGGGTGCCACACCAGAACTCCGGTTCTGTGTGGACTACCGAGGACTCAATTCAGTCACCAGGACTGACGCGCACCCCATCCCCAGAGCTGATGAGCTCATAGATCGGCTAGGGGCTGCACGGTACCTCAGCACGTTTGACTTAACGTCTGGGTACTGGCAGATCACCTTGACTGATGGGGCAAGAGAGAGGTCAGCATTCTCCACACCAGATGGGCACTACCAGTTCCGGGTGATGCCCTTTGGGATGAAGAATGCCCCTGCCACCTTCCAGAGGTTGGTCAACCAGGTGTTGGCTGGACTGGACTCGTTCAGTGCCGCCTACCTGGATGACATCGCGGTGTTCAGCGCCAGTTGGGAAGAACATCTGCGCCACCTCTGGGAAGTGTTGATGGCGCTGCGGAGGGCAGGCCTCACGATCAAGGCGAGTAAGTGCCAGATCGGGCAGGGTTCCGTGGTGTACTTGGGACACCAAGTGGGGAGCGGCCAGGTGGCGCCCCTACAACCCAAAATTGAAACCATCCTGAATTGGGAACCCCCAAAACCCAGACAGAGGTGAGAGCCTTCTTAGGACTCACGGGTTACTACAGGAGGTTTGTCAAGGGGTATGGCAGCATCGTTGCACCCCTGACAGAGCTGACTTCCAAGAAGCAGCCCAGGAAAGTGATTTGGACTGACACCTGTCAGAAAGCTTTTGAGGCCCTGAAAACTGCCATGTGCACGGCGCCCGTGCTCCTGGCACCCAACTTCTCCAAAGAGTTCGTAGTACAAACAGACGCTTCAGAGCATGGTGTGGGGGCTGTTCTGTCACAGATGAATGAGGAGGGCCTAGATCAACCCGTAGCCTTCATCAGTAGGAGGTTACTACCACGGGAACAGAGGTGGAGTGCTATTGAGCGTGAGGCATTTGCTGTGGTCTGGGCACTGAAGAAGCTGAGACCATACCTGTTTGGGACTCACTTCCGGGTTCAGACAGACCACAGGCCCCTCAGATGGTTGATGCAGATGAGGGGTGAGAATCCAAAGCTGTTGAGGTGGTCCATTTCCCTACAGGGGATGGATTTCACGGTGGAACACCGCCCTGGTACAGAACACGCCAATGCTGATGGTCTGTCCAGATTTTTCCGCCTTAGTGAAGAGAGCTCCCCTGAGGTAGGGTAGTTCTCCCCACATTTCAGCTGGAGGGGACACGTGTTAGACCTGGCATCCTTGGCGTGGGTCTCTCTTCCATTTTTTATGATGCCTCCTATGTTACTGATCTGTTTTTGCTGGCGTTAGATGCTTTGGGCACTGTGCCACTGCTATTCAGTGCCACAGTGCAAGTGCTCCCTATGATAAATTGTGTGATGGATTAGTGACTCCATGATTGGATGATTGGTTTACTTGTCAGTCCCTAGTACAGTGCACTGAGTGTGCCCAGGGCTTGTAAATCCAATGCCGCTGGTGGGCTTGCAGCACTGGTTGTGCCACCCACAGAAGCGGCTTGTAAAATGTGCCTCAGGCCTGCCATTGCAGAGCCTGTGTGCAGCCTAGGGCTGCCATGTCGACTTGGTGAGTACACCCACTTACCAGTCCCTAAACCTTCCCTTTACTGCATGTTGGTCACCCCTAAAGTAGGCCCTAGGGCAGGATGCATTGTAAGTACAAGGTAGGACATGCCCTGGTGTGTGTGGCATGTCCTAATAGTGAATTACAGCCATTTTCGTTTTTCACTATTGCAAGGCTACCTGCTCCCCATAGGCCAGAATGGGCAGACTGACTATTACACCTTATAGTCAGAACTGACCCAGGGAACATGGTAGAAAAACGAATTTAGTATGCCTGAACTCAGAATGATAAAATACATCTTTTAGTGAAGTTGGTTTTAACATTCTGTGTTTGAAAATACCACTTTTAGAAAGTGGGTATTTTCTTGCCTAAACTTCCAAGCCTGCCTCTGCTAGGTTGTGTATTCCTTGTCTGGAGATTGAGTGACAGGGGCTGGGGGTGGCTACAGGAGACAGGGTGAGTCAGCACAGGGCTGAATAGAAAGATCTGCATCCAGAGTGGAGGGAGGAGTTGCACCTGGGTCTGAATAGGGCTGTGCCTGCCTTCCACAATGCTGGCTCCACCTCCTCCTGCCGGGCGGCTGAGCACTCTGCCCCACATTCTGAAAGGAAAGAAGGAGTCAGGAAAACAAAGTGCTCCCGGACTGACCAGAACTGGTTTTGGACTAGGCAGAGGCCTCTCTGCCTTCAGAGAACAAAGAAAAAAGGTGTATAAAAAGGGGACCCAGACCCCTAGGAAATTAGATCACTTTGGGAAAACAAGAAGAAACCTTTGCTGAGGAGCGGAACCAAGAAGAAACTGAGGAGAAGACTATCCCTAAGCTAGAGGGATCTGCCTGCAGTGGTTGCCTGACTGCCAAAGGAAGGAGAAAGGACTTTGTGTGCACTTTTATTCAACTTGTAAAGTATCTCCAAGGGCTTGAGAAAAGAGCTTGCCTCCTGCTGAAGTCTCAGGGACAACAGACTTCAACCCCCAGCTCCCCAAGAATCCTTTGGAAGTGCCTGCTGCTGTTTTGGGCCTTCTGAAGGGACTGCGTGTCGCAAGGAGCTGGAAGCGCGACTCAAGAGGGAGAAGCGTGTCGCCGTCGCAGCCGCTGCCGTCGCATCACGGAGATGACGCCGCTGTAGCTGACGCATTGCACCGCATCTCGAGAAACGTCCCGCAACCCCGAAGAAGCGTGTCGCCGTCGCAGCCGCTGCCGTCGCATCGTAGATGTCGCCGCTGTAGCTGTCGCATAGCACCGCATCAAGAGAAGAGTCTCGCATCGAGGAAGAAGGGTGTCACCGTCGCAGCCGCTGCCGTCGCATCGTAGATGTCGCCGCTGTAGCTGACGCATTGCACTGCATCGAGAGAAGCGCCTCGCATCCACGGAGAAGCGTGCCGCCGTCGGAGCTGCTGCCGTTGCATCACAAAACAAGGGTGTTGCCGCTGCAGTTGTCGCATCGAGCGGAAGCGTCTCGCAACGTTGGAGAAGAGTGTCGCAGCCGAAGCTGTTGCTGTCGCATCGCTGAACAAGGGTGTCGCCGCTGCAGTTGACGCATCGAATCGAGACTTCTCGCAACATCGGAGAAGCGTGCCGCATCAGGAAGAACTTGACGTCTTTATTTCTTTGCACCAGAACTTTGTCGCATTTCCATCGCTGCAACCTTGCTTGTTGTGGAAGCGTCCCGCATCGTAAGGTACATTGACTTAAAGTGTCGCATCTTAAGAACTGAACTGAACTAAGCTAAAACTACCATTTTAAGTACAGTATTGTGGATTTTTGTCGTTTATGGTCTTGTGTTAAAACTATATAAAGAATACTTATTTTTGATATAAACCTTGTGTGGTGTCCATCTGTAGTGTGTCACTAGATTACTGTATGTGTTCACAAATGCTTTACACACTGCCTCTGAGATAAGCCTGTCTGCTCGTGCCAAGCTACCAAGGGGGTGAGCAGGGGTTATTTTAGGAGTGTACCCCTTTACCCTGACTAGAGGCGAGGGTCCCTATTTGTCACAAGTACCTACCTGTGCCAACTAGAGACCCCCAATTCTAACAGGCAACTTATAGGTGTCACAAGGGAAAGAAAACTTCATGGGCTAGAGCCACTTTTTCATTTTCAACAACAGTACCAGGGGGGCGCAAATCACCCAGCGTCCATCTAGAGCCTCGCTGGCAGGCTCCTATTGTTTATCAACGACGGTGCTATGAAGCACTCCCACGGAGGAGCTGCGCAATCCCAGCGCTTGCAGAAAAACAAATCCTCTTCTTTCAGGATAGGGCACCCTCCCTCCTGGGCAAATACCCTCAACTATCCTGTCCAGTGTCCAGGGCAGTGCACCAGTGTAGCTCACCCTAGTCTAATAAATGCACCTTAGGCACAGCACCTGCGCCTTAAGCTCAAGTCCTTCCCTAACTCCTAGACTCTTCAGCTGGTGCACCGTCCTTCTTTCGGGGTCGCAGATTATATTTCGTTATTCCAGGCACTGTTTCATCAACAAAAAAGGTCAGAAACTCAGGGTCAGGTGGGCATCGAGACTCAGATTCTGGTGTATTAGAAGCGGTGTTATCCAGGGCGGCCCTTATCTCTGGTGGGATTGCCTCGAATAGGGCTGCGTCACTTTCTTCATACATCTGCGCCCACCTCAATCGGGCATCAGAGAAGGGAACGAAGCATGGCACCCTCTCTCCTTCCTGATCAGCGATGCCTACGTTGACCCAACGGTCATACGGGAGCGGTAGAGGTATCCGTTTAACATGAGAGCCATGGATCCAGTGTTTTCTGCCGTCTACGTTCACCGCTGTGCGGGTGACAAGAAGGATGAGGAGAGGCCCTTTCCACCTCGGCTCCAAACAGTTTCTCCACTGAAAGTTTTTGACGAGTACAAAATCTGCGGGCTGTATTTGATGCCCGGGCCCCTCTGGTACTGGCTGCAGCGTGGCTTGTATCTGTTGGTGAAGAGAACGAAGATCTTTAGACAACTCACACAGATAGTCTACAAGCAGGGGGTACTCTATCTCGGAAAAGCGCTTGGGTCTTGGGACACCCCAGACATTAGCAAGGGCGCCTGAAGACCACTTCATTTTTTATTTTTTTTATTTTATATTTTTTCACAGCACAGCAATTTAACTGAAGTTGTTATACAGAACAGATATAACATAATTCAAAACATACTTTACAATATTATAATCATAGATCGAGCGTCATGCAACATATTTACTAAGAGGCAGAATAAAACATGTGAGCATGGGGATGCTCAACAAAAATACCTTTACAAGAGGTTATCCTTCCATCTATATATAGGGCCCCAGATGCGTTTGCCGCACAGCCTGCCCTTTTTCCCCTTTCTTTCATAGATATTTTTTTCCAAATTAAAGGTGGATAACAGTCTGTTAAGCCAATATTGAAACGATGGAGTGTCTCTGTCAAGCCAGGCTGTAGCTATACAGATTCTCATTACAGACATTGCAACAAAAAGAAAACTCTTGTTCGTGTTATGCCTATCCTCATTATTAATTCCCAGCAGTATTAAAGATGGTGTCAGGGAAACTTTAATACCCATAGATTTGTCCAGGAACTCCTCAATACTATTCCTTAATTTTTGCAGGTGGGGACAGGAAGCAAACATATGTACTATTTCTGCTTCCGTACTATCGCACTGAGGGCATCTAATTCCTGCCTGTCCCCCCCATTGTGCAATCCGTGCCGGTGTACAATACAAGGAGAATAATGTCTTATAGTGCTGAGCTTGTAGAGCGGCTGAACACAATAGGGTTTGACCCAGTTCTAGAAAATCCTTTACAGTAGCTTGTTCAATGTCGAGTTTATCCGCCCATTTTTCCCTATATTTCCCGAGATCATCAGGTTTCAGGGAGGATAGCTCAGCATATAGCCTCCGAATGGTACAACCTTCCCTTTCCTAATAGTGTCAATAATTTTGTTGTCCCTAAATTCAGCCCGTCCCCTTTCTTACCGCTGAAAAAGCTGTGGATTTGAAGATACTTGAAAAAGTTTATGTTACCGATACCATAACTCTTCTGCAGCTCTGAGAACTATAGCATACCACTAGACCCCATTATATCCCCCAGCCTCTGTATCCCAGATCTTTCCCACTCTGCCATCGTTAAGTCTGCAAAAATGTCCCCTGGTAAAGTCGGGTTTTTAAATAATCGGGTATAGGCGTTCAGACGACCAAGACCAATTTTCTTACGAAATGCTCCCCAAATTTTATATGCGGCCTGCAACGTCTTAAATCGGGTTCTTTTGTAGTAGTTTGGGTCGGTAAATTTCGGTAAACAGCTCTGGGCATTTTCTCCAATAAGAAATGCATAAGAATCCATTGAGCTGCCCCTGGACCCTTCCGATACAGCCTCTCCACCCAGTAGCCCCCGCATATACTGAAAGGACGTGGCCCAGTAATATATTTTAAAATCCGGAATGGCCAACCCACCTCTTTCCCTTGGTAAGGACATAAATCTTGCTGCCCTTCTTGTTTTCCCGTGGGCCCAGATAAATTTGTTCACTAGATACTCTAACGTACTAAACCACTTTTTCTCAAACTCTAAAGGGATGGCCCTAAATAAGTAGAGGATTTTTTGGAAAAAAACCATTTTCACAACATTGCAGCATCCTACTAATGATAAATGAAGGTTATGTATCCTATCAAAATCCTTTTTTGCTTTGCTGGTTATTGGTGTCATATTTTTTTCAACAATATTCCCCAGATCTGCTGTAACTTCTATCCCTAGGTAAACAGCGGAGTCCGTGACTCGAGTGTCATCGCAGACTGCCACCATGTTCTTAACTATTTGAGTTTTTGTTTATTCAAGGCATACCCTGACACCTGGCCAAAGTCCTGCGCTTCTGTTTCCATCGTACTCAATGCAGTGACGGGGTTAGGGGTGACCAGCGCAATGTCGTCTGCGTACGCCAAGGTCTTCCATTCAAGTGCGTGAAATCTCATAGGGGGAATGTCTTCGTTTGCCTCCATCTTCCGAATAAGAGGGTCGATATATATTTCAAAAAGTAGTGGCGAACAAGGCAGCCCTGCGAGTACCACGCTTAATTTCTAGAGACGCCGTAAATCCCTGTTGACTTTAAGTCGGGCTGTTGGGGAATCATACAAAGCCTGGATTGCTCTTATAAACCCATCCCCAATACCATATCGTCTCATGACAGCCCAGAGGTAGCCTCAGGAGACCCGATCGAAAGCCTTTTCGGCATCTATGAACAGGACCGCCATGGGGTCTCCTGAAGCTTCCGCCGCATCAAAGACGGTTATGACCTGGCGAATATGTTGCGTTGTGCCTCTACCCGGGATGAAGCCGTGTTGGGTTGGACTGACCATCCTGCTGACTATCTTCCCTAGCCTAGAGGCCAAAGCCTTAGAAAAAATCTTTGCGTCCCCATTCATAAGTGTGATTGGTCTATAAGACCCTGGCTCCCTAGGGGGTCTTCCCTTTTTAAGGAAAACCACTATATCCGCACCTGCCCAAGAGCTTGGTGCTACGCCCCCATCCTGAACCTGCCTAATCATCCCAAGAAGGTCAGAGCCTATGACTTCAATGAACACTTTATAAAATTCTAGGTGGATTTGATCAGGTCCTGCCGCTTTGCCCGACGGTAGACTGGTCAAAGCATCAAGAATCTCTTCCGTTGTGAATGGGGCATCTAATGCCTCTCTATCTATTATATCTATGGGGTCTATGATAATTCTATCTAGGTAATTTTGTACTTCCAAAGGATCCTTGTCCTGATCTTCATAATATAACTTGCTATAGAAGCACCTGAAGGCTTCTCGGATCCCCACTGTGTCATTAACCACATCCCCAATTTCATCCAGGATCTCCCTGACTTCACCATCTGCCTCCTTTTGCCTTATGCGTATTGCCAGGGTGTGCCCAACCCTTTCACTGAGTTCATAGCATTGCTCTCTTTTTACCAGAAAGGTCGCTGCAACCTTGGCCGCGAATCGATCTTGTGCTTCTGCTTTGGCGAGGGCCAGTCTAAGCAGGATATTATCTAGAGCTACCCCAGAGATGATTGCCTGACAAAGCTCCTCCTCTACCTCTCTAACTTTATTGCATTTTAACGTATCTAGCAGCCGATCTTGTTTCTGTCTATACAGACTGTAGCTCAGAGTTTCCCCTCTCACTCCCGCTTTGAAAGTGTCCCAGACTACCCCCATGCTATCAGTACCTCTATTAATGTCCCAGAATCCAGCCATCCATTCTTTCATATAGTTTATATATGCGGTGTCCTTCAAGAGCCCTCTCTCAAATGTCCAAGCTCTCACCGGTCTTTCCAACCCAGCCATATCTAGTGTTAAGACTATTGGGTTGTGATCTGAAACTACCCGGGGGAGTTTTTCTATCTGACACCGGGAGACCAAAGAATTAGAAACGAAGAAGTAGTCCAGCCTGACAACCAGCTTATGTGGAGCCGAATAGTATGTACTGCCAGGATCATCCGGTTTCAACGTATCCCAAAGATCGACCAGTGCGTTATTTTGTGCTAGGCTAGATACTGCTCTAAATACCTTTCTTTTCCGGCCCTGGTACCGGTCAGCTCCACCGTCCCAGAGCCCTCCCAAGCCATTAATATTAAAGTCCCCGCACATGATGACTAAGGGGGACCAAGAGGGCAACTCTGAATCCAGAAATTCAAAAATATCGGGGTCGTCCTCAGTTGAGCCATACACCGAGCATATAGTAAAGGTCTCAGCCGGCAACACACACTCTATTAATACTAGGGGTGGGCGGAATTTGCGTAGTCGCGCTACGCAAAGCTCCGCGAAACGGCAAAAAATCTCCGCGAGCACGCAAAAGTTCCGCGAACACGCGGAATTGCTTGTTCCGCCCGTTCGCGATGCTTTTTTCCTGTTCGCGAACACTGTTTGCGTGCTCGGGAGAAATATCTCACGAACACGCATTTTGAAAGCGCGAACAAGTAAAAATTCCGCGGAGTCGCGGATCGCGGAATTTTCGGCAACTCGCGTTCTCCGCGGAACGCGAAATTACCCAAATTCCGCAAATTCCGCGAGCGGAACGGAATTTACCGCCCAGGCCTAATTAATACCCATCTACCCCATTTATCCTCAAGTCTCCGCCTTACTACTATATCTTTCCTTCTAAACAGTATAGCAACCCCTCTAGTTTTAGTCCCTTGCCTGGTATGCGCCAAAAGGTGGAAACCGAGCTGTTCCATGAGCATGCCTTTTGTACCCTCTATGTGCGTTTCTTGCACACATAAGAGATCTAGCCGCATTGATCGCAGCATTACTGCCACCCGCTGTCTTTTCCCGGGTCATTCAACCCACTCACATTAATAGAGGCAATTCTTAACTCCATTTATCAGATTTGAGATCAAGACCCATCCCATACTCTCTCAGCTTTATCTTAACATGCAAGTTCTTAGCTCCCCATTTCTCTGCTTCCGCCATCTTATTACCAGTTCGCTGTTCAACGCTCATCCCTACCGTCCTGCTGTGCCCTGTTATCCTCCCCCCCTCCCTGACTGTCCCTGTCACCCCCCTCCCGCCCCAACCCTTCACCCGGCCCTCCGCCCCCTCACAGGCAAATTGGTCAAGCATGACCTATGTGTGGCAGCTGAGACCCGCAGCGTGCAGCTCGGCCGACCCCCCTGCTTCTTAAAATGTCACAATGCACAAGTTATTCAGTAAACTTATTCATAAACCAAGTGTGGATTTCAGAACCATCCTGGTCTAACTGTTTCCTATATTACATCCCCGTGGAAAGAGAAAAGAGAAAGAAGAAGAAAAAGACCGTGGACCCCCCAGCCGAGGGTGCCCAGAATTGTGCATACAAATCCCACTACATGCAGTACATGAACCAAGATACCTTACAGGTCCCCCCCACCAATCGCACCGTCAAACACCACTAAACAGAGAAGACTACCACCCGAGGGGGGCCCTGCCAATTACCTCTCTCTTCGGGACAATCACTGCTTTGGGGAACCAACCCCTCCTACAGTTGGGCAAAGAGTCAGGTAGCACCACCTGCCCCCTTCTTACTCTGAAGATCAGCCAAAAAAGATTGTGCTTTGATTTCAGAAAAGAACATGCAGACTTGGCCATTAGTTATAACCTTTAGGCGGGCAGGATACAAAAGGTAGGCCTCACTTCTTGCCTCCTGAAATGATTTTATCAATTGCCTGAGTCGCCACCTCCGCTCAACCCTGGCGTGGCAAAAATCAGGGGGGGCAAAAAATGTATTACCGTCAAATGTGCGTTTGGCCTCTGGCTTTGCTTTATCCATAATAGCCTGTCTGAGGAGGTAATTGCCAATATATACTAGCATAGCCCTGGGGTGTACCCTTGACCGTCCGCCCCTCTTTTTCTTTTGGGTCAAGGAGAACCGGTGTGCCCGCTGTACCTCAGCATCCCAGTTCCACTCTGCAAGGTCCGGAAAAGCAAAGGGATACATTTAGAAAACTTCAAGGGCAACTTATAGGTGTCACAAGGGAAAGAAAACTTCATGGGCTAGAGCCACTTTTCCATTTCATACAACAGTACCAGGGGGGCACAAATCACCCAGCATCCATCTAGAGCCTCGCTGGCAGGCTCCTATTGTTTATCAACGACGGTGCTATGAAGCACTCCCACGGAGGAGCTGCGCGATCCCAGCCCTTGCAGAAAAACAAATCCT
This sequence comes from Calotriton arnoldi, assembly GCA_963921515.1. NCBI lineage: Eukaryota > Metazoa > Chordata > Amphibia > Caudata > Salamandridae > Calotriton > Calotriton arnoldi. The sequence goes on along the minus strand of CAWUFW010010637.1, from coordinate 313,326 downwards.
CTTCTTTCAGGATAGGGCACCCACCCTCCTGGGCAAATACCCTCAACTATCCTGTCCAGTGTCCAGGGCAGTGCAACAGTGTAGCTCACCCTAGTCTAATAAATGCACCTTAGGCACAGCACCTGCGCCTTAAGCTCAAGTCCTTCCCTAACTCCTAGACTCTTCGGCTGGTGCACCGTCCTTCTTTCGGGGTCGCAGATTATATTTCGTTATTCCAGGCACTGTTTCATCAACAAAAAAGGTCAGAAACTCAGGGTCAGGTGGGCATCGAGACTCAGATTCTGGTGTATTAGAAGCGGTGTTATCCAGGGCGGCCCTTATCTCTGGTGGGATTGCCTCGAATAGGGCTGCGTCACTTTCTTCATACGTCTGCGCCCACCTCAATCGGGCATCAGAGAAGGGAACGAAGCATGGCACCCTCTCTCCTTCCTGATCAGCGATGCCTACGTTGACCCAACGGTCATACGGGAGCGGTAGAGGTATCCGTTTAACATGAGAGCCATGGATCCAGTGTTTTCTGCCGTCTACGTTCACCGCTGTGCGGGTGACAAGAAGGACGAGGAGAGGCCCTTTCCACCTCGGCTCCAAACAGTTTCTCCACTGAAAGTTTTTGACGAGTACAAAATCTGCGGGCTGTATTTGATGCCCGGGCCCCTCTGGTACTGGCTGCAGCGTGGCTTGTATCTGTTGGTGAAGAGAACTAAGATCTTTAGACAACTCACACAGATAGTCTACAAGCAGGGGGTACTCTATCTCGGAAAAGCGCTTGGGTCTTGGGACACCCCAGACATTAGCAGGGCGCCTGAAGACCACTTCATATGGGGACAACCCTGTTGTAGAATGCGATGTCGCTCTGGTAGATAATAAAGCCAAGGGTAACGCATCTGGCTATCGCAATCCAGTGCTTTCTTGAATCTTTGCTAGTTTCAGCTTGAGAGTACCATTGTATTTCTCAACCAGGCCTGCTGACGGGGGTGGTTCACTGCATGAAACTTCTGCTTAAAATGCAAGCCCTTGCACACCAATTCAATGACTTTTGAATTGAAGTGACTTCCGTTGTCACTCCAAATCACACGTGGCAATCCATAGTGTGGGAAGAACTCTTTAAAAGTGCCTTTCCCGTTGCCATAGCTGTATTCTCTTTAGTGGGGTAAGCCTCAATCCATTTACTGAATGCGCAAATCGCTACTAGCACATACTTCAAGTTATTCACTCGTTCCATTTCGATGAAATCCATTTGGAGAACCTCGAAAGGGAAGGAAGGTGGTGCAAAGTTACCAGCGGGTGTAGGAGTACCTTTCCCAGGGTTATGTTTCAAACAGATGATTAAAATGCTTCACTAGGTGTGTGGCTACCTTAGCGATATTATCATTCTGCCATACTGGGTCCAGTAGCTTGCATATTCCTTTGGCAGTAATATGCGCTGGGCCATGGGCCATGGTAACAACAGGGAGCACATATGAATTGGGCAGCAACCGTCGCTGCTTCCCAGACAAGTGAGTCCAACACCCATCCTCATCCAAACGACCTGTTCTCTCCTCCCACAATGCCAATTCATCTAGAGTCGCCTCACCCTGAATTTCCCTGACATTTTCCAATGTGTCCTCGAACATTCCATTGCCTGGGACCCACCTAGCGGGACCTGCCACCAACATCTTTTTCATCTTTGATCGAGCTGTCTCCTTAGCTGTCTGGTCTGTGAACGCATTTCTACTCCCAACATCATCTATAATGGCTTTATGAGTGCTACATTTCACTATTGCTAACATATTGGGAAGTGTCAATGCGGACTGCAATCTATGTATCAATGGGCCGTTCTGTATTCGCAGTCCATGCGACGTCAAGAACCCTCTCTCGGCCAAGAGGCGCCCAAAATTATGGGCCACCCCATAGGCGTACTGGCTGTCGGTGTAGATATTAACAGCCAGTCCTTCACTCAACTCACAAGCCCTGAGGAGGGCAACCAACTTCGCAGCTTGGGCCGATTGGTGTGGGATACGGGATGTATCAACTACAGTATGTAACGTTGTGATTTCATAGGCTGCAGTGGTGGTGTCATCTGGTAATTTGAAACAAGAGCCATCGACATATAGTTCCCTTGGGGGTCAGATAAGGGAACATCAGTCAGGTCTACCCTTCCTTTTGTTTCTTCCTCAGTCCGAAATAAACAATCATGGACATCATTGTCCTTTTCTTACAAAGGGAGGGGTAGTAACATGGCTGGGTTCAGAGTAGCACATCGTTTGATGGTAATGTGCAGAGGAAACAAGGTCAATTCATAGCCGGTCAGACGCGCTCTAGTAAGGTGCTGCGTCTTTGTCTTATTTAATAGCGTATCCACAGCATGAGGTACCATTACTGTGAGATCAGTATCAAGGACGAGCCCCGCCGATTGTCTGATATAAACTGCCACCGCCGCGGCAGCTCTCAGACAGCTCGGGAGAGCTCTAGCGACATTATCGAGCACTGGCAGAGAAATAGGCGCAGGGTCTCTGCTTACCACTGAAACACTGTGTTAGAACAGAAAGTGCCCAACCGTCCGCCTCATGCACGTAGAGCACAAAAGGCTTCTGGTAATCAGGAGTACCAAGCACAGGAGTAGAGCAAAGCGCAACCTTTAATTGCTCAAAAACTTGCTGGGGGGGCGTGGCCGGGCAAGATGGCCGAACGGACGTAGCCCGACTCGGCTCCCGGTACACGCGCTGCTCTGTTGGGCATAACAGCGGCGAGAGCTTGGTAACAACGCTGCTACCAGTCCCATTCGGCGGGGGAACATGTGAGGCACCAGCGGAGTTCGTCAGCCGACCCTGAGCGCCACGGAGGACCTCTCCTGGCCCCTCGCTCCTGCGACAACGACAAGCGGAACCCTCCAAAATGGCGGCAGGAGCCTCTCGGCAGGGGAATCTTCCCCGGTTTGTGGCGGGCAACGTGTGAGTCTGTCCCCCCTGACAGCAGATGGTGACACAGCAAGGTACCTGCGAGCGCGAGGGGCTAGGCAACGGCATAGGCACCCGGCAGGTTTTCGGCTCCCCGCGGGTGCCTGACCTTAAAATGGCGGCCGCGTTGCACTGAATGGCGGCTTCCCCGGGCGCTTGTGGCACTACCACCGATGCCTCCCACTGCCCCGGTAACAGAGGGTCTGCCTCCCAACAGATCATGATCTCCGCTCCTGGCTCCCCCTGAAACCGGCGCCTGCAGACTGGATCCCTGAGGACCCACTGGGTAATTCGCATTAGAGGCTTGAGGACACCGCATGGCAGAGCCCCCTCGCGCTGAGGGGGACTTAGAGGCAGCGTCAACTACAGCACATAGACGCGGCGCCTGCGCTCCCTCCGGTGCCTGGGGACCCCACATTGCCTCCTTGCTGCCCCTGATGTAGGCTGGTCCGTGCGAGCCCCTTGTGGAGGAATGGACGACAGCTTCTGGCCCCCGGCTTGCCCGTAGCTGCCCCCATGCGCCTGGTGTACGCCGCCCGGGGGGCGCACTAGGCCTCTACCGCGTGCCATCCGACTGAGCGGATGGGCCCAGAGGTGGCAGTTTCACCCTTCTCCACAGTGAAAGCCCTGCAACCGAGAGGACAGGTGCTTCAGTCATCACCCGCGGCCTGGTCGGGGCACTGCACGCGCGCTCGCTCCTAGTCGTCTGTACAAGAATCTGGAGGCCCCCAGCCATATGCCTCCTAAGAAGACGACGATCAAGGCGCCCAACAAGGTTTCAGATTTTTTTTCGTCCTCTGACAAACGCTTGTCGCAACAGGGGGACACAGGTGCGGCGGAAATGGCCCTCACGAAGGCAGATCTCCTAGGGATGCTTAAAGACTTCAAAGTTGAGTTACGCAACGACATCAGTCAAGATGTCAGATCCTCCATAGACCAACTTCGCACCGACCTGACGGAGCGCCTGTCCTCTCTGCAACAAGATGTGGACTCAGTGGGCACTAGAGTCCTCGATCTTGAATCACAACACCAGGAACAAGAGCAACTCTCCCAGGAGCTCCGTGGCGAAGTGTGCTCCCTCAAAGATCAACTGCTCCAAACGCAGCTTAAGACGGAGGATCTGGAGAACAGGGCACGGAGGGAGAACATTCGGGTCAGAGACCTGGAGGAGGGCGCGGAGGGGCCGGATTTGGAGGCCTTCCTGGTGGGTCTCTTCTCAGAGATTATTGCCCCGCAGTCACTTAAAATTAAACTGGATAGGGCTCATCGAGTGGGGGCCCTGCAGCAAGGTGAGAAGAAACGTCCCGCTATGTCTTGGCGAAATTTCACTCTTATAAAGTCAAGGAGGCGGTTCTCCAGGCGGCCAGGACAAAGGTCTCTGTCTCCTTTCAAGGTCATACCTGCGCCATCTTCCAAGATATAGAGCCGTCCACACTGGCAAGGAGGCAACAGTTTCGGCTTATCACCTCGAAGCTGCGAGATGACAAAATTAGATACAGGTGGACATTCCTGTTTGGGCTCAGTTTCGAATTCCAAAACAAGCGTCGCCACGTAACTGAGCTACAGGAAGGCTTGGACTTATTAGGCCTCCCCCTGAGGAGACCGGCCTCTCCCGGGGCAGTCAAGGAGAGTCGTCTCGAGGGGCCATGTCGTCCTCGGCATGGTCTACTGGCCTTCGCAGGGGTCGACGCTGAACTACCTAGGAATGCGCTGTGAGACTGCTTCTCGTTCTCTTCAATATGCTTGTGGCAGAGGCCACCACTTCAGGAGGCGACTGCTAGTACTGTTTGGGTCCTGGCCGGGACCCGGAGGACTCTACTCCGGCCTCTGCTGCGGACTTTTGCGTAGGATGCTTGGGTCACCTGATCGAGGTCCAGACGGGACTTGGATGCGACTGTGCCTCACAGTATGCTCATCGTTATCCCGAATCTGTTCGAGGAGGTAGTACTTTCCCCTCATGGGGCTCTGTGGTCCGGAGGTCTGCTGTTTACTCCAACCTGAACTGTAGAAGTCTTAATGAGGGGGTTTGTCCGGCATGAACTCTCAACTTGAGCTTTCTCTCAGCCGTATACTCATGCTTAACGATGCTCTTCCCATCGGGCGGGGCGTGGACGGGGTCCTCGGACCTGCTGTCCCCCTTGGTTCCTGTGGGGCTGTCATAGTCCTACGGAGGGACCACTAGGCAATTGTTGAATGGAACAACTGTTCATGTTAATGTGTTTTTCTTTTTTTGGGGGTTAAGGGGAGGGAGTGGGGGATGTGGTGGCGGCTATTCTATTGTTGACTTCAAGTGGTTCCTTGAACTTAGGGATGACACGACGGACGGAATGGGGCTCTTTACACCCCGGTTGGGACTGTCTCGGAGGGGGCTTTGTTGGAAAGGCTGAGGCGACTGCGAAGTTGCTGTTTGTTCCTGTGACGAGATGCCGCTCACTATAGGAACCTGGAACGTGAAAGGCCTTAATTCCCCCAAAAGCATCGCAAAGTATGGAAATATATCCTCGACCACCACCTCGACATTATAGCTCTGCAGGAGACACATCTCGCTAGATCTGAAGATACTCGTCTCAGACACAAACACTTTCCACTCATTTTTAGGTCCTCCGCTATCACGAAACACAGGGGGGTGGCGATCATGTTTCACTCCAAGGTAGCATTCCAGTCACTGGGGGGTTCAGAGCGACAAAGATGGCCGCTGGATAATGATTGAGGGCCGCTTGCGAGGAGGCTTTGCACCTTTGTGGCGGTCTACGCCCCCAACTCTGGTCAAAACGCTTTTTTACACACTTTGATGGGGAAAATAACAGACTTTGCGGAGGGGCCCCTCATCCTTCTAGGTGACTTTAATTTGACTTGGCACAAGGACTTGGACAGTACACACCCCCAACACTCAGACATGGGCTCCTTTTCCGCAGATACACAACAGCGCATGCAGGACATGGGCCTTCTCGACACTTGGCGAGCCCTTTACCCGCAGACCCGGGATTACACGTTCTATTCACATGTCCACCATACATACTCTCGACTTGACTACGTCTTCCTTAGTCAGGCCCTGCAGGGTGCCCTCCAGGACGCTAAGATCTTCCCTCTCTCAATATCGGACCATGGCCTCCTATCTATTAGTCTCATTTGGAGTGGGACCGCCCCGGCCACCCCCAGGTGGTACTTTCCGCCGTCACTCGCGATAAAGAATCCTGTACCAAATTACGACAATCCATAGCCAACTTCTTTGCGGTCAACAAACCAGAGGACACGTCGGAATACACAGTCTGGGACACACTTAAAGCAGTGGTCAGGGGGGAATGTATAGCCCTTAACGCAGCACTAAATAAGCAGCGCGCACGCGACGGAGAGCTGCTAGAGTCGGAATTATCTGCGCTGGAACGCGCCCATAAATTACACCCTACTAGACAAACCCTGCGCAATCTAACGGAGCTGCGCGGCAAATTGCGGGCTATTTACTCCAATAGAGCGGAGTTCACACTTCTCAAATTACGACACCTCTCTTACACTCAGGGCAACAAAATTGGTAAACATTTGGCCCGACAGCTCAAAGGTAAACGAAAGGCAGAATACATAGGGGGCCTCCGGGGACCCACTGGGGAACTTATACATAAGGATGAAGATAAGGCTGCCCTTTTTAGTGGCTTCTATGGCCACCTGTACTCCGGGGCGACTCTAGATTCTGTACGCCAACAGGACTATCTCCAGTCATTAGCGCTACCCCAGGTATCCGCTGCCTGGAATGACCGGCTTACTGCCCGTTTCACCACTGAAGACGTAACGGATGCCATCAAGGCATTGAAACCCCACAAAGCGCCAGGGCCGGACGGCTACACTGCCCTATTCTATAAGACACTCGCCCCGACGTTAGCCCATACCTGGTACAACTCTTTAATAAAATGGCGGAGGACGGCGCGATCTCCGACACTATGTCTGAGGCCACGATATCGGTGATTCACAAACAAGGAAAGGACCCCCAGAGCTGCACCTCTTACAGGCCGATTGCCCTTCTCAACCTTGACGCAAAACTGTACTCTTCAATTATAGCCCGATGACTGAATGATCTCATGCCCGACCTTATACACCCTGACCAGTCAGGTTTTATTAAAGGGCGCCAAACACATGACAACACCCGGCGGATTATCCATCTGGTAGAAAAAGCTAACAGGCGCCAGATACCGGCGATTCTAGTAGGGCTCGACGCGGAGAATGCCTTCGACAGGGTCGATTGGGCCTTTCTATTCCACACACTCACGGCATTTGGCTTTGTACCTAAATTTCTCAATATGATTCGTGCTAATTATCTCCATCCCCGTTCTAGAGTAGTGGTTAATGGAGTACAATCATCCTACTTTGCTCACTTCAGGGGCACTCGCCAGGGTTGCCCCCTCTCGCCCTTACTGTTTGCCCTCAGCATAGAACCCCTGGCGTTGGCAATCAGGGCTAATCCAGAGATCCTGGGGTTACCGTTCTCAGGGGAGTCGCACAAAATCTCACTGTTCGCGGACGATGTCCTCCTCTCCCTTTCTGAGCCGGCTACTTCCCTCCCCTCTTTACAGTCAGAGCTGGAAAAGTTTGAAGCCGTTGCAGGATTTAAGATAAATCTTGATAAATCGTACATACTCAACCTTATCCTCCCCGCAGCGGAAGTCCACAGGCTGCAATCCCTTACCTCTCTCTCATGGACTACCTCCTCCATCCAGTACTTAGGGGTTCGACTTACGCCAAAAGTGGAAGGATTATATTCGGCTAACTTCCCCCCCATTCTCACACGCATTCAAGTGGAGCTGACCAAGTGGAAACCTCTATTCTTGTCATGGTTAAGGCGCATACACGCTGTAAAGATGACACTCCTCCCCAAGCTCCTTTATCTGTTCCAAGCTCTACCTATAGAGCTTGAGGGTGATTTCTTTCGCAGAGTTAAGACTATGATTCTTTGCTTTATTTGGCAGGGGGGGAGAGCGCGCTTTTCCTATTCCTTACTACGCCGAGCTCGCAGCGACGGGGGTGTAGGTCTCCCCGATATCCACTTATATTACAAAGCGGCGCAGCTGAGAATTCTGGTTGAATGGTCGAAACAGGAATCCGACAAACATTGGCTACACATGGATCGCAGTGTGACGGGAAGGACTATTTGGGACTTAGCGTGGCGCCCCAGGAAGGACAGACCCCAGAACACATATATTAGCACTCCCACGCGTTCCACCTTAAAAGTTTGGGACTCTATGGCAGGTGACGATAGATGGACAATGTTCCCCTCTCCCTTCACTCCAGCATTTCCTCCAGGTCTCCACGAAGGTCCCTTTGATGCCTGGCGGAGAGGGGGTGCTTAGCCTTGACACACTTGTTTCATAACTACGACCCTCTCACGTTTGACTCATGCAAACGGGACTACGACATAGGAAACACGGAAAGATATCACTACACCCAGCTGATGCACTGGGCCCTTTCTCCTCAGATCAGGGACGCAGCCACTAGGCCCCTTACAAAATTCGAGGCCTTTCTAACTAAGACTACTTCCATGAAGGGGCGATCTCTTTCATATATAGTTTTCTGTTACACACTACTCTATCCCAGCGTCCCCGTTACATGTCCATGTGGGAAGACATACTGCAACGCCCAATTTCAGAGGAGGAATGGACGCACTTATGGACTGACATAACACGACTTAACCATTCCACAGAGCTTAGGGAGGCGCACCTAAAGACTATGATGGACTGGTACTTGCACCCGTCCAAGCTCAAGCAGATCTTCCCCGACACCTCTGACAGATGTTGGAGAGGGTGCGGTCTCATAGGGGACTTTCAACACATATGGTGGGACTGCCCGACTATCTGCCCTTTTGGGAAGAAATTCTAGCTCAGATAAAGAGCATGCTGGGATACCCCATCCCTACCACCATGGCCGGTGTACTTCTGGGGCTCCGTGACCCCGCCTTGGAGCACCAGACCCGCGCTGACAAGGCGATTATGTGGCTGTGTATCGGAGCGGCTAAGATCACCCTGGCGGCCACCTGGAAGAGAAAGGAGGCACCGGCCGTCTCCCTGTGGCACTCCCACCTATGGCGACTGCTCAGCCTAGAGCGTATGTCCGATATCTTTAGGGATAATTACAAGAACTTTGAATTCAAATGGGGACCTCTGGTAACTTTCCTCTCCCGGAGCCTGCCATCAGCTGTGTGCCCCCCTACCATTCGATCTCTCCATCTGTTCCAACTTTAGAATGAGCCCTTAGGTCTTAAGATCCCTGTACTCTTAGTATCTGCCGCCACCACGGGGGTGGGGGGTGGGCAAGGGGGGAGCTATTTCATGTGTCTTTACGTTTTATTTCTATCCCATGTTGGGAAATGTTAGTGTATACGTATACATACATCACGCACTGCCTTCCGGATAGAAGGCGTTGGATCGCCGACACCACAGCAACACAGTTGTCATACCGATTGAGAATGCCTACCCACTTGGCCGTTTGAACACTTACACCTGAGCTGCCTGACTAACAGAAACTGTATCTTACATGTGAGCTACTTTTAAGAGAGGCAGCCTGATTGCTACTGGGCAAAGCATTGTGTCAACCTATTTTGCTTTATGGTCCTCTATAGCGCCCCTGTGTGGGCTGCTGTGATAGTCTATCCTCCGATTGTATGCAGTAAAAGTTAATAAAAATATTTTTGACAAAACAGGTTCATCCTGGTCTTGGTGGACCATGCCACCCGGTACCCGGAAGCCATACCTCTGAGGACAGTGACGGCCCCCGTGGTGGGACGAGCACTGATGGGAATTTTCTCCCGAGTGGGATTCCCTAGCGAGGTAGTGTCTGACCGGGGGACCAACTTCATTTCCAAGTATATGAAGTCCCTGTGGCAGGAGTGTGGGGTAACCTACAAGTTTACCACTCCTTACCACCCCCAAGGAAATGGATTGGTTGAAAGGTTCAACCGAACCCTCAAAGGCATGATTATGGGTCTTGAGGAACCTATGAGGCGTAAGTGGGACGTCCTCTTACCATGCCTGCTCTTTGCTTACCGTGAGGTGCCACAGAAATCTCTAGGGTTCAGTCCCTTTGAGCTTCTCTATGGACACCCAGTAAGAGGACCTCTAAGTTTGGTCAAAGAAGGCTGGGAGCAATCTCCCAGGAAACCTCCCCAGGATGTATACAGTTACATGCTGGCCTTTAGGAACCAAACTAGGCGTTTCAGGCAACTCGCTGAGGCGAATCTGGAAGCCAGCCAGGAGGAGATGAAGCGGTGGTACGACCAGAATGCCACTCTGGTAGAGCTTCAGCCTGGTCAGAAAGTGTGGGTCATGGCCCCAGTGGAGCCCTGTGCGCTCCAGGATAAGTGGACCGGACCCTTTGAGGTTGTAGAGCGCAAAAGTCCGGTTACCTACTTGGTGGACTTGCGGTCTCCCAGGAACCCCTTGAGGGTCCTGCATGTCAACCGCCTGAAGCCCCACTTGGAGAGGTCCCAAGTGGGCATGCTCTTAGCGACAGATGCTGGGATGGAGGAGGAGACCGAGCCTCTTCCTGACCTCCTGTCAGCAACAGAGCAAGATGGGTCAGTGGATGGTGTCAACCTCTCTTCCACCCTGACCCCTGAGCAACAGAATGACTGCCGCCAGTTGCTGGGACAGTTTTCTGATCTGTTCTCCCTGGTTCCCGGTGTCACAGATTGGTGCATCCATGATGTGGACACTGGGGACAGTACATCTGTGAAGCACAAATCTTACAGGGTGACTGACAGGGTGAGAGCTTGCATCAAGGAGGAGGTCTCCAAAATGCTTGCGTTAGGGGTGATTGAGTCCTCTAACAGTCCTTGGGCCAGCCCAGTGGTCTTGGTCCCAAAGGCTGCCGCACCGGGTGCCACACCAGAACTCCGGTTCTGTGTGGACTACTGAGGACTCAATTCAGTCACCAGGACTGACGCGCACCCCATCCCCAGAGCTGATGAGCTCATAGATCGGCTAGGGGCTGCACGGTACCTCAGCACGTTTGACTTAACGTCTGGGTACTGGCAGATCACCTTGACTGATGGGGCAAGAGAGAGGTCAGCATTCTCCACACCAGATGGGCACTACCAGTTCCGGGTGATGCCCTTTGGGATGAAGAATGCCCCTGCCACCTTCCAGAGGTTGGTCAACCAGGTGTTGGCTGGACTGGACTCGTTCAGTGCCGCCTACCTGGATGACATCGCGGTGTTCAGCGCCAGTTGGGAAGAACATCTGCGCCACCTCTGGGAAGTGTTGATGGCGCTGCGGAGGGCAGGCCTCACGATCAAGGCGAGTAAGTGCCAGATCGGGCAGGGTTCCGTGGTGTACTTGGGACACCAAGTGGGGAGACGGCCAGGTGGCGCCCTACAACCCAAAATTGAAACCATCCTGAATTGGGAACCCCCCAAAACCCAGACAGAGGTGAGAGCCTTCTTAGGACTCACGGGTTACTACAGGAGGTTTGTCAAGGGGTATGGCAGCATCGTTGCACCCCTGACAGAGCTGACTTCCAAGAAGCAGCCCAGGAAAGTGATTTGGACTGACACCTGTCAGAAAGCTTTTGAGGCCCTGAAAACTGCCATGTGCACGGCGCCCATGCACCTGGCACCCAACTTCTCCAAAGAGTTCGTAGTACAAACAGACGCTTCAGAGCATGGTGTGGGGGCTGTTCTGTCACAGATGAATGAGGAGGGCCTAGATCAACCCGTAGCCTTCATCAGTAGGAGGTTACTACCACGGGAACAGAGGTGGAGTGCTATTGAGCGTGAGGCATTTGCTGTGGTCTGGACACTGAAGAAGCTGAGACCATACCTGTTTGGGACTCACTTCCGGGTTCAGACAGACCACAGGCCCCTCAGATGGTTGATGCAGATGAGGGGTGAGAATCCAAAGCTGTTGAGGTGGTCCATTTCCCTACAGGGATGGATTTCACGGTGGAACACCGCCCTGGTACAGAACACGCCAATGCTGATGGTCTGTCCAGATTTTTCCGCCTTAGTGAAGAGAGCTCCCCTGAGGTAGGGTAGTTCTCCCCACATTTCAGCTGGAGGGGACACGTGTTAGACCTGGCATCCTTGGCGTGGGTCTCTCTTCCATTTTTATGATGCCTCCTATGTTACTGATCTGTTTTTGCTGGCGTTAGATGCTTTGGGCACTGTGCCACTGCTATTCAGTGCCACAGTGCAAGTGCTCCCTATGATAAATTGTGTGATGGATTAGTGACTCCATGATTGGATGATTGGTTTACTTGTCAGTCCCTAGTACAGTGCACTGAGTGTGCCCAGGGCTTGTAAATCCAATGCCGCTGGTGGGCTTGCAGCACTGGTTGTGCCACCCACAGAAGCGGCTTGTAAAATGTGCCTCAGGCCTGCCATTGCAGAGCCTGTGTGCAGCCTAGGGCTGCCATGTCGACTTGGTGAGTACACCCACTTACCAGTCCCTAAACCTTCCCTTTACTGCATGTTGGTCACCCCTAAAGTAGGCCCTAGGGCAGGATGCATTGTAAGTACAAGGTAGGACATGCCCTGGTGTGTGTGGCATGTCCTAATAGTGAATTACAGCCATTTTCGTTTTTCACTATTGCAAGGCTACCTGCTCCCCATAGGCCAGAATGGGCAGACTGACTATTACACCTTATAGTCAGAACTGACCCAGGGAACATGGTAGAAAAACGAATTTAGTATGCCTGAACTCAGAATGATAAAATACATCTTTTAGTGAAGTTGGTTTTAACATTCTGTGTTTGAAAATACCACTTTTAGAAAGTGGGTATTTTCTTGCCTAAACTTCCAAGCCTGCCTCTGCTAGGTTGTGTATTCCTTGTCTGGAGATTGAGTGACAGGGGCTGGGGGTGGCTACAGGAGACAGGGTGAGTCAGCACAGGGCTGAATAGAAAGATCTGCATCCAGAGTGGAGGGAGGAGTTGCACCTGGGTCTGAATAGGGCTGTGCCTGCCTTCCACAATGCTGGCTCCACCTCCCTCCTGCCGGGCGGCTGAGCACTCTGCCCCACATTCTGAAAGGAAAGAAGGAGTCAGGAAAACAAAGTGCTCCCGGACTGACCAGAACTGGTTTTGGACTAGGCAGAGGCCTCTCTGCCTTCAGAGAACAAAGAAAAAAGGTGTATAAAAAGGGGACCCAGACCCCTAGGAAATTAGATCACTTTGGGAAAACAAGAAGAAACCTTTGCTGAGGAGCGGAACCAAGAAGAAACTGAGGAGAAGACTATCCCTAAGCTAGAGGGATCTGCCTGCAGTGGTTGCCTGACTGCCAAAGGAAGGAGAAAGGACTTTGTGTGCACTTTTATTCAACTTGTAAAGTATCTCCAAGGGCTTGAGAAAAGAGCTTGCCTCCTGCTGAAGTCTCAGGGACAACAGACTTCAACCCCCAGCTCCCCAAGAATCCTTTGGAAGTGCCTGCTGCTGTTTTGGGCCTTCTGAAGGGACTGCGTGTCGCAAGGAGCTGGAAGCGCGACTCAAGAGGGAGAAGCGTGTCGCCGTCGCAGCCGCTGCCGTCGCATCACGGAGATGACGCCGCTGTAGCTGACGCATTGCACCGCATCTCGAGCGATGCCCCGCAACCCGAAGAAGCGTGTCGCCGTCGCAGCCGCTGCCGTCGCATCGTAGATGTCGCCGCTGTAGCTGTCGCATTGCACCGCATCAAGAGAAGAGTCTTGCATCGAGGAAGAAGCGTGTCACCGTCGCAGCCGCTGCCGTCGCATCGTAGATGTCGCCGCTGTAGCTGACGCATTGCACCGCATCGAGAGAAGCGCCTCGCATCCACGGAGAAGCGTGCCGCCGTCGGAGCTGCTGCCGTCGCATCACAAAACAAGGGTGTTGCCGCTGCAGTTGTCGCATCGAGCGGAAGCGTCTCGCAACGTTGGAGAAGAGTGTCGCAGCCGAAGCTGTTGCTGTCGCATCGCTGAACAAGAGGTGTCGCCGCTGCAGTTGACGCATCGAATCGAGACTTCTCGCAACATCGGAGAAGCGTGCCGCATCAGGAAGAACTTGACGTCTTTATTTCTTTGCACCAGAACTTTGTCGCATTTCCATCGCTGCAACCTTGCTTGTTGTGGAAGCGTCCCGCATCGTAAGGTACATTGACTTAAAGTGTCGCATCTTAAGAACTGAACTGAACTAAGCTAAAACTACCATTTTAAGTACAGTATTGTGGATTTTTGTCATTTATGGTCTTGTGTTAAAACTATATAAAGAATACTTATTTTTATATAAACCTTGTGTGGTGTCCATCTGTAGTGTGTCACTAGATTACTGTATGTGTTCACAAATGCTTTACACACTGCCTCTGAGATAAGCCTGTCTGCTCGTGCCAAGCTACCAAGGGGGTGAGCAGGGGTTATTTTAGGAGTGTACCCCTTTACCCTGACTAGAGGCGAGGGTCCCTATTTGTCACAAGTACCTACCTGTGCCAACTAGAGACCCCCAATTCTAACAGGCAACTTATAGGTGTCACAAGGGAAAGAAAACTTCATGGGCTAGAGCCACTTTTTCATTTTCAACAACTGTACCAGGGGGCACAAATCACCCAGCGTCCATCTAGAGCCTCGCTGGCAGGCTCCTATTGTTTATCAACGACGGTGCTATGAAGCACTCCCACGGAGGAGCTGCGCGATCCCAGCGCTTGCAGAAAAACAAATCCTCTTCTTTCAGGATAGGGCACCCTCCCTCCTGGGCAAATACCCTCAACTATCCTGTCCAGTGTCCAGGGCAGTGCACCAGTGTAGCTCACCCTAGTCTAATAAATGCACCTTAGGCACAGCACCTGCGCCTTAAGCTCAAGTCCTTCCCTAACTCCTAGACTCTTCAGCTGGTGCACCGTCCTTCTTTCGGGGTCGCAGATTATATTTCGTTATTCCAGGCACTGTTTCATCAACAAAAAGGTCAGAAACTCAGGGTCAGGTGGGCATCGAGACTCAGATTCTGGTGTATTAGAAGCGGTGTTATCCAGGGCGGCCCTTATCTCTGGTGGGATTGCCTCGAATAGGGCTGCGTCACTTTCTTCATACATCTGCGCCCACCTCAATCGGGCATCAGAGAAGGGAACGAAGCATGGCACCCTCTCTCCTTCCTGATCAGCGATGCCTACGTTGACCCAACGGTCATACGGGAGCGGTAGAGGTATCCGTTTAACATGAGAGCCATGGATCCAGTGTTTTCTGCCGTCTACGTTCACCGCTGTGCGGGTGACAAGAAGGATGAGGAGAGGCCCTTTCCACCTCGGCTCCAAACAGTTTCTCCACTGAAAGTTTTTGACGAGTACAAAATCTGCGGGCTGTATTTGATGCCCGGGCCCCTCTGGTACTGGCTGCAGCGTGGCTTGTATCTGTTGGTGAAGAGAACGAAGATCTTTAGACAACTCACACAGATAGTCTACAAGCAGGGCGTACTCTATCTCGGAAAAGCGCTTGGGTCTTGGGACACCCCAGACATTAGCAAGGGCGCCTGAAGACCACTTCATTTTTTATTTTTTTTATTTTATATTTTTTCACAGCACAGCAATTTAACTGAAGTTGTTATACAGAACAGATATAACATAATTCAAAACATACTTTACAATATTATAATCATAGATCGGCGTCATGCAACATATTTACTAAGAGGCAGAATAAAACATGTGAGCATGGGGATGCTCAACAAAAATACCTTTACAAGAGGTTATCCTTCCATCTATATATAGGGCCCAGATGCGTTTGCCGCACAGCTTGCCCTTTTTCCCCTTTCTTTCATAGATATTTTTTTCCAAATTAAAGGTGGATAACAGTCTGTTAAGCCAATATTGAAACGATGGAGTGTCTCTGTCAAGCCAGGCTGTAGCTATACAGATTCTCATTACAGACATTGCAACAAAAGAAAACTCTTGTTCGTGTTATGCCTATCCTCATTATTAATTCCCAGCAGTATTAAAGATGGTGTCAGGGAAACTTTAATACCCATAGATTTGTCCAGGAACTCCTCAATACTATTCCTTAATTTTTGCAGGTGGGGACAGGAAGCAAACATATGTACTATTTCTGCTTCCGTACTGTCGCACTGAGGGCATCTAATTCCTGCCTGTCCCCCCATTGTGCAATCCGTGCCGGTGTACAATACAAGGAGAATAATGTCTTATAGTGCTGAGCTTGTAGAGCGGCTGAACACAATAGGGTTTGACCCAGTTCTAGAAAATCCTTTACAGTAGCTTGTTCAATGTCGAGTTTATCCGCCCATTTTTCCCTATATTTCCCGAGATCATCAGGTTTCAGGGAGGATAGCTCAGCATATAGCCTCCGAATGGTACAACCTTCCCCTTTCCTAATAGTGTCAATAATTTTGTTGTCCCTAAATTCAGCCCGTCCCCCTTTCTTACCGCTGAAAAAGCTGTGGATTTGAAGATACTTGAAAAAGTTTATGTTACCGATACCATAACTCTTCTGCAGCTCTGAGAACTATAGCATACCACTAGACCCCATTATATCCCCCAGCCTCTGTATCCCAGATCTTTCCCACTCTGCCATCGTTAAGTCTGCAAAAATGTCCCCTGGTAAAGTCGGGTTTTTAAATAATCGGGTATAGGCGTTCAGACGACCGAGACCAATTTTCTTACGAAATGCTCCCCAAATTTTATATGTGGCCTGCAACGTCTTAAATCGGGTTCTTTTGTAGTAGTTTGGGTCGGTAAATTTCGGTAAACAGCTCTGGGCATTTTCTCCAATAAGAAATGCATAAGAATCCGTTGAGCTGCCCCTGGACCCTTCCGATACAGCCTCTCCACCCAGTAGCCCCCGCATATACTGAAAGGACGTGGCCCAGTAATATATTTTAAAATCCGGAATGGCCAACCCACCTCTTTCCCTTGGTAAGGACATAAATCTTGCTGCCCTTCTTGTTTTCCCGTGGGCCCAGATAAATTTGTTCACTAGATACTCTAACGTACTAAACCACTTTTTCTCAAACTCTAAAGGGATGGCCCTAAATAAGTAGAGGATTTTTGGAAAAAAACCATTTTCACAACATTGCAGCATCCTACTAATGATAAATGAAGGTTATGTATCCTATCAAAATCCTTTTTGCTTTGCTGGTTATTGGTGTCATATTTTTTCAACAATATTCCCCAGATCTGCTGTAACTTCTATCCCTAGGTAAACAGCGGAGTCCGTGACTCGAGTGTCATCGCAGACTGCCACCATGTTCTTAACTATTTGAGTTTTTGTTTATTCAAGGCATACCCTGACACCTGGCCAAAGTCCTGCGCTTCTGTTTCCATCGTACTCAATGCAGTGACGGGGTTAGGGGTGACCAGCGCAATGTCGTCTGCGTACGCCAAGGTCTTCCATTCAAGTGCGTGAAATCTCATAGGGGGAATGTCTTCGTTTTCCTCCATCTTCCGAATAAGAGGGTCGATATATATTTCAAAAAGTAGTGGCGAACAAGGCAGCCCTGCGAGTACCACGCTTAATTTCTAGAGACGCCGTAAATCCCCTGTTGACTTTAAGTCGGGCTGTTGGGGAATCATACAAAGCCTGGATTGCTCTTATAAACCCATCCCCAATACCATATCGTCTCATGACAGCCCAGAGGTAGCCTCAGGAGACCCGATCGAAAGCCTTTTCGGCATCTATGAACAGGACCGCCATGGGGTCTCCTGAAGCTTCCGCCGCATCAAAGAGGGTTATGACCTGGCGAATATGTTGCGTTGTGCCTCTACCCGGGATGAAGCCGTGTTGGGTTGGACTGACCATCCTGCTGACTATCTTCCCTAGCCTAGAGGCCAAAGCCTTAGAAAAAATCTTTGCGTCCCCATTCATAAGTGTGATTGGTCTATAAGACCCTGGCTCCCTAGGGGTTTTCCCTTTTAAGGAAAACCACTATATCCGCCCCTGCCCAAGAGCTTGGTGCTACGCCCCATCCTGAACCTGCCTAATCATCCCAAGAAGGTCAGAGCCTATGACTTCAATGAACACTTTATAAAATTCTAGGTGGATTTGATCAGGTCCTGCCGCTTTGCCCGACGGTAGACTGGTCAAAGCATCAAGAATCTCTTCCGTTGTGAATGGGGCATCTAATGCCTCTCTATCTATTATATCTATGGGGTCTATGATAATTCTATCTAGGTAATTTTGTACTTCCAAAGGATCCTTGTCCTGATCTTCATAATATAACTTGCTATAGAAGCACCTGAAGGCTTCTCGGATCCCCACTGTGTCATTAACCACATCCCCAATTTCATCCAGGATCTCCCTGACTTCACCATCTGCCTCCTTTTGCCTTATGCGTATTGCCAGGGTGTGCCCAACCCTTTCACTGAGTTCATAGCATTGCTCTCTTTTTACCAGAAAGGTCGCTGCAACCTTGGCCGCGAATCGATCTTGTGCTTCTGCTTTGGCGAGGGCCAGTCTAAGCAGGATATTATCTAGAGCTACCCCAGAGATGATTGCCTGACAAAGCTCCTCCTCTACCTCTCTAACTTTATTGCATTTTAACGTATCTAGCAGCCGATCTTGTTTCTGTCTATACAGACTGTAGCTCAGAGTTTCCCCTCTCACTCCCGCTTTGAAAGTGTCCCAGACTACCCCCATGCTATCAGTACCTCTATTAATGTCCCAGAATCCAGCCATCCATTCTTTCATATAGTTTATATATGCGGTGTCCTTCAAGAGCCCTCTCTCAAATGTCCAAGCTCTCACCGGTCTTTCCAACCCAGCCATATCTAGTGTTAAGACTATTGGGTTGTGATCTGAAACTACCCGGGGAGTTTTTCTATCTGACACCGGGAGACCAAAGAATTAGAAACGAAGAAGTAGTCCAGCCTGACAACCAGCTTATGTGGAGCCGAATAGTATGTACTGCCAGGATCATCCGGTTTCAACGTATCCCAAAGATCGACCAGTGCGTTATTTTGTGCTAGGCTAGATACTGCTCTAAATACCTTTCTTTTCCGGCCCTGGTACCGGTCAGCTCCACCGTCCCAGAGCCCTCCCAAGCCATTAATATTAAAGTCCCCGCACATGATGACTAAGGGGGACCAAGAGGGCAACTCTGAATCCAGAAATTCAAAAATATCGGGGTCGTCCTCAGTTGAGCCATACACCGAGCATATAGTAAAGGTCTCAGCCGGCAACACACACTCTATTAATACCCATCTACCCCATTTATCCTCAAGTCTCCGCCTTACTACTATATCTTTCCTTCTAGACAGTATAGCAACCCCTCTAGTTTTAGTCCCTTGCCTGGTATGCGCCAAAAGGTGGAAACCGAGCTGTTCCATGAGCATGCCTTTTGTACCCTCTATGTGCGTTTCTTGCACACATAAGAGATCTAGCCGCATTGATCGCAGCATTACTGCCACCCGCTGTCTTTTCCCCGGGTCATTCAACCCACTCACATTAATAGAGGCAATTCTTAACTCCATTTATCAGATTTGAGATCAAGACCCATCCCATACTCTCTCAGCTTTATCTTAACATGCAAGTTCTTAGCTCCCCATTTCTCTGCTTCCGCCATCTTATTACCAGTTCGCTGTTCAACGCTCATCCCTACCGTCCTGCTGTGCCCTGTTATCCTCCCCCACTCCCTGACTGTCCCTGTCACCCCCCTCCCGCCCCAACCCTTCACCCGGCCCTCCGCCCCCCTCACAGGCAAATTGGTCAAGCATGACCTATGTGTGGCAGCTGAGACCCGCAGCGTGCAGCTCGGCCACCCCCCCCTGCTTCTTAAAATGTCACAATGCACAAGTTATTCAGTAAACTTATTCATAAACCAAGTGTGGATTTCAGAACCATCCTGGTCTAACTGTTTCCTATATTACATCCCCGTGGAAAGAGAAAAGAGAAAGAAGAAGAAAAGACCGTGGACCCCCAGCCGAGGGTGCCCAGAATTGTGCATACAAATCCCACTACATGCAGTACATGAACCAAGATACCTTACAGGTCCCCCCCACCAATCGCACCGTCAAACACCACTAAACAGAGAAGACTACCCCCCGAGGGGGGCCCTGCCAATTACCTCTCTCTTCGGGACAATCACTGCTTTGGGGAACCAACCCCTCCTACAGTTGGGCAAAGAGTCAGGTAGCACCACCTGCCCCCTTCTTACTCTGAAGATCAGCCAAAAAAGATTGTGCTTTGATTTCAGAAAAGAACATGCAGACTTGGCCATTAGTTATAACCTTTAGGCGGGCAGGATACAAAAGGTAGGCCTCACTTCTTGCCTCCTGAAATGATTTTATCAATTGCCTGAGTCGCCACCTCCGCTCAACCCTGGCGTGGCAAAAATCAGGGGGCAAAAATGTATTACCGTCAAATGTGCGTTTGGCCTCTGGCTTTGCTTTATCCATAATAGCCTGTCTGAGGAGGTAATTGCCAATATATACTAGCATAGCCCTGGGGTGTACCCCTTGACCGTCCGCCCCTCTTTTCTTTTGGGTCAAGGAGAACCGGTGTGCCCGCTGTACCTCAGCATCCCAGTTCCACTCTGCAAGGTCCGGAAAAGCAAAGGGATACATTTAGAAAACTTCAAGGGCAACTTATAGGTGTCACAAGGGAAAGAAAACTTCATGGGCTAGAGCCACTTTTCCATTTCATACAACAGTACCAGGGGGGCACAAATCACCCAGCATCCATCTAGAGCCTCGCTGGCAGGCTCCTATTGTTTATCAACGACGGTGCTATGAAGCACTCCCACGGAGGAGCTGCGCGATCCCAGCCCTTGCAGAAAAACAAATCCTCTTCTTTCAGGATAGGGCACCCTCCCTCCTGGGCAAATACCCTCAACTATCCTGTCCAGTGTCCAGGGCAGTGCCCCAGTGTAGCTCACCCTAGTCTAATAAATGCACCTTAGGCACAGCACCTGCGCCTTAAGCTCAAGTCCTTCCCTAACTCCTAGACTCTTCGGCTGGTGCACCGTCCTTCTTTCGAGGTCGCAGATTATATTTCGTTATTCCAGGCACTGTTTCATCAACAAAAAGGTCAGAAACTCAGGGTCAGGTGGGCATCGAGACTCAGATTCTGGTGTATTAGAAGCGGTGTTATCCAGGGCGGCCCTTATCTCTGGTGGGATTGCCTCGAATAGGGCTGCGTCACTTTCTTCATACGTCTGCGCCCACCTCAATCGGGCATCAGAGAAGGAACGAAGCATGGCACCCTCTCTCCTTCCTGATCAGCGATGCCTACGTTGACCCAACGGTCATACGGGAGCGGTAGAGGTATCCGTTTAACATGAGAGCCATGGATCCAGTGTTTTCTGCCGTCTACGTTCACCGCTGTGCGGGTGACAAGAAGGACGAGGAGAGGCCCTTTCCACCTCGGCTCCAAACAGTTTCTCCACTGAAAGTTTTTGATGAGTACAAAATCTGCGGGCTGTATTTGATGCCCGGGCCCCTCTGGTACTGGCTGCAGCGTGGCTTGTATCTGTTGGTGAAGAGAACTAAGATCTTTAGACAACTCACACAGATAGTCTACAAGCAGGGGGTACTCTATCTCGGAAAAGCGCTTGGGTCTTGGGACACCCCAGACATTAGCAGGGCGCCTGAAGACCACTTCATATGGGGACAACCCTGTTGTAGAATGCGATGTCGCTCTGGTAGATAATAAAGCCAAGGGTAACGCATCTGGCTATCGCAATCCAGTGCTTTCTTGAATCTTTGCTAGTTTCAGCTTGAGAGTACCATTGTATTTCTCAACCAGGCCTGCTGACGGGGGTGGTTCACTGCATGAAACTTCTGCTTAAAATGCAAGCCCTTGCACACCAATTCAATGACTTTTGAATTGAAGTGACTTCCGTTGTCACTCCAAATCACACGTGGCAATCCATAGTGTGGGAAGAACTCTTTTAAAAGTGCCTTTCCCGTTGCCATAGCTGTATTCTCTTTAGTGGGGTAAGCCTCAATCCATTTACTGAATGCGCAAATCGCTACTAGCACATACTTCAAGTTATTCACTCGTTCCATTTCGATGAAATCCATTTGGAGAACCTCGAAAGGGAAGGAAGGCGGTGCAAAGTTACCAGCGGGTGTAGGAGTACCTTTCCCAGGGTTATGTTTCAAACAGATGATTAAAATGCTTCACTAGGTGTGTGGCTACCTTAGCGATATTATCATTCTGCCATACTGGGTCCAGTAGCTTGCATATTCCTTTGGCAGTAATATGCGCTGGGCCATGGTAACAACAGGGAGCACATATGAATTGGGCAGCAACCGTCGCTGCTTCCCAGACAAGTGAGTCCAACACCCATCCTCATCCAAACGACCTGTTCTCTCCTCCCACAATGCCAATTCATCTAGAGTCGCCTCACCCTGAATTTCCCTGACATTTTCCAATGTGTCCTCGAACATTCCATTGCCTGGGACCCACCTAGCGGGACCTGCCACCAACATCTTTTTCATCTTTGATCGAGCTGTCTCCTTAGCTGTCTGGTCTGTGAACGCATTTCTACTCCCAACATCATCTATAATGGCTTTATGAGTGCTACATTTCACTATTGCTAACATATTGGGAAGTGTCAATGCGGACTGCAATCTATGTATCAATGGGCCGTTCTGTATTCGCAGTCCATGCGACGTCAAGAACCCTCTCTCGGCCAAGAGGCGCCCAAAATTATGGGCCACCCCATAGGCGTACTGGCTGTCGGTGTAGATATTAACAGCCAGTCCTTCACTCAACTCACAAGCCCTGAGGAGGGCAACCAACTTCGCAGCTTGGGCCGATTGGTGTGGGATACGGGATGTATCAACTACAGTATGTAACGTTGTGATTTCATAGGCTGCAGTGGTGGTGTCATCTGGTAATTTGAAACAAGAGCCATCGACATATAGTTCCCCTTGGGGGTCAGATAAGGGAACATCAGTCAGGTCTACCCTTCCTTTTGTTTCTTCCTCAGTCCGAAATAAACAATCATGGACATCATTGTCCTTTTCTTACAAAGGGAGGGGTAGTAACATGGCTGGGTTCGGAGTAGCACATCGTTTGATGGTAATGTGCAGAGGAAACAAGGTCAATTCATAGCCGGTCAGACGCGCTCTAGTAAGGTGCTGCGTCTTTGTCTTATTTAATAGCGTATCCACAGCATGAGGTACCATTACTGTGAGATCAGTATCAAGGACGAGCCCCGCCGATTGTCTGATATAAACTGCCACCGCCGCGGCAGCTCTCAGACAGCTCGGGAGAGCTCTAGCGACATTATCGAGCATGGCAGAGAAATAGGCGCAGGGTCTCTGCTTACCACTGAAACACTGTGTTAGAACAGAAAGTGCCCAACCGTCCGCCTCATGCACGTAGAGCACAAAAGGCTTCTGGTAATCAGGAGTACCAAGCACAGGAGTAGAGCAAAGCGCAACCTTTAATTGCTCAAAAACTTGCTGGGGGGGCGTGGCCGGGCAAGATGGCCGAACGGACGTAGCCCGTCTCGGCTCCCGGTACACGCGCTGCTCTGGTGGGCATAACAGCGGCGAGAGCTTGGTAACAACGCTGCTACCAGTCCCATTCGGCGGGGGAACATGTGAGGCACCAGCGGAGTTCGTCAGCCGACCCTGAGCGCCACGGAGGACCTCTCCTGGCCCCTCGCTCCTGCGACAACGACAAGCGGAACCCTCCAAAATGGCGGCAGGAGCCTCTCGGCAGGGGAATCTTCCCCGGTTTGTGGCGGGCGACGTGTGAGTCTGTCCCCCCTGACAGCAGATGGTGACACAGCAAGGTACCTGCGAGCGCGAGGGGCTAGGCAACGGCATTGGCACCCGGCAGGTTTTCGGCTCCCCGCGGGTGCCTGACCTTAAAATGGCGGCCGCGTTGCACTGAATGGCGGCTTCCCCGGGCGCTTGTGGCACTACCACCGATGCCTCCCACTGCCCCGGTAACAGAGGGTCTGCCTCCCAACAGATCATGATCTCCGCTCATGGCTCCCCCTGAAACCGGCGCCTGCAGACTGGATCCCTGAGGACCAACTGGGTAATTCGCATTAGAGGCTTGAGGACACCGCATGGCAGAGCCCCCTCGCGCTGAGGGGGACTTAGAGGCAGGGTCAACTACAGCACATAGACGCGGCGCCTGCGCTCCCTCCGGTGCCTGGGGACCCCACATTGCCTCCTTGCTGCCCCTGATGTAGGCTGGTCCGTGCGAGCCCCTTGTGGAGGAATGGACGACAGCTTCTGGCCCCCGGCTTGCCCGTAGCTGCCCCCATGCGCCTGGTGTACGCTGCCCGGGGGGCGCACTAGGCCTCTACCGCGTGCCATCCGACTGAGCGGATGGGCCCAGAGGTGGCAGTTTCACCCTTCTCCACAGTGAAAGCCCTGCAACCGAGAGGACCGGTGCTTCAGTCATCACCCGCGGCCTGGTCGGGGCACTGCACGCGCGCTCGCTCCTAGTCATCTGTACAAGAATCTGGAGGCCCCCAGCCATATGCCTCCTAAGAAGACGACGATCAAGGCGCCCAACAAGGTTTCAGATTTTTTTCGTCCTCTGACAAACGCTTGTCGCAACAGGGGGACACAGGTGCGGCGGAAATGGCCCTCACGAAGGCAGATCTCCTAGGGATGCTTAAAGACTTCAAAGTTGAGTTACGCAACGACATCAGTCAAGATGTCAGATCCTCCATAGACCAACTTCGCACCGACCTGACGGAGCGCCTGTCCTCTCTGCAACAAGATGTGGACTCAGTGGGCACTAGAGTCCTCGATCTTGAATCACAACACCAGGAACAAGAGCAACTCTCCCAGGAGCTCCGTGGCGAAGTGTGCTCCCTCAAAGATCAACTGCTCCAAACGCAGCTTAAGACGGAGGATCTGGAGAACAGGGCACGGAGGGAGAACATTCGGGTCAGAGACCTGGAGGAGGGCGCGGAGGGGCCGGATTTGGAGGCCTTCCTGGTGGGTCTCTTCTCAGAGATTATTGCCCCGCAGTCACTTAAAATTAAACTGGATAGGGCTCATCGAGTGGGGGCCCTGCAGCAAGGTGAGAAGAAACGTCCCCGCTATGTCTTGGCGAAATTTCACTCTTATAAAGTCAAGGAGGCGGTTCTCCAGGCGGCCAGGACAAAGGTCTCTGTCTCCTTTCAAGGTCATACCTGCGCCATCTTCCAAGATATAGAGCCGTCCACACTGGCAAGGAGGCAACAGTTTCGGCTTATCACCTCGAAGCTGCGAGATGACAAAATTAGATACAGGTGGACATTCCTGTTTGGGCTCAGTTTCGAATTCCAAAACAAGCGTCGCCACGTAACTGAGCTACAGGAAGGCTTGGACTTATTAGGCCTCCCCCTGAGGAGACCGGCCTCTCCCGGGGCAGTCAAGGAGAGTCGTCTCGAGGGGCCATGTCGTCCTCGGCATGGTCTACTGGCCTTCGCAGGGGTCGACGCTGAACTACCTAGGAATGCGCTGTGAGACTGCTTCTCGTTCTCTTCAATATGCTTGTGGCAGAGGCCGCCACTTCAGGAGGCGACTGCTAGGACTGTTTGGGTCCTGGCCGGGACTTGGAGGACTCTACTCCGGCCTCTGCTGCAGACTTTTGCGTAGGATGCTTGGGTCGCCTGATCGAGGTCCAGACGGGACTTGGAAGCGACTGTGCCTCACAGTATGCTCATCGTTATCCCGAATCTGTTCGAGGAGTTAGTACTTGCCCCTCATGGGGCTCTGTGGTCCGGAGGTCTGCTGTTTACTCCAACCTGAACTGTAGAAGTCTTAATGAGGGGGTTTGTCCGGCATGAACTCTCAACTTGAGCTTTCTCTCAGCCGTATACTCATGCTTAACGATGCTCTTCCCATCGGGCAGGGCGTGGACGGGGTCCTCGGACCTGCTGTCCCCCTTGGTTCCTGTGGGGCTGTCATAGTCCTACGGAGGGACCACTAGGCAATTGTTGAATGGAACAACTGTTCATGTTAATGTGTTTTTCTTTTTTGGGGGGGGTTAAGGGGAGGGAGTGGGGGGATGTGGTGGCGGCTATTCTATTGTTGACTTCAAGTGGTTCCTTGAACTTAGGGATGACACGACGGACGGAATGGGGCTCTTTACACCCCGGTTGGGACTGTCTCGGAGGGGGCTTTGTTGGAAAGGCTGAGGCGACTGCGAAGTTGCTGTTTGTTCCTGTGACGAGATGCCGCTCACTATAGGAACCTGGAACGTGAAAGGCCTTAATTCCCCCCAAAAGCATCGCAAAGTATGGAAATATATCCTCGACCACCACCTCGACATTATAGCTCTGCAGGAGACACATCTCGCTAGATCTGAAGATACTCGTCTCAGACACAAACACTTTCCACTCATTTTTAGGTCCTCCGCTATCACGAAACACAGGGGGGTGGCGATCATGTTTCGCTCCAAGGTAGCATTCCAGTCACTGGGGGGTTCAGAGCGACAAAGATGGCCGCTGGATAATGATTGAGGGCCGCTTGCGAGGGAGGCTTTGCACCTTTGTGGCGGTCTACGCCCCCAACTCTGGTCAAAACGCTTTTTTACACACTTTGATGGGGAAAATAACAGACTTTGCGGAGGGGCCCCTCATCCTTCTAGGTGACTTTAATTTGACTTGGCACAAGGACTTGGACAGTACACACCCCCAACGCTCAGACATGGGCTCCTTTTCCGCAGATACACAACAGCGCATGCAGGACATGGGCCTTCTCGACACTTGGCGCGCCCTTTACCCGCAGACCCGGGATTACACGTTCTATTCACATGTCCACCATACATACTCTCGACTTGACTACGTCTTCCTTAGTCAGGCCCTGCAGGGTGCCCTCCAGGACGCTAAGATCTTCCCTCTCTCAATATCGGACCATGGCTTCCTATCTATTAGTCTCATTTGGAGTGGAACCGCCCCGGCCACCCCCAGGTGGTACTTTCCGCCGTCATTCGCGATAAAGAATCCTGTACCAAATTACGACAATCCATAGCCAACTTCTTTGCGGTCAACAAACCAGAGGACACGTCGGAATACACAGTCTGGGACACACTTAAAGCAGTGGTCAGTGGGGAATGTATAGCCCTTAACGCAGCACTAAATAAGCAGCGCGCACGCGACGGAGAGCTGCTAGAGTCGGAATTATCTGCGCTGGAACGCGCCCATAAATTACACCCTACTAGACAAACCCTGCGCAATCTAACAGCGCTGCGCGGCAAATTGCGGGCTATTTACTCCAATAGAGCGGAGTTCACACTTCTCAAATTACGACACCTCTCTTACACTCAGGGCAACAAAATTGGTAAACATTTGGCCCGACAGCTCAAAGGTAAACGAAAGGCAGAATACATAGGGGGCCTCCGGGGACCCACTGGGGAACTTATACATAAGGATGAAGATAAGGCTGCCCTTTTTAGCGGCTTCTATGGCCACCTGTACTCCGGGGCGACTCTAGATTCTGTACGCCAACAGGACTATCTCCAGTCATTAGCGCTACCCCAGGTATCCGCTGCCTGGAATGACCGGCTTACTGCCCGTTTCACCACTGAAGACGTAACGGATGCCATCAAGGCATTGAAACCCCACAAAGCGCCAGGGCCGGACGGCTACACTGCCCTATTCTATAAGACACTCGCCCCCGACGTTAGCCCATACCTGGTACAACTCTTTAATAAAATGGCGGAGGACGGCGCGATCTCCGACACTATGTCTGAGGCCACGATATCGGTGATTCACAAACAAGGAAAGGACCCCAGAGCTGCACCTCTTACAGGCCGATTGCCCTTCTCAACCTTGACGCAAAACTGTACTCTTCAATTATAGCCCGATGACTGAATGATCTCATGCCCGACCTTATACACCCTGACCAGTCAGGTTTTATTAAAGGGCGCCAAACACATGACAACACCCGGCGGATTATCCATCTGGTAGAAAAAGCTAACAGGCGCCAGATACCGGCGATTCTAGTAGGGCTCGACGCGGAGAAGGCCTTCGACAGGGTCGATTGGGCCTTTCTATTCCACACACTCACGGCATTTGGCTTTGTACCTAAATTTCTCAATATGATTCGTGCTAATTATCTCCATCCCCGTTCTAGAGTAGTGGTTAATGGAGTACAATCATCCTACTTTGCTCACTTCAGGGGCACTCGCCAGGGTTGCCCCCTCTCGCCTCCTACTGTTTGCCCTCAGCATAGAACCCCTGGCGTTGGCAATCAGGGCTAATCCAGAGATCCTGGGGTTACCGTTCTCAGGGGAGTCGCACAAAATCTCACTGTTCGCGGACGATGTCCTCCTCTCCCTTTCTGAGCCGGCTACTTCCCTCCCCTCTTTACAGTCAGAGCTGGAAAAGTTTGAAGCCGTTGCAGGATTTAAGATAAATCTTGATAAATCGTACATACTCAACCTTATCCTCCCCGCAGCGGAAGTCCACAGGCTGCAATCCCTTACCTCTCTCTCATGGACTACCTCCTCCATCCAGTACTTAGGGGTTCGACTTACGCCAAAAGTGGAAGGATTATATTCGGCTAACTTCCCCCATTCTCACACGCATTCAAGTGGAGCTGACCAAGTGGAAACCTCTATTCTTGTCATGGTTAAGGCGCATACACGCTGTAAAGATGACACTCCTCCCCAAGCTCCTTTATCTGTTCCAAGCTCTACCTATAGAGCTTGAGGGTGATTTCTTTCGCAGAGTTAAGACTATGATTCTTTGCTTTATTTGGCAGGGGGAGAGCGCGCTTTTCCTATTCCTTACTACGCCGAGCTCGCAGCGACGGGGTGTAGGTCTCCCGATATCCACTTATATTACAAAGCGGCGCAGCTGAGAATTCTGGTTGAATGGTCGAAACAGGAATCCGACAAACATTGGCTACACATGGATCGCAGTGTGACGGGAAGGACTATTTGGGACTTAGCGTGGCGCCCCAGGAAGGACAGACCCCAGAACACATATATTAGCACTCCCACGCGTTCCACCTTAAAAGTTTGGGACTCTATGGCAGGTGACGATAGATGGACAACGTTCCCCTCTCCCTTCACTCCAGCATTTCCTCCAGGTCTCCACGAAGGTCCCTTTGATGCCTGGCGGAGAGGGGGTGCTTAGCCTTGACACACTTGTTTCATAACTACGACCCTCTCACGTTTGACTCATGCAAACGGGACTACGACATAGGAAACACGGAAAGATATCACTACACCCAGCTGATGCACTGGGCCCTTTCTCCTCAGATCAGGGACGCAGCCACTAGGCCCCTTACAAAATTCGAGGCCTTTCTAACTAAGACTACTTCCATGAAGGGGCGATCTCTTTCATATATAGTTTTCTGTTACACACTACTCTATCCCAGCGTCCCCGTTACATGTCCATGTGGGAAGACATACTGCAACGCCCAATTTCAGAGGAGGAATGGACGCACTTATGGACTGACATAACACGACTTAACCATTCCACAGAGCTTAGGGAGGCGCACCTAAAGACTATGATGGACTGGTACTTGCACCCGTCCAAGCTCAAGCAGATCTTCCCCGACACCTCTGACAGATGTTGGAGAGGGTGCGGTCTCATAGGGGACTTTCAACACATATGGTGGGACTGCCCGACTATCTGCCCTTTTGGGAAGAAATTCTAGCTCAGATAAAGAGCATGCTGGGATACCCCATCCCTACCACCATGGCCGGTGTACTTCTGGGGCTCCGTGACCCCGCCTTGGAGCACCAGACCCGCGCTGACAAGGCGATTATGTGGCTGTGTATCGGAGCGGCTAAGATCACCCTGGCGGCCGCCTGGAAGAGAAAGGAGGCACCGGCCATCTCCCTTTGGCACTCCCACCTATGGCGATTGCTCAGCCTAGAGCGTATGTCCGATATCTTTAGGGATAATTACAAGAACTTTGAATTCAAATGGGGACCTCTGGTAACTTTCCTCTCCCGGGGCCTGCCATCAGCTGTGTGCCCCCCTACCATTCGATCTCTCCATCTGTTCCAACTTTAGAATGAGCCCTTAGGTCTTAAGATCCCTGTACTCTTAGTATCTGCCGCCACCACGGGGGTGGGGGGTGGGCAAGGGGGGAGCTATTTCATGTGTCTTTACGTTTTATTTCTATCCCATGTTGGGAAATGTTAGTGTATACGTATACATACATCACGCACTGCCTTCCGGATAGAAGGCGTTGGATCGCCGACACCACAGCAACACAGTTGTCATACCGATTGAGAATGCCTGCCCACTTGGCCGTTTGAACACTTACACCTGAGCTGCCTGACTAACAGAAACTGTATCTTACATGTGAGCTACTTTTAAGAGAGGCAGCCTGATTGCTACTGGGCAAAGCATTGTGTCAACCTATTTTGCTTTATGGTCCTCTATAGCGCCCCTGTGTGGGCTGCTGTGATAGTCTATCCTCCGATTGTATGCAGTAAAAGTTAATAAAAATATTTTTGACAAAAAAAAACTTGCTGGCATGCAGGTGTCCAAGGCAGGGGTTCATGCACATCTTTGGTGATCAGGTAAAGAAGGGGTTTTGTTAGTAGGGAATAGTTAGGGATCCAATGCCGACAATACGATGTTATCCCAATGAACACGGGTGCCTCGCGTTGGGTCTTAGGAACAGGCATATTAGTAATAGCAGCTATGCACTCAGGTGTTAGTCTGCGACCCTCCTTCGACAGTAGGTGACCTAAATAGGTGACCTCCTGTCGACAATATTGGAATTTCTAAAGTGACACCTTGTGTCCATGATGTGCCAAATGCAACAATAATTTAACTGTGGCTTCTTTGCAACCAGCCTCATTGTCCGAAGCCACAAGGAGGTCGTCAACGTACTGCGACAGCACATTACCAGGGGGAAGCTCCAAAGAATCCAAATGAGCTTTCAAAGCTTGGCTGTAGATACTAGGACCTTCTGTATAGCCTTGTGGAGCACAGCAGAATCTAAAGCTCCAACTGGCAAATATCTGCTATCTGTATGGATTAGTATGCTGAAGAAAGCATTCTTTAAGTCAATTACGGAAAATAATTTTGCTGATGGGGGGATCATTGTCAGGATCATAGTAATGTCAGGGACCACAGGGTACTGGGGAACCATGATCTTATTTACCTCTCTAAGGTCGATCACAAAATGGTAAACTTGAGCGTGGGCATCAGACGAATCCAAGGGTGTCTTTTTAAGAATAGGAAGAATAGGGCTGTTGCACACATTCACAACTGTCTCCTCAACCACACCAGACTTAATCAAATCCTGTATTATTTGCAATAGGGCCTTTTCACCTGCCTGAGATATCTTGGACTGGGGAATATGTGGCAATTTAGCATTGTCTTTGATCTGTATAAATACTGGCGGGATCTGGAGCAACCCCACATCAGTGTCTCCTGTGGCCCATAACATACGTGGCACATCTTTGAACTCAGCGGGAAGGGGGGCATCCTTTGCAAAGCACTGTTTGGCAAAGGGCCACCTGCAGTCCAACAGTCATATAAACACCATATGGAGAACGATAAATTGTCGCATGCAACCTTTTTAACAAATCCAGTGCTAACAAATTTTCCCACAAATGGACGTCAGTAAAAATGGTGAGTCAACCGTAAAGGGGCCAATAGTCAAAACAAGAGGCTTGGAAATGGGAATAACAACCGGCACGCCTGAGAAACCCACCGAAACATTGTTTTGGCCAGACAGAGCTGCCCCCGGGACCAGTGAACGGGAAACAGAGCTATTCATAGCTCCTGTATCAACTAAAAAAAATTCAGTCGTACCCTGTAAATCAGCAGTGACGTATGGTCCGCAATGATCTATAGGCACCGGAACCTGTCCTTGGCTGTCCTAGCTGTGAGACAACCCTGTCACTTCGTCCATGTCATAGTCGTCATGATAGTACTGTCTTCCTCGGGGGTCGTCAAAATAATACCCGCTCTGCCTATTGTGTGATGTATCCTCTGACTGCATCCCCCCTCTAACTCCTTCTCCTCGTCAGCATCCTCGGAAACCCCGACCTCTTGGGGCCTCACCTTTCTGCAACATCTCCGGACACTCGTTCCACCAATGTCCCTCCTGCTTACAGTACGCACATTGATTGAGCTCGAGGGGCGCACTTGAAGCACCACCCCTGCCAGACCGGGGCAGCTGTTGGTCCAAACCCGACCCTCGTCTCGTCCACTTCCCCTCGCAACTTGCTGCATTAATACCCTCGTCTTCAAATCATTTGACTTTTTCTCTACCTTTTCCTTGTCCTCATTCTCTCTATGTTCATAGCACTGTGCCATACTCAATATCAATGGCGGGGATGGGGTCATCCAAGTACTTTCCGAAGCCTGCAACTGTGTTGCAATCTCGGGAAGCAAGTTGGTAACAAAGCTAACCACTCCAGGACGAAGACCGTACGTGACAACGGGCGCTATTTACCAACCCTAATGTCAAAGAGGGATTTATAAAGGACGACCAATTGGAATAATTCGTCCTATAATAGCAGCAATTCAGCTCCCATTTGAAGGAGTTCTTTTGATTTCACCTATATACAAACAATATGTTTGTGGCGGAGGTCGTATAAAAGGTGTGTCTTATATCTCACGGGAAGACTACAGATCACTTTTAGCCTTATTATATGGCATGAATATAGCACATTGCATTCTTTTATTCAGATAAATGTTTCCATTATTTGAGAACGGAATAGTGAATATACAATCAAGATATTATACCCTATTATATTTGTCTAGTACTTCTGAATAGACTAGCACTACCCATGGGAGGTGGTGGTAAAATTGATATTGTTCAATAGAAAAAGGTTTTTTTTTAATCAAAGAGAGTAAATATTGTTTGGTCTTGAAAAAGATGGCTAAATAATTCATCCATCGAAACGCGTCGACGCTCATCACAATACACAATCTGTCAGAAAGGCGGAGGATCAATGAGTAGTTCATACCAGGATCTATGCCTAATTTATTGGTGTAAAACAGATGCGTAACAAATTAATGACAAATTGAGCCTGTCTGTGCTATGTACTCTCTTTAAACTATTTTTTCATGTTTTTTATGGATTGTGTTTTAATATGTGATTGTCCCTTTGAGCTTTTGTGATTATTGTGAATTTAATAGTACTTTGTATTGTATGTGGTTTTTCTTGCCCTCCAGTTTTTAAATTTATTTTAGACATATTCGTCTCTTTTTTACTAATAAATCGATTTATACATTTTTGTACATTTTATGGTTTATGACTCTCTGTATGAGTTACATGGCACAATCTCCTTAAGGGAGTATGTGATGGCATGGTGAGCATGTATCGGGTTGAATGGAAAGTATTGATTGGTTGAATACTTGAGTTTGCTATTGGGTCCAAAGGATATTGGTTTTTTATACGCTTCATAGCACTGTGCCATACTCAATATCAATGGCGGGGATGGGGTCGTCCAAGTAATTTCCGAAGCCTGCAACCGTGTTGCAATCTCGGGAAGCAAGTTGGTAACAAATCTGTTAACAAACAAACGAACACCACCCTCCTGTGACAGGTCCTAACCACTAAAATCTAAAAAAACCCTTCAAATCTGGTAAAGAAATCTGACACACTTTCATCCTTCTTCTGATGACATGCAGTCAACTTATCCCAGTCCACTCGCTTTGGTGGTATAAGGGAGTGCATATAAGTTATAATACGCCCGGCAAAGCTAGGAGCTCCGCTTTCGGCTTGTCGCCGGGCTTACGCTCCTTATCCCAAGCCCTGATCTCATCCCATGTGCCACCCAGCTCTAGTGCATGATCCTGCGTATGAACCTGCCTCCATATATCTACCAGTACCAGCAGACCAAAGAACAGCTCAATACCAGCTAACGTCATCACTGTGGAGGAGGCCGCCTCCGTCAATTTCCTTTAATATGCAGTGGGGTTTTTCCGGGGGTCTGGTAGCTGGCTTTTTAGAGATAGGACCTCACTCCTCTTCCAAGGAGTATAGATCCACTGTTCCTGGAACCGAGCATCAACCCGTGGTCTAATTAAAGTGTCCGTGGAGTCACGCAGTTCTGGTATTTCGGAATGGTAAATGGGATGGACCTCCCTCATGAGGTGCTGTGTCCCTATCGTCAGAACCTTTTGGAGCAGTCTGCCTCAGTAACCCACCAGAATTGTTACATTGCTAAAAACCTCATTTGGAGCCATACCTGTAGCATATACCCTGTCTCGTATGTCATAGATGATCTGCGGTGCAACACTCTGGAAACACTGTTCCCACAGTCCTATTAGCGTGGCCGACATGTGCTTAAGAGCAAGCTGCTGTATGAATGGCTCATAATCTTTCATCACACTCCACACATCTTCCATACTATAGATCGGGTTCCGAGCCCACTGAGCTGCCTGATTCGCCACCATTTGCTTTTCCTCATCACCCACAGCAGAACGCACCAACACTTTCTCCATTCGGTCTCGCGCTGCTGCCCAATTTGCTTCATGTATCCCACGCGCAGGAGTTTCGACATTCAACAGTGCTTGGGGTGTCACACTCACGGGGTAAAGAGCAGACGCAGCGGCAGGAACCATCATGTAGGGAGACAGGGTTGTAGGGGTAAAAGGGGGAGTAGCAGTGGATACAGAACCAATAGACAGGGCGGGGGAGCTAACAGCACCCACCCCGGTGACTGGTGTGAGTAGAGGAGAAGCAAGTGGGGCCGGGTCTGACTCGGTAGCGCTAGAAACAGAATCACTAGAAGGGGCGGCACTAGAGGCCGAGGGCTGAGTTGTTGGAACTGTCGGGTATATCCGTTCAGGGGCATAAGGAGGAAGAGGGCGAGAATCCAATAGCTCGTCAACAAAATCATCACCTTCCTCTCTAGTAACATAACATTTATCTGTCTGTAACAGAAACTTTCTATCTGCACATTCTATGCCCTTTTCTATCTTTCCTCTATCATAGTGTTGGGATCTGGAGCTCGTGTGTGAGCTTGTGCTGTGGGGATTCGATTCTAGAGCGTGATGTTCCTTGGACGGCAGTTGCTGCCCGGGAGTCGCCTCGACTGGACACAATAAATGAAGCACTTACATTGGGCGTTGTGTACTTCATTTCATTGGCGACGAGTGTTGTCCTGTCTTCGGCCTCCCGTGAACATGCGGACCGGCATCCTGTGAACCTCCCGACTCGTGTCCTGTGAACCTGCCGACCGGCACCTCTCCTGCGTGGCTCACAGCTGTGGTGTTGCCCGTACTGACCACTCCTTCTCGTTTGCTTCCTGCCGCTGGACTTCTTGAGAGGTTCACCCTCCATCCAGGTACTTTTGTCGTTGTTGGCTGTGGGGGCGCAAAATCGCTGTGAGCTCCTCGCGCCTCCCCTGTATGTCGGGTTGTACTGCGCATGACGCGCATCGTAGAAGAATTTTGCCTGACGTGCCTGGCTCCGCTCCACGCAGCGTCATCCCGCCGTGTGCGGCCATTTTGAGCACTTATCACCACGGCAATGAAGATATTCAACGAGGTGTTTTTTTGTCGTGCCTTCGCTGATAGGCACAGCTGTAATTCATACCTTCTCAAAGCAGGAAGCAACGTTGCGCGCCTCCGCTGATAGGCACAGCTCAATTCACCATCTCTACCTCCCACTTTGTGAAAATTGCCTGTTAGCCTTCGCTGATGGGCACAGCTGGTGCAATGGTCTTCAGTTGTCACCCTATGTTTTTGTCGTGCCCTTGCGCATAGGTACAGCACTTACAATACAATACAATACAAATCTGCATGGTCATTTATTCCTAGTATCCAGGGATTGTCGTGTTGACGTTGGGCAGCAACTCACCCACGCCAAGTCATGGATCATATTACCGCTCCTCCACCCTTTTTGCAAACTGCGGGTTCACCACCTCTTCAGTGGGAACAGTGGAAGGATACATTTGACGCATATTTGGAGGCGATTGATGGTGAAACCTTCACTTAAAAAAAAAAGAAAGCGTTATTAATTTACAATTTAGGTACCGAGGGTAGGAACATTCTGAAAACACTACCTCTAGAAATGGTAAGCACTCGTGTAAGTAGTGGTGATGATGGTGACTCCTTCATTGTTGACGACTACGCCTCCATTGTAAAAACTTTGAGCAAAAGATTTAGTCCCATAAGGAATGTTGTCCTTGAGCGCCACAAATTTCTGCAACGCGCTCAAACTCCTGGCGAGTCCATTGACGATTTTGTCGCCGCTCTTAGAAGTCTAGCAGCTACTTGCAACTACAGGGAGTTCAGGGACGAAATCATTTGCGATCAATTAATTGAAAGGACGTCCAACAAGAAAATCCAAGAAAAGTTATTGTCTTCGGACGATCCTGATTTAGAGACTGCACTCACGTTGGCCAAGAGTATCGAACATGCTCAATTCTGTGTAAAGGAAATGAGTTGTACAGCCCCATCTAGCGAAGTTAAACTATTAAATGCCAAACCTGTCGCTAAATCGTTGAAGGGGTCCAACACCAGTGTAGTACGTCCAGCTACACAATTCCCCAAATCCAGAAATGAACAAAGTGAAGCCATGTGTTTCCGTTGTGGGAGCAAATCTCATTTGGGAAATGCCAAATTTTGTTTTGCTTTAAACCAAACGTGTTATAATTGTGGGAAAAAGGGTCATTACTCTCGAATGTGTAAGGCTGTCTCAGTAAAAAAAGTCCCTCACAGGTAGTGAAAGCCATTGCAGAAGATCCGTTGGATTCCGATGATGAGCATTACGAATTGTTAATGTTGTCTCCCTCATTGTCACATACCGGTGGTGTTGTAGAACTATCTTCCTTGGGTGGGTCTCTGAAGAGGAAATCTCCTTCATGCGAAATCGGGGTAAATGGAGTTAGTCTTACTTTTCTTGCTGATTCTGGCTCTCCTTTTACCCTCATCAACATGAAGGATTTTAGCAAACTTGAGGGTCTTCATTTGCAACAGTCCAACATCAAGATCTTTGCGTATGGGGGTAAAAGAGTGGATGTGTTGGGAAAATTTGAAGGATGTCTAGCCTTTGGTACTGATCTGACAAGGGGTACCGTGTTTGTGGTAGGAGAGGGGGCAAACCTGTTGGGGTGGGATGAGCAGGGGCCCTTAACATTATACTGGACCCAAATCATCCCGATATGGTGGTGTCCCGTAACGCACTAATTCACTTTTACAATGCATCTTCTCCTGATTCCTCCTGTGTCCCTACTGTTGCCCAAATAGCTAACGACAAGTGGATGCACATCTATCCTGATGTGTTCAAGAGCGAGCTTGGCAAACTTAAGGGTTTCCAACATCGCATCGTACTCAAGGATGGCGCTAAGGCTGTTGCTCATAAGGTACGCAAAGTGCCCTTGAGTCTGCGGGGTGAACTTAAGCTTGAGTTGGAACGTCTCTGTGCTGCGGGGGTCATTGAGCCTATTGAAGGTTCTGAATGGTTGGCTCCCATTGTTTTGGCACGTAAATCCGACAAATCCCTGAGAATGTGTGTGGATTTGAGAGATCTCAACGCCAGCATC
This sequence comes from Calotriton arnoldi, assembly GCA_963921515.1. NCBI lineage: Eukaryota > Metazoa > Chordata > Amphibia > Caudata > Salamandridae > Calotriton > Calotriton arnoldi. The sequence goes on along the minus strand of CAWUFW010010637.1, from coordinate 276,077 downwards.
TGGGTTGATCGTCAACCTCTTCCCAACATCAATGAAATGCTGGCTACGTTGGGTGGTGCCAAGTTCTTTACCTCCCTAGACATTTCCTCAGCCTACCACCAGATTGAGTTGTGCAGGGAATCCCATCATCTCACATCTTTCGTCACACCTGAAGGGGCTTATCGCTACATACGGATGCCTTTCGGTCTTGCCTCCGCTTCAGCTGTGTTCCAAAGATTGATGAACAACTTGTTTGAAGGGATTGCTGGCGTTGTGTTTTTTCAAGATGACATTCTGATATATGGGAAGACCGAGGCGGAACACGATGAGAGGGTTAAGCGTGTTCTAAGCATAGTCAGATCTAGTGGTCTAACTCTAAAGGTTGATAAGTGCAAATTCCTTCAAGAAGGTGTTGATTACCTTGGTCATCACATTTCACACAAGGGGGTTGAACCTAAATTGAAGATCATTGAAGCCATTCAGGGTGCACCTGCACCTGCGAACAAAGACCAGCTTCGTTCTTACTTGGGGTTGGTGGAGTATTATTCCAAATTTGTCAGCAATTTTTCCAGCAAAACTGCTTCCATGCGTAATTTGTTAAAAAAGAACGTTAAATATGTGTGGGATGACGACTGTAACAACAACTTTCAATCAATCAAACAAGAGATTGTACATGCTGGTCCGCTCAAGCTCTTTGACATCAATGATCGCTGCATCATTTCTACTGATGCAAGCAATGTGGGTCTAGGAGCAGTTCTCATGCAAAAAGGGGTGATGGTCGGGAAGAGACTATAGCTTTTGCCTCAAGAACATTAAGGGGTGCCGAAAGCACCTACTCGACCATCGAAAAAGAAGCGTTGGCCATGTGGTGGGGAGTCCAACACTTTAAATTCTTTTTATGGGGTAACGAGTTTACTTTGAGAACGGATCATAAGCCCTTAGTTGATCTTTTTACCACCAGAGGTGGTGGGAGAGCAACACCACGCATCTCCAAATGGCAATACAGATTAAGTGAGTTTCGCTATCGTCTCGAGTATGTGGCTGGTGCTAAGAACTTTGTTGCTGATTGCTTATCCAGATTACCACTTTCTTGTGATGAGGATGTGTTGGCGCATGACGAGTTGGAAATAGTGTGTGCAGTTTGTTCCTTGGAGAACACTATTGGTGGTGCCCTTTCTGAACGAGAGTGGTTGAATGGTACTTCCGAGGATGCTGTGGTCTCTAAGGTCATTGACCTTTTAGCCGGATTATGGCCTAATGTGAAAGATTGCCCTTCTGAGCTGGTTCCGTACAGGAAAATTAGTGAAGAGTTGTCTGTAGTTGATGGAGTATTGAGGAGAGGCGGTTTGCTAGTGGTTCCTTTGCCCATGCGCAAAAGAATTTTGGATTTAGCTCATGAAGGTCATCCGGGAATTCGGGCCATGAAACGTAGGGTCAGACAGGATTTTTGGTGGCCCGCGTTGGATAAGGATGTTGAACATTATGTTAGAGACTGTTGTGTGTGCGTCACCAGTGACAAATCTCAAGTTACTCATCCTTCTCCTGTTGAACCAGTAGTGGTTAAAAACGCCCCTTGGTCCAAATTAGCCTTTGACATTGCTGGTCCTTTCGGGCTCATTGGAAGTTCTCCCAAATATGCATTGGTCCTTATTGACTACATGTCAAAATGGCCTGAAGTCCGATTTGTAGACAATGTCAATTCTTTGGCCATCATCAATTTTTTTCATGATGTTTTCCTCAGGGAAGGTGTTCCTGAAGAATTGGTATCGGATAATGGAACCCAGCTAGTCTCCAGTGAAATGCAGGCCTTTTTCAAGGACATTGGTGTAAAGCATATTTGTACGTCCCTGTATCACCCCGCAGCAACGGCTTAGTCGAGCGCTTCAACCGTGTTGTGAAAGAACACTTGCAACTTGCCTTGGTCAATAGCTTGCATTGGCGGCGTGCTGTCAGCGACATGCTATGGGCTGTGAGGACCACCCCGCACATTAGCACTGGGATAGCTCCCTTTACCTTACTAAGGGGGAGAGTAGCGGGCTCTAAACTGAACAAAGAGTGGATGTCCAGGAGAGTGGTGGACATGGAGAAGTTGGCTGAGGTGGTTGATATCAGGGCTGCCGCTCAAGCAAAGTATGACACCAGACCTGGGAGTCGCAGTACCTTGTGTGTGAAGGTGGGTGATTGGGTGAGAATCAAGAGACCTGGCCTTATTCGCAAGGGCGAGTCTCGTTTTTGCTCCTAAGAGAGTGTCTGCGGTGAAAGATCATGTTGTGGTATTGGAGAATGGGAAGGTTTGGAACAAAAGTGTTGTTTCCGTGGTACCCGAGTCTATGCTGGGTTATGTCAATAGGAAACTTGGTGTTCACTCCTCCTCTGTGGTAGTACCCACCGTGATCCATGGAAGGGAACGGGTTCTTTCTAGCCATGTTCCCACTAGATGTGCATCCACAAGATTGAAATCTGTTCCTTCCAAATTTCAAGATTATATGATGTTGTAATCTCTTACCTTGTAATAGAAATTTCTGCCTTACATGGTTGCAGCATTATTGTGTAGTATTACTATAGTTGAAGTTATGTCTCTTGCCTTACAATATGTTTCTCCATTTTTTTTTTTTTTCTTCTTCATTCGCTCATCTCTGTTAACTATTGTGTTTCTTGTTCTTTATTGTGAAGGAAGGGGGGTGTGTTGGGATCTGGAGCTCGTGTGTGAGCTCGTGCTGTGGGGATTCGAATCTAGAGCGTGATGTTCCTTGGACGGCAGTTGCTGCCCGGGAGTCGCCTCGACTGGACACAATAAATGAAGCACTTACATTGGGCGTTGTGTACTTCATTTCACATAGGCTACTGCTTTCTGCGTTATAGTTTTCGTCTGTCTCTTCTGGGCCTCTTTCTCCGCTCTCTTATGCCATTGCTTCGCCTCCTTCTGCCTTACTCGCAGAGAATCAAACATCGACTGCCTGCTCTTTTTAGCAAACAATTTATCCTGCAAGAAATTCAATTTCTGTTCATCAAATGAGCCGGTAAGCGGCCACTGTAACTCAGCATTGTCCCTCGTATATTCATGCCACAATGTCTTAAACATAATAGGGTCAATACCATGTTTGACGTAGACGTCGAAATTTGGAGAACCCTCCGGAGGCGCAGGCTGGCTCTCTTCCAATCGAGCATCAGTAGAACAACATCGACATCCAAAACACCCCAATTTGCTTAAACAAGGCATCTTAATATAAGGCACATGCACTGTCCCTAACGGACAAGTAAAACACCAGCAACAGTAAATAAAGAAAAGATAAAATAACAAATATTATTCACGAACCAAACCAAACGGTCCAGAGACCACTCCCCACAGTCCGGGGACTGTACCAGTTTCAAGAAGACAGGCTCCAGCCCCAGACCTTTTCAAGCATTAGCCAATTACCAGTTGGTCTGGCAGATTGTTCGGGAACAGTCCAGGAGCATTTCAAGCGCGGGCTGAATTTCCAGGTGGTTTGGTAAACTGCTCACAAACACTCTGTGCCTTTCTCAAGGGTCCGCAAACCCACCAAGTTCTAGACGAGACAGTCCGGAGACCATACCTAGACACAATCCCGTCGACTGGTGTCGTTCAAGCAAGGCAGTACGAAAACTGCAGACAAAACAGTCCGGAGACTGTATCAAGTCACAGCCTGCAGGCCTGTGCCGTCCAAGAATGGCGCCATTTTTCCAAGAATCAAATCACTCACCTGGTGCACACAGGTCGAGTCAAGTTATTCTCCACTGCCGACTCTTCGGACCAAATGGTCAACTCCAAGGTTTCGCCTTCTCAGGACCCCAGCCGGTGACCACTAAACGAGGAGATACCCGATCAGCCGGGCGGGGCAGCTACAAGAACCAGGCTCGATTATGTGGGGATCCCCAATCCACTCAACCGACCAAATGCACCCCGGATCCTACAACCCGATTACGGGCGAGTCGGATCACCTTGCGGGGTCCCTGTTCGGGTGCCAACTGAGGGAAGGGGCCCTCTAGGGCCACTCAGGTTTCTTACAACCACCTGCTATGCCTTTGCAAGAATGAAGAGTCGGTCACATAGTAGAAAATACAAACTTACATGTTTATTAGAAATACTCTGCAGAGGAGTCCATCATGACCTGCACCCTAAGATGTCTGCCGAGGGACTGGCCCCCCAACCGTCTACAGTGAATAATAATTCCTCCCGAGAAGCCTCCAACCACGCCCACAATGGAAAAGTACCGGCCTGGGCCGAACATGAACAAAGAAGAACAGTAGGATGAGCTAACACCTGCCAGATGGGTACATATTATCAGGAATCCAAGGCCACGGTGATGGGTCTCAGCTTCTCCTAACGTGGGAGCAGAAACTAAACATTCATATAGGCATGCGAGGGCAAAATGGCCTATTCATTAGTAAGTCGAGAAACAGCCTTGAACCGAAAAGAAAATAATAACGAAATACAGTGTTCTGCTGAGGCAAGCAACACGAGTAATGAGGCCTAACTCAGGCACAGTCTAAGCAGCCTAATAGGGATTACGAAATGCAAAATGGAGTCACACTCGCTAACTGAAGCCAGCGCATTACAGGGATAACTCAGTGGGTTGCATAACGTGAATACAAATGGCATCTATTTAGCCACACATTGCTAACCTAATATAGCATAAAACGAGTGCGATGCAGGGATGGGAATTTGAAACCTAACACTGCACAAAATGCTATGCCTGGACAAAATTTCAAACTGTTCCCATCTCAGATGTGTTCCTATAAAGTGCAGCACACATGCAAAAAGAGAAGAATTAGGAGAAATAAAAGTATTTCTCCTTTTTAACACCTGCTTCAAAGAGGCATTATTTTTGGGTGCAAAATACTGTCTTCTAATGTTAGTAGATAGGGTTTTGCATCAAAAGCATGAGTGGTTGCATGGGAACAACCATGCACCATCCATTAAACACCATCTTGATGCTAAGTAATGCAAAGCAGTGCTTTGTTCTTCTTTCCATTACTTTAAGGTATCTTTCCAGGTCAAAACATGTTTTGTGTTGTAAAGTAAATAACAAAGAAACACATTTTGTGCTGGTTTGCGTCAAAAGCTTAAATGATGCGCAAATTGTGGACTCGATTAATACCATACCCCGCAAGATCAATATTTACCAGGTCTGCGATTTGGCACAACAATAGTGCTCCCTTTGTAATGAGGACCTAAGAATAAGAGAGTTACCATGCGTTACAATGACTGCGTTAATCCTTTTCTTTTGCCCTTCTTACTCCTATGCGGTCTCACTCAGGTTCTCAAGATTCTGGTACTAGGCAAGCAGTGGACTTCAGTGCCAATGACAAGAGACATCATAATTTTCTTAATTATACAAACTCCTTCTCTCTAATACAAAAGGATTCACAAAAGTGTTTGACGTGAAAATGTTGTGCAGTACTAAAGGGGTGGTTCTGGACTACAATATCTCTTCTTCCCCCTCTGAGTTCTCAAAGCATGGGAGATGCCGGTATGAATTAAATGGCTAAACTTTGACATTCTATCCCTAACCAAAGAAGCATTGGTACAGCCAATAGGTCCAGCCAATGCAAGAGCTATTGGCTTTGTCATTGTGTTTTTTTAGCCATGTTGTGCAGCATGGCTGAATGTTTAAAAAAAGCACTGACACAGTTAGCACTGGCAATGTCATGGCACTTTTTTTTAAACTTACAGCTATGCTGCACAGCAGCCACGCTGCGCTGCACGGCTAAAAAAAACAGTGACAACACCAATAGCTCTCGAGTAGGCGAGACTTACTGACTTTGCCAATGCTTTTTTCTGGTGGGAGAGGATCAGGAGGGGGTAAGCAACAACACTTGAGGGTTAAAGGGGACGGGGCAAACATCAGTGCGGGAGGGGGCAGCACAAGCAACAATTGACAGGGCAAGCAGCACCGATAGGGCAAGCAACAAAAGCTGGAGCAAGCAAAAAAATGACAGAGCAACCAATAAACAACAGGGCAAGCAACAAATAACGAGGCAAACAACAACAGAGGTGGAGACAGCCTGCAAAAGAAAAAAGTACCTCCGAATTCCGAAGAGTAATGGAATGACCCCCACTGGGCAAGGAAACTGTATTTGAGCAATTCTACAGGGGTAGGAAGGAAGAAAGAAAAACACAGTAAGAAGAAGTGAAGCCGGCATGCCCTGACCAAAGAGAAGCAAGAAAATGTGATCACCGATGAAGCCATACCATGGTAAGCAATGGATGGGCTCTAAGCCCCCTGTAAGTAAACAAAATGTCTTGCAAGCAACAGCACATGCACTCTGCTCAGGCGAGATCTAAAAATGAAAAATTGTTCAACTTGAAGCAGTTAACGATGCCTCAACTATAAGCAAAGTGATGGACACCTGTACAGATTTTCACATGCAAATTCAATTGACCAACTTCTGCTGAAGCTCAATGAATATGAGCAATAATTTACCCTTGTTGGACTTGGCCCTCTCTGCGGGGTCATCCACGGTCTTTTTTGCCACCCTCCTCCTATTTTTGCTGAATTCTTTTTTGTTGTCTTTAGGACTCTGCACACTTTGCCACTGCTAACCAGTGCTAAAGTGCTTGTGCTCTCTCTCCTCTAAACATGGCAACATTGGATAATATCCAATTAGCATATTTATCTACTTGTAAGTCCCTAGTAAAGTAACACTACATGTGCCCAGGAGGCCATGACCTGTAAATTAAATGCTACTAGTGGGCCTACAGCACTAGTTGTGCCACTCACTTAAGTAACACTTTAAACATGTGTCAGGCCTGCCATTGCAGAGCCTGTGTGTGCAGTTTAAAGTGCCATTTTGACCTGGCAATATAAACATTTTGCCAGGCCCAAACTTTTCTTTTAATAAATATAGCTCACCCCTAGGGTAGGTCCTGGACATCCCAGATGGCAGGGTGCAATGTATTTAATAAGTAGGACATGCACATTCAAGTTGTACATGTCCTGGTAGTGAAAAACCTTTTTATACTACTGCAAGGCATATCTCTACTATGAGATAACATTTAAGTTGCCTTATTAGATTTTATAAGTGTAATTTCCAAATGGGAAGAGATAACCAAGGTTATGTTTGGTATTTCTGGAATCCTAATTTAAAATCTTAACTTATGGGGAAGTCGGATTTTAAATTACAATTCTGAAAATGCCACTTTAAGAAAGTTGGCATTTTCTTGCCTTAGCCATTTGGTGCCTGCATTCTGTCTCTGGTCACATGACTGGGTGTAGTTGGCAGTTGGGCTTTGTGTATTCCTCCTAGAAAGCCATAAACAATGGGAGCTTAGGAGTGACTGGTTGGGCCATCACTGGCAGGATGGGAGGGAGGAGTTGGGCACAGCCCCATTTATACCTAAATAGGTTATGTCCTGTCTCCACACAAAGAGCTGCATACCCCCTGCTGTTAGCCTTGGACCAGGAAAGGCAGGGCATCTGTGCACTTCAAAGACATGTCTCTAGAAGCTTCTCCCCCTTTAAAGGCACAACTGTGTATAAAAGAAGGACCTCAGATACCAACTGTTCAGCACACTTCTGGACCTGTGGATACTCTGCCATTAAGAAGGACTGTTGTGCTGATGAAGAGCTGCCACTCTGCTGGACTGCACTCTGCTGGACCCCTGCTTTGCTCCAAGGGATAGTTAGCAGGCCTTCTGATCTGAAGCCTCAGGACACGGGCTTCCAACAACCTTGCATCTGCTCCTGGTCTCTGCCATCTGTGAGTCTATCCTGCCAAGTGGTACCACTTCAGTCCTGGCCCCTTGGAAGTTGCTTTGGCTGCGTGACACATCTTCGACGCGGATCCACGCAATGCTCCGTAAACCAGGATTTAAGGTACTCTGTCCAGAGGGCCTAATTGGGTGCCTGTAGTGGACCCACGCTCCATCGCGGTCGGCCTGAACCTGTGACTTTGTCCTGGTCAAGCACGACCAATTATCCACAGTTGGCGATTTACACCATTTGGTTCTATTTTCTCTTTAAAAAAACTAGTTATTAACTCTGGTTCTACTAATTGGATTTTTGTTGTTTTGGTCTTGTTTTATTTATTAAACACTACCAATGTCGTACAAGCCTGATCAGAACTGCATTAATTGTGCCTGACCTTCTAATCATTCTAATGTTTGTAAACAGTACAACGCTCAACTACACTTACCAAGAACAACTTCCTAATTAGTAATATCATTTACATTTTCAAGAAGATCATTAGGTGTTTAGTTGAGCATTGGTTTTAAAAAGTGTGGAACTCTGACTGCACAACTAGTTTGAGAAGTTCTATAGCTTTATGGTGTTGTTCATCTTGCTGTGAATAAGCAGTTAGTGAGCACTCATTTAACACTGTTGTATCCTCTTCCAGGTCACACTTATGTTCAACTGGTCTCCCCTTTTCAAAATTGGACAGTGACTTTATGACAAATTATAAATCTCAGCAGGAATGTTATAGTCATGGTTCTTAGTTGGGACTAATACCCATACATTTCCAAGTATAGAAGAATGAAATTAATTTTATACATTATTGTCTATGACTATAGCTGACTACATGCCTTAGAGAAACAATTTAATTTTGTGACTATTCTTTACCTTGCACTATGCAAGTGCTAGCATAGGCTGAAATTATTGATGTTGGGGCTGTGAACGCGTGTTACCTTATTGTGTACAAAGTGCAGTCATGGAAGTTGATTCACTAAAATGCCTGGGGTAGCATAAGTAACAATATAAACTCTTTGACCTTAAGGATGTCACAGGAAGTTACATCACATGACCTTTGACCCTGCATCATCCCAAGAAGTGATGTCCCATATCCGTAATCCTGATGACATCACAATAATTAACATTTTACGTCATGTAATTACATAATTATTATTATATATTCTTCTAGGGGAGAGCAAAAGGTGGGGGTTTCTCTTCCCTGAGAAAGCTTTGAAAAAATGGGCTTTACTAGTGCATTTTAATGCACAATTTTCACATCTGCTAAAAAGCCATAGGCTCTAAAAAATAGTCACTAAATGTTCAAGTCCTTTCATGGTGTGCCAAGCTACTGAAATCTCACTCCTCATGAGTTCACTCAATTAGGTTTTTAAAATGTCCTATGGGTGCCCCCTTATGTCAAAAATTACCTTCATTGCTAGGATGAACATTTTGCCCAAACATTACATACAATATGCCAGTGCCAGAACTTTATTTTCCTAATACTGCTTCTCTTGCACTATGGAGGTCCCTTCTGTCAAAGGTTATGTCTAATATGTCAAGGACCACATTTGGTCATGGATGGCCCATGACCTTGCCACAGTTGTCTTCCCATATACCAAGAATTTCCTCCAATGTGCCATCACAATGAATTTGCCACAGGTGCCAGTTATGCCAAGAATTTCCTCCAGGAGGCCAGCGCTGGAATTTTTTCATGGGTTCTCCTTGCCACAATTTACCTACAGAGTGCCAGCAGTAGCATTTTGCCAAGGGTATCTCATATGCAAGTATTGCCTACAGTATTCCATTGCCAGCATTTTGTCAAGGGTGCTTCTATAAGCCGAGAAGCATGCCAGGTCCAACAGCGGATCTGCAAGCATAACAACACATGCTCACTTACATTCACTTATTCACACTCATTCTATCATTAGCACTGACTTACACTCATTCATTTTCACCTACTCTTGTGCACTCACTCTCACCCTGAATCACTCATTCACACTCTCTCACTCACTCTTACTCTGACTCACTTATACTTACTCACTCATTTTGACACATACACACAGGCATCCATGATCCCATATACAAATATACATGCTCACACATATACACGCCCCTTCCCCGAAACTCACTCTCACCCACATGCATGCACACAACAAACATTAAACCCATTTTATTATTGTTATCTAAGATGCCAGTGAAGATCCAGATCTTACTGCTCCACTTTTTATTTCACTAATAGTGAATATTAAACTATTAATCCAATTAAAATGAGCAGAAAACAAGGTTAGGGCTTGATTCTGATAATACAAGACACCCTTGTGTTCTTGGCACTGATTTCCCCACCTCTGAGGCCAGGGGTCGCAAAGACAGTGCCGGGGGTAGCAAGGGGCAATCTAGGCGTCGCAACTGTGACCCCTGGAGACCCCTTAATGACTTCCATGACTGCATTGTCTTGAGAGCGCAATAAGCATGGGGTTCTTCAATTTAATTATGGAGGGCTAAATTCCCAATTTTTTGCACACCTAGCCTTAACTAAGATGTGCAAAAAATGCCATTGATGAGAGCGAAATCCCATTCTTGATTAACAGTATCAGGAATGTTGGAATTCCACCCTTCTATATTCCTTTGAAATTTCCATTTGAAATGCCATGTGATGAGACAGAAATTTCACTTGTATGATGGAATTTCCGTGCAAGCAAATTTCGTAATACACTGTCCACTGACATTCCTTGTTAGGTTCATAAGTTGTTAAACATTCACAAATTCCAACATATTTGGATTGCAGGTAGTTTTCCACACTGTAAAAACCTGCAAATTTAATTTAGTCAAGGCAGGGACATCTAAAGGATTTTGGGGGCCCTGGGACAAACACATTTTGGGGTCCCTGTTAGGAACAGCTTTACATTTATGATCAAACTTCTGCTTTTTTCACATCCTCTTTGTCAAAGTGACCGACACTGCACAGACACACTGGTCCAAATTCTACATGTGTTTCTATCTAATATTCCGAGGTCCTCTTTTGATCTAAAAAGAACATTTTTATGGATGTTGCAGGGTGCTGAAATATCTGTAATAAACTCCCACACATCACTCATATTAAAATATATATTAAAGGAAAATAGTATTTAACACAATCTATTCTTAAGAATCATTCAAGGTCACCAGGGCAGGACTGTGTAGAGAACAGAGCCAGATCTATTATCACCCTGAAAGGCTGGGGCCCTGGGCCAGAGCCCACTTTACCCATACCTTAAAATGTCTCTGAGTCAAAGGTGGAAGTAAATGCGTTTTTGAATAGGAACGGGAAGAGAGCACCTGAAAATTGAAAGAGATAAATAGACTGCATGAGTTTCTCCATAGTGAAACGTTTAAAGCACGTTTCCAGGCTTAGTAGGACTTTGTGTCATAGCTAATGCATTTCGGTTGCAGAAATATATATGTATATGAGTACTCAAGTCCTGAGCATCTACAACAATCTCAGGCTTCCAGACATAGTACTGAATTCTTTGTGAATTCCTGATGAGAGAAATTTGCTTCAAAGGAGGGGTAACTCTCAGGGTTCCATCACAACTACATCAGTAATTCCAATGTGGTCACTTCACATCCGAAATTATTGACACCATGGGTATCATTAATTCCAATATGCAATATGATCTTTTTTTATGAGTAATGCCCTATAGATCTCCTGTGGAATGAGGAATAACACTAGAAATCATTGCTACCACACCAATGTTGTCATGTTTTTCTCAATTTCCGGGTCAATTTCCAGGGATTAATTCCACTGAGTCTGATTGATCAAATTCTGCATTACTTGAAATGCCGATGTAGGCAGAATCTCCTATTCCTTCTCAAATCCGTAAAAGAGACTGAAAAGAATAAGAATCTTAGTGAGCAACTTTATAATTTCTTTTTTCCAGTAAATATACTTTTGTGAAGCACTCCCTGCCCTTATTATAGCCATAAACTGCCCCGCTAAGTGTATCCGATAAAAGTATAACGTACTACGTACTAAGCTGTAATTTACATTTTATGCAAGATTGAATAGATTGTTTTAGTCCTTTAATAGCCAACAGAGAGTAAATGCCTAACCACCAAGGAAGACCTCACAAAGGCCAGCCAGTGAGTTTACTACTTCCACGCACCTGCGTTTCATAACGTTGTGCTTTTAAGATATAAAAGTTGAAAATGAAGTCCTAATCACAACACCCTTGCCCGGGTATAGTTTGAACAAAACAGAATACATTTAGCCAAGCTAATGAAGGTGGAAAGAATGAGAACATTGTCTTGGGAAATGTGGAGAGGAGGTGGAGGAGCGCAGGGGAACACACTGCATGATTTGGTCAAACACATTTGTAAGCTGCTAAGGCAACGTGTCCAGTTACTCACCCCAACTGGTGCTAGGTTCAAGGATGATTTCATAGTAATAGCATTAAACAGGTACAGTATAATATAAATGTGTCACATGCAGCTAGATATGCCAGCTCATGAGCATGCACACATTCAGAGTTTGGTAAACAGGGTAAGGCAATATCTGTTTTGTTCACCCCCTCTAGGTGTCACCGCAAAATCGGGATGCTATGGAAATATCATGGAGGTTCTGACAACTGGAGCTGGCTGTGCAAAAGCAATGCAATCCAATCTATCATATTGTGGTAGGTACCATTTAATTCCCGACAAGCTATCATATTGTGGTCGGTACAATTTCATTTCTGAATAGCATGAACCAACAAACTCATTCACCATCTCATTTTATGTAAATGTAATTTTAGCGTGCTTAACTGCAAGAAGCATACAGTCCAGAGCCAATGGAATTATAAGACAGGGAGGGCCAAATTATGCAACAGAGTTGACTAAATTATGCAACAAGAAAAGACAAAGTATGCGGCGTAATGCTGCACATTTTGTAATAGTATATACACTGTGTGTGTTCATAGGTTACACCCTCAGCATGTACTGGTAATTATCTCCCATATTACAGCTGTAGCAAAATGGGTTCTGCCCATTTAGTGAACCCGGATTTTTTGTTTTTGGATCACCTGGACTTGGACTTTTTACTGTAGGTGAGCCTCACAATAACTGTCTCACCCATAGTAATCACATGGTTAAAGGACTGCAAGTGTTTACCGCCAGTGTCTCCTATTAAGTTAAAGCAGCTCCAACGCAGAAAGGGTAAGGGGGACTTGGCTGGCTACACATGAACACATGTGCACAAGTATGAGAGCTGAACATGTAAGCCAATCATCATGCGCAACCTGATAACTGCGCACAGGTAGCCTGGCACAGAAGGGTCTCTGCAGAGTTAGATAGGATTTGGTCCCTTTGCCTCCTGAGAGCCTCAGGACTAAAGTGGACTTCTCCCCCCAACGAGTAGCACGCCAGGAGGCGCGTTTGCACATTGGCGGCCAGCATGGCTCACAGGTGGTGTGACAGGCGCAGGGAGGTTGCATGGGTGTTGTGCGCAATGTAAGAAAAACACTTACCTTGACGCCGGGTCACACGTCTCTGCTCCTGCTCTCCTTCTCTTGACTCAAGGAACAGGCAGCACAGCCAGACCAATCGCAATGCTGCAAAACAGTGTTGTGATTGGTCTGAGCGTCCTGGTTCCACACTGAGCCAGGGAATGAGGGCCTGGACATGTTCTACACACAGGCTGTAATGCAGCCTGTATGGAGAACAGGGAAAGTGCGCATGACTGTTTTGGGCGGCCCGAGAGGGCCGACCAAACAGTCATGTGCACTTAGGAGTAGTCAAACCACTCCTCCCCTGCCCTGCTCTGAGAACAGAGCAGCCCCACCTAAACGCCCACCTGCCCACCCGCAAAGCAGCATAGAAACAAAAAATAATAATAACTCAAAGTTATCATCATTTTATGTTTCCTTTACGTTGCACTGCTTAAAAGCAGTGGGGCGACACTTCTCCACCATAGCAGTGATGTCATCAGAGATGTCACTGACCATGTCATGAGTGACGTAATATGTGAATAATACAACTCACTGGGGGTGAGGGCTACAAAATGTGCACACTGGTGTCTAATCCGAGTAATTTATTACTCAGCTCTAACTCAGAGCTCTACTTTCTGTGGTCCCACCACCACTGGGCCACTTACAACCAAGCTACAACCTATACAAAAAGGAGCGCACAGTTCATTAATCTTTCCCAAGCAAGGTGCTTGTTAATAGTCCATTTCACATTTCACATTTCCATTCAAAGAAAGTCTGTAGGGAGTCTTTATGTATTTCCATCTCTTTGTTTATTTTTTAATCCATTATTTCATCCAGAAAACATCACAAAAATCAATCATTGAATTAAATGGTCAGAACCCATTTGACAGGACAGAATATGTGATCTTTGTGAATGACAGAGCCCTGATGATGTCCACATTGGACGAAACGCGTTGGCTGGATTGATTTTTGTGCTTGTTTTGAAGAGAGCACTTGGGTGGGTCAGGTCCCGGGGTATTTTTTTTAAAAGGAGGGGGTGCACTGGGTCCCCCTCCTTAGGCGCTTGCAGCCCCTGGGGACCACCATCTCCCTAGGGCTTTATTCGTAAAAAAGGAGGCTTTATAAGCCCCGGGGAACACCACCTCCCCGGGGCTACACAAACATTGATGGGGTGCCACGTGGAACCCCCTGAGCCCCGGGGACCACCACCTCCCCAGCGCTAAACAAACACTGATGGGGGGCAGTGCAGATGCCCCCTGGGCCCCGAGGACCAGCACATCTCTGGGGCCAAATATTTTTTTTAAAATGGGAGAGGGACTGCGTGGCTCCCTCCCAGGGCTCCAGGGACCACCATCTCCACGGGGTAGCCCGTGAACAAGTAAGGAGGGAGCCATACATGGCCCTGGGGACCGCCACCCCCCAGGACCAGCTTGTGCTATGTCACTCCGGTTCAAGTGGGCGGGAGCTATCAAGGTGCTTTTGTCCGAGGTTTCATCACTTTACTTGCCCGCAGACTTGCGGGCAGAGAAAGAGATGAAACGATTGCTCCTGCACGAACGGTGCTGCCTTTCCAGCAGCTCCCTCCATGCAGCAGCAATGCTGGCTCCCGCAATAGGCGGGGAGCCGGCTGAGACTGCTAGGGCCTTGAGGCTCCCCCACGGTCCCCATGCTGCACACTTCGTGCCCAGGGCACCCAGGAGACATGGCCGGGCCACGGGGTATGGGGTCCCTGGTGTCAAGATCAGCCCACTGTATTGTGGCTAGCCCTGTGGGATGGATTACCTGGAGCTAAAAAATCAACCAGGGGAGGGGAGCTGTGTGGCTCCCCTTCCCCACTTTATTGTGGCTGGACCCTGGAGGATGCATCCTCTCACAGAGCCACTGAGAGATTCACGCACACTCACAGTCCCACCCAGACACTTATGCACCCACTCACAGACCCACTGAGACACTCATACACCCACTCACAGACTCACTCAGAGACTCATGTATCCACTCACTGACCCTCTCAGAGACTCATACACCCACTCAGAGACTCACGCACCCCCTCACAGTCCCACCCAACACTTACCACCCACTCACAGACCAATTTAGAGTCTCAAATACCCACTCACAGACATACTCAGACATTTGCACACTGACTCAGAGACTAATGCACCCTCTCATAGACCCACTCAGACACCCATGCACTTACTTAAAGACTGACTCACACACTCATGGAGGCACTCACAAACCCACTCAAACACTCTCTCACCTACTCACAGGCCCACTAAGACACTCAGTCAGACACTCATGCACCCACTCAGACATTCATGCACACACATTGACATACTCACACACTCCCTCATGCAATGACTTACCGATAGATCCATTCACACAGACACTTACTTTACAATACAGCCACTCACACACCAACTCACTTAACCAAACACCCACTTAAACAGCTACTCACTCACCCATACAGCCACTCACTTATACAACCCTTCAGACACTAACTCAATCACCCATACAGTCACTTATACACCCACTTATACAGCCACTCACACAGCCACTCACTCACCCATACAGCCACTGATACACCCACTCACTCACCAACACAGTCACTCATACAGCCACTCACCCCAGCAACAGTGCACTGAGAGGCCCGTTTGCAGAGTGGTGTAAAAAGGGGCATGGCCTCGGACCACCTCTCAGCAATCACACTGTGTGGGGCTTACTGGAGGTACCTAGTGGGCTAGTTGGCCCCTAAGATTCTAGGGGACTAAACTCTCCAATCCAGAACGCACTAGGAGGCGAGTTTGCACAGTGGTGCAGGGAGTGAACTGGCCCTATGGCGAGATGCCGGCGTCTGCTTTTTTTCATAGTTAGAAGGGGGGCTGTGTGGCCCCCCCTTCTCTTAATATTTTTTAGGACCTGGGAAACCCCACCCCTCAGGGCCTGACCCATTTTTTTAAAAAAATTAAAAAACAGGAAGGGGGGTGCCCGCCCCCCACCCGAGGCCGATTTCGGCCCCGGTGACCCCATCCCCCTGGGCTTGGCCTCGTTTATTGAATTTTTTTAAATACTTAATACGGGAGGGGAGCCGTGAGGCCCTTCTTCCCATGGCCACTTTTGGCCCCGGGCACCCCATCCCTCGGGGCCTGGCCTTGTTTAAAAAAATATATATATATTTCTAGGAAAGGGGGGCTGTGTGGCTCCCTTCCCTGGGCCACTTTTGGGTCCGGGGACCCCATCCCCTGAGGCCTGGCCTCTTTGATGAGGAACACAGGGGGAGCCCCAATGCCCCCGCGTTCCCTGCCGGCTCTCCGCCTCTTGCAGGAGCTGGCATTGCTTTTGGGCAAAGGGTGCTGCAAACATGCAGCTCGCTTAGCCCAAAAGCAATTCTGGTTCGCTTCATGGAAGCGAGAGCAGAGCTCCCACCCTGTCATTGCAAACTGCAATGTCCCAGGGGTGGGCACCCCAGGACATTGCTGGAGCCAGCCCTGGGGGGTGCCAGTACCCAGGGCCATCTAGGGCTCCAGGAGGGGGGCCGCGCGGCCCCCCTCTCAACATTTATATAGGTGGTGGTCCCCGGGGACAGGGATCCGCAACGGATCCCCATTCAGTATGCCTCGGGGAGGTGGTGGTCCCACTACATAACTCGAGATTGCCCCTGGGACCTGGCCTACCTGGGGGCTTAAAAAAAACAAAGCGCAGGAGACCATGCCTCATTTTTTAAAAGTTTTCTACCATATTCGCACACCCAGTGTGACTCTGGACTATTTTTATTTTAAAAAAATGCTTTTTGGGCCTTGGGGGTCCCTGTTGGACCCCCTGACCAGGCCTAGTGGGTCAGGGTGTTTTTACCCTGCCCCCTTTTCTTGTTTTTCTCACCTGTTTTTCTGTGACTCAGTACCGACTCACAAGATGGCTGCCAACACTTCTTGGTTTGAAGTGTTGGCAGCCAATCAGAAACAAGCTTGTGATTGGGAGGTTTCAGCCAATTAAAAATTAAATCTCATAATTCTCAAATATCGATATCTGTAAATCTTTAAATATCTCGAACACTACTGAACAGATTTACACCATTTAAAAAAAAGTGTGCTTTCTGGACCAAAAGCTACCTTTTTTGCCAAATTTGGTGTAATTCCGTTCAGCAGTTCAGGCTGTAGCTGTGTCTAAAGTTTCCTATGGAAATTAACATTGAGAAAACAAGTTTTGGGACCCCCCTTTTTTCTCGGCCACCGCTAGACGAATCACTCCGAAACTTTCAAGACAGGAGCTGACAGTTGGCATGTGCTTTTAAATAAAGTCACGTGGGCAATTTGAAAAACAGAGAGACTTTCCCGTGTTCAAGGCTCGTTGGAGCAGAAACGTTGGGATAGTGAGCCTATTGCCTCTGCATATCTTCATGAATTAAACAATTTTTTAAGTGACACGCCATGGGCCAGTGCACTTCTTTTTATTTTGAAAGGAGGATTTGTTGGTGTGTATGTTCAGGAAGTCTCGCTCCTGAAGCACTGGCCGTCCTGCCAAGGTCGTGGGCTCCTTGCGAGGCAAAGTGGAGTTGGTGATATATGTACATCTATATATGTCGGATGTCTCTACCTCAGCTGTGAGTCAGAGTACCACTCAAGAACTTCAGAAGAAGAATTTTTTACGACAATTTCAATTAATGAACGAAGGAAGGACTCAATATCTTCAAGAACAAAATTCGCAGAGGGGAAGAGGACGTGGCAACAGAGGAAGAACGCGAGGAACAAAAAAGCCAAAACAAGGAGCAAAAAGCGAAGAAGTAAAGTCTGTGGGAATGCTGACAAGGGGCAAACAACTGAAACAATGAATGTAGTGAATTTGTCACAACGAGAGCTGTCGGTGGAAGAGGAGGAACTTCTTTCACTGGGTTTTGTCTTTTTGTCCCTCTGCTAATTTGAACTATGTACAAACTAGGATAGATTTGTTTTACTTTTCAAGAAAATTAAAATTGAAAAAGTGGTTTGAGACAAAACCTGTGAAAATGAAATCGCAAGATGTGGGTAAAGTGTTGAGTAATTTAAACCTTGATGATATTGAGTTATTGCATACACTTACGACCCTTGATGAGGATTGTGATGGCCATGAGAATGCTGTTTTAAATTTAGCAAATTTTGATTTTGATTTGGAGGTTAATCCAGGTAGCATTTTTAAGCCAAAGTCTGTGTTTCTGCCCAATATACAATGTGAGGCTATAGAGGTCTTTGAGAAGGGAGTGTTAAAGGACCTTAAAAAGATGAGGTATAAGTTTCTAGCATCAAGCAGGAAAAATATTACCTATGCACAAATGAAAGCCTTAGAAAATTTAAAAACTGATGATTCTATTGTAATTAGGCAATCAGATAAGGGCGGGAATGTGTGCATTTTGGGTAAAATGGAATACCTAGCAGAAGGGATGCGGCAGCTTAATGATACTAATTGCTACTGCGTCTCTAACACCAATGAAATTATGAAATCTAACAAAAAATTTGGGGAAATGCTATTTGATTGGAGGGAGAGGGGTTTACTGGAATGGGATGAGTACAATTTTTTAAAATGTGCCCATCCCAAGACCCCTGTTTTATACCTCCTGCCCAAGTTGCATAAAGACGCCCAGAAGCCTCCCGGTAGGCCGATTGTTTCATCGATTGGCTCTTTGTTGGAGAATACCTCTAGATTTATTGACCATTACCTCAGACCGTATGTAATGGGATTACCGGCCTATTTGCGCGACACTACACATTTTTTGACCATAATTGATGGCATTTATTGGGAAGACGAGTACACTTTAGTAACTATGGATGTAAACAGCTTGTACACTAGTATTAAACATGAAACAGGTTTACAAGCTGTTAGACACTTCTTAAAGACGCGTTCTATTTCACTTCTCTTCCATTCTGAAATGATTTTAGATATGATTTATTTTTGTCTAACAAATAATTTTTTCATCTTTGATAAGACCATCTACAAGCAGTCACAGGGCACAGCTATGGGCACCTGCTTTGCCCCCAGCTATGCGAATTTGGTCATGGGCTGGTGGGAGGAGCAGGTGGCCGCACAGCTGGAGGAATTCGAAAGTTGTGTTGTCCTGTGGCTGCGTTTTATAGATGATATATTTTTCATTTGGAATGGGAGTGAGGAATCGGCCAGGAGTTTTGTACAAAAACTAAATAAGAATTGTTATAACTTAACATTTACAGAGCATATTAGTAAAACAGAGATAGAATTTTTAGATGTGCAGGTAAATGTAAAGAAAAACACTTTAGAAACTAAGTTGTTTCGCAAAAAGACGTCAGGTAACAGCCTGTTACAGGCAAGAAGTGCTCATCCTCCAAATCTTGTGTACAGTATTCCTTATGGAGAATTACTACGTGCAAAGCGAAATTGTAGCACTGATTCTGATTTTAACATTGAGAAAGAAGTTATGTGCAAACGGTTTGTAGAAAGAGGATACAGTCAGAAGGTGATTCACCAAGCTATTGAGAGAGTAGAATTGGTCACAAGAGTAGAGCTGTTACATCCAGTAAAACTAGAAGAAAAATCTGAAACAACTAGATTTATAACAACTTATTCCCATCAGGCGCAAGATGTGAAGAAAATATTGAAGAAGCACTGGCATGTATTGATGACAGACGATGATTTATGTAAGCATTTGAATTGTAACCCACAGATAACTTTTAAAAAGAGTAGATCATTGAGGGACGAGTTAAGTGTAAATTTGATCACTAGAGATATAACTTCCAGTACTGGGGATAGATCAGGGTATCGCTGTTGTAAAAAGTGTAAAGCGTGCAGCAATAGTTCTGATTGCTCTGAGTTTCAGATTCCTAACTCTAAACGGCAATTTGTTATTCAAAAGGCTTTGAATTGCAATACCTCCTACTGTGTATATGCTCTAATTTGCCCATGTTACAAAATGTATATAGGTAGCACAATCCATCGTGCCAAGAAACGTGTGTTAGAGCATTTACGGGCCATCAGACACAATGATAAGCATTACCCGGTGGCGCGCCATTTTTTTGATTGCCATTTTTTAAAATGAGAAACTATTGAAAATGATGGTAATTGATGCTGTAAATATTGATGTCAGGGGTGGAAATCGAGAGTTAACATTGAGAAAGCTTGAATCAAAGTACATTATTGATTTTGAAACTCTCATGCCTAAGGGATTAAATTCTAGTGAAGAATTGGCAATCCACTTGAGTATTTAAATTATTTTGAAATTATTTTGAATTTATGAATCTTTCCAGATGGTTTTTAATGGTAATAGTTTTTGTTTTTGACATTTTTACACAGGTGCAGGCACTTTTTCACTCTTGCTCTTTTGAGTACATATTGAGGAGCCATCTACTTTCGATATTCAGAGGATTGCAGGCATAATACATGGATTTTATTGTGAATAACCCTAATTAGGTAGAATTGTTTTATTTCAACATTTGATTCCATCTGAGAGGGATGAAATGACTCAGGATGGTATTAAGATATGCCGTAGAAATGTAATCAGGCACATATGGATAGAATGTATAGATGTTGAATAGGTACTAGAATTGGTTTTTATCAGGTTTCAAACCATGTACCGTATTGTAAATTTTGTATTCACGATAAAAGTTGTATTTAACAATATCAACCAATCCATTGGGTCACAGATTGACTATAATTGCCCACTAGGGCGAGACTTTAGTGATGTGTATTGGACATTTAAATATTCAAAAGTTCAATGCTAAATATGGATAAATTCATGTATTGATGCAATTATAGTATATCATTGAATTACAACATTATCGTTGCGACCGATTACATGCTGCTTGATAAAGTTTTGTATATGATCATGTTAAGATGGCCGACACATTTTCACTGTAAACCACAGAGGGATGGGTGAGTCCTTTTTCACTTTTTATACATCTATTTAAAAATGGAATAATGCTTTGTAAATCTTATTGCCGTGAGCAAGGCGTAAAGCCGAAACGCGTCGGATTGCCATTGACATTAAATTGGCTATTTTGAAGCATACACGGGCGTCTGAGTAATTTCTTCGTATGGAAGAGAGGAGTGTTGGATTTGTGGGTTACCCGGTAACCTTAACTTGGACCGCCCACTGAGACAGCCTTGCAACGACCGGGACTGGTGTTTGTATATATACACACATATATATATATATATACATATATATCTCTCAAATGGGTGGTTATTAGAATGTTAAGCCCAAAAACTGGTACCCCAGCCAAAATATCACAATATTGTGAGCCTAAGTATATATACATAAGTATACATTACTAATATCTATATCTATATATATATTCACTGAAAAAACCATAGGTTTTAGGGACAGTTATAGTTACTTGGACATTGCACTCGTACAAAACCCGTGAAATTCCCCGTTATAGTTAGTTCAGCTAACTATAACTTGCGCCCCGCAATGCACTGCTGATGACGTCACATATTACATCACTCATGACATGGTCAGTGACATCACTGATGACATCACTGATGACATCTCAAATGACATCACTGATGACATCATCCAGTGACTGTGTGTTTCTGTAAAGTTTAAATATTTTTAAAATATATAGGAAAAGACGTATTGAAGAATGAGTGGGTGTGTAAGTGTCTGTATGGATGATTTAGTAGGTGCGTGACTGACTCTATAAGTGAGTGATTTAACGTATCTTACTGAATGCATGGGTTAGTGACTAAACTGGGTGAATGTCTGTATCCGTCTGTCTGTTGCTGTGTAAGTGGCTGCATGTGTTTGTGAATAGCTAAATGAGTGTCTATATGAGTTATTGAATGCTTGTCTGAGTATCTGTATGGGTGCCTGAGTGTTTGTGTGGGAGGGGTGTGTGCAACTCTGTGCATAGATGTGTGAGTGGGTGATTCACTGGGTGGATGGTTTCAAGAGTGCATCTGTGATAGACTGTATGGGTGGGTAAGTGTGTGTAAGAGTGTGTTAGTGAGTGAATGTATGTCCCAGTGGTACATGTGTGAGTAACTACATATGTGAAAGGCAGTATATATGTGTGTTGGAGTATATAAATAGCTATAAGCAAGAGTGAGTGATTGTGATAGTGGCTGTATGGATGATTGTGTGCTTGTATCAGTGATTGTATAAGAGCGTAACAATGTGCTACTATTTGTATGAGTAAGTGAGCTGGTGTGTGTATAACTGTATAGGTGAGTAAATGGCAGTGTGTTTAATTATTTGCATGATTGACTAGGTGTGTGAGTATCTCTATGGATGAGTGGCGTTGTTTGAGTGTCTATATAGGAGTAAGAGTGCATATGATAGTCCTGTACTGAGTGACCGTAAGTATGAGTGACTGTACGGGTGAGTGAGTGGATGTGTGTGTGTAGACCTAAGAATCAGTGAGTGGGTATGTAGTTATTGGTGTTGGAGTGTCTATGGTTTTGCGAATGGCAGTCTGTAATTTAGAGTGGGTGTATCAAAGGTTATATTAGGGTGTGAGGAGGTGCATCAGATTATCACGTGGATGATGTCATCAGTGATGTCATTTGAGATGTCATCAGTGATGTCATCAGTGATGTCACTGACCATGTCATGAGTGATGTAATATGTGACGTCATCAGCAGTGCATTGTGGGCGCGAGTTATAGTTAGCTGAACTAACTATAACGGGGAATTTCACGGGTTTTGTACGAGTGCAATGTCCAAGTAACTATAACTGTCCCTAAAACCTATGGTTTTTTCAGTGAATTTCAAAGGTTTTTTAAATGCTAATTTGTAACTATAACGTGTCTGAAACCTATGGTTTTTTCAGTGAATTTCAAAGGTTTTTTAAATGCTAATTTGTAACTATAACGTGTCTGAAACCTATGTTTTTTTCAGTGAATTTCAAAGGTTTTTTAAATGCTAATTTCTAACTATAACGTGCCTGAAACCTACGGTTTTTTCAGTGAATTTCAAAGGTTTTGTAAATGACAATTTTTAAATGTATTAATTGTTATATTAATTTTTTTCATACTGATTTACTACATTTTTAGAAACAATTTTTTTTTACATATTTTATTTTTTAAATTACATTGTAATTACATTATACATTACATTACAAAAAATACTTTCTCAGAATGAATTACTTTAGTTTAAATACTTTGCACATAGGCAATAGACTTTTAAGTACAGTAGTTACAGTTGTTGCAATGGGCAACACATTTTCAAACACAA
Organism: Calotriton arnoldi; assembly: GCA_963921515.1. NCBI lineage: Eukaryota > Metazoa > Chordata > Amphibia > Caudata > Salamandridae > Calotriton > Calotriton arnoldi. Next base: position 252,796 of record CAWUFW010010637.1, on the reverse strand, counting down.
TGCAACATTCAGCTCAATGTGAATTTCTAGTTAAAAGCAATTAGTTACTTTATGGATTACTTTTGTAACCACAGGACTGGATCCTAGATTCAGTCCTGGTACATCTCCTGTAAACAGTTGAGTAAAAGCGTTTTGGTTACAGTCGTGATTTTTAAGGAATATTATTGTATTTTAAAAGTTGACACTTAGAAACTTTTTCTCATAGAATCACCAATGTTATCCTATGGAAGGAAATTCACTTAGCAGGTAAAAACTGTTATCGTTACTTTTTCTTACTCAGTGTTGGATCCTGGATCCAGCACTGGTGCATCTCCTGTAAACAGTTGAAAGAATGCGTTTAAGTCATACAGGCGATTTTTAAGGAATATTTGTAGTTTGTGAAAATCAACACTTTGAAACTTTTTTGCTGAAAACCAGTCAATCTTAGCCTATGAAGGAAATTCAAGTTACCGGTAAGTACGGTTAAAATTACTTTTGAGGATCAGTACTGGGCTGAAAGATGCAGCACTGAGGTCTCTCCTGATAACAGGTGAGTAAATCGGAATTCGTATTTCGGCTGATTTTAGAGGAATATTTTAAAGTTCCAAAACTCCACACTTAGAAGAATTTCCAAGTGAAACCAGTCAATGTTAGCCTATGGAAGGAAATTCAAGTTACTGGTAAGTACGGTTAAAATTACTTTTCAGGACCAGTACTGGGCTGAAAGATGCAGCACTGAGGTCTCTCCTGATAACAGGTGAGTAAATCGGAATTCGTATTTCGGCTGATTTTAGAGGAATATTTTAAAGTTCCAAAACTCCACACTAGCCCACCATATACCTCCAAAAAGCGCCACAGAGCTGCGTTGCAGAGAGGTGTAAAGGGGTGTGGCCTCTCTACACGTCTCTGCAACGCAGCCCTCTGGCGCATATTGGAGGTTCCTGGTGGGCTAGTTGGCCCCAGGGACCCCTAGTATTCAAGGGGAATTCGTTCCCCCTCTGCAAACACGCCCTGGTTTCCCTGCTCTCTCTTCCAATATCCAAAGCAGTTTAGCTATGGCAGGACGGGAGCCGCGAGGCTCCCGTCCCTGCCATAGCATACCACAGTGTCCCGGGGTAGGCACCCGGGACACTGCAGGAAGCCAGCTCCTGGGGGTGGTGGTCCCCAGGGCCATCAAGGGCTCCAGGAGGGGGCCGCGCGGCCCCCTCCCATTCAGTACACAGCCCCGGGGAGGTGGTGGTCCCCGGGTCTCTGGGGGTCCGTAACGGACCCCCATATTAACATGTTTAGTGCCCCGGGAGGTGGCGGTCCCGAGGCGTGTGGGGGCTGGAGCCCCCCCACACTGGTTTTACTTTTAATTAAAAAAGCCCCGGGAGGTGGTGGTCCCGGGGCTGCGGGAGGGCTCAGAGCCCTCCCGCACCATTTTTAAAAAGCCCCGGGGGTGGCGGTCCTCGGGCTTGGAGGCCCTTTGAGGCCCCCCACACATTAAATTATCCCCCCCACCATGCCCCCGGGACTTGGGCCACCCGGGGGACATTAACATCGAAGCGCGGGAGACCGCGCTTCGATTTTTTTCGGCAGGATTCGCGCACCCTGAGCGCATCCTGCCCGATTTTTATTTTTTAATGCTTTTTTGCCCAGGGGTCCTTGTGGGACCCCTGAGCAGGCCTAGGGGTTAGGGTGTTTCTACCCTGCCCCCTTTGTGCGTTTTGCGCACTTGTTTCTTTTTTTTCTCGGCAGGATACGCGCACCCTAAGCGCATCCCGCCGATTTAAAAAAAAAAAATTATTTTTTCTGCCCAGGGGTCCTTGTGGGACCCCTGAGCAGACCTAGGGGTCAGGGTGTTTCTACCCTGCCCCCTTTTGCGCTTTGCGCACTTGTTTCTGTCCCTCAGTTCTACCGAGGGACAAATGGCTGCCAACACTTCTTGATTTGGAGTGTTGACAGCCAATTAGCATGCAGCTCGTGATCGGGAGGGCACGCGGATCCGACGCGCCCATAGATATATATGTGATTTTAATTGTGAATTTCTCAGGAACTACTGAACGGATTTACACCATTTTAGCAAAAGGCACCAGTCTGAACCACGGGCTACCTCTTTGCCAAATTTGGGGTAATTCCGTTCAGCAGTTCGGGCTGTAGCTGCGACTAAAGGTTCCTATGGAAAAATGAATGGGGAAAACGCGTTTTGGGACCCCCTTTTTCTCGGCCCCCGCTTGACGTATCACCCCGAGACTTTCAGGGTAGGAGCGGACCGGAGCGCCCCAACAAGTTGGAAGCTTACGAAGATTCGTCAACCGGCGCCAACGTTATTGCAAATAGAATGTCGCGGATTTCCTATGGATAATAGGTTGTAACTATAACTATCTACTGGTGACCGCCAGTAGATAATATATATATATATATATATATATATATATATATATATATATATATATATATATATATATATTACCTACTGGCGGTCGCCAGTAGGTAGTTATAGTTAGGAACTCGTTTCTATTCAAATAGCGTTTTTCTTTTGCCAATACCTTTGGCGCCGTTTGACAAATCTTCGCGAAAGTTTCAAAACTAAGTGCCCGCTCCGATCAGCTCCTGTCTTGAAGATTTCGGGGTGATTCGTCAAGCGGGGACCGAGAAAATGTTAATTTCCATAGGAAAAATTAGAACTGAGTCACAAGAAAACAGTGAAAAAGAGTTTAAAAAAGAAGAAAAGGGGGCAGGGTAGAAACACCCTGACCCCCTAGGCCTGCTCAGGGGGTCCCACAAGGACCCCCAGGGCCAAAAAATGCTTTTTTTTTTTAAACAGCAGAATTCGCATTGGGGTCACGAATCCCACTGAACATTTAAAAAAAATGAATTTAATGTATGCTTACGAGATTGTCGTGTAAATGACGTGACAGAAATGACAAAAAGGGGTGTGGCTGATCCATCCTAATGCGTGCGTGGTGCTTGCCACAATATAGACATGCTCTCTGTCTACGTTGTGCTGTCCTAGGCAGGTAAGCGGCCTGGAGGAGCTGCTATCTCTCCTGCCACGCAGTGTTGTGCCCGAGCAGGTGAATTCACCGTACAGTATGTCGCTGGGAGCCTGGTGACGACAGATTACCATTCAGTTTAACCCCTGCCCCTCCCTGCAGGCCACGGGGAGGAGGCAGTATGTGTACAGTAGGTGTTGCATTGAGATACCAGAGCCCCTTGGCTCAAGGAGAGCAGAAGGGAGGAATCTACTGCAGCTGCTGAGGAGGGTGAAGCATGAGATCAGGCGCGCGGTGGATGTGGTGCCTGCGGTAAGGCTGCGTCTCTCCCAGCAGCAGGGCTCCAGACCGGCCCGGAAAGGACAGGAAGGAAACGTCCCCTGTGTACAGGTAGGATCCAAGTTAGCTCCGCCGCCCTGCTGCGGCGATTCTCGCTGTGGACCGAGATCACTGATTCGGCACTCGGCAATCCCAGACCAAAATATGCTCTGTGGTCTGATGTTGCACTGCATGGACATTCCTTGGTGCAGGTGGCGAGAGATGCCACAGAGCTTTGGGTGCTGGGGGCTGACACCACTGCCCATCATCCACTGCCTTAGATGCTGTCAGCGCTGTCTGCAGCCCCATCCTCCCTGCAAGGCAGCCACCACTGTCCATATGTCACCTCTACACTGAGTGGCACTGCCACCTACAGCTGGCAACCCCGGGCACTGCTTCAGCTATTAATCCCCTTCCCTCGCCCTGGGTGATTACACTGCTCATTATGCCAAACATGTTCCCTGGGTGCAGACAGCACTGCCCATCTTCTACCTCTACACAGAATGCCATCACTGGTCTCCCTCTCTCACGCCTGCCATTAGCGCTGTGATCTTTATCTTCTACCCCTCACCTGGATACTGTCACTACTGCCCAGCTCCTGTCCAACAACCCACTGTGCATCACCTACACCTTGCCTTGAGAGCTGACATCCCTCCCCAACTCCCACCCAGGCCCCAGCCCTCACCGAGTGTACAGCCTCCGCTTCGGCCTCTTGACCCTATGTTTCCACTGCTACCTTAACTGCTGACTTCTGTACTTGCCCCTGCTGGCCAGTCCTTACCCCCGCTGTGGGGCTGCCCCCATTGCCCGTCGCCTACACCGGCCCTGGGCAGTCACATCAGCCAAACTCCTAGACCCTTTTTATCCCCACACCCCCGGGTCCAGCCTCCATTTCCCATCTCCCACCTGGGTGCCGCCACCCTTGCTCACCCCCTCCCTACCCTGAGTGCACCCACCAGCGCCCGCCCGTCTTCTGACCCTGCTCTCAGTAACGTCCTTCTGCCCTGCTCCCCCTGCTACACGCGTGCTGCCACCGCTCCCTGCGTCCTGCCCTTGTCCGGCCACCCCATATTTCCCCTCACGGAGTCACTTATTCACTGGAAGAGGAACCTGCAGGTAGACTCTGCAGTGGTTGCCCCCGTCAGGTCCACTCTTTCCCGGCTTCCATCCGAAGAACAGTGGCGCAGCTGCGGGCCCGGGCATCAGGGTTATTATAACACACATATGTATCGGATCAGCTGTGCCATTCGCAGAGCCGTAGCGGATTTATGTCTCGATGAGCAGAGTATAAAACTGCAATGTTTCGCTTAGTAACTGTGGCCAGCGGTGGGAACGGACAGACCGGAAGCCCTTCCAAGTCCCGCCTCTCTCGTTGGGTCCTTTTGACTTGCTCGATCCATCGATTTCTGTTTCTCTGTGGTACTCTGTTTAGGGAATGAGCACTTGCCTTATTAAAGTTCTCCACGTTACATAAAGGAAGATTTGGAGTAATGAAGTCTACTCTAGAAAGACCTAAATTCCACCTCTGAAGTTCCCTGTACACCGACCTATAACCCCGGGAAACCTATGGGAAATTCCTCAAACAGCAGAAGACACCGCATTCAAATTACGAACACGCCCATTCTTCCGTAATCAGATGATGGATGTTTTCACACTGGTTGTTTCGCTGTGTATCTACTGCACAGCTCTTTGTGTCTATCTGTTTATTGCAGTCCGTGCACCACGCACCTTCTTCCCCACCAATAATTCTGTCAGCCATGACAATTGTCTGAATAATTAATAGCCAATAGTAATTTTTATCTCTAATGATTGGCGGGTGCAGGGTCCGGGGAAACTCTCCCCAGCTAAGGGAGTAATTTACTACCTGTAAGTGGTCTTTGAGAGGCAAGAGAGCCTGCGCCAGGGGCACCACGGACTAGACAAGACACGCCCAGCAGAAACAAACCCCCCCAAAAGCACTGTCTCGTGGCATGTGGATTAGCACAGCAAGCATAGCAACAGCGTCTCCAGCTCGACTGTTGGCCGAGAGAGAATGTGTGTATTGCTGTTGTCTCGGAGACACAGTGCCAACAAGCGAGTGCAGCATCACTGTCTTAATCGGCTCCCAGTCCTTCTATTTCTCCCCTCACCCAGGAGAAGGACTTTCAAATGTACGTCTACTAAAAGGACTGGCTTAAAAGGGGGTCAAAATACAGATTTCTTCAGCAATCACCAAAAATACACACTGCTTAGTTTGTGCCGGTGTTTCCAGGTGGTGGCCACCGGAACTCACTTTTGAGGACAGAGGCATATTTTTCATCATCATACTTTGATCCAGAGCAAAAGAAAGGTAGTAAATGTGGAAAGAAGGAGGGAGAGAAAGATAGGAAAACAATGAGTAAGGGTGGGAGCAGGGAAGAAGAAGAACACAGAGTTATATAAAGAGACGAAGTGCAGGGTGGTGCAAGAAAGTGACACACGGTTGTTTCAAGACTATGCAGTCTTGGTATTTGGCAATTCTGGCAGTCGACGGTGCCAGTGGCGGGCTCTTTAAAAACTTTGGGCACCTGTATATATATATATATATATATATATATATATATATATTATCTACTGGCGGTCGCCAGTAGATAGTTATAGTTACAACCTATTATCCATAGGAAATCCACGACATTCTATTTGAAATAACTCTCTTGCCGGTTGACGTATCTTCGAAATTTTCAAACTTTGTGGCCCGCTCCGGTCCGCTCCTACCCTGAAAGTCTCGGGGGATTCGTCAGCGGGGGCCGAGAAAAAGGGGGTCCCAAAACGCGTTTTCCCCATGCATTTTCCATAGGAAACTTTAGACACGGCTACAGCCCGAACTGCTGAACAGAATTACACCAAATTTGGCAAAGAGGTAGTTCTTGGTTCAGAAAGAACCCTTTTTGTTAAATGGTGTAAATCCGTTCAGTAGTTGCTGAGAAAATGAAAAGTAAAAAGATAGTGATATCTATGGCCGAGTAGGGTCCGCGTACCCTCCCGATCACGAGCTGCATGTTAATTGGCTGTCAGCTGGCTGTCAACATTCCGATTCAGGAAATGTTGGCAGCCATTTTGTCCTCGGTAGAACCGAGGGACAGAAACAAGTGCGCAAAGCGCACAAAGGGGGCAGGGTAGAAACACCCTGACCCCTAGGCTTGCTCAGGGGTCCCACAAGGATCAGGGTGCGCGAATCCTGCCGAGAAAACATCGAGCGCGGTCTCCCGCGCTCGATGTTGATTGGCCCCGGGTGGCCCAAGTCCCGGGGGCATGGTGGGGGGATAATTTATGTGTGGGGGCCTCAAGGGCCTCCCAAGCCCCGGGACCGCCACCCCCGGGGCTTTTTTAATAAATTAAAAAACCTGTGTGGGGGGCTCCAGCCCCCCACACGCCCGGGAACCGCCACCTCCCGGGGCACAAAACATTTAAATATGGGGGTCCGTTACGGCCCCAGAGCCCCGGGGACCACCACCTCCCGGGGCTTTGAACTGAATGGGAGGGGGCCGCGCGGCCCCCTCCTGGAGCCCCTTGATGGCCCTGGGGACCACCACCCCCAGGGCCGGCTCCTGCAGTGTCCCGGGGTGCCTACCCTCGGGACACTGTAGTTTGCTATGGCAGGACGGGAGCCTCGCGGCTCCCGTCCTGTCATCAGCAAACTGCTTGGATATTGGAAGAGAGAGCAGGAAACCTGCTCTCTCTTCCAATATCCAAAGCACATTGCTTTTCCACATGGGGAGCTGCATCTTAGCAGCTCCCCATGTGGAAAAGCAATGCCGGCTCCCAAGGGACGCGGGAGCCGGCGGGACTGTGGGGATTGGGGACCCCCAAAGTCCCCAACGAGAAGGCCAGCCCGGGGGATGGGGTCCCCGGGGCAAGTAGTGGCTCGGGAGGGGCCACGTGGCCCCCTCCCCAAAGTTTAAAAAAATAAAAAAGAGGTATGGCCGGCCCGGGGACGGGGTCCCGGGAGCCTTAAATGGCCAGAGGAGGGGGCCACGCAGCCCCCTCCAAAGAATAAAAATAAAGGCCATGCCCCGGGGATGGGGTCCCCGGGGCCAATACAGGCCCAGGGAAGGGGGCCACGCGGCCCCCTTCCCGTTTTTTTAATTAAAAATTTTAAAAAGGGGTAAGGCCCTGGGGGATGGGGTCCCCAGGGCCCAAAAACAGGAAAAAGGAAGGGGGCTACACAGCCCCCTCTTCAGGGGACAATTTTTCACCACTCTGCAAACGCGCCCCCTGGCGCGTTTGCAGAGGGGACGAATTCCCCTTGAATACTGGGGGTCCCTGAGGCCAACTAGCCCACCAGGAACCTCCAGTATGCGCCAGGGGCTGCCTTGCAGAGAGGGTGTACAGAGGCCACGCCCCTTTTACACCTCTCTGCAACGCAGCTCTGTGGCGCTGTTTGGAGGTATATGGTGGGCTAGTTGGACTCCGGGGACCCTCAGGATTCAAGGGGACTTAATCCCCCAACTTAAAACGCGCCACGGGCGCGTTTGCACAGTGGTGAAGGGAGGGGGCGGGGCTTCAGGTGACATGTGTGCAAAGGCCTCGTGGCGCGTTTTAAGATGGGAATTAAATCCCCTTCAATCCTGAGGGTCCCTGAGGGCCAACTAGCCCAACAGGTACATCCAGAAAGCGCCACAGAGCTGCGTTGCAGTGAGGTGTAAAAGGGTGTGGCCTCTCTACACGTCTCTGCAACGCAGCCCCCTGGCGCATATTGGAGGTTCCTGGTGGGCTAGTTGGCCCCTAGGGACCTTCAGGATTCAAGGGGACTTAATCCCCCAACTTAAAACGCGCCACGGGCGCGTTTGCACAGATGTCACCTCAGGCCCCGCCCCTCCCTTCACCATTGTGCAAATATTCCTCTAAAATCTGCCGAACTACGAATTCCGATTTACTCACCTGTTATCAGGAGAGACCTCAGTGCTGCATCTTTCAGCCCAGTACTAATCCTGAAAAGTAATTTTAACCGTACTTACCAGTAACTTGAATTTCCTTCCATAGGATATCATAGCCTGCTTTTTGTTGAAAAAGTTTCTAAGTGTTGATTTTTGAAACATACAAATATTCCTCTAAAATCAGCCAAAATACGAATTCCGATTTACTCACCTGTTATCAGGAGAGACCTCAGTGCTGCATCTTTCAGCCCAGTACTAATCCTGAAAAGTAATTTTAACCGTACTTACCAGTAACTTGAATTTCCTTCCATAGGATATAATTGCCTGCTTTTGCTGAAAAAGTTTCTAAGTGTTGATTTTTGAAACATACAAATATTCCTCTAAAATCAGCCGAAATCCGAATTCTGATTTACTCACCTGTTATCAGGAGAGACCTCAGTGCTGCATCTTTCAGCCCAGTACTGGTCCTGAAAAGTAATTTTAACCGTACTTACCGGTAACTTGAATTTCCTTCATAGGCTAACATTGACTGGTTTCACTTGGAAATTCTTCTAAGTGTGGAGTTTTGGAACTTTATAATATTCCTCTAAAATCAACCAAAGTACGAATTCCAATTTACTCACCTGTTATCAGGAGAGAACCCAGTGCTGCATCTTTTAGCCCAGCACTGACCCTGAAAAGTAATTTTAACCGTATTTACCAGTAACTTATATTTTCTTCCATAGGAATCCTTTGTCTGGTTTTCAGCAGAAAAGTTTCAAAGTGTCGATTTTCACAAACTACAAATATTCCTAAAAATCGCCTGTATGACTTAAACGCATTCTTTCAACTGTTTACAGGAGATGCACCAGTGCTGGATCCAGGATCCAACACTGAGTAAGAAAAAGTAACGATAACAGTTTTTACCTTCTAAGTGAATTTCCTTCCATAGGATAACATTGGTGATTCTATGAGAAAAAGTTTCTAAGTGTCAACTTTTAAAGTACAATAATATTCCTTAAAAATCACGACTGTAACCAAAACGCTTTTACTCAACTGTTTATAGGAGATGTCCCAGGAGTGAATCTAGGATCCAGTCCTGTGGTTAGAAAAGTAATCCATAAAGTAACTAATTGCATTTAACTAGAAATTCACATTGAGCTGAATGTTGCATTGTGTTTGAAAATGTGTTGCCCATTGCAACAACTGTAACTACTGTACTTAAAAGTCTATTGCCTATGTCCAAAGTATTTAAACTAAAGTAATTCATTCTGAGAAAGTATTTTTGTAATGTAATGTATAATGTAATTACAATGTAATTTAAAAAATAAAATATGTAAAAAAAATTGTTTCTAAAAATGTAGTAAATCAGTATGAAAAAAATTAATATAACAATTAATAAATTTAAAAATTGTCATTTACAAAACCTTTGAAATTCACTGAAAAAACCGTAGGTTTCAGACATGTTATAGTTACAAATTAGCATTTAAAAAACCTTTGAAATTCACTGAAAAAACCATAGGTTTCAGGGACATTATAGTTACAAATTAGCATTTAAAAACCTTTGAAATTCACTGAAAAAACCATAGGTTTTAGGGACAGTTATAGTTAGTTGGACATTGCACTCGTACAAAACCCGTGAAATTCCCCCGTTATAGTTAGTCCAGCTAACTATAACTCGCGCTCCGCAATGCACTGCTGATGACGTCACATATTACATCACTCATGACATGGTCAGTGACATCACTGATGACATCACTGATGACATCTCAAATGACATCACTGATGACATCATCCATGTGATAATTTCATGCATCTTGTCACACCCTAATATAACTTTTGATACACCCACTCTAAATTACAGACTGCCATTCGCAAAACCATAGACACTCCAACACCAAAAACTACATACCAACTCACTGATTCTTAGGTCTACACACACATCCACTCACTCACCTGTACAGTCACTCATACTTACAGTCACTCAGTACAGGACTATCATATGCACTCATACACCTATATAAACACTCACACACCGCCACTCATCCATAGAGGTACTCACACACCTAGTCAGTCATGCAAAAAATTAATCACACACCCATTTACTCACCTATACAGTTATACACACACCAGCTCACTTACTCATACAAATACTAGCACATTCTTACGCTCTGATACAATAACTGATACAATCACACACGCATCCATACAGCCACTCTCACAATAACACACTCTCACTTATAGCCATTTAAATACTCTAACACACATATATACTGCCTTTTACATATGTAGTTACTCGCACATGAACCACTGAGATATACATTCACTCACTAACACACCCATACACACACTCACCCACCCAAGCAGTCCATCACAGATGCACTCTTGAAATCATGCACCCAGTGAATCACACCCCACCCACACACACCCCACCTACACACACCCCACCCACACACACACCCCACCCACACAAACACTCAGGCAGCCATACAGATACTCAGAGAACCAATCAATAACCCATATAGACACTCATGTAGCTAGTCGCAAATCCATGCATCCACTTACACACCAACAAACAGACGGATACAGACATTCGCACAGTTTAGTCACTAACCCATGCATTCAGTAAGATACGTTTAATCACTCACTTGTAGAGTCAGTCACTCACGTACTAAATCATCCATTCAGACACTTATACACCCACTCATTCTTCAATACGCCTTTCCCTATATATATTAAACATATTTAAACTTTACAGAAACACACAGTCACTGGATGATGTCATCAGTGATGTCATTTGAGATGTCATCAGTGATGTCATCAGTGATGTCACTGACCATGTCATGAGTGATGTAATATGTGACGTCATCAGCAGTGCATTGCGGGCGCGAGTTATAGTTAGCTGGACTAACTATAACGGGGAATTTCACGGGTTTTGTACGAGTGCAATGTCCAACTAACTATAACTGTCCCTAAAACCTATGGTTTTTCAGTGAATTTCAAAGGTTTTTAAATGCTAATTTGTAACTATAATGTCCCTGAAACCTATGGTTTTTTCAGTGATATATATATATATATATATATATATATATATATATATGTAAAAATCCTTCAGTCAGGCAACAGAAGGTAAAGTCGCACTCAGGATAATTTTCAGAGACAAAGGTTTATTGACTGACGCGTTTCAACCTCACGGTCTTTGTCAAAGTCACTTCCTGACCCGGAAGTGGCTGTATTTAAGTGCTCATACAAAGGTTCACAAGACATAAATGCATAGACATAAAGGAAAGTACATGGTTGCTGAGGTCTGTTCACATTAGAAAACAGACTAACATCACGTTTTGAACATATAATTATAATAACCAAATTTGTAGTTCATAATAGTTTAAACAAACTATATCACGTGAAAACTGAACCATTGCAAAATAAATATAAAAATCACATATACAATACCCATCGCGGTGGGATGTGGCAATCAAATGATAGTTGCACTTACATCGAAGCCTCACTGCGCAAGTGCGCAAGTGTTAAAGAGTTTCATGAGGCTCAAAGGTACATAGTGGCCTAGAAAACCACCACACCCCTATTAACCTAATATAAGGCCTGCCAGATCCCATTTGTCAAGTACGGATAATATAAGAAAAAAACAATATAACAAGGACTAAACTATATAGCTAAAAGGAAAGAAAAAGAAAGAGCACTATTGATTCCCCACCATAGGTGCTATACAGGGGAAGAGTGGGATGGGGAAAACCACAGATTCAAGCAGCCGCTTGAAAATGGGTGACAGTGCGGCTGTAACGCCGATATGACAGTTTGGATGGCACAGGTAAACGGTGGTAAGGAAACAGATACATTCGAGACGAGAAACAGAATAAGGCCGGAGAAGAAGATAAACAGTTTGGGCACACTATGTTAGAAAACAGAAATATAACCCACATTGTTAACTGACATCAAGGATAACTGTGACGCCAAGATGGTGAGATATCCCATGTAGGGCTTACATATAATTTCTCACACAACAGAAGGGGGGAAGAAAGGCAAGATACCAGTATATACAGTGTCCTAAAGGTATTTTGAGGGCACCACTTGTATATAGTATCTCTTCTAACCTAAGTGGACATGAAGGTCTTCCTCACAATTGAGGCCTCCGGGGGTCTTGCTTTGCAGGCAGATGATATACTCCGATTCCAGGCGCCTAAGATTTCTTTCACGATCACCTCCTCGGGGATGTGCTGGGAACCTGTCAATTCCAAAATAGGAGAGTTTAGAAGAGACGTCAGTTATCTCGCCATGTTCCAACGTGCAATGCTTGGCCACAGTGTAGGTCAGATCCCTGTTCCTAACTGCGCGCAGATGCTCAAGAATGCGCTTTTTCACTATAAAGATGGTGCTACCGACATAGTGCAGGCCACAAATACAGACAATGACATACACCACAAATTCGGTATTGCAGTTAATGAATGACAATATTTTCTCATCCCTCCCCACTGGCAAAGGGTAGCTTTTCACATTGTGGCTATTGCTACAGGTCTTACACCGGCCACATTTGTGGAAACCGGTGAGTTCCTTTAGCCATGAGCTCAAGCCGGTACTCCTATGTGTAAAATGACTGTGTACCAGGGTGTCTTGTAAGTATTTAGACTTGCGATAAGTGATGTGTGGCTTGGGACTAACCACTCTACCAATAACCACATCCCGCCTGACTAAATGCCAGTGCTTATTGACTATCCTGTGTAAGGCTTGTGATGCATCAGAGAAAGTGGTGATAAGTCTTACTTCCTGAGTGTTCTGCTTGGTAGTCTTAGGGACCAACAGGCTGTTTCTGTCCCTCCCTGCAGCCTTTTCAGTAGCTATTTTAATAGTTTGACCTGAATAGCCATGTGTTTTAAAATGGCTAAACATATTCAATCTTTCCCTGGTATAGGCATCAGCAGTGCTACAATTACGCTTAGCGCGGAGCAATTCTCCATATGGGATGCTTCTCTTGAGTCCATCAGGGTGATGGCTCCGTGCATGCAACACGCTATTCCCTGCGGTAACCTTTCTGTACAGACTAGTGTGTATGCAGTCATCCCTCACCTCAACCTGAACATCCAGGAATTCAATGGTGGTAGTGTGTACCTGGTGAATCTTAAGTTAAGCTCATTTGTGGACAAGCCTGCAATGAAGTCATGGAGCAAATCCTGTGGACCATCCCAAATCAGAAAAATGTCGTCAATGTAGCGGGTCCACAGGATAACATTGTCCATATAACATTCATTTCCTTGATGCCAAAGGTGCTCCGCCTCCCACCACCCCATAAAAATACAGGCGTAGCTGGGGGCGAAGCAACTTCCCATCGCCGCCCCAGTGTATTGCCTATACCATGTATCTTCAAAGAGGAAGCAATTGTTATGAAGGCAAAAGCTTAACATGTCTAGCAGTAATGTTGTGTGGTCAAACATTGAGAGTGGTCTATCTCTAAAGAAGTATTTGCAGGCTTTGAGGCCCAAGTCATGCTCAATGCAAGTGTAGAGAGACACTACATCGATGGTGGCAAGTACATACGATTCTTTCCATGGAATGCCCTGTATTTTGGATAAAAAGTCCATGGTATCCCTGCAATATGATGGCAAATTAAACACATATTTACAGAGGAAGTAGTCAAGGTAGATGGAGGAGTTTTCAAGCAAGCTCTGGTTAGCGGCAATAATTGGTCTGCCCGGGGGTTCAGTTAGGCTTTTGTGCACCTTGGGGAGCATGTAGAAAACTGAAAAAAACCATAGGTTTCAGGGACGTTATAGTTAGTTGGACATTTCACATGTACAAAATCAGAGAAATTCGGCCGTTATAGTTAGTAGAGCTAACTATAACTCACGCCTCCGCAATGCACTGCTGATGACGTCACATATTACATCACTCATGACATGGTCAGTGACATCACTGATGACATCACTGATGACATCTCAAATGACATCACTGATGACATCATCCATGTGATAATCTGATGCACCTCCTCACACCCTAATATAACCTTTGATACACCCACTCTAAAATACAGACTACCATTTTCAAAACCATAGACACACCAATACCAGTTACTACATACGCACTCACTGATTCTTAGGTCTATACACACATCCACTCATTCACCCATACAGTAACTCATACATGCAGTCACTGATCAATACAGCACTTTCATATGCACTCATACACCTATACATACACTCACACACCGCCACTCATCCATAGACTTACTCACACACCTCCTCAGTCATGCAAAGAATCAGTCACACCCATTTACTCACCTATTCAGTTATACACAGACCACCTCTCTTTATACAAATACTAACACATACTTACTCTCTTATACAATCCCTCATACAAGCAGACACCCATCCATACAGGCACTCTCACAATCACTCACTCTCACATATAGTCATTTATATACCCCAACACTCACATATACTGCCTTTCACATATGTAGTTACACACACATATACCACTGGGTCATCCATTCACTCACCAACACACCCATACACACACTCACCCACCCACCCATACAGCCCTTCACAGATGCACTCTTGAACCCATACACCCAGTGAATCACCCACTCACACTTCTATGAGCAGAGTCATCCACCCCCCACCCACTCACAAAGACACTCAGGCACCCATACAGATACTCAGACAACCAATCAATAACCCATATAGACAGTCATGTAGCTACTCACCAACCATGCAGTCGCTTATACACCAACTGACAGACTGATACAGACATTTACACAGTTAAAATCACTAACCCATGCATTCAGTAAGATACGCTTAATCAGTCACTTATACAATCAGTCACGCACCTACTAAATCATCCATTCAGACACTTATACACCCACTCATTCTTCAATACACTTTGGCATATATATATATATATAAAACATATTTAAACTTTAAAGAAATACACATTCACTGGATAATGTCATCAGTGATGTCATCAGTGATGTCATTTGAGATGTCATCAGTGATGTCAACAGTGATGTCACTGACAATGTCATGAGTGATGTAATATGTGACGTCATCAGCAGTGCATTGCTGGGGCGCGAGTTATAGTTAGCTCTACTAACTATAACAACAGAATTTCTCTGGTTTTGTACGAGTGAAATGTCTAACTAACTATAACGTCCCTGAAACCTATGATTTTTTCAGTGAATATATATATATATATATTATATATTCACTGAAAAAACCATAGGTTTTAGGGACAGTTATAGTTAGTTGGACATTTCACTTGTACAAAACCCGTGAAATTCCCCGTTATAGTTAGTTCAGCTAACTATAACTCATGCCCCCGCAATGCACTGCTGATGACGTCACATATTACATCACTCATGACATGGTCAGTGATATCACTGATGACATCACTAATGACATCTCAAATGACATCACTGATGACATCATGCAGTGACTGTGTGTTTCTATAAAGTTTAAATATGTTTAATATATATGCCAAGGTGTATTGAAGAATGAGTGGGTGTATAAGTGTCTGGATGGATGATTTAGTAGGTGCGTGACTGACTCTATAAGTGAGTGATTAAACATATCTTACTAAATGCCTGGGTTAGTGACTAAACTGTGTGAATGTCTTTATCCGTCTGTCTGTTGCTGTGTAAGTGGCTGCATGGGTTTGTAAATAGCTACATGAGTGTCTATATGAGTTATTGATTGGTTCTCTGAGTATCTGTATGGGTTCCTGAGTGTTTGTGTGGGTGGGGTGTGTGTGACTGCGCATAGATGTGTGAGTGTGTGATTCACTGGGTGCATGGTTTCAAGAGTGTATCTGTGATGGACTGTATGGGTGGGTGAGTGTGTGTATGGGTGTGTTAGTGAGTGAATGTATATCTCAGTGGTACACGTGTGAGTAACTACATATGTACATATGTGAAAGGCAGTATATATGTGTGTTGGAGTATATAAATGGGTATAAGTGAGAGTGTGTGATTGTGAGAGTGGCTGTATGGATGAGTGTGTACTTGTATCAGTGATTGTATAAGAGCGTAAGAATGTCCTAGTATTTGTATGAGTAAGTGAGCTGGTGTGTATAACTATATAGGTGACTAAATGGCAGTGTGATTAATTATTTCCAGGACTGACTAGGTGTGTGAGTACCTCTATGGATGAGTGGCGGTGTGTGAGTGTCTATATAGGTGTATGAGTGCATATGATAGTCCCGTTCTGAGTGACCGTAAGTATGAGTGACTGTACGGGTGAGTGAGTGGATGTGTGTGTAGACCTAAGAATCAGTGAGTGGGTATGTAGTTATTGGTGTTGGAGTGTCTATGGTTTTGACAATGGCAGTCTGTAATTTACAGTGGGTGTATCAAAAGTTATATTAGAGTGTGAGAAGATGCATCAAATTATCACATGGATGATGTCATCAGTGATGTCATTTGAGATGTCATCAGTGATGTCACTGACCATGTCATGAGTGATGTAATATGTGACGTCATCAGCAGTGCATTGCGGGGGCGCGAGTTAAAGTTAGCTGAACTAACTATAACGGGGGAATTTCACGGGTTTTGTACGAGTGAAATGTCCAACTAACTATAACTGTCCCTAAAACCTATGGTTTTTTCAGTGAATTTAAAGGGTTTTTTAAATGCTAATTTCTAACTATAACGTGTCTGAAACCTATGGTTTTTTCAGTGAATTTCAAAGGTTTTTAAATGCTAATTTCTAACTATAACGGGCCTGAAACCTATGGTTTTTAAGTGAATTTCAAAGGTTTTTAAATGCTAGTTTCTAACTATGCCTACAGAGGTAGGACATGTGAAGAAAGAAGAAAAAACGCACAGAAAGAAGCAAAAGAAATGCAGAAAGAAGCAACAGAACTCCACAAAGACGAAGAAAAGTGCAGGAAGAAGCAAAAGATGTGCAGAAAGAACCAACAGAGGAGCAGAAAGAGGCCTTGTTCCAAAATCATCCTGTGCCCACAACTTTGTCCGACGTGTACTGGTGGTAACTGACTCTGACTAACCAGAGCCAGTGCTATGCTGAAAGACACTTAGAATACAGTGAAAACACCTACATACACTAGGGAACACTATGCTTTGGGGTACCCCTGTGATTAGCATGACCTCCTCTGTAAGTCCCTAGTACGTAATAGGGCAGGGGATTAAAACTACCTCTTAAAACGCGCTACAGGGCGCGTTTGCACAGTGGTGAAGGGAGGGGGCCTGAGGTGACATGTGTGCAAACACACCCCGTGGCGCGTTTTAAGTTGCGGGCTTAAGTCTCCTTGAATCCTGAGTGTCCCTGGGGCCCAACTAGCCCCCAGGTACCTACAGTTAGGACCACAGAGCTGAGTTGCAGAGAGGCGTTCCGAGGCCACGCACCTTTTTCACCTCTCTGCAACGCAACTCTGTTGTGCTTACTGAAGGTACCTGGTGGGCTAGTTGGACTCCAGGGACCCTCAGGATTGAAGGGGACTTAATCCCCCAACTTAAAACGCGCCACAGGGCCTGTTTGCACACATGTCACCTCAAGCCCCGCCCCTCCCTTCACCACTGTGCAAACACGCCCGGTGGTGCGTTTTAAGTTGGGGGATTAAGTCCCCTTGAATACTGGGGGTCCCTGGAGTCCAACTAGCCCACCATGTACCTCCAGTATGCGCCAGGGGGCTGCATTGCAGAGAGGTGTACAGAAGCCACGCCCCTTTTACACCTCTCTGCAATGCAGCTCTGTGGCGCTTTCTGGACGTACCTGGTGGGCTAGTTGGCCCCCAGGGACCCTCAGGTTTGAAGGGGATTTAATTCCCCATCTTAAAACAGCGCCACGGGGCCTGTTTGCACACATGTCACCTGAAGCCCCGGCCCCTCCCTTCACCACTGTGCAAACGCGCCCCGTGGTGCGTTTTAAGTTGGGGGATTAAGTCCCCTTGAATACTGGGGGTCCCTGGAGTCCAACTAGCCCACCATGTACCTCCAAAAAGCGCCACAGAGCTGGTTGCAGAGAGGTGTAAAAGGGGCTTGGCCTCTGTACACCTCTCTGCAACGCAGCCCCCTGGCGCATACTGGAAGGTTCCTGGTGGGCTAGTTGACCCCAGGGACCCCCAGTATTCAAGGGGAATCGTTCCCCATCTGCAAACGCGCCAGGGACGCGTTTGCAGAGTGCTGCAAGGAGGCGGCGTGGCCTCCGCTGCGATGCCGGTCTTTTTTTGTTTGTTTTTGTTTTAAGAAGGGGAGCTGTGTGGCCCCCCTTCTTTTTCTAATTTATTGGCCCTGGGAACCCCATCCCCCAGGGCCTGCCCCTAATTTAAAAAAAATAATAATAATAATTTGGAAGGGGGCCACGTGGCCCCCTTCCGAGGCCTTTATCGGCCCCGGGGCCCCATCCCCCGGGGCATGGCCTTCTTTTTAAAAAAAAATATCTTATGGAGGGGGCTGCGTTGCCCCCTCTTCAGGCCACTTATGGCCCCGGGGACCCCATCCCCCAGGGCCGGCCTTTGTTTTATTTTTTTACAAAAAATTAAATTTTGGGGAGGGGCCGCGTGGCCCCCTCCCGAGGCCAGTTGTAGCCCCGGGGACCCCATCCCCCGGGGCTGGCCCTCTCCGTTGGGGACCGTGGGGGCGTCCCCAATCCCCCCACGGTCCCGCCGGCTCCCCGCGTCCCTCGGGAGCTGGCATTGCTTTTCCACATGGGGAGCTGCTAAGATGCAGCTCCCCGTGTGGAAAAGCATTTGTCTTTGGTTTTGGAAGAGAGAGCAGGTTTCCTGCTCTCTCTTCCAAAACCAAAGCAGTTTGCTATGACAGGACGGGAGCCGCGAGGCACCCGCCCTGCCATAGCAAACTACAGTGTCCCAGGGGTGAGCACCCCGGGACACTGCAGGAGCCGACCCTGGGGGTGGCGGTCCCCAGGGCCATCACTGGCTCCAGGAAGGGGCCCGCACGGCCCCCTCCCACCATCTTGAAAGCCCCGGGGAGGTGGTGGTCCCCGGGGCTCTGGGGGTCCGTAACGGACCCCCATATTTAAATCTTTAGTGCCCCGGGGAGGTGGCGGTCCCCGGGGCGTGTGGGGGGGCTGGAGCCCCCCCACACAAGTACTTTGAATTTAAAAAAAAGAAGCCCCAGGGGGTGGCGGTCCCTGGGGCTGCGGGAGGGCCGAGAGCTCTCCCGCACCATTTTTTTTTAAAGCCCCAGGGGGGTGGCGGTCCCCGGGGCTTGGGGGGGCCTTAGAGGCCCCCCACATATTACTAATAAACCCCTGCATGCCCCCGGGACTTGGCCCACCTGGGGGCCAATTAACAACGAAGCGCGGGAGACCGCGCTTCATTTTTTTTTTTACGGAGGGATCCGCGCACCCTAAGCGCATCCCGTCCTTGTGGGACCCCCTGAGCAGGCCTAAGGGGTCAGGGTGTTTCTACCCTGCCCCCTTTTTGCGTTTTTCGTGATTGTTTCTCTAATTTCTTGTGTTTCGGTTCTACCGAGGCACAAGATGGCTGCCAACACTTCCTGATTTGGAGTGTTGACAGCCAATTACCATACAGCTCGTGATCGGGAGGGTACGCGGACCCTACGCGGCCATAGATATATATGTGATTTTATTTTTGATTTTCTCATGAACTACTGAACGGATTTACACCATTTAAGCAAGAGGCATGACTCTGAACCAAGGGCTACCTTTTTGCCAAATTTGGTGTAATTCTGTTCAGCAGTTCGGGCTGTAGCTGCGATGAACGGTTCCTACGGAAAATTGCAAGGGGAAAACACGTTTTGGGACCCCCCTTTTTTCTCGGCCCCTGCTTGACGAATCACCCCGAAACTTTCAGGATAGGAGCGGACCAGAGCGGGCCACAAGGTTTGAAAATTTCGTGAAGATTCGTCAACCGGCGCCAAAGTTATTTTAAATAGAATGTTGCGGATTTCCTATGGAAAATAGGTCCTAACTATAACTATTTACTGGCGACTGCCAGTAGATAATATATATATAATAAATATATATATATATATTCACTGGGAAAAAAACAAAAGTTAGAGATACATTATTGTCAGGTGAAAATTTCTGTGACAATATAATGTTTTGAACCACAGAAATTCACCAGTTATAGCTAGCAGAGACTTTACCCTGTACCACACTGTTGGCAGACAGCTAAACTCTTATGTGTAATACATCACAGATTATTAAAAAGTCTCCTCTAGAAACAGTGTTCACTCTATGCAAACCTCTCCAAAGAGAGACTACTCATTGTAAAACACAAAAGCCTGAAGGTGCCAAAGGTCATACGAGGCTCAGCCTCCATACTCTGCTGAAATAAATCTTTATAGATACATCACCTTCAGTGCCTAATCAAGCACATGTATAAATAGTTAAGTACCTGGTGCGCACAGTTGTCTATCCTGTGTAGAAATTGTTGTGCTGAGACTATTCCCTCTAAATACACAAGGCAGCTTATAATATTTAGTATCTACTACATACAATCTTTGACCTATTGGAAACTTTTTTAGCACAACTAAAAAACATGTGTCCAACATGCAGGTCACAAGTAATCAACTGTCACTTGCACACAACGTTAGTTCTGTACACAAACATTCATAATATGCCCCATACCTCTACACACTTATGACCCATCAAGAGCACAAACATACTTTAAACACTCACACTTATTATCAGGAAAGAGGCTGTACAAAATTAGGTAGAGAAGTAGGATGATATTTACCTGCCATGTAAGTGTAAAACAAATTGACACACTCATTGGATGATGTCATCAGTGATGTCATAAATGATGTCATAGAACATGTTATGAGTGACATAATATGTGAGGTCATAAGCAGTGCATGGCGGGGGTGCAAGTTATCGTTAGCACTGCTAAGTTATAAACAATTCATATTTAAATGTATTTAATATTTTATGTTGCATATTTCTGACTTGCCAACCTCGAAATTATTTTTACTGTGTGAGAGAGGGGGGTCTAAAAGGGGTCAAGACTTTGAGACGATCTCTGTTGATGGGTCAAATATGGAGTAGGAGCCATGTTTAGGGGTCAGGGCTTATTCCAGTCTCTGGCTGAAAGCCATGGAGAGTCAATTGAGTGGATGGATTTTGGGTCCCATGGTGTCTCATTGTGGCTTGAACAGCCTCTGTTCCCTCCTCCCTCCCCAAAATACAAAAATAAAGGCTTATGAAGAGAGATCCTGTGTCCTAGAAAGGATTCAAAACCAGGGGATTTCAAATAGGGGCTGAGCCTCTGTTAATGAGCTGGAAATCTACTCTATTTGGAGGCATGTTTTATTTTCGCCATATGATATCGGGCTGTAACCAGGTGAGCAGGTCAGAAAATTTGAAGTGAGAGGAGATAAGTGTAACTAATTCTATCTGAATGCATAATATTTTTCTAAGAAAGTGGACTAATAATTGAGGGTGGACGGCTGCCCAGCTCAAGAAATGATAACACTAACTTGTCAGGCTGAACCTCAAAAGTCACTTAATTAACCTAAGCTTAATCCCTTGGTTGATATGGCACCGAACAGTCAGGCGAGCCTGAAACTGTATGTGAGGCAGTAGCACTGAAATTGGACACGTTTTCTGTGACGTCCCGCATTTTTTTTAAAGTCTCAACTTTCCAGCATGTTTGGAGCAGCTCCTTTGGTTCACTTCTAAGGTCCTCAGGAACTCAGTAACAGCAGCTAGGGGCCAGAACACACTCCAGCAGATGCCACCAGCAGGGTCCAATTCAGGTCCAGTTAGTACTAGTCAACTGGTCACTTCAGGAAAAAGGCCTTTTGAACTTACTGTTTCCCTGTAAACACACAGGAGGACAGCCAACTGACCCTTAGAGTCCACTTCTTTGTCTGAGTACAAGAGGGAGCAGTTCCTAGTCCTTCAGGGCTCCTCTCAGTTTAGAGCAAGCAGGATCCAGCCCTTTTCTGATCTTTTACAGGTCCAGTAAGTATTGGGAAAAGTACTCCTTGAGGTGTGACATTCATGGTTTGTACTAGCGAGGGGGTGGAGGTGACTCCTGGCCCCTCCATAACCAATGGGGTAAATGTTCCCAGGGGTAACTCTACCCACGTTTCAACAGTTCCTGTTTACCCTACAACAAAAAAAACCATAGTGCATCTTACATCTAAAATTCTAAATAGTAGAACCCTTCCTCCCATGTGCAGAGCCCTTGTATCCACCCAGAGGTGTGGCAAGGGAAATGAGAAGTCCCCTCCTCGGTGTCCACTCCAAAGTGGTTCTGGGGTTAACTTTACTCCCACCCGGTTTGTAGCCAGCCTGAGTAGAGTGGGCTGGGGGAACAAAGGCTTCCTCAAGGCTCGCCATACAGTAAACCATGAAGGGAAACAGCCATTACAATGCTGCCATTACCATTCATTACCTTTACAATGCAGTCATTACAAATCGAGTGCCATTATCGTGCATCACCATTACCACGCAGGATTTTACAGCACATATGCCTTTACCACACATGCCTTTACAATGAATTTGGTTGTAAAGGCATGAATGGCAATGGCATATTTAAAATGTAGGTATTAGGTGAGTATTAAGTGTTTATATATCTATATAGATTACCTACTGGCGGTCGCCAGTAGGTAGTTATAGTTAGGACCTTGTTTCTATTCAAAAAGCGCTTTTTCTTTTGTCAATATCTTTGGCGCTGGTTGACAAATCTTTGCAAAGTATTCACAACTAATTGGGGCACTCCGGTCAGCTCCTGTCCTGAAAGTGTCGAGGTGATTCGTCAAGCGGAGGGCGAGAAAAAAGGGGGGTCCCAAAACACGTTTTCTCCATGTTAATTTCCATAGGAAATTTTGTCGCAGATACAGCCCGAACTGCTAAACGTAATTACACCAAATTTGGCAGAGAGGTAGCTCTTGGTCCAGAGTGCACTCTTTGCTTTAAATGCTGTAAATCCGTTCAGTAGTTCCTGAGAAATTCAAAAAGAAAAAGAAATTGATATCTGGTGACCGCAGAGGATCCGCAAACTCTCCCGATCACATGCTTTATTCTGATTCGCTGCCTACACTCCAAACCAAAAAGTGTTGGCAGCCATCTTGTGATTCAGTTGAACCGAGTAACAAGAAAAAAGGTAAAAAAACAAGAAAAGGGGGCAGGGTAGAAATACCCTGACCCCCTAGGCCTGCTCAGGGAGTCCCAAAAAGCAATTAAAAAAATAAATAAATCAGTGGGATTCGTGTAGGGTCCGTGAATCCCACTGAAATAAAAAAAAAAAAAGTGCGGTCTCCCACACTTTGCTTTCTTGAAGCCCCGGGTGGGCCAGGTCCCAGGGGCAATGTTTATAATGTGGGGGGAACACGCAGCCCCCCGCAGACCCGGGGACCACCACCTCCACAGGGCTTTTGGAAAAAATTCATGGGGGCTCCTGCCCCCCCACGCTGCCCCAGGGACCACCACCTCCCCGGGGCATTAAGTATTTTTGGGCAGGGGGGCCTTGCAGCCTCCCCCAAGCCTCAGGGACCGCCACCTCCCTGGGGCTTTTCTAAACAAAATCATGTGGGAGGCTCCTTCCCCCCCCACACTGTCCCGGGACCACAACCTCACCGGGGCCACATGCTTTAAATGCAGGGGCCACACTGCCCCCCACAGCCCAGGGGACCGCCACCTCCCTGGGGCTACCTTTAAAAACTATGTGTGGGGGGCTCGCACAATGTCTTCAAATATGGGGGTTGCTGAGCCCTGGCCCCAGGAACCACCACCTCACCGGGGCTATCTACAAGATGGGAGGGGGGCCCCTCAGCCCCCCTCCAGGAGCCCTGCTTGGCCCTGGGGACCACCACCCCCCAGGGCCGGCTCCAGCAATGTCCCATGTTGCCCACCCCGGGACATTACAGTTTCCTATGACAGGGCGGGAGCACTGCTCCCGCCCTGTCATAGCGAACTTCTGCTTTGCTTCATGGAAGCATCAGCAGAAAAACTGTTCTCGTTTCCATGAAGCGAAGAAAATGTGCTTTTGGGCAAAGGGAGCTGCATGTTTGCAGCTCCCTTTGTCCAAAAGCAATGCCGGCTCCCGCAGGAGGCGGGAAGCCGGCAGGGACCACAGGGGTGTTGGGGCTCCCCCCGCAGTCCCCAACGTGAGGCCAGGCCCCGGGTGATGTGGTCCCCGGGGCCAAAAGTGGCACAGGGAAGGGGGGCTATGCAGCCTTTCTCCTGTAAAATGAAAAAATCAAAAAGAGGCAAAACCCCGGGAAATGGGGTCCCCAGGGCTGAAAAAAGGCCTCAGGACGGGGGCCGCGTAGCCCCCCTCCATTACATGTAGATTTTTTAAAATAAAAATATTGGCCATGTCCCTGGGAAGGGGTCCCCGGGGCCAAAATCAGCCTTCCCATTTTTTAAAAAATGGGTTGTATTCTGGCCCCCCTCCAATGGGGTTGTATTCTGGCTCCGCTCCTATAGGGGCCAGAATACAACCTATTCTATTTACGCTCTATATAAATAAGCTAGGGGACTTCTTAATAGCTAGCTGCAAAGACATCCCCAGGGTTGGTGTCAAGATGATCCCTGGACTTTTATATGCAGATGACACGGTCCTGCTAGCCAGAACCGCAGTGGGCCTCCAATTACTTTTAGATGGTTTTATAGTTTTTATGGACTCTTCAGACCTGTCCACAAATTTTATGAAATCACATACAATGTCTATTGGCCCTCAAAAGCCCCTAAAGACCAAATTTTATTGTAAAGGGGTTGAACTAACCAAAGTCTCAACATTCCCCTATCTGGGGGTACTTTTTTATGAGCGCGGGTCTTGGCGTGCACAAATTATGAAAAAAAAGAACACTAACCAGAGCGACGGGGGCTACACTAAATTTTGCTCAAAGACTAGGGTCAAAACCTTTCCCTGCCCTGATAAAGATATATAAAGAAAAGTGCATCCCTATGGCAACCTATGGCTGCGATATTTGGGGCTACAAGGAAGGAAAGGGCATTCAGGGAGCTGAAGACAAGTTTTTACGCAAGCTTTTGGCAGTCCCGCCCTCCACCCCGGCATTTATATTACATGAAGAAGTAGGGGTGGGTTACATTTTGGATCTGATAGCGGTAGCCCCCTTGTTGCGCTGGCTGAGAGTTTGGGCCAGTCCCATTATTAATTTAAACCAACTAATAATTACTGATTGTGTAGCGCTGGATGGAGTCGTGAACATCCCTTGGCTAAAGTATATAATGGATTTGACAAAATGGCTTGGTTGCCCAAACTTATACCGTAGACCTAAATCTTTGGGTAAATCCAAAATCAGAACCATTACACAACAGTTCCTTGACAAGCGCCAGGGACTTAGGGAAGAAAAGGAGTTAGCAAAACCATCGGTGAGAAGATATGTCACATTATCCCTGTGCAATCAAGTTCAACCATATCTACTCGTCGTTGGTAACGCCTTACATCGCTTTGTGCTAACCAAATTCCAATTGCATTTGGTTTCCTGGCTTTTGGCTGTTCCCCAAGGTTTTACAAAACCCGGCACCGTAAAACCTTGTCCTTGTGACAATTTCTCTGAGCAAGATACCTTACATTTTATCTTCTTCTGTGATCATTATGTTTTATTGCGTAAAAGGTTTATATTTCCATTACTCAGAGATTGTCATTTTACCCAACTCAGGCCTGCTTTGTTGTACCTTCAAATGCTATCCTCCCCTATGGTCTGTTTTGGGGTTGCAAGTTTTTTAACAGGAGCCATTAGGTGCAGGAAAAAATTGTCATTTTAGCCGCCATTAGTTTTTATCTGTTTTAATTCCAGGGCCCATTTCACGTTAATACTGGTATTTTTATGATACACTGTCTATTATACTTGACTTTAGCACTTTGCACTTTATGTGATACCTTCCGCTCACTTTATAATTTGAACTCTGTCCTCTGATTGATGTTAAGAATGTTCCTATTTTAATCTTTTTAAAGGTCTTAAAGTTTGTCGATGAAATTTATTTTTTAACATGTCTACTTTTATGGCATTGAATTGCTGAATAAAGTATCTTTGAACTGAACTGAACTAAAAAATGTATTTTTAAAAATGTCTCAGGCCCTGGGGGATGGGGTCCACATGGCTCCAAAAATATTAAGAGAATTGGGGCCACACAGCCCCCCTTCTAAAAAAACACAGAAAATCGAAGCCGGCATCTCGCCGGAGGCCACGCCCCTCCCTGCACCACTCTGCAAACGCACCTCCTGGCACATTCTGGGTTGGGGGATTAAGGCCCCTTGAATCCTAAGAGTCCTTAGGGGCCAACTAGCCCACCAGGTACCTCCAGTAAGCACCACACAGTGGGATTGCTGAGAGGTGGTCCAACGCCAGGCCCCTTTTTACTCCACTCTGCAAACACGCCTTTTGGCGCACAGCTGGTGGGGCGATGAGGTCCTCTTGTGTCCTGAGGACCTCAGGACTGAAGTGGACTTCATCCCCCGAGCAGAAGTGTGCCAGGAGGCGCGTTTGCAGAGTGGTGTAAAAAGGGGGCGTGGCTTCGGACCACTCTCAGCAATCCACTGTGTGGGGCTTACTAGAGATAACAGGAGGGCTAGTTAGCCCCCAGGGACCCTCAGGAGGCAAGGGGACTTCATCCCCCAACCAAGAGCGCGCCAGGAGGCGTGTTTGCATAGTGGTAGAGAAACGGGGCATGGCCTGTGTCCACCTCTCAGCAATCCCAGTGTGTGGGGCTTACTGGAGGTAAGAGGTAGGCTAGTTGGCCCGTAAGGATCCCGTGCAGCGAAAGGGACTTCAATCCCCATGCAAGAGCACGCCAGGGAGCACGTTTGCAGAGTGGTGGGCAAAGTGGGCGTGGCCTGCTATGAGAACTCACCAATCCTGCTGTGTGGGTCTTATTGGAGGTAATAGGAGGGGTAGTTGGCCCCCTAAGAGGTCTTCAGAGGCCACCCCCACTTTCTCCACCACTCTGCAAATGCACCTCCTGGCAAACTACTGGTTGGGGGATGAAGTCCACTATACTCCTGAGGGACTTTGGGGGCCAAGAAGCCCTCCTGGTACCTTCTGTAAGTCCTACTCAGCGGGATTCCTGAGCGCTGGTCGGATGCCCAGGCCCCCTTTCTCCACCTTTCTGAAAACGCCACTACTAGTTAAAGAAGCATTTGAAGTGTAATAGGTCTTGCATTTGTGAAAGTTAGGGCTATTGGTGTTGTAAAATGTAAAGGTTTTTTACTAATGTTTTTGGAGTGGAGTGGATATACGTTTTGTGTAGTGGAATTATGTGGTATGTTGTGCAGTGAAATTATGTGAATAGAATGTATGGGGTATTTAGTGTATAGGAATAATGTAGAGTGGGATTATGTGTTATGGAGAGTCAGTTTGTGGTATGGTAGTCTGTGTTGAGGAGTGGTAACCTCAGGTTTAGTCTTCCTCATTTCCATAGAAGCTAAATTATTAACTCAATGAGACAAAAATAGAAGGAGCCTCTGAGGAGCACTTCTGGACCTAGTCGGAGGAATGAGCAGGGCCACTGGAATTATGGGACTGTTCGGCTGCACCGATTTTCACATAATTAGACATTTTCCGCATTTGCCACATTCCATATTCTGCAGCATAATCTGCAGATTTGAACAAAAAAAAACTTGTTTCTAGCTCAAACAGCTCAAATGTTACCAAAAATGCAGCGACGAGTGTTACAGCATGGTGGAAGGCCCTTCGCAAACCTGGAATGATCACCTGTTACTTATTGCTAAATGTGGGTGTTAAATTGGTACTAATGGTGTGCAAACCACTCTGGCTTCTTTCTGTGCCTCTCCTGCCTCTTTCTGCACTTCTCTAGCTTCTTTGTGCACTTTTCTTCCTTTTTCTGTGCTACTCTTGCCTCTTTCTGCACATCTCTACCACTTTCTGCACCTCCCTTCTTTCTGCCCCTCTCTTGGGGGCTCATTACGATTGTGGAGGGAATGCCACCATCAGCCGTGCGGTGGCAGGCCCTCCACCATCCAACAGCAGTTTTTCCCCCCGCCAGATTATGATGGCGGAGGGAATCTTCAGGGAAGCGTGACGGACGCAAAGACCGTCCACCACGGTTCCGCAAGACGGTCCTTTTCCGCCCGCCTTGCAGAACCAAAACATAGGGCAGCATTGTGGCACTGCCATAGAGATTACGATATCCCTTTCCGCCTGTCTTTTCGCAGCGGTCATCCCACAGCGAAAAGACAGGCAGAAAGGGATTCAGGGGTCCATTTCAGGCCCCCCTTGTTGTGAGGGGAGGTGTTGCTGCACTGGGGGATACCCATGGTACCCCCCTGCATTTCCCTGCACTGCGTGGCAGGCACCGCGTGGTGAATGCCACGTAGTGCAGAGAAATGCAGTGCATGCATTTTAACATTGCGTACGGTGCTGTAGCCAGCAGCACCGTCCGCAATGTTAAAGGCCCTGGATGCGCCCGCCAGTATGGTCGCCAGTATGGATCGCCGCATGTCTGGCAGGGGGGTCCCAAACACTGCAACGATGGTGGGCGGACTCAGGTCCGCCCGCCATCGTAAAGAGCCCCTTGGTTTTTTCTGCATCTCTCTTGCTTTTTTCTTCTGCACCTCCCTTCCCTCTTTTGCACCTCCGTTGCTTCTTTCTGCACTTCTCCTACCTCTTTCTGCACCCTCATCCCTCTTTCTGCACCTCTCTTGCCTCTTTCTGCACCTCACTTGCTTATTTTTGCACTTCCCTTGCTTTTTTCAGCACCTCTCTTGCTTCTTTCTGCACCCCTTTTGCCTCTTTCTGCACCTCTCTTGCTTCTTTCTGCACTTTTTTTTCTTCTTTCTGCACCTCTCTTGCTTCTTTCCGCACCCCTCTTTCCTCTTTCTGCACCTCACTTGCTTCTTTTTGCACTTCCCTTGCTTTTTTCAGCACCTCTCTTGCTTCTTTCTGCACCCCTTTTGCCTCTTTCTGTACCTCTTTTGCTCCTTTCTGCACTTCTCTAGCTTCTTTCTGCACCACTCTTGCTTCTTTACGCACCCCTCTTTCCTCTTTCTGCACCCCTCTTCCCTCTTTCTGCACTTCTGTTGCCTCTTTCTGCACTTCTCTTGCTTGTTTCTGCCCCTCTCTTGCCTCTTTCTGTACCTCTCTTGCCTCTTTCTTCACCTCATTTGCTTTTTTATTCACCCCTCTTGCCTCTTTCTGAACCACTCTTCCCTTGCTCTGTACCTCTCTTGCATCTTTCTGCACCTCTCATGCCTGTTTCTGCACCTCTATTGCCTCTTTCTGCACCCCTCTTGCCTCTTTCTGCAACTCTGTTGGTTCTTTCTGCACTGCTCTTGCTTCTTTTTGCATCTCTCTTGCCTCTTTCTGCACTCGTCATACCTCTTTCTGCACCTCTCTTGTCTCAGTCTGCAACCCTGTTCCCTCTTTTGTGTACCTCTTTTGCCTGTTTCTACAACTCTCTTGCCTCTTTCTCCAGTTCTCTTGCCTATTTCTGCACCTCTGTTGCTTCTTTTTGCACTTCTGTTGCCTCTTTCTGCACACCTCTTGTTTCTTTCTGCTCCTCCATTGGTTCTTTCTGCACTTCTCTTGCTTTTCTTTGCATCTCTCTTGCTTCTTTCTGCACCCCGCTTGCCTCTTTCCTTGCCTCTCTTTCTTCATTCTGCACCTCTCTCACCTGTTTCTGCAACTCTCTTGCCTTTCTGTAGTTCTCTTGCCTCCTTCTGCACCTCTGTTCCTTCTTTCAGCACTTCTCTTGGCTATTTCTGCACCCCTCTTGCCTGTTTCTGTACCTCACTTGCCTGTTTCTGCACCTCTCTTGCCTCTTTCTGCACTTCTCCGCCTCTTTCTGCACCTAACTTGCCTCTTTCTGCACTTCCCTTGCTTTTTTAAGCACCTCTCTTGTAGTGTAGCTCCTATTTCCCTAATAGGCTCTGCGCATTGGAATAATATAACCTATAGGCTTGACATAGGACCGAGGTCGGTATGTCCCTATCGAGTATATTAAACTTAATTACTTTGTGCCAGCTAGCTCAGAGGCCACTAGAAACTCCTTGAATACAAGAAGGGATTAGTTTCTGGCAACCGCATAAACATGACAACTTTGTTTCCCTTTAGAATCGGAACACTTCTCAGAATCGTGGAAACAATAGATAACAGTTTCACTCAGCTTAATCGTGCATGCTTAGATCCTCCAGAGGTACACAGAAAGAATAGACGGGCGTTTCGATAAAAGGGATTTATTGAACAGTCTTGTTTCTTGTGTAAGAGATATGTGCTGTTATGATCACAAGACAGTATGCAAGATATATAATGTACAGCGTTAGCAGTAGAAATAAATAATACTGCGCTAGCATTATCTCTTAGCATATATTCACGTACATAAATAACATGAGCTAAAAATGCGAGAACTCATACGATGCGTCTCTAAGCTAGTTCTACCCCAGTGTACCTAACCTAACCTAGGTGTAGGACAATGTAAGAAGTAGGTGCTGTATTCTCTAGTATGGTATACTAAGAGTATGTATGCCAACAGTCCCTCTAGGTTCTAGTCAGCTCCATACCTTTAGAATGAGAGAGGTGGGAATCTCCTTCTGGACTCGAACTCTAACACCCCGCGAAGGGAGTCAGATCACTGGAAGCTGGATTCTCTGCGAGCAGGGATGACAGCGTCTTCTCAGTGCGTCAGGCCGGGATACGGGCTCCTCTGAAGTCGAGGTCTCCTCTAACTTGCTTGGGCAAGGGAAGGTATATTTATACCTGGTAGGTGCTTGGAATGTTAGCATTGACGTGAAGTAGGACAGAGGAAGATGTCAGGAATGAACCCTTAGGGAATAGCGGTTCATGCAAAATACATAATATTGAATTCTTGGAGAAATCAATAATCCTGTCCTAGGAGCTTAAGGGTCTGGTTTCTAAGAACTCGTTGTGACGTTGGGGTGGACGGATGTAGTGGACCATGCCTGTATTAGGATTGCATGGCTAATGCCTAAATAAGGACTGGGATCTTATGCCTATATAAGGGCAATGCGAATTGTGCCTATATAAGGACATGTTTCGGTAAAACCTATATACGGACACCTAAAGCGGAATACAACACCCACTCCACTTTCGAATGTACGATAATACTAAATGCTAAACATTTAAATGCTAAATATTGAATTGAGTACCACATGTTGCTAAAAACAATTCTAAAAGCATATTAAAAAGACGTTTTTAAAAGACTGCAATAGGTACTGTACATGTTAAAGCATTCATTCTGAGCATATATATTAAAGAAAATGCAACAGGAATTAATAAACAGAAATATATATATGACGAAATGGTTGACAAGTATTGCAAAATCAAAGCCATTTCATCACTTGGTGCTAAAATGAAATTATAATACAATAAGGTGACAATCTGTCCCTGGAAGTATTCAAGGAAGTCCGTTTTATATGAATAGTTCTACTGTAAGCAGTTTGATATTGGCATGTATATTTTCAAAAAATAAAGAAAAAGAAAAAAGTTTAATATTCCAGGAAGAGTTCCAAGTTTAGTTCTGTTTTGAAAATATGGAGGCCAGATTCATTGAGCCCCTGGTACACTGCGAGCCGAATCAAAGTCAGTGTATGGGTCTGGCGGAAACATCAAATCATCTATTTCTATAGACAAAATATCGTCTACCAATGTCGGTGAAAGTTGGAACACCTCATTCAGGAGGTTAACTGCACAGAGACGAGAAGCATCGCCCTCAGCATCGGATGCTGCAGCAATGTTCGCGTACGTTGTTACCTGTGTGCCTGTTGATCCTTCTCATACCTCAGCAGCAGCAGGAGGCATCTGTGAGATCTCAACGAATGCCGTCATCAGGATTGGTAGCCTTTGAGGACAACACAGAGCATGGGCCGTTATCGGGTCCAGCAGAGTATCGATGTCCGTCGGCACGACTGATGGGAGCATTAGACAGATGTCTAGCACACATTCTTCACCGCAAAGCAGGCATCGTAGAACAGGTAAGATGCAATCTTGCCAGATCGGTCTGAATGACAGGAACCAGGTTGTATTCAGTTCCCGCAGGCGTGGCATGCCAAAAAGTTGCACTACGCGTTCTCTGCACTTCCGTTCTAGGAGAGCCCTCTCCAAAGTGATGGGAGGTATGCCAGTGGATAGGCTTGCCATAGCGTAGAAGTAGGAATAAAAATAGGATTCCTGCAACAAGTGCTAGAATTAACGGCACACCACCAAACACCGAATGTGCGAAGTTTGGGATGATTCCGAGGACTGCCTGAAAAGGTGCCAATAGTCCTGAACCGATGGTCTTAAATACTTGTACAATTCCGCTCGTATCAGACATGTTAAAGATACGTTCCATCATTTCTGCAAAATGTATGGGGCAGTTTCTACGGATTAAAGCCTGTATCTCAGCCGAAGTCCTTGCAATTTGTAGATCATAGGTCTCTTTGGCCGAGGTCAAAGGCACGGTTTGTTGCAAAAGCATGGCTTTCATTCTGCTTAAAGTATCAAATCGTATAAAAGAAACATTCAATGAAGGCCATAAAAGTGACTCCCTGACTGTGTCTATTAGGGGGAACAAGACTTGCATACAGCAAGTGACCCTGGAGTCTACCGTTACCAGATATGGGATGCCTGGCAACATGCCACAGCAACTCTGATCATTCAACATGAGGTAACTCCTGTTAGAAAGTTGGCCAAATACTGGATTAATCACAGCAGCTGGTGTACCTTGCAGGTGGCAGGACAAGTTTGCCACAGAACCATTACAAGCCCCTTGTAAAGAAATGTCTTGACATATAAGTGAACCGCTCAGTGCATTTTCACAGTTTGTACCGCTTAGGAATACTTCATGATCCCCACTCCAACATCTGTAGTTGTAAGGTAAATCCCAGGATGTCTTAATGTATTCTCTACCCAACCTTTCATATTTGCCTGCTTGCATTTGTTTGAGGGAATACTGAAATTGGAAAGTAGTGACAGGCAGTGTAATTTTGCTATGAATAAGCCATTCTGTAGCTGGTTTTTCTGCCACTATGAATGATAATTTTTCCAGTTTCTCAATGCTCAGCACTGTATACTTTGCTCCCCTCTGTGCCAGTTCGATCTGTTTATCAGTTAGATTGTATTCTGCAAACAGAGACGACGTGTTGATAAAACGCCAAGGCACATAGCCTGCACGCAAAGATTGCAGCGTCCAGCCTAATAACATAATAGAACGTAACTGAGATTGGCCTTGTTGTAACATGGCTAAATCTTGTTCCAGTATGTCGATAGCAGAGGATACAATGCTGTCCAGTGAATAAATTCTGGATGACAAAGTTGTTAACCCATTGTCGACCACAGTGAGAGTTTTCTCTAAATTAATACGATCAAGATCACGTATTCGTTCTGCGGCCTCTGCCTGTGAAACCTTCCATACTTCATTATAAGCAGCATAAATGCCGGCATATATGAAACGTTTTTGACGCGGTTTTCCTGGTCCTAGCAAGAAATCCCTAAGGTCTGCGTTTTCTTTAAGTAAAGATAAGTGTTGTTTCACATCCTCTAGTGTAGATTTTTGCAGCCAGTCGAGGCACAATTTTCCTACACTGTATGTTGTTACTACCCCCGGATGTTGTCTTTGGATGTATTGTGGGTCTGGCCTATGGATAGTAAAGCCCTGTCTTTTATTCAGGAATCTTTCTTGACAGTTGTTTGTGTCTATGGGCCAGATCAACCATTTTTTCCAATCAGGATTTGTTCTGTTGGTTTGTAGTAATGTGTCAACTGTAACCGCTGCTTGAGTAGTATTGTAACTTGCAGGTGTCGGTACAGAAGGTGTGTTCATGTCTTTGATCTTAGCTAAACCAAGGCAAGACGTCTGTTGTACTGTGTCATTCAAAAACATTATTTGCTCAGGGATGATACCTGCTCTAAACAAAGCTTCCATCCCCTGCACTTGCCAATCCTTAGAACCCCAGACGGATTTTGTGTCTATTGTCTCTTTCCACAAGTCGAATCCATGTCTAGACAATTGGGTAATAAAGGCTGCAGAGTAAATCTGTTTTGTATTTGTTAACATAATTTTCTGCCCTGTTTCGTTTACATTTTTATAGTAAAATGTTTCCGGATCAGATGTATTGTACCCTGAAAAATAGGGAAACTTTTTAGCAAAAGTTTTTGAACTACCTTTTGGTGGTGTAGGACAAAGCTCCCATTGGTTAAACATAAACACATTTCTAGGTGTTGCAGATTTATGCAAAAAATGATGACCATAGCAGTTATAGCAATACAGCTGTTCATAGTCTGATGAACCCTCTAAATATTCATTGTTAGAAAATGCAGCAGACATTTCTAAATCAGACATCATATCATTTACAGTCTCAAAGTCCCAATCATCAGAATAGGTACTGGACGAAATGAAATCACTTAGTGAAATTTTAAATAAATGTGGAATGCTCAAATGTTCCGTCGGGCCGAAGATATCGAAATCTGTTCGGTCCCACACTATACCATCCTGTATAGGAACAGCTGTCATGTTCACTGCTGACAAGTCTCTTGCTTCACGATGGGATGATTTGTGTGGTTTCAAAAGTAAATTTACATTTTTACTTTCAATGTCCAAATGGATGTATCTGCCATTTATAAGCATGCTGATAGTCATAACCAAAGCTAGCCAAAGCAGAAAGAAAAACATTCCAGAAATAATCCATAGTTCAATCCATGGTGATACCAGATAAGTCTTTTTCAGTAAATGAAAAAAATCTTGTACTTGCTGATTGAAAGATTTTGATGCTGGCGTCGCTTCAGGTTCACTGGGATCCTCAGAAAACGTATCACAGTTAATGAAATAGCCAGAAGCAGTGCGGTCAATTGTTGAAATTGCATCAGGATTTGTTGAAATTGCTGGAAACAATTGATCACGTGTTACGTTGGTGTATACAGGTGTATTTGGACGAACTGTTACTTGAGTTTCAGGAGGGATGAGTTCCATAGTATTGTTGCTTAGTCCTTCATCAGTTACTGCTGAATTTTCGATAGTTATCAGTCTTTCAGTCTGAACCTCTTGGATAGTAGCGAGAGGAGTGCGTTTGCTACTAGGTCGGAGTCCACGAGGCCTACTATTTAGTATTGGCCACATACTGTGGTTTGATGAGGTCGATTGACACAAATCTTTTCTCCTTTTTTCCAGCAAGGGGCGGCAGAAGTACTGTTCTTGTTCCGTAGATGGCTAGGACAGGTACTGGTTGTCTGTAAGAAGGTCCAAATTCCTTCTTGTCCGCAATCTTCTCTCTGACTAGATCCCCAACTTTTGGGATCCAGACAGGCCTTGCTGGGACTGCCGGTTTTTCCCCAGTGGTGGTTGGCTTCAGGAACACGTTGCTTTGTTTCGATCTTAGTTCATTTAGATCCTGTAAAACAGCCAAACGATCTTTGATATCAAAGGGTTTATTTTCCACCACTGTACCTTTACATTCGAGATCAGGAACCCACATTCTTGTCCCAAATAGGACCTCATATGGAGTGACCCCCCCCCCCCGAGAGAACTTCTTGGAAAATTATTTAATGAGCGTTGGACCCCATAAAGATGTTTGACCCACCCATCACCCGAACCTAATACCCTATCTGTTATAGATTGCTTTATGTCCCGGTTTTTCCTTTCCACAGCAGAATTTCCCTCAGGATGAAACGGAGAGGAGTACCGCAATGCAACGCCCAGACTGGCCATGGCTTCTTTGTAAGCCCGAGAGCTAAACGCAGGGCGCTGGTCAGAATGTAGTGTGCCTATTGCGTATGTGCTGATAAAGACTCGCAAATCTTTTATGACAGTTCGAGCGTCAGCCGAGCGCTGAGGCCATATCCATAGAAACCTTGAGCACGAATCCACTGCGACCATTATATATTTATAGTTACCGTCCCTCTGTAAGGGACCGCAGAGGTCCAGATAAACACAAGCTAATGGTTTGTCTGAAATCACCATGGGTGTCTGCGCAGGTCGTTTCACTGTGGAGACTTTCATCTTCTGGCATATTTCACATTCTAAAACATAGTTGTTGATCTGTTTCCTAATGCCAGGCCACCAATATCTCTGTTTCAGTAGAGATACTGTTGCAGAAATACCTGCATGGGCAGAGGCTATCCCTTCATGTGCTGCTAGGATTAGTCCTAATCTACATTCCCTGTTTGGAATTACCCAATCCCCCACTCCAGGGATTCGAGCAAAAGGAACGTTGTTCACATCAATTACATAAGAGTACTTGAGTGGAATTTTTTTTGATAACGCTGCACCACTGCCTTTGCTTGAAGCATTGACAGCCAACAATATCTCACTGTCTATTCTCGTTTTTGAACGAGTGATCGCAGCTACGGAAGCCGTCTGAACAGCCCCCTTTGCGGCTTCTTCAGCCAATGAATTCCCTGCAACGTGAACGCCATCACGTTGATGACTCAACGTGTGTATCACGTGAGCCTTTGGTAGTTCGTTTTTTAACTGAACTACTTGTTCCCAAAGCGTTTTATGCTTTATTGTGCCACCTTTTGCATCTTTGAACCCGTTTTCAAGCCAATTTTGTATATATATTCATTATACGACTGAACACAGTAGAAAGAATCGCACACTATGAGTGTGGGGAATTCACGATCTGTGCTTTCAAGTGCCAGTTTGAATGCTTGTAGTTCAGGTCGCTGAGCTGTACAATCTCCTAGAGATTGAGTTTTTGTGACCATTGGTCTGAAGTTACCATCTTTCATGCGACCTTTAACGATTGCTCATGCTGCACTGTAAGCTTGCTTACTCCCTGTAGCGGGTTGTGCAGATCCGTCAGTGTAAATTATAAATTCGTACTGATCGAGAGGCAGAATCTCAGTGGACAGAGGACATTCATGTTCATATTGCAGGAACGCTTGTGTTTTTAAATCAGGGTCAAAAACATATTCAACATCTGTTGCAGCAAGAGAATTAACCCATTGTATCCATCTAGGATGTAAAGCTTTTGCATATGGAAGGCTCGCTTTTGTAACCGCTTCTAAGGCTGGTACTGGGGTTACGACAATAATGCGTTTCCCTTGGGCTAGAGCTCTTTCTTTTGCTACAGCGGTTTGAACTGCTGGCAATATTTTTTCAGTTGAAGTGAAGCGCATTTCTGCTTGTGTATACAAATGTGATTTGTATGCTATTGGTACTTTTTCACCCTCATTAAATGTTAAATAGGTGAATCCGCATTGACCCGAAATTATTCGGATCACTAAGTTGCGTTGACTTACGCGTGTTTGTAAGTGATTTGTAGCTAACATGTTAGCTTGGAGTGAACGCAAGATTTCTGTGTGTTCTTGTGTCCAATGTTTGATTGAAAAATCAGGTTTGAATAATTCGTAGAGAGGTTTAACCCTTTCTGCGTAATTTAGAATGTAAGTTCTTCCAAAATTTAGGAAACCCAAGATCGATTGTAAATTTTTCAGCGTTTATGGAGGTTGGAGCAGCGCACACTTTTCTAAAAAGTTTGCTGCCAAGCTCTTGCCTTCACTTGAAAGCTCATATCCTAGGAAAAGGACATTGAGATGGGCAATTCTGGATTTTTTAAAGTTGAATTTATAGCCCTCAGAGGCGAAGCCCAATGTAATGGTACTCACCCTGTTCAAGTGCCTATCCAGGTCATCGTCTGTCAGATAGATATCATCGACATATGACAATGCCTCATTATCATAAATTTGCAGTAACTCTGTTACTCTTGCTGAGAATAACCCCGGGCTGTTCTTGAACCCTTGTGGGAGTCGACAAAAATGACGCTGGGTCCCCATTATGGAGAAAGCTGTTAAGTACCTGCTTTCAGGTGCCATGTTTTGACAAAAGAAACCATTTGAAATATCCAATGTGGTTTTATATTTTTTATGCACAATGTTATTCATTAATGCTGTACTATGTCCATTTTGCACTGCAAATGTTTTAGAACAACTGTTTAAGTGTCTGTAATCCAAAACTAGACGATATGTATGGTCTGGTTTGGATACAGGAAACAAAGTATTGTTCATTGAGGAGGTGCATGTTTCAATCACCCCTTGGTATTCAAGTTGATCTAAGATCTCCCTGACCTGTTTTTTAGCTTCTTGCTTTATTGGGTACTGCCTTTGTGCAGTAGGTTCATTTTTAGTTGGATTTTGTGGTGAGGTGAGACCTCATCCCATCCTACATGATTTTTATATGATGCTGGGGCCTGGGCAACTGCCCATTTCCTGGCATAAGTATATTTTAAATGAATTGGAATATGGTTGGAGAAGGCAGGCATAATAATGTCCTCGCCATGTGGGCACTCCCTGACAAATTGTGGTGGTCATTCTTTTTCTGCTAGAAGTATATCATAACCCCTTGAAAGTTTTTCCCAAAAGAGTGTTTTCACCTGTCTTGGTATGTCTCCCTCCATTCGGAGTGTTATTTCATATAACTTTTGTGGAGTACTAACCCTGGTGTCTACAGTTTCTACTGTGATGTACTCATTCAAGTCCACTATCTCCAGAAGTTCCTTCAGGTTCTGGGGAGCTATTGTGACTTCTGCTGCACTGTCCAGCATTGTCTGAGCCCATTCTCCGTTCTTGAGTTGTATTCTCAGTATTCTCGGCATGTCTGATCTTCAGACCTGCTACCTTCTTTTTTGAGAATTGAGGTTTTGATTTATTTTTATGAACGGGTTTGTCGTCTTTCGATTTCACACGTTCTTCTCTTTGTTCTGACCGTCCTCTTCTTTCCGATGTCTGTGACGATATCTGAAAAGTACAAAAGAAACGTGTATCAGTATCTTGATACCTGTCAGGTTTTCTCAAATGATCCCTATTCCTGAGGTTATACCTCCTTTCAGAGGGCTCCTTTTGAGGAGACCTACCTCGGGATTGAGAACGTTTCTCATTTGAATTTTGTTTATTAGTTTCCCGCTTCTTTTTAGAAGATGTAGGAATTTGTTTAATAGAGTCCTTCTCAGGACTTTCAGATAGTTTTGGCTTCAATGGTCTTCCACCCAAACTATCTCTGCCTAATTCTGCATATGATTGTTCTATTATTCTGGGTAGTTCTGTTTGATGTTCTGTTACATCAAATTCCCTTAATCGTTGGCGGATCGCCACTGTTGCTGCCTCCCCTTTAATATTAGATA
Organism: Calotriton arnoldi; assembly: GCA_963921515.1. Lineage (NCBI taxonomy): Eukaryota > Metazoa > Chordata > Amphibia > Caudata > Salamandridae > Calotriton > Calotriton arnoldi. The sequence continues at coordinate 213,651 of CAWUFW010010637.1, read as the reverse complement.
ATATTATTGTTGAGACCTGGTCGAAGTTTTTCAGTAATTTCATACCTAAATTCAGAGCAGGCTCTGCCCCATATTCGTTTTGAATTTGTTTCAGGACATCTGGTATTACTGCAATTGATGGAACACCATGTGTTTTAGTATAGATGGTAGCAAAGACTGAGCCCCACGTGGTGCAGTCTTCCAGTTGTGGTGTGATCCCCATTGGTAAACAGATTGTTAGGATTCTGTGTTTCTCATAAGGGCTAGTATTGGGAAATACTGCTTCGATTTGAGTAATTTTTTGAGCTATCCAGAAAGGAATTTGCTCACGTTTTGTGGGCATTTTACCCATGACTGCGTATAAAGTCTGTGGTGTAATTTTTAGTGCATTCCCCTGTTGAGGGGTTTCATTTGGAATGGTCATTGGTGGTTGGACTGTAAAAGTCCGCATGACATATTGGACCAATTGTCTGTAAATTGTTATTAACTCTGTAAGTTGAGTAAGTAATTCCCCATCTGACATTATATCGATGTCAGGATGAGGTGTGTAGCCGGCTAGAATCGGCCATGTTGCTCCTGGTCTACCTAGTGGACCGAGCCTGGTAGTGTTTCTGTGATGTTTTAGGGCACCTTTAACCAGAGCTGATGCTCCTGGTAAGTTAGTGGAATTTCAATATCCTCGAAAGGAATATATTCCTCTGGTGGGTCATCTTCTCTGTAGAAGTGAAACATTTTTGTTGTTGGATTTGATTCAGGGAATGCTATCCATGAATAGAATACCTCTGTCTGAAAGGATTTGTGTGCCTCTATCACGAAAACTGCTCTACCGCCTCTTGGTGGTAGGCCATGTTTTATAAGTTTTAGAGTGATGGCTCTCCTTAAGTTTGGAGTGATGTCTATAACACCCTCCTCGGTTCCATTTAAACCTGTAAAGTTAAAAGCTGCTATGACTGGGTCAGCCGCAGCTACACCGTTCGCGGTGTCATTGTCTCCGTGTTCGGACATTTTGTTTTTTGAAAAATGTAGGACAAGTTCCAAGGAAACAAAAAGATAAGGTGCACAATATTTTGGAACACTGTATCCCTCAATGTTGAACAAACCAAACAGCTAATATATAGGTTTTTTTTGTCCTATTTAGCTTTGGCGGATATTTAACCCTTCCCACTCCAGACGTCTTATGGAGTATGTGAGTAGGGGTCTCTGAGAAAAGCACGACTGAGTTACTCAGTGTCTAGTGTTAAATTACTGCCTAACCAAACATTTGGACGCCATGTAGTGTAGCTCCTATTTCCCTAATAGGCTCTGCGCATTGGAATAATATAACCTATAGGCTTGACATAGGACTGAGGTTGGTATGTCCCTATCGAGTATATTAAACTTAATTACATTGTGCCAGCTAGCTCAGAGGCCACTAGAAACTCCTTGAAAACAAGAAGGGATTAGTTCCTGGCAACCGCATAAACATGACAACTTTGTTTCCCTTTAGAATCGGAACACTTCTGAGAATCGTGGAAACAATAGATAACAGTTTCACTCAGCTTAATCGTGCATGCTTAGTTCCTCCAAAGGTACACAGAAAGAATAGACGGGCATTTCAATAAAAGGGATTTATTGAACAGTCTTGTTTCTCGTGTAAGAGATATGTGCTGTTATGATCACAAGACAGTATGCAAGATATATAATGTACAGCGTAAGCAGCAGAAATAAATAATACTGTGCTAGCATTATCTTTTAGCATATATTCACGTACATAAATAACATGAGCTAAAAATGCGAGTACTCATACGATGCGTCTCTAAGCTAGTTCTACCCCAGTGTACCTAACCTAACCTAACCTAGGTGTAGGACATTATAAGAAGTAGGTGCTGTATTCTCTAGTATGGTTTACTAAGAGTATGTATGCCAAGAGTCCCTCTAGGTTCTAGTCAGCTCCATACCTTGAGAATGAGAGAGGTGGGAATCTCCTTCCGGACTCGAACTCTAACACCCCGCGAAGGGAGTCAGATCACTGGAAGCTGGATTCTCTGCGAGCAGGGATGACAGCGTCTTCTCAGTGCGTCAGGCCAGGATACGGGCTCCTCTGAAGTCGAGGTCTCCTCTAACTTGCTTGGGCAAGGGAAGGTATATTTATACCTGGTAGGTGCTTGGAATGTTAGCATTGACGTGAAGTCAGACAGAGGAAGACGTCAGGAATGAACCCTTAGGGAATAGCGGTTCATGCATAATACATGAGTTCTTGGAGAAATCAATAATCCTGTCCTAGGAGCTTAAGGGTCTGGTTTCTAAGAACTCGTTGTGACGTTGGGGTGGACGGATGTAGTGGACCATGCCTGTATTAGAATTGCATGGCTAATGCCTAAATAAGGAGTGGGATCTTATGCCTATATAAGGGCAATGCGAATTGTGCCTATATAAGGACATATTTCGGTAAAACCTTTATACGGACACCTAAAGCGGAATACAACACTCTTGTCTCTTATATCACTTTTATTGCTTCTTTCTATACATCTGTTGCTTCTTTCAGCACTTCTAATGCCTCTTTCTGCACTTCCCTTGCCTGTTTCTGCCCCTCTCTTGCCTCTTTCTGCACCTCTCTTGACTCTTTCTTCACCTCACTTGCTTCTTTCTTCACCCCTCTTGCCCCTTACTGCACCCCTCTTCCCATGTTCTGTATCTCTCATACATCTTTCTTCACCCCTGTTCCCTCTTTCTGGCCCTCTCCTGCCTGTTTCTGTAACATCTCTTGCCTCTTTCTGCACTTCTCTTGCCTCTTTCTGCACATCTGTTGCTTCTTTCTGCAATGCTCTTGCCTCTTTCTGCACAGCTCTTGCCTCTTTCTGCACAGCTCTTGCCTCTTTCTGCACCTCTGTTGCTTCTTTCTACACTTCTCTTGCCTCTTGCTGCACAGCTCTTGCCTCTTTCTGCACCTCTGTTGCTTCTTTCTATACTTCTCTTGCTTCTTTCTGCACCTGTCTTGCTTCTTTCTGTACCCCTCTTGCCTCTTTCTGCACCCTTCTTTCCTCTTTCTGCAACTCTCTTACCTATTTCTGCACCTCTCTTGCCTCTTTCAGCAGTTCTCTTGCCTCTTTCTGCTCCCCTCTTGCCTTTTCTGCACCTCCATTGCTTCTTTCTGCACTTCTCTTGCTTTTTTCTGCACCCCTCTTGCCTCTTTCTGCACCCCTGTTCACTCTTTCTGCACCTCTCCTGCCTGTTACTGCACTTTTCTTGCCTCTTTCTGCACCCTTCTTGCCTCTTTCTGCACCCGTCGTGTCTATTTCTGCACTCTTCTTCCCTCTTTGTGCACCTCTCTTGCCTCTTTCTGCACCCCTCTTGCCTCTTTATGCACCTCTGTTGCTTCTTTCTGCACTTCTCCTGCTTTTTGCACCTCTATTGCATCTTTGTGCATCTCTATAGCTTCTTTCTGCATCTTTCTTGCCTCTGTCTGCACCCCTGTTCCCTCTTTCTGCACCTCTTTTGCCTGTTTCTACAACTCTCTTGCCTCTTTCAAAAGTTCTCCTGCCTCTTGCTGCACCTCTGTTGCTTCTTTCTGCACCCCTCTTGCCTCTTTCTGCACCCTTCTTTCCTCTTTCTACAACTCTCTTGCCTCTTCTGCAGTGCTCTTGCCTCATTCTGCACCTTGGTTGCTTCTTTACTTTCTTCACTTCTCATGCCTCTTTCTGCACCTCACTTGCCTTTTTCTGCACCTCTCTTATCTGTTTCTGCAATTCTCTTGACTTTTTCTGCACCTCACTTGCCTCTTTCTGCACTTCTCTTGCTTTTTTCTGCATCTCCCCTGCTTCTTTCTGCACCCCTCTTGTCTCTTTCTGCACCTCTCTTTCCTCTTTCTGCACATCTCTCGCCTGTATCTGCAACTCTCTTGCCTCTTTCTGTAGTTCTCTTGCCTCTTTCTGCACCAAACTTGCTTCTTTCTTCACCCCTCTTGCCTCTTACTGCACCCCTCTTCCCTTGTTCTGTATCTCTCATACATCTTTCTGCATCTCTCTTGCCTCTTTTGGCAGTTCTCTTGTCTCTTTCTGTACCTCTTTTGCTTCTTTCTGCACTTCTCTTGCCTCTTTCTGCACCACTCCTGCCTCTATCTGCACCTCTGTTGGTTCTTTCTGCATTAGTCTTGCTTCTTTCTGCACCTCTCTTGCCTCTTTCTGCAATCATCTTACCTCTTTCTGCACCTCTCCTCCCTCTGTCTGCACCCCTGTTCCGTCTTTTTGCACCTCTTTTGCCTGTTTCTGCAACTCTCTTGCCTCTTTCTGCAGTTCTCTTGCCTCTTTCTTCAGCTCTGTTGCTTCTTTCTGTACTTATCTTGCCTCTTTCTCACCCCTCTTGCCTTTCTGCACTTCCATTGCTTCTTTCTGCACTTCTCTTGCTTTTTTCTGCACCCCTCTTGCCTCATTCTGCACCCCTGTTCCCTCTTTCCGCACCTCTCCTGCCTGGTCTGTACCTTTCTTGCCTCTTTCTGCACTTCTCCTGCTTCTCTCTGCACCTCTGTTGCTTAGTTCTGCACTTCTCTTGCTCTTTCTGCACCCTTCTGCCCTCTTTCTGCACCCCTTTTGCCTCCCTCTTTGTGCACCTCTCTTGCCTCTTTCTGCACCCCTCTTGACTCTTTCTACATCTCTATTGCTTCTTTCTGCTCTTCGCTTGCTTCTTTCTGCACCTCTATTGCTTCTTTGTGCACCTATATTGTTTCTTTCTGCACATTTCTTGCCTCTGTCTGCACCCCTGTTCCCTTTTTCTGTACCTCTTTTGCCTGTTTCTACAACTCTCTTGCCTATTCCTGCAGTTCTCTTGCCTCTTGCTGTACCTCTGTTGCTTCTTTCTGCAAGTCTCTTGCCTATATCTGCACCCCTCTTGCCTCTTTCTGCACCTCTGTTGGTTCTTTCTGCACTTCTCTTGCTTTTTTTGCACCTTTCTTGCTCCTTTCTGCACCCCTCTTGTCTCTTTCTGCACCCCTCTTTCCTCTTTCTGCAACTCTCTTGTCTATTTCTGTGGTTCTCTTGCCTCCTTCTGCACCTCTATTGCTTCTTTATGCACTTCTCATGCCTCTTTCTGCACCCTTCATGCCTCTTTCTGCACCTCACTTGCCTCTTTCTGTACCTCTCTTGTCTGTTTCTACACTTCTCTTGACTCTTTCTGCACCTCACTTGCCTCTTTCTGCACCTCTCTTGCTTTTTTCTGCATCTCTCTTGTTTCTTTTTGCAACTATCTTGTCTCTTTCATCACTTATCTTGCTTCTTTCTTCACCTCTGTTGCTTCTTTCACCACTTCTGTTGTCTCTTTCTGTACTTCTCTTGCCTGTTTCTGCACCTCTGTTGCCTCTTTCTGCACCTCTGTTGCCTCTTTATGTACCTCACTTGCTTCTTTCTGCACCTCTCTTGCCTCTTTCTGCACCCCTCTTTCCTCTTTCTGTACCTCTCTTGCCTCTTTCTGCACCCTGTTTCCTCTTTCTGCACCCGTCCTGCCTATTTCTGCACGTCTCTTGACTCTTCCTGCACTTCTCTTTCCTCTTTCTGCACCTTTATTGCTTATTTCTGCACTTCTTTTGCTTCTTTATGCACCTCTCTTGCTTCTTTCTGCACTACTCTTGTCTCTTTTTGCACCCTTCTTCCCTCTTTGTGCACGTCTCTTGCCTCTTTCTGCACATATCTTGCCTCTTTCTGTAGTTCTCTTGCCTTTTTCTGCACCTCATTTGCTTCTTTCTGCACTTCTCTTGCCTCTTTTTGCACCCCTCTTGGCTCTTTCTGCACCTCTGTTGGTTGTTTCTGCACTGCTCTTGCTTTTTTTGCACCTCTCTTGCAAATTTCTGCACGCCTCTTGCCTCTTTCTGCACCCCTCTTACCTCTGTCTGCACCCCTGTTCCCTCTTTCTGTACCTCTTTTGCCTGTTTCTGCAACTCTCTTACCTCTTTCTGCAGTTCTCTTGCCTCCTTCTGCACCTCTGTTGCTTCTTTATGCATTTCTCTTGCCTCTTTCTACACCTCTGTTGCTTTTTTCTACAATCCTCTTGCTTCTTTCTGCACCTCTCTTGCTTCTTTCTGAACCCCTGTTGCCTCTTTTTCCACTCGTCTTCTCTCTTTCTGCACCTCTCTTATCTCAATCTGCACCCCTCTTGTCATTTGAAATGTCATCAGTGATGTCATGAGTGATGTCACTTACCATGTCATGAGTGATGTAATATGTGACATCATCAGCAGTGCATTGCGGGGGCGTGAGTTATAGTTGCTTAGCTAACTATAACGGCCAATTTCTCTGGTTTTGTACAAGTAAAATGTCAGCCTAACTATAACGTCCCTGAAACCTGTGTTTTTTCAGTGAATTTCTAAGGTTTTTTAAATGCTAAATCCTAAGTATGACGTCCCTGAAACCTCTGTTTTTTCAGTGAATATATATATATATGGCCACTACCTATGTACAATGCAGAAGTCCTCAGGTAACTGCAGGATAGGGAATGCTACTGCAGAGTGGGTCCACTGAGTCTCCAGGGCATCATAGAAAAATACCATATGGAATTATACCAAACGGAGAGGCCATGGCCTTATTTCCAAAAGTGAATTAGACTTTCTGAAAATTGATTACCCAGCTACCCCGATTTTGTACCTGATCCCGAAGGTCCACAAGAACCCAGACAACCCACCAGGCCGTCCGATATTCTCGGCTATAGGTGGGTTATTTGAAAACACCTCTAGGTTCATAGACCACTTTCTTCAAGAATATGTAGTGAAGCTGCCCTCATATATTAAGGACACAGGAGATTTCATGAGAAAGATATATAATGTTCCCTGGGAGGAGCACTTTCTCCTTATGACCTTAGATGTCTCTGCTCTCTACTCGAGCATAAGGCACGTAGATGGAATGAGAGCATTGAAGCATTTTCTCGGACAAAGACCTATACACCTACATCAGCCACCCTCATGCTCCTCAAAATGGCCGAGTGGTGCCTCGACAGCAATTTGTTTATGTATGATCAGTGTACCGATAAACAAACACAAGGGACAGCCATGGGAACCTGCTTCGCCCCCAGCTATGTGAATCTGCATATGGGCTGGTGGGAGGAGCAGGTACTCAAGGTAAAACATGCCTAGGAATGGTCTGAAAATGTGGTATTTCTAACTAGATACATTGATGACCAATCCATTTTGTGGCGAGGCTCCCCGGAGTCAGCTCAAACATTTTCACGTGATATCAATGATAACAATCTGAACCTAACCTTCACGTGTAATATTAGTGAACAAGAGGTACATTTCTTTGATCTTTTTGTGTATGTCGAGGATGGAAAACTTCAGACCAAAACCTATAGGAAGCCAACATCAGGCAACTCGATCCTCCACGCCAGCAGCTTCCATCCCACAAGACTGAAACATAGCATTCCCTACATGGAATGTTTACACATGAAGCGTAATTGCAGCAATGAGACAGTCTTTAGAGAAGCACAGACAGACCTATTCCTAAGATTGAAAGTCAGAGGGTATAGTCAGGAGGTTTTAAGATCAGCTGAGGAAAAAGCTAAACCCAAGACTGGAGCGGAGATTCTCTTTGGGGCGAGCAAGAGTGAAAAGCAGAGAAAGAAACCCATACAGGAAGGCCCAGTACGATTAATTACAGGATACTCCGCATACCATGCCAGAGTCAGGAACATTCTGTTTAAAAATTGGAAAATTTTGAAAGGAGACTCTGTAATAGGTCAAGACATACCACGTGCCCCACTAATATTCCTCAGGAGGGCGAAATCAGTGAGGAGAGAACTGGTGCAAAATATGCCCCAAATAAGAGGAGGTTCTGACTGGCTAAAAGCCAAGAAGGGTTTCTTCAGATGTACTAAGTGCAAAGCGTGTAGACACAGTCATAACACCACCACCATCCAGTCACCACTAAGATCCAATCCCATTGAAATCAGAGGCACATATAATTGCAAAAGCGACTTCGCTGTATATGTGTTAGAATGCACCTGACAAAAGAGGTACGTGGGTAGTACTATTCACAAAGTCCACGTACGGATCCTACAGCACCTCAGAGCCATTGCCAACAACGATCGGAGTTACCCAGTGGCTAGGCACATCAATCAATGCCATCAGGGCAAAGCAGAAGAACTAGTCTATTTTGTCATTGACTCTGTTCCTAAAAGTCCCAGAGGAGGTAACAGACAACTTCAACTACGAAGATTAGAGGCTCAATACATACTTCTGTTAAACACCAAGATACCCCTGGGACTGAACTCAGATGAGGAATTAACAGTACATCTGTACTGACTGTATCTCTCTCCCATAGACAGGGTGCTAGGCACACCGTAGTTAGATTTTATCGTATTATAATTTACCTTTTCACATGTTTTTAATTTTGTAGTTTCACAGTACACATGTTAAAATCTATATGTTTTTAATTTTGTAGTTTCACAGTACACATGTTAAAATCTATATGTGATCTCGTGTTTTGCAGGGATGTACGCACTGTTATTGGTGCATTTATAGGCTTCCAAATTTTTCCTTACGGTGACTTAGCGGAATGATTTTGTAAGAATTATGTGAGATATGGGTGTTTTTTGCCCACTGGGGCAGAACACGCGCCTGCACCAAGAAACTGGTGTTAACAGGCATGCAAAGTGTGATAACTCACCTGAGATGGTATATATTTTAGTTTAAATTCCATTAATCAGTATTTTACTGATGCAAATGTACAACTCACAAATGGATATGTACACACTTTGTCACGAATGGATAGCGCGCCTTGTGACCTAATAATGTATTTTGGTCTAACTTTTGTTTTGTATCTTAGTCACTTGTCTAACCCGTATTTTGCATACCTCTGCGTCACCTGCACCACAGGGTATTAATTGAAGATTTTTTACCCTATATGTTCCTCAGAGCGACTGATTATAAGTCTTAAATTTATTGTTTCTGTTTGTCCCACGATTTATGTCACTTTCATGTTTATTTTTTGAAGAGTAGGACTCTTCTATGTCTATGCGGCATCAGTGTTGCTATGACAATTTACTTTGTGAAAAGCATTTAATGGCCAAATATGATGGCACCCATTATGTGACCAAGGCGGCTTGACCGTCAAAACGCGTCAAGGTTTTCTCTGAAAAATACATATGGTTGTTCTAAACCCAAGGTGTCAGCGCCTGTTTACGCAGAAGGAAACAGGATTGGTATATATATATATATATTACCTACTGGCGGACGCCAGAAGGTAGTTATAGTTAGGACCTAGTTTCCATAGGAAAAGCGTTTATTGTTTTCCCAATAACTTTGGCGCCGGTTGACAAATCTTCGTGAAATTTTCAAAACTAGTGACCCGCTCTGGTCAGCTCCTGTCTTGAAAGTTTTGGGGTGATTCGTCAAGCGGGAGCCGAGAAAAAAGGGGGGTCAAAAAAACACATTTTCCCATGTTATTTTCCATAGGAAACTTTAGACAAAGCTACAGCCCGAACTGCTGAACGGAATTACACCAAATTTGGCAAAAAGGTAGCCCTTGGTTCAGAAAGAGTCCTTTTTCTTAAATGGTGTAAATCCATACAGTAGTTCCTGAGAAATTTAAGAAAGAAAAAGTTTCGATATCTGTGGCCGAGGAGGATTCGCGAACCCTCCCGACCACGAGCTTCATTCTGATTGGCTGCTAACACTCCAAACCAGGAAGTGTTGCGGGCCATCTTGTGACTCGGTAGAACCAAGTCACAAGAAAACAGTAGAAAAAACATAAAAAAACAAGAAAAGGGGGCAGGGTAGAAACACCCTGACCCCCTAGGCCTGCTCAGGGGTTCCCACAAGGACCCCCAGGGCCAAAAAAGGCATTTTTTAAAATAATTTTGACGGAAATCGCGATGGGGTTGTGCTTCATTTAAAAAAAGCCCCCGGGTGGGCCAGGTCCCGGGGGTTTGCACACTTGTCACATCAGGCCCCGCCCCCTCCCTGCACCACTGTGCAAACATGCCCGTGGCGCATTTTAAGTTGGGGGATTAATTCCCCTTCAATCCTGAGGATCCCTGGGGGCCAACTAGCCCACCAGGCACCTCCAGTAAGTGCCACAGGGCTGCGTTGCAGAGAGGTGGTCCAAGGCAACGCCCCTTTTTACACCTCTCTGCAACGCAGCTCTGTGGCGCTTACTGGAGGTACCTGGTGGGCTAGTTGGACCCCAAGGACCCTCAGGATTCAAGGGGACTTAATCCCCCAACTTAGAACGCGCCGGGGCGCGTTTGCACAGTGGTGAAGGCAGGGGGCGGGGCCTGATGTGACAAGTGTGCAAACGCGCTCCGTGGCACGTTGGAAGTTGGGGGATTAAGTCCCCTTGAATCCTGAGAGTCCCTTGGGTCCAACTAGCCCACCAGGCACCTCCAGTAAGCGCCACAGAGCTGCATTGCATAGAGGTATAAAAAGGGGCATGGCCTTGGACCACCTCTCTGTAAAGCAGCTCTGTGCTGCTTCCTGGAGGTACCTGGTGGGCTAGTTGGCCCCCAGGGACCCTCAGGATTCAAGGGGACTTAATCCCCCAACTTACAACATGCTAGAGGGCATGTTTGCACAGTGGTGCAGGGAGGGGGCGGGCCTGATATAAGAAGTTAGCAATCCTGCTGTGTGGGACTTACTGGTGGTAATAAAAGGGATAGTTGGCCCCCAAGGTTGATGTTGGGAGCTAACTACTCCTCCTGTTACCTCCAGTAAATCCCACACAGTGGGATTGCTAAGAGGTGTTTCGGAGGCCACGCTCACCTTTCTCCACTACTCTGGAAACGCGACTGGTATGTTATAGTTAGAAATTAGCATTTAAAAAACCTTTGAAATTCACTGAAAAAACCATAGGTTTCAGGGACGTTATAGTTAGAAATTAGCATTTAAAAAACCATTGAAATTCACTGAAAAAAACATAGGTTTCAGGCACGTTATAGTTAGAAATTAGCATTTAAAAAACCTTAGAAATTCACTGAAAAAACCATAGGTTTCAGGGACGTTATAGTTAGTTGGACATTTCACTTATACAAAACCAGAGAAATTCTGCCGTTATAGTTAGTTCAGCTAACTATAACTCGCGCCCCGCAATGCACTGCTGATGACGTCACATATTACATCATTCATGACATGGTCATTGACATCACTGATGACATCACTGATGACATCTCAAATGACATCACTGATGACATCATCCAAGTGAAAATCACATCCTCACACTCTAATATAAACTTTGATACACCCACTGTAAAATACAGACTACCATTTTTGAAACCATCGACACACCAATACCAGTTACTACATACGCACTCACTGATTCCTAGGTCTACACACACATCCACTCATTCACCCATACACTCACTCATACATGAAGTCACTCATCAATACAACACTATCATATGCGCTCATTCACCTATACAGACACTCACACACCACCACTCATCCATGGAGTTACTCACACAACTAGTCTGTCATGCAAAGAATCAATCACACTCCCATTTACTCACCTATACAGTTATACACACACCACCTCACTTATTCATTCATACAGATACTAACGCATACCTACTCTCTTATATAATCACTGATACAAGTACACACTCATCCATACAGCCACTCTCACAATCACTGACTCACATGTATAGTCATTTATATACTCCAACTCTCACATACACTGCCTTTTACATATGTAGTTACTTGGACATGTACCACTGAGACATCCATTCACTCACCAGCACACCCATACATATACTCACCCACCCATACAGCTGTTTCCACATGCACTCTTGAACCCATACACCCAGTGAATCAACCACTCACACATCTATGCACAGAGTCATACACCTCCCACCCACCCACACATATACCCAGGCACCCATACAAATACTCAGGCAACCAATCAATAACCCATATAGACACTCATTTAGCTACTCACCAACCCATGCAGCAGCTTACACAACAGCAGACAGACTGATACAGACATTCACACAGTTTAGTCACTAACCCATGCATTCAGTAAGACACATTTAATCACTCACTTATACAGTCAGTCACGCACCTACTAAATCTTCCATCCAGACACTTATACACCCACTCATTCTTCAATACACCTTGGCATATATATAAAACATATTTAAACTTTATAGAAACACACAGTCACTGGAAGATGTCATCAGTGATGTCATTTGAGATGTCATCAGTGATGTCATCAGTGATGTCACTGAACATGTCATGAATGATGTAATATGTGACATCATCAGCAGTGCATTGCGGGGGCGCGAGATATAGTTAGCTGAACAAACTATAACAGCGGAATTTCTCTGGTTTTGTATGAGTGAAATGTCCAACTAACTATAACGTCCCTGAAACCTATGGTTTTTTCAGTGAATTTCTAAGGTTTTTTAAATGCTAATTTCTAACTATAACGTGCCTGAAACCTATGGTTTTTTCAGTGAATATATATATATGTTTGTATGTATATAGATATATATATGTATATATATATATATATATATATATATATATATATATATATAGCGGCGGCTGAGGAGTTGTTCAGTAATCTTCAGAGTGTTTCAAACAGTGGACAGTCACTGGATACGGGCACTAAAAACAAAGACACTGATTGCAAATCATTATTGAAGGCACTAGAAAAATGTATGCCTAATGAGATTACAAAGTGGTGGGAGCAAAAATCTCTCCAAAAATATGAAGAAGCAGGAAGAGTCCCACGGGGGCTTCGTATATTACTGGCTCCAAGCTTTGAGAACCCTAACCCTATGATGTTGAACGAATGGGCAGAGAACAACCTTATGGCATCCATTAGTTTGGTCAGAATATTAATTAGATATGCCCAAATAGATCGTGAGGCATTATTACAGGAAATAGACAAAATTAATGAAGAACTGGGTAAACTTGAAGCAAAGGAGTAAATCACGAAATCTAAAAAAGAAATCCAGCAGATATTAAAGAAACAAGAGGACAAGATTAAAATCAGAAAGGCCCACAAGTTTGCCAGGGCCAAGGCAGACTACGAACTGGGGCAAATATTCACGTCCTCACGGAAATATGACAACGTTAAAAGGATGAGGATAAACAACATGTCCAAAATTGGAACAAAAGCAACAACTGAACCATTGGGAGCTGGCAGTACCTTGTCATCTACCACAGACTTGAGCTCAGCGATCAGTGAAACTGAGTCAGAGGAAGGTGGTTCTAATATGACAAACATATCAGGCAAAAAGAGTAAATTAAGTCTGGCTGAGGAGCTTGATTTTTTAACCTTGGATTGCAGACAAACGCTGAAGCCGCAGAACCAAACGAGACAGCGGGAACCGCAGGAACCAAAGAAGACGAGCCAGGCACAAACGACGGAAATCCAAGAACCAAAAAACCCCAATGGCACAAGAGGCAAGGGAAAAAGACAACACTATAGTTAACTTATCAACAACAACTTTGACAAAGGCAGAAACACAACTGTTATTCCTGGGGTTGACTTTCTGCCCAGAAAGTAATTTTAACTATGGGCGCACCAGAGTGGACATTTTTAAATTAAAACTTAAAAAATACTTTACCATAAAAGAAAGCACAAACCAACAGAATAGAGTGCATATGAATACCAATGTCATCTGTGAGAACCTCCAAGCTTCTGATGTCTCTACCCTCTTAATAATGCAAGAATTGAGTGATGAAACTAATGCTGATCAAGACACAAATTCCAGCCTGGGGTTGACCCAGGAAAATCTACGTGCAATGGACATAGTACAATCAAGTGTGGGCAGCAGCCCCTTTAAACCCAAGTATAAATTTCTACCTATGATGCCCAAGCACGCCATAGATATCTTCCATGAACGGGTTACGGAGGATCTCAAGAAAGTATATCATAAAACCAGACACAATCACCGTAGGATCACATATCAGGAACACCAGTATGAGAACTTAATAAAAAAACTTAAAAATGACCATGAAATTGTCATCAACAAATCAGACAAGGGTGGGAACATTGTCATCTGGCCCAAACAAGAATATCTTCAGGAGGCATATTGCCAATTAGAGAACAATGACTGCTATGAAAAATCGAGTATGAAGGAATACAATAAAGCGAAAGATGGCTTAAAGAAGATTTATTACAGTGGAAGAGACAAGGTTTAATCTCTAGTGAGGAATATATTTGATGTATGAAGAATTTCCTGTGCTCCCCTCAATTTACTTCATACCCAAAATTCATAAGGAGACAACACCTATTCCTGACAGACCAATGATCGAAGCTATAAATAGCATAAGTGAAAAGATAACCCAGTATGGGGCATATTCTCAAGAACGTGTGATAACCATTGCAAAAGTTACTTAACACAACCTCCAACATCGCAGTATATCGCGGGAAATTTACGCTGTGTTAACCAAGTATTCACAACACGGCGGTACCATGCGATAGTCTCCAGATAACGCGTTAACTGACCGCGTCAAAATCAACGCCACGCTGCAAAAATGCGAAACGCTAACACAAAAAAAGCTGCGATGAGGCCAATCGCGATACAAAAACCAGCGACAACCAGCGACAGGCCTGCAAATCCCACGTGTCTGGTGGGAAAATGCACTATAAAAGCTACACAAACAACACACCAGAAACAATCCAATGTGCGTAGCAACATGGATGCACCCTGACCGAGCGCAGAGGCCAACGCAAACCCCACAAGCCCCACAGACCACCAGCAAGGGACAACTGGGTCGGGGTAGGCCAAGGAGAAGAGGGAGAGGAAGACGGGGTGCAGTCCGCAGGAAAACAAGATCAGCGTCACGGAGGTGACAGAACACTACCAGCAACTGACCCACAATCAGACTACCTTGAATGTAGCCGGAGTGTCGATGAGGCCAATGGAGGAGGCCAAGAGGCGCTGGCATGATGTGAAAACCTAAACCAGGCCCAAAGCCGCTGCCAACAGGAAGGCAGCAACGGCGACAGGAGGTGGGAGTCCTGCGCCACAGGAGGAGCTGGAAGAAATGGAGACCAGTCATCAGTGTGGAGACGGTGCAAGGAGGTGGGAGTACGGACACAGCTCAAGAGGACCTGACACAACATCAACAGGGTGAGTAAAGACCAGGGACTGGGGGGACGGGGGAGATGGGCACAATGGCACACATGCACAATGATGTGTAGCACATTGCACACCCACAATGACCCTCGATCATGTCCCTCATCCCCGTGGCACACTGCAGCACACACACATAGCAATAACAGCACATCCACATTGATGACGATGTGGTACAATGTGCAACCCCGACACTGCAGAACAGAGGACACAACTGGCTCCGCACACGCGCAGAATCAGGCCTACTACATCTGACAGAGCTGGAAACTGTGAAATGGAAATGTACGCATACAACCTCACATCCGTCATGTAGTCCAAATGTACACTGTCCCGCATCTAAATCCTGCACCTCCAAAACAGTCACAATGTACATTGACATACAGTCTGCATGTAAACAAGAACAATGCGCCAACATGCATGTCAACACAATGTCAACATGCATCTCCCCTTCACATTGCAGAGGGACACACAACACCTCCAGCAGAGCACAGAAGACCACACATCAGTGATGCCAGAGAGGACCACCACACCTTCGACACCGACGCCCTACAACAGCCCATGGACATCCCACGCAACCCACCACCAGGACCAGGGCAGCCAAGCTACTTAGAGGAGAACCCAGCCCCTGCAACAGACCACACAGCATGAAGCACCCGCAAGCACGGCTGGCTCACAACACTACACCGACCCACACATGGCACCCCAATGCCAGGTGTCAGAACGCCAAAAGG
Source organism: Calotriton arnoldi (assembly GCA_963921515.1). Lineage (NCBI taxonomy): Eukaryota > Metazoa > Chordata > Amphibia > Caudata > Salamandridae > Calotriton > Calotriton arnoldi. The sequence continues at coordinate 197,902 of CAWUFW010010637.1, read as the reverse complement.
AGGTGGCCGAAAGGGGGGGTGTGGTCCGAACCCATGGAAGGCGAACTAGATCACATACGTGGGTGTCAATTACCCTTCAGGGACCACCTACACCCCACAAAGGAGACCCACACTGCCATAGAGACACATGCAGATGCACATTCCCAGTACAGAACCACGCCCAGGGGCACGCACATATCGGTCACACACCCACGTTGGCTCTGCGTACAATGGCCCAGTCCACTCCCCTTACAAATTGAGAGGGTGATGACAAAGCTACATGTCCAAGCTCTAACCCGCTGCCTGCGGTGACATGTCTGCGTCCGCTGTACACAGCACAATGTAATGTCGTAGGGCCCAGGGCCCTCATGCATACAACAAGACCACAGAGACACACGCCGATATTATGTTGAACTGGCTACGGGCACGTGCGCCCGGCCCCTTTATTGGCAGGGCCACATGTACAGTGACGCCTGTGCTGGATGTGTGTGGGGTGAGCATAAGCCAGCCCGCACAGAGTGCCTGGTGCTGGCAACAACTTGAACAGTGGACACCAGTGCAATGGAAACCGAAAACACCTGCATAACAGAGTCAGCTGCTGAGCAACATGGAGGGAGCCGGAGCAAGTACAGAGGTCACCCAACATACAAACAGAAGTGTCCATGAGTTGCAGTGCACTGAGTCAGTGGCACCTGGAGTGCTGAGCAGGGGATCAGGCAGATGATGGCATCACGACAGGTCTGAGCAACTCCGTAAGTCTACCAGTACCACTGTTTCGACTCTGGAAGATGGTGGTTGGAGTTGGCCCTGGTGATGGTGGCGTGTGCTTCCTGCAGTGATGCGACGTCCGGGCCGGTCAGGACTCGATTTGATGTGTGAGCCCTGGTGGTCCGCAGTTGAGGCCGGAGGCAGCGGACAGTGCAGGGCCACATGCACATGGCGTGGATGACCCCAAGACCACCATCACAGAGGTCATCCAATATACATTTAGACAGGGTCCCTGACTTGAGCTGCACAGAGTTAGTGGCACCGGGGCTGAGAGGGGATGCAGTCTGCGATGATGCCGGTACACTGATATGAACTCCGGCATTGCCAAATCAAGACTCTGTTACCTACTGGACCACAGTGTAGGCCGGAGGCAGTGGTCAGCAGTGGGAAACATGCCACGTGTCGTAGACTCGCGATGCACAGAGTTAGTGACATCAGGGCAGTTGTTAGTAGTGTTCGATCACCTCCGTAACGATGATCCTTTTTACCTCTCAAATGCAACGCGTCATCCTCTTACGCCTCTCCTTGTGTGCAATGATATGCACTCTGCCTTTGAATAATCGATGTTCAGTTCCAATTCTGTGACCTACTCGAGCGCAGCGTAGGCCGATAGCAGTAGTCCGCGTGGGCCCACAGAATCTTGCAGTTGTGATGTACTACTAAGACCTGTTGGCACCACATCGAAGGGTGTATAGTGACATACACTCAGCCATGATTAATGTGCTCTGCCATGGTGTAATCAAGACTCAGTTCCAAATGTGTGACCTACTTGTCCGCTGTGCATGCCAGTGGAGTACGTCAACGAGAAAGGAGTACTGCGGGCCTGTGTTGCAGAGGCCGTGATGGTCTGAGGAGGCTGCCAAGGTCACAGGCCTTGGGCTTGGAGATTGCACCGGCACGTGGTGGGCCCTCTTCGAGACACACGCCGGTGTTGGCAGGTGGGCATTGAGGCCTGGGTGCACAGGGGTGGGCAGGACTGGTTCAGGGACCAGCGTCCCAGGGTGCAGCAGGTGCACAGGATCGCTGGCAACACCGCTCATGGCTTCGGCCTCGTGGCGGGGTGAGAGGCGGCGCCCTGGCAGAGACGTTGGGCATTCCGGAAGAGGACCACGCCCAGAGTTACGTGCCTTTTATTCACACCCCTACGCTGGCCTGGCATACACCAGGCCATCCCACTCCACTCACGCTTAGGGGGGGACGTAACAGGCAACATTTCCGCGGACTCCCCCACTGGCTGGGGTGACATGGTTGCGTCCACTGTCCACTACACTCCAAACACCAGCGGTGTGTGTCGACATGGATATGTGTGTGGCCTGCATACTGCAGTCTGGCCAGCACATCCACACCACACTTGGCATTGTGTACATTCTTATTCATTGGTCCCTTGCCTCCTTCGCACATGCCTGGTCCCCACCTCTTCCGACATTCTGCTATTGTGTGGCCGAGGTGCCTTGCCGTTGATGGCTCATGTACATGGGTGGCCCAGGTTCCCACAGTGAGTTGTGCTGTCGTGTCTGGTGGGTGTGTATGTTGTATGTGAGCTTGTGTCGTGTGCATTTCCTGTGTTGTGTGCTGCATGATTGTGGAGTTGAGGTGTGTGGTATGTGCATTTGGTATTGGCCAACGAGCAGTGCATTTCCGTGGGTACCATCCTGGTGGCGCAGTTTGATGATGGACTGTCGGAAGGTGTAGGAATCATGCACACTGCCTGGGTGGTTGGCGGCTGCGTTGGTGGAGATTCCACGGTGGTCCACTATTGCCTGCACATTGGTGGGATACGTGCGCTTTCTATTGCCCTTATTGTGTGCAGTGTTGCCAGGGGCCACTAGTAGGACATGTGTGCAGTCAATTGCCACCTGACACGTGCGGGAAGCCAGCTGTGGCGTACATGCCTTGCTTGGTCTCTGGCTGTTCCTGCGCAGTGTGTGGGAAGTATAGATAGTGGGGTACCAAGCTGATGGTGTCATCCATGACCGTTGTGGGGGACTTGGATTGGCCTGGCTGTGTGACTCCTCTTTCTCAGGCGGATGTTGGTTGGAGGGTACCAGAGGCCAGTACGTGCAGCACGGCCAGCAGCTTTGTCTGAGGTGGGATGTTGGTTGTCCGCTGTGTTGGTACCGTCAGCCTGTGGGCAATGGTGGTCAGGATGCGGAGGAGGGTTGTCCCTTTGAGCATATAGTGGGCAATGACATTCTCTGGTGTTGGGTCTGTGAGGTTGGTGCATTTTCGGAGGGTCGCTGTCTTTGTCTGCACTGCCTCAGTGTTGGTCCGGGGGGGCGGTGGGTATCCGGGGTGGTGGTCCTGGGGGTGGTGGCGGTGGGTGTTGGGGCCCTCTTGGGTGTCCGGCCCGCATGTTCCGTGGCTCCATGGCATCTGTTGTCCTTCAGGTGTGGCTGTGGGCTGGGCTCCCTTTTGTGGTGCAGGCTGTCGTCCGACTTTGCACCAGGTCAGAGCAGGTGTTAATTTCCTGCAGCTAACGCGCCATATCGCATGTTTTGTGGACTTATCGCAGATCTGGCTGGTCGTTGAGAATGTTGAGGAGTGGTGTTGACGCTGCTTTTTGCACGGGAACGCCTACTCTGCATCTCATTAGCGATAGTTGCCGGGGTCATCTGTGGCGATGTTTTTTGCGGCTGCTATCGCAGGTAAACTGGTGCTATGGGCTGTTAGCACTGGCTTGTGAATTGGGTGATACATTTTTCGCAACTTTGGCTTCGATAAAGTGCCGATAACTTGGCAATAGCTCCTTGAGAATATGCCCCTATGTGTATTATTTTCTTCAAGAGCATGTTCAAAAACTCCCCACCTACATTAAAGATACTGGAGACTTTCTAACCAAGTTGAGCCATATTGTATGGACAGAAGGATTACTGCTCATAACGTTAGACATAGAATCGTTATATACGAGTATAGACCATCAAGTGGGACTGACAGCAGTAAAACACTTCTTAGACACCAGACCTATGACTAAATACAACCATAACATAATGTTATTAGAGCTCATTAGATGGTGTCTGTTCAACAATTTCTTTCTATTTGGCAAATAATTATTCAGGCAAAAGCGTGGAGTAGCTATGGGAGCCTGTTTCTCCCCCAGCTATGCCTGTTTACATGTTGGTTGGTGGGAGGAACAGGTTCTTAGGAAAATCCACAAAGGAATGTACGCCACACATGTCATGTACTGGCTAAGATTTAATGATGACGTTTTCATCATTTGGAAGGGCGACCAAGTTAGTGCAGTAAACTTCATCCAATAAATTAACAACAACACTGTTAATCTTAAATTTACATCACACATCAGCAATCAAAGTGTAGACTTCTTGGATGTGAAAGTATATGTATCCGACATGAAGCTCGAAATTACACTGCACTGTAAAACAACACCATGCAATTCCACGCTGCATGCGAAAAGCTCTCACCCAAAGTATTTGGTTAAAAGCATCCCCTGTGGGGAATTCCTTAGGCTTAAAAGGATTTGCAGCACTAAGATAGAATTAGATAAATGCCTACATGAAGCCAAGGAAAGATTCCTGACCAGGGGGTATGGGGATAAAATTCTCAGAGATGCCATGAATAAAGCCAATATCAGAACTAGGAAGTCCCTGTTGCAGCACAATAAGTATGACATGGTATCTGAGAATGAATCAGTAACATCGACTACAACAGATGAGAATACAACTAGAGTCATCACCACATATAGCTGTCAGGAACGGCAGATAAGGTCAATTATTAATAAGAATTGGCCAATAGTACTCACAGATGGAGTAATGGCACCTAGATTACCGGCATTACCTACATTTACCTTCAGGCGAGCTCCGTCCATGAGATCTCAATTGGTTAAAAGCAGCCCAGAGATCAGCCATAGTACCTCCTGGCTAAAACCAAAGCAAGGATTCTACAAATGCTCTTCCTGCAGGGCCTGTAAATTTGGTGTAAATGCAACACATTATCTGACACCCTTTAGTCCCACTATGGTGGCCATTAGAGGTAATTTTAACTGCCGGACAGAATATGCGGTTTATGTGCTGGAATGTACCTGTGGCTTGAGATATGTTGGGAGTACCAAGCTGCAGGTACATGTAAGAATTCTCCAGCACTTGCGGGCCATAGTCAACAATGATGCCTCGTACCCTGTGGCACGTCATTTTAGATCTGTGCATCAAAATGACTTAAGCTGCCTTAAATACTTTGTCATTGATGCTATTCTGACTCTTCGGCAAGGTGGCAACAGGGAACGTATGCGCCGCCAGCTTGAGTCACGAATAATACTAGAACTTGACTGCAAAACACCAACAAGGCTCAAAAATAATGACGACCTTCACAACTTTTTGTAATCATTACTGCAGCACTGAGACTTAAGACTGTAATGATAGTGAGATTCAGTTATACATCTCAGAGTCAGGCTCAGGATCACAATGTATGAAATTCCGAAAAATACCCTCTTAATTCATGCCTAAATGTGCGATCAACCTAAGAGTATGGTATACATAAAATAAATAGTAATCCCTGTTAATAATACTCCGATAGCCGACCACCTATGAGATTATTTCAGGTAACAAAAACAAAACAAAAAAACATTTTATAGATGTGAGATATCATAATAATCAATTTATAATTGTGTTGCACTTCTCTATATTTGCACTATGATGAACCAAGCACTTTTAAGCACTATGCACTAATAGGATATTAAGAAAGCACATTAGCACTTTAAATAGGACAATCAGACTTATTTTGCACATTAGACGGCGCGAATGCTCATATGTTAGACTTTTTAGTAGTTTTTAGATAATTATACATGGATAACATCATGATTATCGTATCAAATTAACATGGGAGAAGATTACAACAATGCATTAAAGCATTAAAGCGGCAAAAATGGTGATATACTTACTTCTCCATAGATTAAATATCATGTGTTTGACCGTGTGGTATATTATTCTAAAATATTCTTGAACTATCTATTCAATGTATCTATTTAAACATGTGTTTTAAATTACATGAAGAGGATTATACGCATGTATGTGACAATGTCAAAAAGTCTTTTCAACACACGTTGGTAGAAATTCTGAGCAACAATGTAATCATGCAAATTGTGTAGTCTGTTTACTATGTCCTCTGTGAATGTCGTCACGTGACACAATTGGGTTTTGTTTAAATGAATTTTCCGCAATGCATTTCGCTATGTGATTAAGGTCACTTGCTGACCGAAACATGTAATGGCATGGAAATGTGAGGAACAAACTACATTGCAATTCAAGAGGAGTTCATGCTCTTTTGTTCGCTATGAAGAAGAGGAAGGGCGTCTGTTAGAATCCGATATATATATCGGCTTGTACAGTGTGGTTTGTTGTTATAAAATACAGCGCGTCGCCCACCCAGATGGTCAAAGATACTCACTGGAGTCCGAGGCCATATGGGGAGAAAGGAAGAAGCTGCTTGCTGCGTGAAGGTGGCTCGAGCTGGATGTGACAGCATTGCCCCCTGCCTGGACTGCCGGAGGAAGAGTGCTTTCCGTAGCCAGCAAAGGTTGGGACACCACTAGGTGTATGAACGTGCAGATCACTGTTATGTTATGTTATCTGGTATTTATAAAGCGCGCAGCTACTCCCAAGAGTGTCCCGGCGCTAGGAGAAAAAGACCACATATCTGCATTCACAGCAGGGAACACAGAAAATCCGCCATGAGCCACTGGAGGGTCGGCGGAGTCAGAAGCCGAGGAGGATGGGCCAGTACTATACTCCAATGAGTGAAGATCTACTCAGATTAAAAAACGAACCCCCAGGCGTAACATCATTTTAGTGAAGCAGGCACTGAGGAAAGCCGTAAGGCTGAAACGCGTCTGGCCAGCGTTTCACCAACCAAGCAGGACTTTTGACCTGAGCCTGAATTGCAAATAAAATTCAACTTCTGCCCCATGAGTAAGTGTCTAATCCCATTCTTTGAAGTGGGATTGGTCTGGATGTTAGACCGGTAACAAGCACCGCTTACCGGCACGCCCTTTCGTTCTGGTGCAACGCGCCTGGCTTGTACAGTGTGGTTTGTTGTTATAAAATGCAGCACGTCGCCCCCAGATGGTCAAAGATACTCACTGGAGACCAAGGCCGTATGGGGAGAAAGGAAGCAGCTGCTTGCTGCGTGAAGGTGGCTTGAGTTGGATGTGACAGCATTGCCCCCTGCCTGGACTGCCGGAGGAAGAGTGCTTTCCGTAGCCAGCAAAGGTTGGGACACCACTAGGTGTATGAACGTGCAGATCACTGGATCTGCATTCACAGCGGGAAACACAGAAAATCCGGCATGACCCACTGCAGGAACGGCGGAGTCAGAAGCCGAGGAGGATGGGCCAGTACTCTACTCCAATGAGTGAAGATCTACTCAGATTCAAAAACAGGCCCCCAGGCATAACATCATTTTAGTGAAGCGGGCACTGAGGAAAGCCGTAAGGCTGAAACGCGTCTGCCCAGCGTTTCACCAACCAAGCAGGACTTTTGACCTGAGCCTGAATAGCAAATAAAATTCAACTTCTGCCTCCGAATAAGTGTCTGACCCATTCTTTGAAGTGGGATTGGACTGGATGTTAGACCGGTAACAAGCACCGCTTACCGGCACGCCCTTTCGTTCTGGTGCAACGCGCCTGGCTTGTACAGTGTGGTTTGTTTTTATAAAATACAGCGCGTCGCCCCCCCAGATGGTCAATGATATTCACTGGAGTCCGAGGCCGTATGGGGAGAAAGGAAGCAGCTGCTTGCTGCGTGAAGGTGGCTCGAGTTGGATTTGACAGCATTGCCCCCTGCCTGGACTGCCGGAGCAAGAGTGCTTTCCGTAGCCAGCAAAGGTAGGGACACCACTAGGTGTATGAACGTGCAGATCACTGTATCTGCATTCAGAGCAGGAAACACAGAAAATCCGGCAGGAACCACTGCAGGATCGGCGGAGTCAGAAGCCGAGGAGGATGGGCCAGTACTATACTCAAATGAGTGAAGATCTACTCAGATTAAAAAACGAGCCCCCAGGCGTAACATCATTTTAGTGTAGCGGGCACTGAGGAAAGCTGCAAGGATGAAACTCGCCTGCCCAACGTTTCACCAACCAAGCAGGACTTTTGACCTGAGCCTGAATTGCAAATAAAATTCAACTTCTGGCTCCGAGCAAGTGTCGGACCCATTCTTTGAAGTGGGATTGGACTGTCAATAAATACTTTATAACTCCATCAAGAATACTGAGTGCGACTTTTCCTTGCGTGACTGTGAGGAATTAATGATATATATATATATATATATATATATATATATATATATATATATATGTACCACAATTATTCCTTGTTTAAAAGAATAAAGTGCAGGACACTCCGCAGTGCTCAAATGCTGTTTATTGCAGACACGATAGCCTCGGACCGACGCGTTTTGCCTTTACGGCTTTCTCACGGTATATATATATATATATATATATATATATATATATATATATATATATATATATATATATTATCTACTGGCGGTCGCCAGTAGATAGTTATAGTTAGGACCTATTTTCCATAGGAAATTCTCGACATTCTATTTAAAATAACTCTCTTGCCGGTTGACGAATCTTCGCGAACTTTTCAAACTTTATGGCCCGCTCCGGTCCGCTCCTACCCTGAAAGTTTCGGGGTGATTCGTCAAGCGAGGGCCGAGAAAAAGGGGGTCCCAAAACGTGTTTTCCCCAAATTTTCAAACTTTATGGCCCGCTCCGGTCCGCTCCTACCCTGAAAGTTTCGGGGTGATTCGTCAAGCGGGGGCCGAGAAAAAAGGGGGTCCCAAAACGTGTTTTCCCCATTCATTTTCCCATAGGAAACTTTAGACACGGCTACAGCCCGAACTGCTGAACGGAATTACACCAAATTTGGCAAAGAGGTAGTTCTTGGTTCAGAAAGAACCCTTTTTGTTAAATGGTGTAAATCCGTTCAGTAGTTCCAGAGAAAATCAAAAGGAAAATCACATATATATCTATGGCCGCATCGGATTCGCGCACCCTGAGTGCACCCTGCGCGCACCCTCCCGATCACGAGCTGCATGTTAATTGGCTTTCATGTGGCTGTCAACACTCCAAATCAGGAAGTGTTGGCAGCCATTTTGTCCCTCGGTAGAACCGAGGGACAGAAACAAGTGCGCAAAGCGCAAAAAGGGGGCAGGTAGAAACACCCTGACCCCCTAGGTCTGCTCAGGGGGTCGCACAAGGACCCCCTGGGCAGAAAAAAGCATATTAAAAAAAATAAAAATCGGCAGGATGCGCTCAGGGTGCACGGATCCTGCCGATTAGAAAAAAAACCCAGAAGAAACAAGTGCGCAAAACGCACAAAGGGGGCAGGGTAGAAACACCCTGACCCCCTAGGTCTGCTCAGGGGTCCCTCGAGGACCCCCTGGGCAGAAAAAGCATTTAAAAAAAAAAAAAACGGCGGGATGCGCTCAGTGTGCGCGGATCCCGCCGAGAAAAAAAAAAAACGAAGCGTGGTCTCCCGCGCTTCGTTGTTAATTGGCCCCCGGGTGGGCCAAGTCCCGGGGGCATGCAGGGTTTCTTTTTAATATGTGGGGGGGCCTCTAAGGCCCCCCCAAGCCCCAGGGACCGTCACCCCCCGGGGCTTAAAAAAAATAATGGTGCGGGAGGGCTCTTTGCCCTCCCGCTGCCCCGAGGACCGCCACCTCCCGGGGCTTCTTTTTTACATTTTTTGACCGTTTTGAGAAGGGAAGTAATTCCCCTTGAATATTGGGGTCCCTGGGGGCAAACTAGCCCACCAGGAACCTCCAGTATGGCCAGGGGCTGCGTTGCAGAGAGGTGTACAGAGGCCACGCCCCTTTTACACCTCTCTGCAACCAGCTCTGTGGCGCTTTTGGAGGTACATGGTGGGCTAGTTGGACTCCAGGGACCCTCAGGATTCAAGGGGACTTAATCCCCCAACTTAAAACGCGCCACGGGGCGCGTTTGCACAGTAGTGAAGGGAGGGGGCCGGGCTTCAGGTGACATGTGTGCAAACAGGCCCCGTGGCGTGTTTTAAGATGGGGAATTAAATCCCCTTCAATCCTGAGGGTCCCTGGGGGCCAACTAGCCCAACAGGTACGTCCAGAAAGCGCCACAGAGCTGCGTTGCAGAGAGGTGTAAAAAGGGGTGGGGCCTCTGTACACGTCTCTGCAACGCAGCCCCCTGGCGCATACTGGTGGTTCCTGGTGGGCTAGTTGGCCCCCAGGGACCCTCATGATTCAAGGGGACTTAATCCCCCAACTTAAAACGCGCCACGGGGCGCGTTTGCACAGATGTCACCTCAGGCCCCGCCCCTCCCTTCACCATTGTGCAAATATTCCTCTAAAATCAGCCGAACTACGAATTCCGATTTACTCACCTGTTATCAGGAGAGAACCCAGTGCTGCATCTTTTAGCCCAGCACTGATCCTGAAAAGTAATTTTAACCGTACTTACCAGTAACTTGAATTTCCTTCCATAGGATATCATTGCCTGCTTTTTGCTGAAAAAGTTTCTAAGTGTCGATTTTTGAAACATACAAATATTCCTCTAAAATCAGCCGAACTACGAATTCCGATTTACTCACCTGTTATCAGGAGAGACCTCAGTGCTGCATCTTTCAGCCCAGTACTGATCCTGAAAAGTAATTTTAACCGTACTTACCAGCAACTTGAATTTCCTTCCATAGGCTAACATTGACTGGTTTCACTTGGAAATTCTTCTAAGTGTGGAGTTTTGGAACTTTATAATATTCCTCTAAAATCAGCCGAAATACGAATTCCGATTTACTCACCTGTTATCAGGAGAGACCTCAGTGCTGCATCTTTCAACCCAGTACTGGTCCTGAAAAGTAATTTTAACCGTACTTACCAGCAACTTGAATTTCCTTCCATAGGCTAACATTGACTGGTTTCACTTGGAAATTCTTCTAAGTGTGGAGTTTTGGAACTTTATAATATTCCTCTAAAATCAACCGAACTACGAATTCCGATTTACTCACCTGTTATCAGGAGAGAACCCAGTGCTGCATCTTTTAGCCAAGCACTGACCCTGAAAAGTAATTCTAACCGTACTTACCAGTAACTTATATTTCCTTCCATAGGAATCCATTGTCTGGTTTTCAGCAGAAAAGTTTCAAAGTGTCGATTTTCACAAATTACAAATATTCTTTAAAAATCGCCTGTATGACTTAAACGCATTCTTTCAACTGTTTACAGGAGATGCACCAGTGCTGGATCCAGGATCCAACACTGAGTAAGAAAAAGTAACGATAACACTACTTACCTGCTAAGTGAATTTCTTCCCATAGGATAACATTGGTGATTCTATGTGAAAAAGTTTCTAAGTGTCAACTTTTAAAATACAATAATATTCCTTAAAAATCACTACTGTAACCAAAACGCTTTTACTCAACTGTTTACAGGAGATGTCCCAGGACTGAATCTAGGATCCAGTCCTGTGGTTAGAAAAGTAATCCATAAAGTAACTAATTGCATTTAACTAGAAATTCACATTCAGCTCAATGTTGCATTGTGTTTGAAATTGTGTTGCCCATTGCAACAACTGTAACTACTGTACTTAAAACTCTATTGCCTATTTGCAAACTATTTAAACTAAAGTAATTCATTCAGAGAAAGTATATTTTGTAATGTAATGTATAATGTAATTACAATGTAATTTAATAAATAAAATATCTAAAAATAAATAGTTTTAAAAAATGTAGTAAATCAGTATCAAAAAAATAAATATAACAATTAATACATTTAAAAATTGTCATTTACAAAACCTTTGAAATTCACTGAAAAAACCATAGGTTTTAGGGGCGTTATAGTTAGAAATTAGCATTTAAAAAACCTTTGAAATTCACTGAAAAAACCATAGGTTTCAGGCACGTTATAGTTAGAAATTAGCATTTAAAAACCTTTGAAATTCACAGAAAAAACCATAGGTTTCAGACACGTTATAGTTAGAAATTAGCATTTAAAAAACCTTTGAAATTCACTGAAAAAACCATAGGTTTTAGGGACAGTTATAGTTAGTTGGACATTTCACTCGTACAAAACCATAGAAATTCCCCCGTTATAGTTAGTTCAGCTAACTATAACTCGCGCCCCGCAATGCACTGCTGATGACGTCACATATTACATCACTCATGACATGGTCAGTGACATCACTGATGACATCACTGATGACATCTCAAATGACATCACTGATGACATCACTGATGACATCATCCACATGATAATCTGATGCACCTCCTCACACCCTAATATAACCTTTGATACACCCACTCTAAATTACAGACTGCCATTCGCAAAACCATAGACACTCCAACACCAATAACTACATACCCACTCACTGATTCTTAGGTCTACACACACACATCCACTCACTCACCCGTACAGTCACTCATACTTATGGTCACTCAGTACAGGACTATCATATGCACTCTTACTCCTATATAGACACTCAAACACCGCCACTCATCCATAGAGGTACTCACACACATAGTCAGTCATGCAAATAATTAAACACACTGCCATTTACTCACCTATACAGTTATACACACACCAGCTCACTTAATCATACAAATACTAGCACATTGTTACGCTCTTATACAATCACTGATACAAGCACACACTCATCCATACAGCCACTATCACAATCACTCACTCTCGCTAATAGCTATTTATATACTCCAACACACATATATACTGCCTTTCACATATGTAGTTACTCACACATGTACCACTGGGACATACCTTCACTCACTAACACACTCTTACACACACTTACCCACCCATACAGTCTATCACAGATGCACTCTTGAAACCATCCACCCAGTGAATCACCCACTCACACATCTATGCACAGAGTCGCACACACCCCTCCCACACAAACACTCAGGCACCCATACAGATACTCAGACAACCATTCAATAACTCATATACACACTCATGTAGCTATTCACAAACACATGCAGCCACTTACACAGCAACAGACAGACGGATACAGACATTCACCCAGTTTAGTCACTAACCCATGCATTCAGTAAGATACGTTAAATCACTCACTTATAGAGTCAGTCACGCACCTACTAAATCATCCATACAGACACTTATACACTTATACACCCACTCATTCTTCAATACGTCTTTTCCTATATATATTAAAAATATTTAAACTTTACAGAAACACACAGTCACTGCATGATGTCAACAGTGATGTCATTTGAGATGTCATCAGTGATGTCATCAGTGATGTCACTGACCATGTCATGAGTGATGTAATATGTGACGTCATCAGCAGTGCATTGCGGGGGCGCGAGTTATAGTTAGCTGAACTAACTATAAAGGGGGGATTTCTATGGTTTTGTACGAGTGAAATGTCCAACAAACTATAACTGTCCCTAAAACCTATGGTTTTTTCAGTGAATATATATATATATATATATACATATATATATATATACAAGCTTTTCCTGGTTATACATGCCGTACACGGGCATACATAGGCCACTACTCACGTTGAACCTCAGCAAGCATACACCAGCATGCAGACTGTGCGCATTCACGTTGAATAACATTTTGTTGCAGTTCCAATATGGCCACCACAGTAATAATTTTGTGATTGTACTCTCTTAACATGTTTCAAGATGGCCGCCAAGCTTTTTTAACTGTGTCATTCGATGATGAGTCCCATGTTTATTGTCATGATAACCTGTATATGTAACTGACATAGCACTTCACTCTGTGTGTGATCAAGGCCGTCTTATGGTCGAAACGCGTAACGCCGGGTTTATAAAGGAATAAATCCCCTTTGTGCTACTCTATCTCGTTGTTGCCTTTGTGCGCGCTTTATCGCTTTGGACATATATATATATATATATTCACTGAAAAAACCATAGGTTTTAGGGACAGTTATAGTTAGTTGGACATTGCACTCGTAGTACAAAACCCGTGAAATTCCCCCGTTATAGTTTGTCCAGCTAACTATAACTCACGCCCCGCAATGCACTGCTGATGACGTCACATATTACATCACTCATGACATGGTCAGTGACATCACTGATGACATCACTGATGACATCTCAAATGACATCACTGATGACATCACTGATGACATCATCCAGTGACTGTGTGTTTCTGTAAAGTTTAAATATTTTTAATATATATAGGAAAAGACGTATTGAAGAATGAGTGGGTGTGTAAGTGTCTGCATTGTTGATTTAGTAGGTGCGTGACTGACTGTATAAGTGAGTGATTTAACGTATCTTACTGAATGCATGGGTTAGTGACAAAACTGGGTGAATGTCTGTATGGCTGCCTGAGTGTTTGTGTGGGTGGGGTGTGTGAGTCTCTGTAGATAGATGTGAGAGTGGGTCATTCACTGGGTGCATGATTACAAGAGTGCATCTGTGATGGACTGCTTGGGTGGGTGAGTGTGTGTATGGGTGTGTTAGTGAGTGAATGTATATCTCAGTGGTACATGTGCGAGTAACAACATATGTAAAAGGCAGTATATATGTGTGTTAGAGTATTTAAATGGCTATAAGTGAGAGTGTGTGATTGTGAGAGCGGCTGTATGGATGCGTGTGTGCTTGTATCAGTGATTGTATAAGAGTAAGTATGTGTTTGTTTCTGTTTGAATAAGTGATGTGGTGTGTGTATAACTGTATAGGTGAGTAAATGGTAGTGTGTTTAATTATTTGCATGACTGACTAGGTGTGTGAGTACCTCTATGGATGAGTGGCGGTGCTTGATTGTCTATATAGGAGTATGAGTGCATATGATAGTCCTGTACTGAGTGACCGTAAGTATGAGTGACTGTACGGGTGAGTGAGTGGATATGTGCGTAGACCTAAGAATCAGTGAGTGGGTATGTAGTTATTGGTGTTGGAGTGTCTATGATTTTTCGAATGACAGTCTGTAATTTAGAGTGGGTGTATGAAAGGTTATATTAGGGTGTGAGAAGATGCATGAAATTATCACATGGATGATGTCATCAGTGATGTCATCAGTGATGTCATTTGAGATGTCATCAGTGATGTCATCAGTGATGTCACTGACCATGTCATGAGTGATGTAATATGTGACGTCATCAGCAGTGCATTGCGGGGGCGCGAGTTATAGTTAGCTGGACTAACTATAACGGGGAATTTCACGGGTTTTGTACGAGTGCAATGTCCAACTAACTATAACTGTCCCTAAAACCTATGGTTTTTTCAGTGAATTTCAAAGGTTTTTTAAATGCTAATTTGTAACTATAACGTCCCTGAAACCTATGGTTTTTTCAGTGAATTTCAAAGGTTTTTTAAATGCTAATTTGTAACTATAACATGTCTGAAACCTACGGTTTTTTCAGTGAATTTCAAAGGTTTTGTAAATGACAATTTTTAAATGTATTAATTGTTATATACATTTTTTTAATACTGATTTACTACATTTTTAGAAACAATTTTTTTTACATATTTTATTTTTTAAATTACATTGTAATTACATTATACATTACATTACAAAAAATACTTTCTCAGAATGAATTACTTTAGTTTAAATACTTTGCACATAGGCAATAGACTTTTAAGTACAGTAGTTACAGTTGTTGCAATGGGCAACACATTTTCAAACACAATGCAACATTCAGCTCAATGTGAATTTCTAGTTAAATGCAATTAGTTACTTTATGGATTACTTTTCTAACCAAAGGACTGGATCCTAGATTCAGTCCTGGTACATCTCCTGTAAACAGTTGAGTAAAAGCGTTTTGGTTACAGTCGTGATTTTTAAGGAATATTATTGTATTTTAAAAGTTGACAGAAACTTTTCTCATAGAATCACCAATGTTATCCTATGGAAGGAAATTCACTTAGCAGGTAAAAACTGTTATCGTTACTTTTTCTTACTCAGTGTTGGATCCTGGATTAAGCACTGGTGCATCTCCTGTAAACAGTTGAAAGAATGCGTTTAAGTCATACAGGCGATTTTTAGGAATATTTGTAGTTTGTGAAAATCGACACTTTGAAACTTTTCTGCTGAAAAGCAGACAATGGATTCCTATGGAAGTTACTGGTAAGTACGGTTAAATCTACTTTTCAGGGTCAGTGCTGGGCTAAAAGATGCAGCACTGGGTTCTCTCCTGATAACAGGTGAGTAAATTGGTATTCGTACTTTGGTTGATTTTAGAGGAATATTATAAAGTTCCAAAACTCCGCACTTAGAAGAATTTCCAAGTGAAACCAGTCAATGTTAGCCTATGTAGGAAATTCAAGTTACTGGTAAGTACGGTTAAAATTACTTTTCAGGACCAGTACTGGGCTGAAAGATGCAGCACTGAGGTCTCTCCTGATAACAGGTGAGTAAATCGGAATTCGTATTTCGGCTGATTTTAGAGGAATATTTGTATGTATCAAAAATCAACACTTAGAAACTTTTTCAGCAAAAAGCAGGCAATGATATCCTATGGAAGGAAATTCAAGTTACTGGTAAGTACGGTTAAAATTACTTTTGAGGATCAGTACTGGGCTGAAAGATGCAGCACTGAGGTCTCTCCTGATAACAGGTGAGTAAATCGGAATTCGTACTTTGGTTGATTTTAGAGGAATATTTTAAAGTTCCAAAACTCCACACTTAGAAGAATTTCCAAGTGAAACCAGTCAATGTTCGCCTATGTAGGAAATTCAAGTTACTGGTAAGTACGGTTAAAATTACTTTTCAGGATTAGTACTGGGCTGAAAGATGCAGCACTGAGGTCTCTCCTGATAACAGGTGAGTAAATCGGAATTTGTATTTCGGCTGATTTTAGAGGAATATTTTAAAGTTCCAAAACTCCACACTTAGAAGAATTTCCAAGTGAAACCAGTCAATGTTAGCCTATGGAAGGAAATTCAAGTTACTGGTAAGTACGGTTAAAATTACTTTTCAGGACCAGTACTGGGCTGAAAGATACAGCACTGAGGTCTCTCCTTATAACAGGTGAGTAAATCGGAATTCGTATTTCGGCTGATTTTAGAGGAATATTTGTATATTTCAAAAATCAACACTTAGAAACTTTTTCAGCAAAAAGCAGGCAATGATATCCTATGGAAGGAAATTCAAGTTACTGGTAAGTACGGTTAAAATTACTTTTCAGGACCAGTACTGGGCTGAAAGATGCAGCACTGAGGTCTCTCCTTATAACAGGTGAGTAAATCGGAATTCGTATTTCGGATGATTTTGAAGAATATTTGCACAATGGTGAAGGGAGGGGCGGGGCCTGAGGTGACATCTGTGCAAACGCGCCCCGTGGCGCGTTTTAAGTTGGGGGATTAAGTCCCCTTGAATCCTGAGGGTCCCTAGGGGCCAACTAGCCCACCAGGAACCTCCAATATGCGCCAGGGGCTGCGTTGCAGAGATGTGTAGAGAGGCCACACCCCTTTTACACCTCTCTGCAACGCAACTCTGTGGCGCTTTCTGGATGTACCTGTTGGGCTAGTTGGCCCCCAGGGACCCTCAGGATTGAAGGGGATTTAATTCCCCATCTTAAAACGCGCCACGGGGCCTGTTTGCACACATGTCACCTGAAGCCCCGCCCCCTCCCTTCACCACTGTGCAAACGCGCCCCGTGGCGCGTTTTGAGTTGGGGGATTAAGTCCCCTTGAATCCTGAGGGTCCCCGGAGTGTTGACAAAATGGCTGCCAACACTTCTTGATTTGGAGTGTTGACAGCCAATTAGCATGCAGCTCGTGATCGGGAGGGTACGCGGATCCGACGCGCCCATAGATATATATGTGATTTTAATTGTGAATTTCTCAGGAACTACTGAACGGATTTACACCATTTTGCTAAAGGCACCAGTCTGAACCAAGTGCTACCTCTTTGCCAAATTTGGGGTAATTCCGTTCAGCAGTTCGAGCTGTAGCTGCGACTAAAGGTTCCTATGGAAAAATGAATGGGGAAAACGCGTTTTGGGACCCCCCTTTTTCTCGGCCCCCGCTGAGCGTATCACCCCGAGACTTTCAGGGTAGGAGCGGACCGGAGCGCCCCAACAAGTTGGAAGCTTTCGCGAAGATTCGTCAACCGGCGCCAACGTTATTGCAAATAGAATGTCGCGGATTTCCTATGGATAATAGGTTGTAACTATAACTATCTACTGGCGACCGCCAGTAGATAATATATATATATATATATATATATATATATATATATATATATATATATATATATATTACCTACTGGCGGTCGCCAGTAGGTAGTCATAGTTAGGACCTATTTTCCATAGGAAATTCACAACATTCTATTTCTAATAACTTTGGCGCCGGTTGATGAATCTTCGCGAAATTTTCAAAACTCGTGGGGCACTCCAGTATGCTCCTATCCTGAAAGTCTCGGGGTGATTTGTCAAGTGGGGGCCTAGAAAAAAGGGGGGTCCCAAAACGTGTTTTCCCCATGCAATTTTCCATAGGAACCTTTAGTCGCAGCTACAGCCCGAACTGCTGAACGGAATTACACCAAATTTGGCAAAAAGGTAGCCCTTGGTTCAGAGTCGTGCCTTTTGGTTAAATGGTGTAAATCCGTTCAGTAGTTCCTGAGAAATTTGAAAAAGAAAACACATATATATCTGGGCGGAGCCTAACCACACATGTCATCGTGAGATCTGATTGGCTGTCAGCACTTCATCCTGGAATTGCTGGCAGCCATCTTGGGACCAATATAAATGATAGTACCCCAATGAAATGCATTGTAGTGAATCGAAGATTTTGAGGGTTACCAAAAGGAGAACTATAAAGGGTGATAACAGACTTTAGTTACATTAGAATTCATTTGTTGATGGTACCATACTAATTTCAGGAATTGTGGTGTGTTCTAAGGTGATTTTACCCTGTGAAAAACCTTCTGCTGGGATATCATAAATCATGTTTGAGAGAAAACTATTTTCACATGCTTGTCCCATACAGTTTTGGAAGGTGCTCCAGAAGCTAAAATGAGAGCATATTTTCTGTAAATTCACATTATCTTTCTCAGTCATGTGAGAATGAAGTCTGACATTCTCAGTAAAACATGTACATCCAACAAGGGTAGAGACTGTCAGTTGATTCCTTTGTGTTCTACTGCAGCTTCCCAGAGAGTTCTAAAGAACAACTAGAGTGCTAACAGCCTTACTTATGACAAAAGTATGGCACACCTGAAGCCATCTTGATTGGAATAAACTGGTAACACTTAAAACATTTAATTTAAAAAGGAACAAAATGATGGGGTTCATTTTGTCATAGAAATTATGGTTAGTGCTGTAGAAAGAAAAATTAGGACATGTTTCAAGTGTGATCTCAAATATCTTCCTGTTATATTTCAACAGGAGCAGCCTGTCAGTTGATGCCTTTGTGTTCTACTGCAGCTTCCCAGAGTGTTCTAAAGAACAACTAGAGCGCTAACAGTCTTACTTATGACACAATTATGGCACACCTGAAGCCATCTTGATTGGAATAAACTGGTAACTCTTAAAACATTTAATTTAAAAAGGAACAAAATGAGGGGGTTCATTTTGTCATAGAAATTATGGTTAGTGCTGTAGAAAGAAAAATTAGGACATGTTTTAAGTGAGATCTCAAATATCTTCCTGTTATATTTCAACAGGAGCAGCCTGTCAGTTGATGCCTTTGTGTTCTACTGCAGCTTCCCAGAGTGTTCTAAAGAACAACTAGAGAGCTAACAGTCTTACTTATGACAAAAGTATGGCACACCTGAAGCCATCTTGATTGGAATAAACTGGTAACACTTAAAACATTTAATTTAAAAAGGAACAAAATGAGGGGGTTCATTTTGCCATAGAAATTATGGTTAGTGCTGTAGAAAGAAAAATTAGGACATGTTTCAAGTGTGATCTCAAATATCTTCCTGTTATATTTCAACAGGAGCAGCCTGTCAGTTGATACCTTTGTGTTCTACTGCAGCTTCCCAGAGTGTTCTAAAGAACAACTAGAGCGCTAACAGTCTTACTTATGACAAAAGTATGGCACACCTGAAGCCATCTTGATTGGAATAAACTGGTAACACTTAAAACATTTAATTTAAAAAGGAACAAAATGAGGGGGTTCATTTTGCCATAGAAATTATGGTTAGTGCTGCAGAAAGAAAATTTAGGGCATGTTTTAAGTGAGATCTCAAATCCTCTTCTATTTCATTAGAAAATTCTGACATACATACTGAAACAATCACTTTCAATACCAGCAGTAGACTTCCAGTTAACTCCCTGGTGAGCAGTAGCTTTACTACAGTGAACTAATGAACAACTAGAGTGCTAACATTCTGAATTTATGGCAAATGTGTGACACATCTGAATGCCTTCTTGATGGAATCAAAGTAAAAAACTGAAAGCATTTCCTACTGAGGAGACTGCAGTAAATGACAAAATTAGGAAACTTCATAACAAATAAGTCTCCCAAGATGGCCACCAGAGAAAAAAGAGCCCAAATGTAGCACAAATATCACCCAGATGTAGCCCACATATAGCCCAATGACAGAAGTGTGCAAAACACTTTTTATTTTTAGTTTTTCTGCAGTTTTATATAGTGCAAACTGGTCAGGTATTAGAGCGTTACATCTTACTTGGACACCTTATTGCGTATTTTGCACGAAGTACATGAGATTGATCTTGAGAAACATTGAACTTTACGATTCTGTTAACCTGAAGTTGCTCTGAACCGGGCTTTGTAACACCCGTTTTTACCTACTGGTTTTAATTAATTCTCACTGCATTGTATTAGGAAAGAGGATTTACTGTTTTTATGTACACTTTTATGATCTATGTTTCTAAATCAGATCAAATAAAGTTTAATGAATTCTATGGCAGGACAGAGGCGAGGATTATGCATATCTTTCCTCACTTTATTTGCATAGCAGTTCAAAGAAAACGTAACACAACAATCATTAAACAAAAGACTACACAACCCATGAACCATTAGGGGGTAGTCTCCAAGGCAACTATAGTCCAATCATATCACAGTCCATCGTATATAATATCGTGACGTCCCTTCCGCTTCCTCTTTCTTCACTGCTCGTCAGTTAAGTGCATTCCTTACATTCTTGGCTTAATCTGACGTTGTTGCTGTTTGTATAGCGGTTTCTTGTGCACGTTATTAGCATTATTGCCTTGGTATTGTTTCATATTCCCTGCGCAGCAGGCTCTTGCCCGAGCACGTTCTCCCCTCGCAGTTTCTCCCGCTGTGTGCTCTGCGCGCGGTGAGATCCTGTCAGGCGCGTCTGGTCTGAGCAAGGCAGCTCCATCGAGCGCTCCCGCTGGTCTTTACGCTCGTTTGGGAATCCGGTCACTCCTTTAGTGTCCGCTTGATTCCCGACCAACCCTCGCCTAATTTTGACACCGCTACGCGGTAATTTCCCCACACGGCCACGTTAGTGACCAGCGCCACCTGGTGGTGGTAATTGGTATTGCGCCTCAGTCTATTCTTATAACAGCTTCGGGGAAAGCCAAGCTGTTGGAGCACCGGCGAGGGGGCTGTCTTAAGGATTTTAAGGGCATTTGTTCTGTGCTCACACCCTCTGCTATCATGTCTTCTCCAGAAGACCATTTTTACTCCTCCTACCAGGAAGTGGAGGAGGAATGGCCCCCCAACTTGTCCCTCCAGCAGTGGACCAAGACCTCTCTCTGGCTATTTCTAGGGCGCTGGCTCCTCTTAGGGATCAGGTTGATAAGCTGGCAAAAAGCATCCCTGGGGAGTTCAGTGACCCAGATCTGGTGGTGGCGGGTCCAAGTAGCTCCCAGATGGGGCATAAAAGGGCCGTTAAGCATAACGCGGGGCACTTGGAAGAATTTGATAAACTTACGGAGACCTTCCTCAAGAGTGCGCGAACGCTAAAACATGCACCCTGCCGGGAGGAGGAGGGGCCCGGAGAAAATTGCGACACTGTCACCACTATTGTAGACCCCGACGGCGGGTTTCCCTTAGAGGGAGAGGGTGTATCGGAGGACGATTTCTCCTCCGATGAGGATAAGGACTCGGGGCATCCCTGGAGTCCAGAGTCCCACTCCTCTCAGTCCCCGGTTGGGGACGGGGTCCACTCGGACATGTTCGAGCCTACCCAAATTTACCATCCTAGGTCGGCAGAGTGGACACCTGACGCCAAAGTGGCAGAGTATGTGGTGGGGAAAATCCATCAACCCCTTGAAAGGGAGGTCAGGAATAGGATGAGGAGAGAATGCCCCAGGCCCTCACTGAAGGGGAAGGTGGCACACACGCCTGAAATTGATGAGAAACTATGTACCTTTTTCTCCAAGTATATGAGGGATCCCAAGAAAGGAATTGATAGGTCTTGGACGTGGTAGGGCCCTTGACCCAAATTATTCAATTGACGGAGCGTTCCAAAGAGTCAGGATCCCCTTTGTCCACGGATATTGTGGCTGGTTGGGCGCACTACCTAAACCCTAAAACACTACACCCTCCACTACCCAAACACCACTGCACTACCCTAAACCCTAAAACACTACCCCCAGCACGACACCCTACACTACCCAAACATAACTGCACTACCCTAAACCCTAAAACACTACTACCAGCACGACTCCCTATACTACCCAAACACCACTGCACTACCCTAAACCCTAAAACACTACCCCAGCACGACTCCCTACACTACCCAAACACCACTGCACTACACTAAACCCTAAATATACCCCCAGCATGACCTCCCACACTACACAAACACCACTGCACTACCCTAAAGCCTAAAACACTACCCCCAGCACGACCCCCTACATTACCCAAACACCACTGCACTACCCTAAACCCTAAAACACTAACTCCAGCATGACCCCCTACACTACCCAAACACCACTGCACTACCCTATACCCTAAAACACGACCCCCTACACTACACAAACACGACTGCACTACCCTAAACCCTAAAACACTACCCCCTCCACTACCCAAACACCACTGCACTGCCCTAAACCCTAAAACACTACCCCAGCACTACCCCCTACACTACCCAAACACCACTGCACTAACATAAACCCTAAAACACTACCCCAGCACGACTCCCTACACTACCCAAACACCAATGCACTACCCTAAACCCTAAATCTACCCCCAGCACGACCCCCTACACTACCCAAACACCACTGCACTACCTAAACCATAAAACACTACCCCCAGCATGACCCCTACACTACTCAAACACCACTGCACTACCCTAAACCTTAAAACAGTACCCCAGCACGACCCCCTACACTACCCATACACCACTGCACTACCCTAAACCCTAAAACACTACCCCCAGCATGACCCCCTACACTACCCTAAACCCCAAAACACTACCCCAGCACGACCCCCTACACTACCCAAACACCACTGCACTACCCTAAACCCTAAAACACTACCCCCAGCACGACCCCCTACACCACCCAAACACCACTGCACTACCCTAAACCCTAGAAAAGAAACCCCCACCCCATGCCCAATGCCCCTTACCCCTCACTCCTCATGGTTCCTCTCTCCTCGTGGTTCCTGCTTCACGTCATCTCTGTGGGGCGGTGCACGTCGTTGTGAGGAAACGAAACAGCCTCTGTTTCCTTACAACGACATGGATCATCTACATGTTTTTTAGAACGCATGGTCATTTACCATACATACCTTTACAACAAAATTCGTTGTAAAGGCATGCGTGGTAAATGACCATGCATTCTAAAAAATGTGTAGTAATGACTTTGTGATGTACAATGCATGCGTGGTAATGCATGCGTTGTAATGGTATCGCAAAGTAAAAAGTCGTTGTAACGGCTGTTTACCGATCGAAGCTGGCCCCTGTTCTTCAGTGAGACGTTTATTTGATTAATTAGGAGGAAGGAATGTGGTTTTTACTGAAAAGTGCATTCCCGGCTGTTGTATTGTGAAAGTGTCCGCGTGGCCTGGTTTCACTTCCGGTGAGAGAGTGGAAGAGTCTGTTTGGATCTAAAGGAGTTCTGTTGTTGGACGGGGCCAGCGCGACATGTCTTCAGAAAACATAGCTAATGGAAAGCGTCCTCCCTGAAGTGTGGAGCAGTGCCATGAGAGGTCAACGAGTGTGCGTCCCACCGCAGTATGACCGTACCGCGTGACCCATGTGCCGCCTCCAGGGTACGGGAGGCAGAAGCGGCATCGCAGGTCCTCTTGAAGACCGTTGTAGCACTAATTCTACATTTTGGTACTAGGGCATTTTAACTTCGTTGTTCCTGCCAGTGATGTCATCAGTGATGTCATTTGAGATGTCATCAGTGATGTCATGAGTGATGTCACTGACCATGTCATGAGTGATGTAATATGTGACGTCATCAGCAGTGCATTGCGGGCATCGCGAGTTATAGTTAGCTGAACTAACTATAACGGGGGAATTTCTATGGTTTTGTACAAGTGAAATGTCCAACTTACTCTAACGCCCCTGAAACCTATGGTTTTTTCAGTGAATTTCTAAGGTTTTTTAAATGCTAATTTCTAACTATAATGTGCCTGAAACCTATGGTTTTTTCAGTGAATACATATATATATATATATATATATATATATATATATATATATATATATATATATATATATATATATATATATATATATATATATCTACTGGCGGTCGCCAGTAGATAGTTATAGTTACAACCTATTATCCATAGTAAATCCGCGACATTCTATTTGAAATAACTCTCTTGCCGGTTGACGTATCTTCGCAAAATTTTCAAACTTTATGGCCCGCTCCGGTCCGCTCCTACCCTGAAAGTCTCAGGGGGATTCGTCAAGCGGGGGCCGAGAAAAAGGGGGTCCCAAAACGCGTTTTCCCCATGCAATTTTCCATAGGAAACTTTAGACACGGCTACAGCCCGAACTGCTGAACGGAATTACACCAAATTTGGCAAAGAGGTAGTTCTTGGTTCAGAAAGAACCCTTTTGTTAAATGGTGTAAATCCGTTCAGTAGTTGCTGAGAAAATCAAAAGTAAAAAGATAGTGATATCTAGGGCCGCGGATCCTCCCGAGCACGAGCTTTATGTTAATTGGCTGTCAACACTCCAAACCAGGAAGTGTTGGCAGCCATTTTGTCCCTCGGTAGAACCGAGGGACAGAAACAAGTGCGCAAAGCGCACAAAGGGGGCAGGGTAGAAACACCCTGACCCCTAGGTCTGCTCAGGGGTCCCACAAGGACCCCTGGGCAAAAAAATGTTTTTTTTTTTAAATCGGCAGGATGCGCTCAGGGAGCGCGAATCCTGCCGGAAAAAAAAACCGCGCTTCGATGTTAATTGGCCCCCGGGTGGGCCAAGTCCCGGGGGCATGCTGGGGGGGGTTAATTTTATGTGTGGGGGGCCTCTAAGGGCCCCCCAAGCCCCGGGGACCACCACCCCCCGGGGCTTTATGTATAATGGTGCGGGAGGGCTCTGAGCCCTCCCGCAGCCCCGGGGACACTGCTGTTTGCAATGACAGGACGGGAGCCTCGCGGCTCCCGTCCTGTCATTGCAAACTTGCTTGGATATTGGAAGAGAGAGCAGGGAAACCTGCTCTCTCTTCCAATATCCAAAGCCGACCTTTCCACATGGGGAGCAGCATGTTAGCTGCTCCCCATGTGTACGCAATGCCGGCTCCCGTATGACACGGGGAGCCGGCGGGACTGTGGGGTTTGGGGACCCCCACAGTCCCCAACGAGAGGCCAGGCCCCGGGGGATGGGGTCCCCGGGGCCATAAGAGGCCACGGAGGGGGCCACGCAGCCCCCTCCCCAAAGTAACAAAATTTGTTTAAAAAGTGCAAGGCCGGCCCCGGGGGATGGGGTCCCCGGGGCCTTAAATGGCCTGAGGAGGGGGCCACGCAGCCCCCCTCCAAATAAAAAAAGGAGGCCATGCCCCGGGGATGGGGTCCCCGGGGCCAATACAGGCCCAGGGAAGGGGGCCACGCGGCCCCCTTCCCGTTTTTATTTTTTATTTTAATAAAAAAAAGGGGAAAGGCCCTGGGGGATGGGGTCCCCAGGGCCTAAAAATAGGAAAAAGGAAGGGGGCCACACAGCCCCCTTCAGAGAGAAAAAAACAAAACAAAAAAAAACGATCGGGCCCGTAGGCCTTGCCCCCTTCCTTCACCACTCTGCAAACGCGCCCCTGGCGCGTTTGCAGAGAGGGAACGGATCCCCTTGAATACTGGGGGTCCCTGGGGGCCAACTAGCCCACCAGGAACCTCCAGTATGCGCCAGGGGCTGCCTTGCAGAGAGGTGTACAGAGGCCACGCCCCTTTTACACCTCTCTGCAACGCAGCTCTATGGCGCTTTTGGAGGTATATGGTGGGCTAGTTGCACCCCAGGGACCCTCAGGATTCAAGGGAGTTAATCCCCCGACTTAAAACGCGCCACGGGCGCGTTTGCACAGTGGTGAAGGGAGGGGCGGAGCTTCAGGTGACATGTGTGCAAACAGGCCACTTGGCGCGTTTTAAGATGGGGAATTAAATCCTCTTCAATCCTGAGGGTCCCTGGGGGCCAACTAGCCCAATAGGTACGTCCAGAAAGCGCCACAGAGCTGCGTTGCAGAGAGGTGTAAAAGGGGTGTGGCCTCTGTAAATGTCTCTGCAACGCAGCCCCTGGCGCATACTGGAGGTTCCTGGTGGGCTGGTTGGCCCGTAGGGACCCTCATGATTCAAGGGGACTTAATCCCCCAACTTAAAACGCGCCACGGGGCGCGTTTGCACAGATGTCACCTCAGGCCCCGCCCCTCCCTTCACCATTGTGCAAATATTCCTCTAAAATCAGCCGAAATACGAATTCTGATTTACTCACCTGTTATCAGGAGAGACCTCAGTGCTGCATCTTTCAGCCCAGTACTAATCCTGAAAAGTAATTTTAACCGTACTTACCGGTAACTTGAATTTCCTTCATAGGCTAACATTGACTGGTTTCACTTGGAAATTCTTCTAAGTGTGGAGTTTTGGAACTTTAAAATATTCCTCTAAAATCAGCCGAAATACGAATTCCGATTTACTCACCTGTTATCAGGAGAGACCTCAGTGCTGCATCTTTCAGCCCAGTACTGATCCTCAAAAGTAATTTTAACCGTACTTACCGGTAACTTGAATTTCCTTCATAGGCTAACATTGACTGGTTTCACTTGGAAATTCTTCTAAGTGTGGAGTTTTGGAACTTTAAAATATTCCTCTAAAATCAGCCGAAATACGAATTCCGATTTACTCACCTGTTATCAGGAGAGACCTCAGTGCTGCATCTTTCAGCCCAGTACTGGTCCTGAAAAGTAATTTTAACCGTACTTACCAGTAACTTGAATTTCCTTCCATAGGATATCATTGCCTGCTTTTTGCTGAAAAAGTTTCTAAGTGTTGATTTTTGAAACATACAAATATTCCTCTAAAATCAGCCGAAATTCGAATTCTGATTTACTCACCTGTTATCAGGAGAGACCTCAGTGCTGCATCTTTCAGCCCAGTACTGGTCCTGAAAAGTAATTTTAACCGTACTTACCAGTAACTTGAATTTCCTTCCATAGGCTAACATTGACTGGTTTCACTTGGAAATTCTTCTAAGTGTGGAGTTTTGGAACTTTAAAATATTCCTCTAAAATCAGCCGAAATACGAATTCCGATTTACTCACCTGTTATCAGGAGAGACCTCAGTGCTGTATCTTTCAGCCCAGTACTGATCCTGAAAAGTAATTTTAACCGTACTTACCGGTAACTTGAATTTCCTTCATAGGCTAACATTGACTGGTTTCACTTGGAAATTCTTCTAAGTGTGGAGTTTTGGAACTTTAAAATATTCCTCTAAAATCAGCCAAAATACGAATTCCGATTTACTCACCTGTTATCAGGAGAGAACCCAGTGCTGCATCTTTTAGCCCAGTACTGATCCTCAAAAGTAATTTTAACCGTACTTACCAGTAACTTGAATTTCCTTCCATAGGATATCATTGCCTGCTTTTTGCTGAAAAAGTTTCTAAGTGTTGATTTTTGAAACATACAAATATTCCTCTAAAATCAGCCGAAATCCGAATTCTGATTTACTCACCTGTTATCAGGAGAGACCTCAGTGCTGCATCTTTCAGCCCAGTACTGGTCCTGAAAAGTAATTTTAACCGTACTTACCAGTAACTTGAATTTCACTGGGTGGATGGTTTCAAGAGTGCAACTGTGATAGACTGTATGGGTGGGTAAGTGTGTGTAAGAGTGTGTTAGTGAGGGAATGTATGTCCCAGTGGTACATGTGTGAGTAACTACATATGTGAAAGGCAGTATATATGTGTGTTGGAGTATATAAATAGCTATAAATGCTAATTTGTAACTATAACGTCCCTGAAACCTATGGTTTTTTCAGTGAATATATATATATATATATATATATATATATATATATATATATATATATATATATATATATATATATATATATATAATATATATATATAAATATGGGAAAGATTTTTTTTTAAAGGATTAGGGTGGGCATTTTCAGGGTTTAGGCTTGGTATGGGTTGCATTTTAAATATAAGTATTAAGTAAGTATATATATTTATTCACTGAAAAAACCAAAGGCTACAGCGACATTCTAGTTATACTCAGATTTTACTCTTACAAAACCAGTGGAATTCAGCAGTTATAGTTACCTGAGCAAACTGTAACTTGTGCCCCCACAGTCCACTACTTATGACCTCGCATATTACATCATTCATGGCGTGGTCAGTGATATCACTGATGACAGCAACCAGTGATTGTGAGTGTTTTCTTAATGTTTTTGTGTGTTAAATGTATATACTAAGGTACCACAAAAGTTAAATTAGTATACTTTGTGTACTACTAATGAGTGATTCCTTTTTTAACATAGTTTAAGTGAGTCACTGTGTGACTGTAAATATTTGTGTGTGAGTGGGTGTCTGAGTGACTGTACAGGTATGTGAGTGGGTATCTGAGTGGCTGTATAGGTGTATAAGTGGGTGTCTGAGTAGCTGTGTGGGTGTTTTTGTGGCTTTGTGAGTGTCTGTTTTGGTTAGTGAGTGGGTATGTGTGGTAAATAAACCACTGCTTGAAGCCTATGCTGCCTTGAGTCTTGCCTCCTTATTTGCTGCGATTACCACACTGGCGTGGTCGGCAGCTCTCAAATCTAACCTACTCCAAGGAGATCTCAACAAACCACTGCACCTTCTCAAAGGAAACTCCATACTGCGAGAGGTTAGTGTGAACTTTCAAACCCAGACACTGTGGTACGTCACTCTTGCGAGGTGTGGGCACATTGCTTTGCCTATCTCAGGTGGCGGCAACATTTGACTATTTGGGGGGGTCTTTGTGCAAATGGATGCACGCAGCACAGTATCGGATTGGTGGGGGATGTTCCAAAATCACGGACTCACACTGGGTCAGTTTGCTGCCCTTTATGGGTGTGAGTTTGCTGCATACAGGCTTTTCTTACTTGGCTCGAGCTGCGCAGCATGCCTTGTTTTTTTGTTTCTGACGTCATCAGTGGCTTGAGGCGAGTTTTTGAGACTGTTGAATGCTGCATGTGCACGTTCTCCACAGCATCTATTACCAGCATCCATTACACTGGCTCACCATTGTGAAGTGTGTAGTAGCCTCTGACGCCATCATGGGACCGTGGAAAGCTGAAATGCTAACTTCCTCGCAATTCTAAGAGTAAATGCCACTCTCCTGGTACGGGGGCGTTCCCTAATGTGTCATCTTATGCGGCCATCCTTAAGACTGACGGTGGTTCAGAGCATGCACAGGAAGTAGAGCGCTAACTTCTGGAGCTGAAGCCTTTCCTGGAAGTTGGATTCTGCGTTGTTTACGTAAAGCACGTACTTTGGCTCTCGAGGGAGCCATGACCCTCCTGGTTCAGTGACGGTCACTCTAACGGACAGGAGTGCTATTCTCAAGTTGTATTTCGCCTGTCAGAGAACGTGTTTCTGGGTCGGTGACAGGCACACCATTTGACCCGTCATTTCAGTGGCTTATGCTGGATTCTGTGACAGGCACACTCCAATTTTCACCTGTTGGTCAGCAGCAAGCACACAATGCACTCGGTAACCCTATGACGTCCTCGTTTTGTTGTTGTTTTTTTTGCTAACACTTCTTGGGTGTTTTGTTCAAGAGTATGGGTAGACCTCCTTACTAAGATACTTTGGGGGAGGGTGTCATGGTTTTGTGTGGGAAAAGTGAGTTGGTTGTTCCCTCAAGGGGTTAGTGGTGAGGGATTTGAGTGCAACTGTTGAGAATATTTATCTGTGGTTGTGTATCCTGAGTATGTGCTGCTTAATCTTTTTCTTTCTTTACAATGCAAAATGTTCCTGCACCACCCTTTTTCCTAACAACCCCTTGGGATCCACCTATCAAGTGGCAAAAATGGAAGAAGGTTTTCAAAAGGTACGCTAAAGTATGTGGGGCATCATTAAATGCTGAACGAAGGGCATCCCTCCTTCTTCATTGTTTCGGGTCGGAGGGACATGAGATATTTGATAATCTTCCAGAGCTTCGTGAATCTGAATCTGATGAATTGAACAAATATGAGGTGTGCATAAAGATGTTAGATAAACATTTCTTGCCAAAGGTTTGCACAATACTCAAAAGATATCACTTTGCCAAAAGGATGCAGAAGGAGGGTGAGTCTGTAGAAAGTTATATTACCCAATTGAGAAAGCTTGCGTCCTCTTTCAAATTTGCTGAACTTTTGGATGAACGTATAAGAGATCAGTTTATGTTGGGATGTGATATGGAGAAGGTGAGGGAAGAGTTGTGGATATGAAACAAACCTTCTTTGTATGAAGTCATACATGTGGAAAAAGGGTAGAGCACTCACTCAAATGTGTTGCCACGATAAAGAAGGAAAAGGAGCAAACTGTGCAAGTTGTTAAGAAGAAATTGAGGAAACCCACCAGCAAGGATCAAGGGAGTGGGTTGAAGGGCAAAGTGACATTGTGCAAATGCTATAGGTGTGATAAAACAGATAATTTGGATAATGATAAAGGATGTCCAGCTTTGAAGGTGTTATGTTCCAAGTTCAATAAAAAGGGACATTACGCTAGTGTGTGCAAAGCAAAGATGCGTATGCCTAATGTCAAGCGTGTGGAAATCGAGGATGATCAGGTAGATGAAGATTTTGAGTGTGGCCAGATTGTCTTACAGGTATCTGGTAACAATGTTAAGAACAAAACTTGCCCGATTGATAGCATATTGGTTGAGGGGAATCCACTGATGTTTTGTTTGAGTCAGGGGCTAAGATCACGATTGATCATGATTGTATCGAAGAGGTTCTTTAAAGATAAACTAGAAGGTAAGGTCTCTTTGTTGAAACCTGACATTAATCCTTATGCATATGGGGGAGAGCATATACGATTAAGAGGTTGCTTCACTGAGTATAAGAGACGGTTTACCTCGGGCAAGATATATGTCTCAGAAAAAGGAGGCAGCATATTAAGCTAGTTTTATCAAGGTAATCTGGGTGTCATGCTGGACCCGAGTGGTAGTCCCTCCATTTTGTTGAAGTAGAGCGTGAATGCGATTTTTGACAGCACTTCTTTCATTAGTGATGTTGGTGGTGAGATAAGAAAATAATTTCCCCAATGTATTCAGAGAAGAGCTAGGTTGCTTGAGAGGATTTCAGCATGAGATACGTCTGAGCTCTGGTGCACAACCTGTATGTTGCAAAGTAAGGCATGTACCTATAGCTCTTAGAGATGGAATGCGAGCAGAAATTGAAAAGTTGAAAAAGGGGGATAATTGCAGAGGTTGAAGGCCCAGACTGGCTCGCACCAGTGGTTACCGCTCGTAAGTCCAATGGCAGCATGCGTCTATCTGTGGACTTGAGGAATTTGACCAAGTGTGTCATAGTCAATAGGTATCCCCTTCCTAACATTTCAGAGATGTTGTTGATGCTTGGTGGGGCCAGAGTATTTAGTAAGATCAACCTCACATCTGCATATCACCAAGTAGAGTTGAAAGAGTCCTCTAGGGACTACACTGTGTTTATCACTCATTCGGCACTTTCAGGTTTGTTCAGATGACGTTTGGTCTAGTTTTGGCAACCTCTGTTTTTCAACGTGCCATGGAAAAAATATTAAAAGAAATTGAGGGAGTATGTGTCTATCAACACGACATCCTTGTCTATGGGAAAGATGGGGAAGAACATGGTGTGCGTCTTCGGAGTGTCTTAAAGAAAATGGAGGATTTCAATCTAACCATTAAGGCTGAAAAATGTCATTTGCCGCTAGCATGATAAATTACTTAGGCCACACTATCACTGGGGATGGTATAATGCCCAAGGATGAGTTGGTTAACGCTATCTCTAGGATGAGGTCTCCCACATCACGTGAGGAGCTGATTAATTTCTTGTGGATGGTAGAATATCACAACAAGTTTGTGGGAAACTTTGCTGAGTTGAGTGCTAACATGAGGTTGTTGTTGAGGAAGGGAGTCGGTTTTGTGTGGAATGAAAAGTGTGAGCAGGAGTTCGTAGTCTTAAAGGAGAAACTTAAAATGGCCCCTAAGTTAAAAAAGCTTTGATCCACGCAAAGCATCCGTGGTCACGACGGATACTAGTGTCAAAGTTCTAGGAGCGGTGCTGCAACAGAGGGGGAGCGAAAGGATGAATACTATCATGTTTTTACCATGTGGGTTAAGTGATGCTGAGTCACATGATTCAGTTATTGAACGGGAGGCTCTTGCTATGTTTTGGGCCATAAGGAAATTGAAGAAGTTTCTGTGGGTCTGAAATTTGAAGTAAGGACAGATCACTAATCCTTGTGTGAGATGTTCATGAGAAAATGCATTGATTTGGTGTCAGGGAGGATACCCAAGTGGGTTATTGCATTGCAGGAGTATGAGTTTGTGAGATGATGCTGAGTCTTGTGAGGATGAAACAGAATTTGTATGTGCGGTTGGAAATTTAATCATTACTGAGGAGAAGTGGCGAGAGGAACTGCAAAATGATGTTGTATTGTCAGAAATTATGTTGCTGGTGAGGAATGGTTGGTACACTAAAAAACAAGCCTCGGATGAAGGCAAAATGTATTGGGGTGTAAAGGATGAATTCAGCACATGTGGAGACCTCTTATTTCGTGGTACTCATACCTCCAGTCAAGCTTCAGGCAAAGCTAATGGATCTGGCACACCATCCCCATCTCGGTATGTCCAAAACCAAGAAAAGGCTCAGCTCGTCATAATAGTGGCCCGGGATGGACTTACAGATTGAGAGGCTGGTGTGTGAGTGCTTACCTTGCTTAATGAGTAAGAGGTCAAAGAAGGTGTGAGTTCAACCCATGGTTGCCAGACCCTCTCCCTCAGGGCAGTGGAAAGAAATTGCTCTTGACATACTTGGTCCAATTCATGGAGAGGGTCAACAAACTTTTGTGATTGTGATTGTAGACATGTTTTCAAGAAGGCCGGAAGTGCGCTAAAGTGTGGGGCTGGAAACCAAGCATGCGGTTTTGGTTCTGAGAGAATTCATGACTAGTTAAGGTTATCCCAAGGTGCTCCTGACTGACAATGGAGTTCAGTTGGTTTCCCAAGAGACGGAAGAGTTCCTGGAGTCGAGGGGAATAAAGCATAAAAAGTGTGCTCCATACCACCCTGAGACGAACGGTATGGTAGAAAGATTTAATGGATTGATCGAAGAGGCTATATCTCTGACAAAAGCTAATGGTTTGAATTGGAAGGTAGAGGTGGCCAAGGAAATTGAATTGTATAGAGTGACGCCTCACAGCACGATGGGTAAATCCCCTTTTGAGCTCTTTAGAGGTGGGTCTCTCATCACCTCTGTAGAACTGGCATGGGTTCAAAAGTTGAGAGAAGGAATTAATGATGGTGTACATGCAGACACTTGGCGTGAGAGGGAGGCCAAGAAGGTGTTTCAGAGAAAGGTGAATTTTGATTGCAGGAAAGCAGTAAGAAAAACGGTGGTTGCGGTGGGTGACATGGTACTGATCAAATGCCCGGGGTGGTGTGGAGGTGGGTCTAAGTTCTCAAAACCCATTTGTGTCATCAAGGTCTTTGACAATGCGGTGAAAACACCAGACCATCACATTTGGAACCTTGGGAGGATTTTAGTGTGCAAGGGTCATAGATTTGACTTTGAAGGTGTGGGTTCCGAAGACATGGTATGCAAAAAGGACCCACTTCATCATAATACCAAGGTGTGTCTCAGGGGGTCCTCCAGGAAAGGGAAAATACCTTCACATCTGGAGGATTTTGTGTAAACAAGCTTTGTGTGTAAAGCCTCTAAATATGTAATTGAAAACCTTTATCCTTGGATAACTGTGTAAATAACATGCTGTATATATGTTTAGGTATTGTTGTATGGGAGGGAGGTGTGTGGTATCTGGTTCTTATTTCCAGCTGACCTCTTCTGACATGGTTGAAAGTTATAAGTTAAAATGTCATCATGTCAGTGAGGGGCCTGGACTGTTAGAGGTTGAAACTGGCAGTTGCCAGAGGATTCTGTTGGGTTGTGGATGAGATCATCGATGGAGAATAAACCACTGCATGAAGTCTACGCTGCCTTGAGGCTTGCCTCCTTATTTTCCGCGATTACCACAGTATGTCAATGGCTGTAGGGGGTGGGTGAGAGTGGCTATGTGAGTAGCTGTATGGGTAGGTGAGTGGGTGTGTCAGTGACTGTATGGGTGAGTGAGTGGGTGTCTGAGTGAGTGTTTGGTTAAGAGGGAGAGGATGTGGCCTTACGGCTATAGTGGTCGACCTTACAGCTCGGGGAACTGGGTACGAGTCTCAACAGGGACGCTCAACATGCTGTGATTCTGGGCAAATCACTTAATCTCCCTGTGCCCAACACAAATGAATGTGTTAATCTGTAACGCAACTGGTGCTCATGTAAAGTGCTCTGATACCCTTGGGGTCAAGTTCGCGCTATATAAAACTCCAGGGGAAAAAAAAGTGAGTTGGTGTGAGTGGCTGCATGGAAGAGTGAGTGTCTGTGGCATTGGCTGTATGGGTGAATGAGTGGTTATGTAAGTTATGTTATGTTATGTTATATGGACTTGTAAAGCGCGCGGCTACCCCGGCAAAGGGGCGTCCCGGCACTGATGGCAGAAAACTGCACAGCTTCTAGCAGGGAACCGGCCTACAACGGAGGGAAGAGGAACGTCTTGACAGCTTTACGAAATGCCAAATAGGTATTTAGACTGCGGATAGAAATGGGGAGCGCATTCCCGAGTTTCAAATCAAGAGCATGAAAGGAGCGCCCTCCAGCACGGACCCTCCTCACCCGAGGGACAACCGCCAGATGCTGCCCCATCGAACAAAGTTTGCGGGAAGGGGTGTAAAATGTATGCAGATTGGCCAGAATACCTGGGGATGAAAAGTTCAGAATTTTAAATGTGATGCAAAGGGCCTTGAACTCTAAACGTTTGGCCACAGGCAGCCAGTGGAGCCGACGAATAGCACTAGATGTGGAACACATCCTAGGCAGGCCAAGAAGAGTTCGAGCCGCCGCATTCTGGACCCTTTGCAGTCTGATGATCTTGGAGACCCAAGGCAGGAGGGAGATAGGGCGAAAACTCTCTGGTTTGGCAGCGTCGAGATTGGCTTTTTTTAGCAGGGGAACCACCCTTGCATGTTTCCAGGCACTGGGGACAACAGCCGTAGAGAAAGATAGATTGATCACCTGGCTCAAAGGAGAAATGAGCACAGGTAGGAGTTTCATAAAAAGGGCCGGCTTAAGAGGGTCTGTCAGGGAGCCAGACTTAACTTTGCTGCATAACACAGAGAGCTCCTCTTGGGAAATAGGAGGGAAAGCGGTCAAAGTGTGCTGAGAGGGAAGTCGAGGCACGGAGTCAGAACCTGACGCATCCTGGGGGAAAGATTTATAGATTTTATCCACCTTCTCTACAAAGAAGGAGGCTAGAGCGTCACATTGCTCATCTGACGATATCAGGGTCGCATTAAGGGCTGTTGATGATTTAAGCTCTTTCAGTATCGAAAAGATACTTTTAGATGGATTAGCACTGCTCTTGATCTCCTCCACATAGTAGGTAGCCCGTTCCGACTGGATAGACCTATGATATTTCTTGATCGCTGACTGATAGAGCCTCTTCAGGTTAGGTTCGTAGTCCCTTCTCCATGCTCTCTCCAGCCTTTTGCACTCTTTACGCAAGGAGGTAAGCTTAGCATTGTACCAGGGACTGGATTTGGTACTGCAGCTTTTAGACCACTTTACAGGAATGAGAGAGTCCAGGGTACCAAGGATCCAGTCCGACAGGAATTTATCGGCGGATTCTGAGTCACCTGGAATGCAGGGCATAGTTGTGGAGAGAAGGCCATGAAATTGAGCGATGTTAAATTTATGCCAGGGGCACCTGAGTGAGCGCTTCTGAGACACCCTTCTCATAGGCACAACCCCGGAGAGTGTCATCGTTATAAGGTAGTGATCAGACCAGCACATCGGGTAGGGGGGTGGACAGTCAGGAGAGCAAGGTTAGAAAAAACTGGGTCCAATATATGGCCCGCAGAGTGTGTAGGACCCTGCACCAATTGAGATAGCTGACATGCGGCCAGATCGGCCAAAAGGTTGCCCATGTCAGCATCCTGAGGATTGTCCAGATGCAAATTCAAATCCCCAATGATACTAAAATTGGCCGCTCTCATGGCTAAGGGGCTCACAACATCGACAAGTGTAGCTCTAAACTCTTTGGAGGGCCCTGGCGGGCGGTAGATC
Source organism: Calotriton arnoldi (assembly GCA_963921515.1). Classification (NCBI taxonomy): domain Eukaryota; kingdom Metazoa; phylum Chordata; class Amphibia; order Caudata; family Salamandridae; genus Calotriton; species Calotriton arnoldi. Next base: position 161,511 of record CAWUFW010010637.1, on the reverse strand, counting down.
AGTAGGCCCAACAAGGTGTAATTGGCGTTGAATGAGATCCCAAAGCGCGCGTCTTCGCATCCAGCCAGGGACTCTTCAACAAAGTTACAGGGGTAAGATGATTTAAAAATAACTGCAATACCATCCGCTCTAGACTCTCTATTGAGCGTCTTAATACTGAAACCCGGGGGGAGCGCCAGACCTGGTTCGGCCACGCTATCATCAGACAGCCAAGTCTCGGTTAGAAAGAGAACATCCGGGGCTTCATCCTGTAACAAGTCGTGAACATCTGCAAAATGTTTGACTAAGGAGCGACAATTTAAACTAAGAAGTTTAATCTTAGGGCTAGTGCTAGGAAGAAGACAGGGGTGTACAGAGGACGTCCAGGAATTAAAGCAACAGTATAAACAGCAAAACGGTCCCTCCAGAGAAATATATGGAGGATGTCTACAAGGGCTTAAATCCTCTCGAATAGCAAAGAGATCCGCCATAGAGTAGGTAACCGTAGCTCTGGTGAAACCATCAGCGTGTCTGGCGTCTGACGACGGACAGGCGGGGACGGGCGCAGACAGGCTTGCCTTAGGTGCGCCATTGGCGCGCCAGCGGCGCGCCCGCTGCGCGCACGCCACGGCATGGGTTTAAATGGATGAAAACCCGGAAATGCTGAGAGTGTGAGCCCGAACAGCTGATCCCAAAACACGCCCAAAACATGCCCTCTCCTCAAACGGCACACTGCCGCGGCGGAACGGGGGGAGGCCTGGGGGAGATAGAATATCCCCAGGCCGGAACAGAGGTAAAGTGAGAGCCCCAAAGTTGTAGCAGGTAGCCCCAAACAGTCCCTGAGCCCCTCAAAAGTGGTTGTGTGGATGGGTGTGTAAGTGACTGTGGGTGTATGAGTGAGTATGTGATTGGATGAATGGGTGAGTGAGAGGCTCAGTTGAGAGGCTGAATGGGTCAGTGAGTGGGTGTGTGAGTGGCTGTATAAGTGAATGACTGGGTGTGTCAGTAGCTGTATGAGTGAGTGTGTGGCTGTGTGAGTGGCTGCATGGGTGATAAGGTTGCTCTATAAGTGAGTGAGTGAGTTTGTAAGTGGCTCTATGGATAAGTGAGTGGCTGTGTAAGTACTTGTATGGATCTGTGAATGGGTATGTGATTGGTTGTGTGGGTGTGTGATTGAGCGAATGAGAGTGATGTAATTTGAGATGTCATCAGTGATGTCACTGACCATATCATGAGTGATATAATATGTGAGGTCATAAGCAGCGCATTGCGGGGGCATACATTTATAGTTAGCTCAGGTAACTATAATTGCTGAATTTCACAGTTTTTGTACGAGTAAAATCTGACCTTAACCATAACGCACCTGTAACCCTTGTTTTTCTCAGTGACTTTGTAAGGTTTTTGTCAATTCTATTTGCTAACTATGATGCCCCTGTAACCTTTGGGTTTTTTCAGTGAATGTATACTGCTTTTTGAATTCTATTTCCTAACTATAACATCCCTGTAACCTTTGTTTTTTTAAACCCCTTCGCTGCTAGGCCATTCCCCCCCCCAGTGCTAAGCATTTTTTGGGCTATTTGGGGTAGTTCGCGCTTAGGCCCCTGTAACTTTTTGACCACATAAGGTATCCACGCCAAATTTGCATCCTTTTCTTCCAGCATCATGGGGATTTTAAAGCTACCCAGGGTTTGTTGATTCCCTTAGAGGGGACCCAGAAATTAGCCAAAATACAGCTACGGATGAAAGTATCTAATTTTTCCCCTGCAAATGGTATCAACAGAGGGTTTGTGGTGCTGAAATCACCATATTCCCAGCTTTCAGGGACAGACTGACTTTTGTCAGAAAACCAACATTTTTCACAGTTTTGGCATTTTACTAGTGTGGAAAAGAGCCTTTTTAGGGGCCCACCGGTGCAGGGGTTCACCCTTATCTGTCCACGGGTCCTTAGACCAACAAAATAGAGATTGGCACGGAAGCTGTAATTCAAAATAACAAGTTTATTCACTCATGAGTCGGACTACATCAATACAACATCCTCGGGCACTTTATAAGGTAGTTCATGGAATACAGAAACCAAGGGTCTTATATACCCAGTTTGTTGCACAGTAAGCATGGAGACTCAAATAGAAGGTACAGGCATACACAGGAATAGCTATCGACTAACATGGACAGATAGAAACCACTTTGTCAGCAGAGTGGGAGGGGAGACAGAACTGCTTACATCAGTTGGAATAGTCTGACAGTTACATTCTACAACAGGTACATTCTAGCAGCTACAGGCCTTTCTGACCATACACATTGCTCTGGCTCAGTGCTGAAGGAGTTAACTATAGTTGATGACTCAAGCAGAATAGAAAGACAAGCAACAGTGAAGACGGAAAGAACCACATGGCTAACAAAAATGGATGCCACAACAAAAATGGCTTCAGCTCATGCTAACGGCAATTTCAGTCGATTCCCACAGACGGCCCTTATAGCATTAGCTGAAGACATCGCTGTGCAGTAGAAGGAGCATGGAAATTATCATCAATATCAACTAACATTAGTTCTCTTATTTCTTGGTCAGTTACTAGTCGGGCATTTACATTCTGATCATTTTGTTTAGCTGGTATACATGAGGTACAGGTAGAAACACAAAGGGAACAGAGTATCGGACCGTAATGAACACACAGATAGCAGGAGAAAATAATGGCTATTATCACAAACAGAACTGTCAATATTTTCCTACCCCAAGCAGAAAGCAAATCCCAAAACCACCCAGTCCAATTCCAAGTTCCAGGGCTCTGATGTATTTCAGTGGCTATCTTATTCAGTTTGGAAACAGCCAACAGCACATGTCTGATGCAATGTCTAAATAAAAACATTATCTTGATAGACCTTCCAGTGTTCTTCTTTATGAGGGCTAGATTACCAATGATATGTTCTGGGGGAGGGCGGAGTAGTACAAATCAAAGTGTGCACAAAATATTTTTCTTGCAGAAAAAACAGTATTCCAAATACGAATATTAAAGCAAATACACATATTGTCACAAAAACGATCTTTGTTTTGGGGGACCAGGAGGACCAAACGGGGCCATGGGAATTAGGATGAGGAGCCGCAAAGGGCTGCTCCTCCTCAAAAATGGGACGACCAAAGGGGTACATTGCTAACAAAAAAAGTACTTGGGGAATTGAAGCCACTGTACAACCAGCCAGAGGGGAGTCATCTCCCTGTGTCCATCTGAGCCTCACAGGCAGGCTCTTATCGTTCATCAAGTGTTCCCTTCTCCCACGGTGGAGCTGCACAACTTGCAACCCAGAAAAACAATCACGGCCCAGGCTAAGGAAAAAGTCTTTCTTTCAGGATAGGGCAATCACCCTCCAGGGCAAATACCCTCAACGATCCTGTCCAGTGTCTCAGGCAGTGCACCAGTATTTTTCACTCTAATCTAACAGGCACCAGAGGCACAGCACCTGTACCCTGAACTCAAGTCCTTCCCTAACTCCTGTGTTGCTCTGCTGGCGCACTGCTCTTTCGTCGGGGCCGCAGATTGTACCTAGTGTGCCCAGGCACCTCCTTATCAACAAACAAAGGTGCAGGCTTGTTTTCACTTGGGGACCGGGTCTCAGAGGCCTGATGCACAGAAACTGGAGTATCTGAAGCAACCCTTGTTTCAGAGAGGGTCCCCTCAGGCAAAACCTCCTTGCTTCTTGTTATCGGTCTGCGCCTCTCTTAGCTAGGTATCAAAAAACAGGAACAAAGTGAAGAATAAGCTCTCCGTCCTGATTTGTGACCCCGTCTTTCACCCAAGAATTATCCAACAGTGGTAGGGGTACACGTTTCACGTCACTTTCATGGACCCAGTGCTTCCGGCCTTCTACCTTCACTGCGGTCCTAGTTGCCAGCAACACCTGTGCTGATTCCCTTCACCTCGGTTCCAAGCTGGACTTGAGCTGAATCCCCAGGCTAGATCTGATGTCCTGGCCCCTCTGGCAATGGTTGTAGGGCAGCAGATATCTGTTAGTGAACAGAACGGAAATCTTTAGACACAACATATAAATAATCAATCAAAAGAGGATATTCAATTTCAGAAACGCCCCTATATTATTCATCTGAGGAACCTCAAAGAAAAGGAATTTCAAAACAACTATTCTTTTTAACAAACTTGTACTTAATAAGTCATAGAAATCCCATTACAGCTTCTACTTTGTGAACCTTCACTATTGTGCAAAACTGCAGACACCTCTAAAATTATTTTCCTTGCATAAGAACAACCATGTTTTGCGCTTATGACCATGCTCTCATATTATAGGTGTAGCGGGAAACTGAAAAACTGTAAATGTAACAGAGATCCATATTACATGAATAACTGATAAATTAAACATAACCTAGTAGGTACATGAATTTTCCAGCAGAACTTGTTTGTGGCAGACAAGAAAACAAGCAAAGAACATTTTGTTCTTAAAAATGTGTGCTAAGGGCATATGGGCATCTTTCCTAGCATTGTGAACCATATGCATTATACTTTTCACGATCCGGGCCATGTAATATCATATTCAGGGGAGAAACCTATTCACCAGCTCTAGGAAGGGCTGTCGGCTCGATTACATAGACTAACTGATGAGGGACTCGTGATGCCTCTGCGACTTATGTAGTGCTGTAATAACATAAACAATAATGGTGTTGCCACCTGGGAATTTGGAACAAAAACCCCCAACATATAGTTCCCCTTAAAGGTTAAATAAGGGAACATCAGTCTATTCTACCCATCCTTTCATTCTTATCCAATTTCATCAGTTTACAGAAAGGAGGGGTAGTAACATGGTGCATTTATTCATTCATTTTGTTAACTCTAACAATTTGTTTAAACAGTATTACTTAATAGCCAATTAGACGTGCACTGGTGAGGTGCTTTGTCTCTATTTATTCAAGAACATATTCACAGCATCCTGTGAAATGAATGACTAAAGCGTAGCCCAACCGATTGTCTCATGGCCATTCCTAGACAACTCAGGCAGGCGAGAGAGAGAGAGAGAGAGAGAAAGAGAGAGAGAGAGAGAGAGAGAGAGAGAACACAACAACAAGCTGCCCTGCATACTTTCCACGCAGAATAGCTCACAACACTACACATAATAGACACAAAAACCAAGAAAAAAAACACGATAATACATATACCAAGCACAAAACCCCCAAAAAATCACAGTATGCTACTTAGTTTTGCTTACCCTTAATTTGCCCAGGAGCTAGTCTCCTACCCCCCTTCGACAGCAGGTAACCTAAGCAGGTGACCTCCTGTCGACAATACTTACCCCCTTTGGCAGCTGGACACGGACAGACTTGTAGGAGGTAAATAGCTAGGAGAAACCACACCCAGGAGGCCATGTCCAATACTATTGGACTGTACCACTTTACAAGCACATTGAGCTAACTAGAAAACATTAATCCAATTACCAACTACCAATTCCTTTAGCTATTGTACTGTTTAACAGGATGGCGCATTAATGCAAACTTTATTTTATTGCCTCCTCATCTGGCCCTGGCACATCAACCTTAAATTGAAACCATTATTCTGTATGCATGGCAGAGCTATTCTCTGTGTTAGGAGCTGCACATGGCCCACAGACACTGCTTCCCTTTCTTCTCTCTTATGGCTTCATAGAACCTGCCCGGTCTTTTGCCCAAAATAATAAGCAGAGCCTCCCCTCTCTCTCTAGCCTCTGGCCCCCTCCTTTGGAATGTCTACCTAGGTCGAAGTGCCAGAGCAAGCCTGCCAGAAATAAACCCTCCTATGTGGGCATTTTACTTTCATCAGTGCTAGTCTGCTAAATACCAAACCTGGCCTCTGACCCTTAAACCTGTTGTCCCTCATCTGGGCAAAGTTATCCCCATGTGGCCATTATAATTCAAAGTAACTCTTCGAGCAGCATGACTAAAAGCATCCCTGCTCGTGCCTGTGTGCCGATAATTTAAAGGTGGGATGTAACTTTTGCTCTTCATTTTTTATTCTTGTGCACTGTGCGTTCTAGCACCTAAAGAACTGGCTCAAAATTTTAGTTTTCAAAACGCCATAATGCGCCCAGAACTATTGTGCATTAAGGCGTGCAATGTAATTCTCTAGAGCTACTCTTTTTGTATAATTTTTAATTGTATTTGAGACTGCAGCCATTAGGCCATACTAGAAATCATATTTTAAGTTTGTCACTAAGATACAGTAATATTGTCATTGTTAGAGAAACTAATACTCACCTTTTTAATTTTGCTGCACAATATATTTAACCATTTAAACATTGAAATCTTAATGCACAATTTGCACAGGGTAATTTTCTTCATTGCTAAATATTATTGAATTTCCACGGTAGTGTTATTAGACATTATAAAGATCATAATAATGCAAAAATGATTTTAGTGCAATGACTTTTAATAATTTTTTACATGTAGTAATTTTTTGAATAATGATCACTAACCCTTTTGTTGTTTCTACATATGAAAAGCAAGCCTCATTCCTTTCCTTTTGTCCTTAAATGCATTTATTTATAACACTTACAAAACTTCTTTTGAAACTAAGCACAGAAGCTTTACTGAAACATAGAAAGTTTGTTCCACCCTTTAGAAAGTAGTAATTATTTATCATCAGATCCACAAATGTGCTTCTTAGGAAAGCAACAAGAAAGAAAGTCCTTACTTTTATCCTTTCTCTTTTATCCAAAATAATGAAGCTGTATTTCAAACTTTTCAAAATTAGTAATCTTTAATACACGTGCTTTTATGCAATTTTGTACTAACTTAAAACCTAGGTGCCACAGTGTTTATTTGTAGCTTGTGCCTGGGTAAAGCCTGTCCTATATACTTAGCTGTGTTTTATGACCAGCAGGTGTTAGCTTCTACACTTTTTCAGGAGAGAAGGCCTTGTGCTCTAGGACTTATAAATCCTGTCTGACATTTAATGGCACAGGGCCCCTTATGTTTCCAATAGGACAGCAATGTGCTGTATTCTAATGTCCTCACAGAAACCCAAAAAAGTTGATAAACCACTCATTACCTCCCTCTGTTCTAACAGACAGCTTCCTTTGGACAGACAGCTTGAGCAGCTGTTAAAAGCTCTCTTTCTGGTGCTGGGAATGAGGCTCAGTTCATTCTATTAAAAACCAGTCAAAATCTATTGTTTCCAGTGTGGTAAAAGGAGGACGCTTTTATTTTAGCAGCAACCAATTACTCATATAATGTGAATGCCTTAATATTTAATATGATGTATCTAAGGATAGTGCTGTAACATTTTGCACAACTGATAGGCAGTACTAACAAAATGTTGGGCATCTATTTTTAATTTTGTTAAGTCATAGTTGTATAAAACACACAAATTAGTTTTTCTCCGTGAGGCCTTCTTTTTCCCTATTGAGTGCCTTTTTCTAGGTAAAGTTAGTTTTAACATTTTATAGCTCTAGCTATACCCAAAGGTCTCAAAGCGATTTACTTGTTGTGAGATAACATTTTCTCTTTGATATGGAATGCTAGGCAATTCTGCCTCGAGTTTTAATTCTAATTTTTTTTACCATTGTGGCAATATAATAATTGAATGTTCACACATCTATACTTTATTACTGCTTTGCTTTCCATAGTAGCGTGCAGCTACTTAACATATTTTATATAATTCATTCTTTGAAATTTAAAGTGTAATTCTTCCAATGGCATCTGCAGAACACAATGACAACAACAAACCAAATTAAGCTCATTCCAGACATTTTCAAGAAGGGGCCACACACTCACAACACACAACAGAGCTTGCTGAGGCAAGCCATCCTTACACAAAGAGCACAGTCGCTACTCACTCAAACAAGTACTTCACAAGCAATACCACCGGTGTCAGTTCACAAACCTCATAGACACTCAAACACACAATCAAACCACAAATCAACACCAGGACAAAAACAAAAGGCAGCCCACAGACTGCACTCAAACCAAACCAATTGTAAATCATATTTACAAACAAAAGAGCTCTCAAAAGCAGTCCAGAGACTGCACCAAGACAAGAAAACAGCCCAAAGACTGTTCCATGTTACAAATATCATAAGGAGAAAAATCCCCACATTCGTACACAATCAAACATATCTTGTAGATTCTTTCATTGAAACAGACACTGCTCTACATCATGAATCTTTTTAAAATCAAATGACCCATTTACTGGCCATCGTAAATCAGGATCCTTTTTCGTATATTTTTTCCACAGTGTATTATACATTATGGAAGAAATACCATATTTAATATACATAAACCTATTAGATGTCCCCTCTAGGGGAGCCGGCTGACTACTTTCTAGATCCATATTGGTACCTCCAAGACAGCAACACATTCTACGAAGTGTGCTAGGAGCAGGCATGCCAAAAATATTATAATCAAATATAATATTATAGTCAAATAGTATTTATCCCAAATATATCAAAAGTAGAGAAAAATCTCCTCATTACCTGCCTTTGTTTATTGCAATAAACAAACAAAACCAGAATCTTGGCCAAGCAAATCCAAAACAAGAGTGTCGCGTCAGCAACCTTACCAAACAAAAGTCTCCAGCCTCCAACTGCCAAGCTCTGGGTTGACCTAATGGTCACTGCAATACTTACGCCAAAGGAGATCTCAGTCGGGACCGGGCACCACCTGGAGGGTCAGATCAGGAAAACCGGAAAAACACGTCGGTCTGCAAAGACAAAGAGTCTCCTCGTGCAGAGTACCTCCTCAGCAGATTTCCATTCCTCCATCAAGACCACTCCTTCGGGCAGCCGCGTCTCCGATGAGCCCTACTTTGGGCGCCAAACTGTGGAAATGAGCCTTTTTAGGGGCCCACCGGTGCAGGGGTTCACCCTTATCTGTCCACGGGTCCTTAGACCAACAAAATAGAGATTGGCACGGAAGCTGTAATTCAAAATAACAAGTTTATTCACTCATGAGTGGGACTACATCAATACAACACCCTCGGGCAGTGTATGAGGTAGTTCATGGAATACAGAAACCAAGGGTCTTATATACCCAGTTTGTTGCACAGTAAGCATGGAGACTCAAATAGAAGGTACAGGCATACACAGGAATAGCTATCGACTAACATGGACAGATAGAAACCACTTTGTCAGCAGAGTGGGAGGGGAGACAGAACTGGTAACATCAGTTGGAATAGCCTGACAGTTACATTCTACAACAGGTACATTCCAGCAGCTACAGGCCTTTCTGAGCATACACATTGCTCTGGCTCAGTGCTGAAGGAGTTAACTATAGTTGATGACTCAAGCAGAATAGAAAGACAAGCAACAGTGAAGACGGAAAGAACCACATGGCTAACAAAAATGGATGCCACAACAAAAATGGCTTCAGCTCATGCTAATCGCAATTTTGGTTGATTCCCACACTAGGACATAGCCTATTTTTGCTATTTTTTGTGCTTTCAACCTCCTTCCAGTTAATGGTATAAATGGGTCTGAAAGCAATAATGGATCCTGGAAAGCTATACATTTAGAAAAAGTAGACACAATTCTGAATTCAGCAAGGGGTCATTTGTGTAGATCCTTCAAGGTTTTTTTTATAGAAACTAACAGTTGAAAATAGGAAAAATTGAAAATGAGTTGAAAAAAACAGCCATTTGTGCAAACGTTTTCACCTGTAACTTCTTCTAAGTATGACAGTTGTTTTAAAGCAATATACCATTACATCCGCTCGACCCTTCTGGTTTTGGGGATATATAGGACTTGTAGGTTCACCAAGAACCCGAAGAACTGGTAGCCAATAACTGAGCAGTATCTTGCAATGGTTTTTCATTGTCTACCGGGGATATAGCAATTCATTTGGGAAAATATAAACAGTAAAAAATCGGTTAGAAAAACTCCTATGTATTTCTGAAATGGGAACAAAATATAGAGTTTAGAAACAGTAGATAGTTGCACATCTCCAAAATTGAGGGTACCCATACTAGCATGTGAATAATAGGACATTTTTCAAAGTGATTTCTTTTTTACACATTGTCTTACATTTGGAAGGCAGAAATGCATCGAAAGTCAATAGGTAATAACAGTGGCTCTACAATTCTGTGTTTCCTTAAGTCTCCCACTACAATTGGTACCTCACTTGTGTGGGTAGGCCTAGTTCCCGTGACAGGAAACAGCCCTAAACGCAACGTGGACACACCACATTTTCCAGAGAAAACTGACCCTTTTTTTCCAAAGTGCCTAGCTGTAGATTTTGAACCCTAGCTCTGCTGGAATCTAGGGAAACCTAGCAAACCTATACATTTTTAAAAACTAGACACCCAGGGGAATCCAGGATGGGGTGATTTGTATGGCTCTCACCAGGTTATGTTACCCAGAATCCCTTGCAAACCTCAAACTTTGTAAAAAAAACAATTTTCCTCACATTTATATGATAAAAAAGTTCTGGAAACTGCATGGATCCACAGAATTTTACCCACCCCACATTCCCCAAAGTCTTCCGAGAACAATGGTACCTCACTTGTGTGGGCAGGCCTAGTGCCCATGACAGGAAACGGCCCAAAATGCAACATTGACACACCACATTTTTACAGTGAAAACTGACCCTTTTTTTGCAAAGTGCCTAGCTGTAGATTTTGAACCCTAGCTCTGCCGGCACCTAGGAAAACCTAGCATACCTATACATTTCTAAAAAACTAAACACCCAGGGAAATCCAGGATGGGGTGACTTGCGTGGCTCTCACCAGGTTCTCTTACCCAGAATTCCTTGCAAACCTCAAACTTTGTTTAAAAAAAAAAAAAGAAATTTTTCAAATTTCTGTGATGGAAAGTTCTGCAATCTGCGTGGATCAACGAAAGTCCACCCACCCTGCATTCCCCAAAGTCTTCCTATAAAAATGATACCTCCCTTGTGTGGGTAGGCCGGCACCTAGAAAAACCTAGCAAACATATACATTTTTGAAAACTAGACACTCTGCGGAATCCAGGATGGGGTGACTTGTGTGGCTCTCACCAGGTTCTCTTACCCAGAATCCCTTGCAAATCTCAAAATTTGTCCAAAAAAACACATTTTCCTCATATTTCTGTGATAGAAAGTTCTGGAATCTGTGTGGATCCACAAAATTCCACCCACCCTGCATTCCCCAAAGTCTTCTGATAAAAATGATACCTCACTTGTGTGGGTAGGCCTAGTGCCCGCAACAGGAAATGGCGCAAAATGCAACATTGACACACAACATTTTTACAGTGAAAACTGATCCTTTTTTTGCAAACTGCCTAGCTGTAGATTTTGAACCCTAGCTCTGCTAGCACCTAGGGGAAACCTAGAAAAACTATACATTTTTGAAAACTAGACACCCAGGGCTATCCAGGATGCAGTGACTTGTGTGGCTCTCACCAGGTTCCCTTACCCAGAATCACTAGCAAACCTCAAAATGTGTCAAAAACACATTTTCCTCACATTTCTATGATGGAAAGTTGTAGAATCTGCAAGGATCCACAAACTTCCAGCCACACTGCATTCCCCAAAGTCTTCTGATAAAAGTGTTACCTCACTCGTGTGGGTAGGCCTAGTGCCCGTGACAGGAAACGGCGCAAAACGCAACATGGACACACCATTTTTTACAGTGATAAGTGACCCTTTCTTTGCGAATTGCCTAGCTGTAGATTTTGAACCCTAGCTCTGCCAGCACCTAGGGAAACCTCAAAAACCTATACATTTTTGGAAAGTAGACACCCAGGGGAATCCAGGATGGGGTGACTTGTGTGGCTCTCAGTAGGTTATGTTACCCAGAATCCCTTGCAAACCTCAAACTTTGTAAAAAAACAACTCATTTTCCTCACATTTCTGTGATGAAAAGTTCTGAAATCTGTGTGGATCCACAAAATTCCACCCACCCTGCATACCCCAAAGTCTTCCAATAAAAATGGTACCTCATTCGTGTGGGTGGGTCAAGTACCCGTGGCAGGCAAGGGTCCAACACGTATTGTGGAGACATCAAAATCACCTATCACAAAACGACCTGGCTTTGCAAGGAGGGGGCACCTGGGTTTTTGGCCCCGGACTCAGCGGTCATCTAGGGAAACATACCAAATCCACACGTTTCTGAAAAGTAGATATCCTGGGGAGTCCAGTGAGGTGTAGCTTGCATGGATCCCCCAACGTTTCCCTACGCAGAATCCCCTGCAAACGTCAAATTTAGCTGAAAAAAATCACATTTTCCTCACTTTTCTGTGTGGGAATGTTGTGGGTTCACTGGGTTGACAAAAATTTCCTACCACTTAGCGTTCACCCAGGTCTCCCGATAATAATGGCACCTCACTTGTGTGGTTAGGCATAGTGGTTGCAACAGGAAATGGCCCAAATCGTACTGTGGAGAGTTCAAAATTCATAAAGCTACCTGGTTTTGCAGGGGGGCACCTAGTTTTTTGGCCCCGGGCTCGTGGCCATCTAGGGAAACGTACCAAACCCACACATTTCTGAAAACTAGACACCCTGGGGAGTCCAGTGAGGTATGGCTTGCCTGGATCCCCAACGTTTTTTTACCCAGAATCCCTTGCAAACCTCAAATTTAGCTATAAAAATCACTTTCCCCCCCCTTTTTTTGTAGGATCACTGTGCTGGCACAAATGTCCTTTCACCTAGCGTTCTCATTGTTCTCCTGATTAAAATAATACCTCACTTGTGTGGCTGTTCAATGCAGAATCAACTAAAAATATATATTTTTAAAAATGTAGTGCTTAGAATTCGCGGTGCTATACCTTTAATCCCTATGTTTTTGGCGCTTCCCAGTCACAGGCCTTTGGCCCACCCACACAAGTGAGATATCATTCTACTCGGGAGAACAAGGGGAACGCTGGGTAGTAGGACATTTGTGCCGACACGGTGATCCCACACAAAAATGTATGGAAAAAGTGAGTTTTTCAGCTAAATTTGAGGTTTGCAGGAGATTCTGGGTAGGAAAACGGGGGAATGCACGCAAGCCATACCTCACTGGACTCCTCAGGTGTCTATTTTTCAGAAATGTGTGGGTTTGGTAGGTTTCCCTAGATAGCTGCAAGCCCGGGGCCGAAAAACCAGGTGCCCCCCCTGCAAAACCAGGTTGTTTTAGGATAGGTAATTTTGAAGTCTCCACAATACATTTTGGGCCCTTGCTTGTCGCGGGTACTTCACCCACCCACACGAGTGAGGTATCATTTTTATCGAGAGACCTGGGGGAATGCTGACTTTGTAAGTAAATTGGAGGTTTGCAGGGGATTCTAGGTAGGAAAACGCTGCGGGATCCATGCAAGCCACACCACCAGCCAAGAGTCAGTACACATACCACCATCCACGTGCACCACCAGCCAAGCGCAATCCACGCACACCGCCAGCCAAGCGCCAGCAACGCACACCGCCAGCCAAGCACCATTCACGCTCTCTGCCAGCCAAGCGCCATCCACACATTTCGCCTGCCAAGCGCCATCCATGCACACCGTCAGCCAAGCGCCGGTATACGTACACTGCCAGCCAAGAGCCACTCCACACACACCAACAGGCAAGCGCCAATCTACACACATTGTCATCAAGCGCGAGTCCACACACACCATTAGCGAAGTGCAAGCCCACACACACCACCAGCAAAATGCCAGCCACAGGTCAGTACATGCAGACCATCAGCCAAACTCCAGTTCACACACACACAAACTCTCCCTGATTTCTAGTGGTTTTTGGGCCCCTGCTTGGGGATAGATGAGACTAAAAATAATACTGAAACAACCAAAAAAAGGGGAGTAACCTGTGCCTATGGGGCTTCTCCCTGAAATGCCCAGAAACATATCCCTGGTTCCTAGTGGGCTTTCTGCCCCACCTGGAGGGGCAGATAAGGGGCTATTGCCTCGATCTACCTTCCCGGTGGGGGGAAGAAAGATTTTTTTGGGTGTGGGGGCATTAGCATGCCCATTTTGGGCAGCCCCTACATATAAAAAACCAACATCATCCCTGGTGCCTAGTGGGCTTTCTACGCCCCTGGGGGTGCAGATCAGGGGCTATTGCCCTGATCTGCCTCCCTGAGGAAAGACTGTGAATCTGGGTGGGGCAATTCCATGCCCATTTAGGCAGTAAAAAAAAAATCCCTGGTACCTAGTGTGCTTTTTGCCCCCCCCCCCTGGGGCATATTGGGAGCTATTGCCCCCCTCTGCCTTCTAGGGGGGCAGAAAGACTAGAATTTGGGGGTGGGGTTTGGGGCATTGGCAAGCTCATTTTGGGCAGCCCCCACCCCTACAGGCATAAAAACACAAATAAATTCCTGGTGCCTAGTGTGCTTTCTGCCCTCCCCCGGCAGATTGGTGGCTATTGCCCCCCTCTGTCTTCTAAGGGGGCAGAAATACTGGAATTTGGGGAGGGGTTGGGGGCCTTGGCATGCCCTTTTAGGCAGTTCCCACCCCTACAAGCGTAAAACAAGAATTCCCTGGTGCCTAGAGTGCTTTCTGCTCCCCTGGGGGGGCAAATTATGGGCAATTGCCCCCATCTGCCTGCCAGGGGGGGCAGAAAGACTGTGGAATTTGGGGGGAGGGTGGGGGTTGCACAAAATGGGCATGCCAATGCCCCCACCCTCCCCCCCTACAGGTATAAAAAAAAAAAATCCCTGGGGCCTAGAGTGCTTTCTACTCCCCCCCGGGGGCAGATTGGGGGCTATTGCCCCCATCTGCCTCCCAGCCAAAGAGACTAGAATTTGGGGAGGGAGTTGGGGGCATTGGCATGCCCATTTTAGGCAGCCCCCACCCCTACAAGTGTAAAAAACAAATCCCTGGTGTCTAGAGTGCTTTCTGCCCCCCCGGGGGGCAAATTGGGGGCTATTATCCCATCTGCCTCCCAGGAGGGGGCAGAAAGACTATGGAATTTGGGGGAGGGCCTTGGCATGCCCATTTTGGGCAGCCCCCACCTCTACAGGCGTAAAAAATAAAAAAAATCCCTGGTGCCTTGTGTGCTTTCTGCCCCCCGGGGGGCAGATTGGGGGCTATTGCCCCATCTGCATTCCAGGGGGGGAGAAAGACTGTGAAATTTGGGGGGAGGGTGAGGGCATTGGCATGTCCATTTTGGGCAGCCCCCACCCCTACAGGCATAAAAAAAAATCCTGGGGCCTAGTGTGCTTTCTGCCCCCCCCCCCACTGGGACAGATTGGGGCTGTTGCCCACATCTGCCTCCAGGGGGGCAGAAAGACTGGAATTTGGGGAGGGGGTGGGGGCATTTGCATGCCCATTTTAGGCAGCCCCACCCCTACAAGTGTAAAAAATAAATCCCTGGTGCCTAGAGTGCTTTCTGCCCCCCAGAGGGGCAGATTTGGGGCTATTGCCTCATCTGCCTCCCAGGAGGGGGCAGAAAGACTATGGAATTTGGGGGAGGGCATTGGCATGCCCATTTTGGGCAGCCCCCACCTCTCCAGGCGTAAAAACTAAAAAATCCCTGGTGCCTAGAGTGCTTTCTGCCACCTGGGGGGCAGATTGGGGGCTATTGCCTCATCTGCCTCCCAGGAGGGGGTAGAAAGACTATGTAATTTTGGGGAGGGCATTGGCATGCCCATTTTGGGCAGCCCCCACCTCTACAGGCGTAAAAACTAAAAAATCCCTGGTGCCTAGAGTGCTTTACGCCCCCTGGGGGGGCAGATTGGGGGCTATGGTCCCCCTCTGCATCCCGGGGGGGCAGAAATATGGGAATTTGGGGGGTTGGGGGCGTTGGCATGCCCATTATGGGCAGCCCCCATTCCTACAAGCGTAAAAAATAAAAATCCCTGGTGCCTAGTGTGCTTTCTGCCCTCCTGAGGGGCATATTGAAAGGCTATTGCCCCCATCTGCCCCCCGGGGGGGCAGAAAGACTGTCTGTGCCCATAGTAATGGGGGAGCAAAAGCAATTGCCCAAGTTGCCGCTCCCCCATCCCTGGTGCCTAGTGGGTTGATCCCTGCTTGGGGATCGCCCTCCTGAGGTGATCCCCAAGCATGGATCCACTAGGAAGGGGTACCAATGGAAAGGGGAGATTCTCCCCTTTCCAATGATACCTCTCCGGTCTGCCTCGGTGCTCAGGGAGCTGAGATATCCCACTGAGCACTGAGGCAGTGAAACTGAAACTGAGTTTCAGTTTCTCCAAAATTACGTCAGCGCGCACGCATTTTGGAGAAATATTCAAAACACCGTCGGGAGCTGGGGAAGCTCTTACCCAGTTCCCGTGGGTGTTTTGACAAAAAGGGAATCCCTCTAGTGCCCGCACCAGAGGGATTTCCTGTGCCATGTGCATGGACGGCAGGGAGACGTCCGATGCACATGAGCACTGGTGTGTCAGACAGCTCCCGGCCGTCCGAAGCACCGAAAGCGTTAAGTGAATTTGTAAGGTCTTTTACATTTTATTTCAGAACTGTAATCACTAACCTTTGACACTGAGGGCCCAATTCCGATCTCATTCGCAAGGCCATCCCAGAGCCGTCCAATGCCGTACAGTACAACCAAGCATGTTATCCCGATACTCTACCTCTTTGAGCACTACTACAACTGCAACTGACGCAGACGTCGCAGAAGGTAAGTTCGACACCTACCCATACGGAATAACGTAAATACCATGCAAAAGACAATACAACAGAAAGCAGGGTCGCAAACACAGCCAAAAGGGGGCGCAATACTACTTGCATTGTAGTGTTAAATTGGTGGGTGTGTGGCAAATACCCACAGCAATGTAAAGTCAACATGGGGGTGACACATACCCAGAGCAATGTAGACTCAATTTGGCTTGGGCAAATACCCACAGGAATGTAGAGTCAATATGGGGGGTGGCAAATACCCAGAGCAATGTAGAGTCAATATAGCATGGGCAAATACCCCATACGTGTAGATACATATTTGGGGTTTGGGGGAAATACCCCCATATGAGTAGATGCATATTTGGGGTTTGGGGGGAAATACCCCCATATATGTAGATGCATATTTAGGGTTGGGGAAATACCCTCATATGTGTAGATGCATGCCTTGGGTTGGGGGGGAATTAACACCAGCAATGTGTACACGAACAATGTAACTTCTGCTCAAACAAAGTTCCTAAATTCCTACAGGTGGAATACATGCTACAGGAATGTCTACATACACAATCACAAAGGTCTTTTTTAATGAAATGCATTCACACACTGTTGCAGCAAAATTAACTGGCAACATTGAGGAATGGGTAGAGTGGAGATGCAAGTGCTCCAGGGACCGTCAAACAACAACCAAAGACTCATCATCTACTAAATGGTCTCTTACAAACGTGTGAAATACTGGGGTCTGATAGGCTAACAAGACAGAACAGCCACATGCAGCAGCTCAAGGACTGTATGTGTGTGTGGAGAAGCTGACTTAGCCTGGGATGACACACATGACGGGGGGCTGAAGCCCATAGACCCCTACGTGTGTTGGGATGCAATCAGAAAGTGCTCAGCATACCCTTGGAAGCACCATGATGGCATTTGCGCATTGGTCGATGGTCAGGTGCACCAGGGTCACCTGTGTGCCAAGGTTTGGTGGGCCTTCGTATACCACACCAATAGATTTACTCACTTACACAGTCTCCACCAGTTCACTGTAACATTATGCCATGATTTACATGGATCACCAGCTGTTCTGTAAAAGAGGCTGCGAGACAGCCTTTGGTGCATAACCACCATGCTGCACTGCCTAACATGCCTTGACACAGGTAGTGTCATCTCCACCACACGAGCACCACTTTCAGGTCATGGCAGGTGCAGGGAGGTTGCGTTGTATGTAGGGGCCTTGCAGGGAGGGAAGTCACAACTGGACAGTCTGACCTACATACCACACTCTTGATCAGCAGCAGTGTGCATTTTACAACAAAATCTTTGACTGGTAAAAGCACAGAGGGCAGGTTCAAGAGATGATCACAGGTTGTGTGCCAATTACTTTCTGAGGGCCTGAGCATCATTGTGATCAGAATCCAAACATGGGCCAATAACATGTTGTGTGTGTATAATGAGGGAATGCCATCATCAGGTAGGTACAGTTAGCACGCTAAATACTAGGGGAATCGCACATTTGACGCTGTACCAGGAATTGCAAAGTGAATGCATGAGTCCACCACAACACACACAAACATATCGCAGGACAATAGTACTATGATGTCACTGTTGTCTAGGAAATATTTGCAGTCAAAATCAATATTGGTTTTGAAAGAAGCATTGACCAACAACAATGTAGAATACAGTCCCCATGTGTGAACTGGTGCAGCTGTACACAAATCCCAATCTACATGTGTCTACGGTCATCTTTGGAGAATGTCATTTGCAGCTAATCTGCATCTAGCCCCTCAAGCTGTAGTGTATGCTGGAAATGAATAATCCCATTTTGAATGTGCAGATTGTGCCCTGCATAGTAGTAGGAGTATGCATGAGTCACAGGATGTAGGATCCACAAACAGTGTTGGTGTGTCTAGTGCACAGCTCATTGTGTAAAATAAGCTGCCAGCACGGTGAGGATGCTGGGGTCGTGGCTCAGTCTGTGGCTCAAAAACACAAGTGACATACTCATTCTGAAGCAAGGAAATATGGGTACTTCTTGTGAGGATGAAAGACATGTGTAGAATTAAGTCCGCTTTGTCCACATTTGGCACTGAAACAATGTTAAAAAATCTATGGAAATATCAAGGAGACTTTCAACTAACACATATTACCATTAGGCCTTAAGGCAGTATTTAATGTGCACAATGGGAGCCCTCATGAACACACACAAGGACAACCCTTGCTAAACCAGATCAGAGGTAACAAAAGTTTGGAGAATGCAAACACTCATGGAACTGGGTGTCTGGTACCAGTGTCAAATGTGTGTTTATTCACGGTGCAATGTGTTTTCCTCAGCACAACCAGAGACATCATCACAATGATTCCATCTCCCTTGGTGTCACCATACCTCAGACATTCAAAGTCAGAATGCCAGCAATAACCATGCGTGTGTAGTGTACTGGGAAGTGTGGGCATGCATACCCAGGGTAGTCTTACCCCAGGTGGCACAAAAACACACTTCCATTGCCTGAACATTGGTGGGGCTTTACCCCTCAAAGGAATGGACAGCGATCCAATGTTTCAGATTCATGACATTGGAAATGTAGCAATCAACACATCCATCCCTGGGCACTTTCCAAGATGAAGAATGGCCAATTAATGGGTACAACTACCTACAAAGGGTGATATGCCACATATGCCAACACACAACTCAGACAAGGCAAGACTAGGTGGAGCCAACTTTTCCAGTGATGCCAATAGGTCTTGCATATGACAGTGTCCTCAAAGTGGCCATTCACACAATCAGTCATGAAAATCCTTTGGCAGACAGCACATTCCACTTCTTCATATTTACTTTGACAACTGTATTTGACTACTTACATACACAAAATCTACACAGATCTTCAAACAACATTACCTCATGGCCTGCATGATCTCTGCTTGTGCAAGTATGACCACTCTCACATCCACCCCAAAGTACATGCTCAACTTTTCAAAACTATCAAACACACAAGCATGTCATAAGTCACCTCTGCTGCAGTTAGATGGTAAAACATGTCTGCCCCACAAGCAAAGTCTTGTACTCAAACTGTTGAGACACAATTGTCACAATCTCACTCAGGCGCTACCCTTCTCATATACACACCTACATGCACAGCACCACTCTTCATCACTATGTACACAACAACTCTCACATACATGACATGCACACTATATACTGTACTCATCACCTCCTCAGCAGACGTCAAACTTTACATGTAAAAATGACCATGCTCATCACCATTAGCACCCTCAGCAATGTATTTGAACTGCACTCATATCACAATGTGCAGCATCACTGCCCACTCTGACATGCAAACTTAATACATCACCACATCTCACAACAAGACACTTACATTGCTCAATGGCTATGTCCTCAGGCAGTCACAGATCACCACACACCCACCTTACTCTGCTTAAGTTACACAGATTGTCATTTCAGAAACACATGCATACATAGATGCAATAACAACATACATCAACTATATAACACTACACATTTCACTGTTCTGCACACTGAAGTACACAACTGGCGTACACCCTTCACATACACTTATCCACTTTGTCACAAAGGAAAAGTTGAACCTTATCTCACTGTGGCACTGTCGCATACACATATGACTTACAAGTTCCATACCACCACTGAATAATGCACATCAACAACTATCCTCACTCATTTGAAAATGCCTGGTTACAGTAATCCCTCACTGTAGATGCACAGATTACAGCTCACCTCCTGCCAGAAAAAACCTTGTCTAAGTGCTTCAAAACCTATCACATCTACCTATTTATCCCATACCTTGCACAGGATTCAACCAGTTGCATACTCTAAATCACATAATTCTATCTGTAAACACTCACATAGGGGGAATGTGGATACCTCATTTTTCCTACACAAGATCTGCTTATGCACTCAACTCATGCCTCAATCTCTCTGACAACCACTAAATTTGTCCTGCCACCATGACGTATGTATCTCCACTCAAACCAATACTAGTCACTCTCACCTTCATCCTTGTTTAAGCAAGCTCAGCACATGCAACATGAACCCTTGACTATACATCTGCAGCCAGGACGCATATTTCCATTGACACATCCTCCCATGTGTGGCAACTAAGAGCGTGGTGGAGGCTCCAGATCTTGGAGCATCTGCACAGTAGACTAACACACATCCTTTCTGTGCACTCACTGTCCACTTGCCTTACCACATGGACCACTTAGCAATTCAACAGAAATCACAGCACTCATAGTTCAGCTTGGTGTGACATGGAACAGCATCAATCTAAGCTCAAATCAACACCCTTGTCAGTCATCCACAAAATGCATATAACACACAATTCATATCCTCAACTACGAATGATGTGTGGTTGCAAAATGCAATCCAAGTAATCTATAAACAACATACTTGCAATGTCACCAACCAAAAGCAGGATGGCATGAACAACTTCTAAATGATTGAGCAATAGACTATTAAGAAAACACACACATTGCCTAACAAAAATCCCTGCAGTAATTGGAGTACTATTGAGGCAGAGGGTTGGGAGACTGTGAGAATACTGCTCACCTTACACTCACCAAGGGCTCAGGAAATGCATCAGATGTGTTCACAGCCATGAAGGGTTTTTACCCATGGTGGCATGCCACCTGTTGCAAGGTTGACAATGCCACTGTTCTAAAAGATCTGAAGAAGACATACATGGGTCCACCACTATCAAGTCACATACAAGTATTGTAACATCACTTTGTGTACATGGGTGTGTACAAAGTCACTGCCATGCAGTCAACATTCACATGTATCCAGGTGAATTGATGAGACAGGTGTCTTTCTGCACATTCCCAAACTTATGCAGCATGCTACGCCTAAACTGTTGCACTTTGAGACACTTGCACTATGTTGACAAATGAGAGCATGATGTATGTGTAAGTGTGTTTAGAAAATAAAAAGGTCTGTGACTTTATGTCACACTCTTACCGAAAACTGAAGTTGACAAAGCCACCCAGGACATGTAGACACAACATTCTTGTATACATACTCTCAACGGGCCCGATTCACAAAGGTAAACTGAGACTAAATACAAATGGTATTTACGAGTAGTAAAGTTAGACTTTTGTCTCAGTTTTTGTCTCAGCTAAACTGAAGACCAAAACTTAAGTTTAACTGAGACAAAAGTCTAACTTTACGACTTTCGGCATTCACAAAGGGCATTTACGCGTAGTAAAGTTAGACTTTTGTTTCAGTTTTGGTCTCAGTTAAACTTAAGACCAAAACTTATGTTTAACTGAGTCAAAAGTCTAACTTTACTACTCGTAAATGCCCTTTGTGAATAAGGAAAGTCGTAAAGTTAGACTTTGATCTCAGTTTACCTTTGTGAATAGAGCCCAGTAACTTACCTTTGTGAATACCGAAAAGTAGTAAAGTTAGACTTTTGGTCTAAGTTAGACTTTTGGTCTAACATTATATTTGTGAATCGGGCCCAAAGTGCTTTGACTCCATGGAACAAATGCAATCCATGCCATACTAACCATCATTGGATATGTAAACTACCGATTATACATGTCATACAGTTAACTATACACAAGTTTGTGGACACTTAAGATTGTAACCCAAAAATATAAAATGCTTCATTCAGCCTCCAAATAAAAAATCCACACAATAGCAAAAGACCGTTGGGCCAGTCCATCATTGTCCAGTCTAATGATGAGCAACAATTAAATATTGCGCATATATTCTTGCCTGCACTGGTTCTGCTAGGGGATACCTCCCCTGGGAGAGGCATCTTGGGGGCATGCTAGGCAACGAAGGGGACAAACTAATGAGGACTGGGTTGTGCTTTGGGAGGGACGGGAACAGAAGGGATGTGTAAAGGTCCACTGCATAGGGTCTGATGGCGGGGGTGACTCCACTGCAGTGGATGTTCTGCTCCCACCACATCCATGGCACTGTCTCCTCTGGTGGCTGCTGATGATGCTGTGACCAAGAAAACAAAAGATTTCATGAGTCATCCATATGAACTTGACACATAGATAACATCACAGATGTTCACAGATCCAAAATATCAAACATTACATCGAGTTGTGCTATTAGCTCATGCCACATTAACATACATGGCACTTGTTAGTCTGCCAGTTAACCATTGCTCAATCACACATGATGTGATCAGCGACATTGGGTGTATCAGCATCAAAGTACAGAACCACAAGGTTGACTAATGGAGTCTGTAGCAGGGGATGTTTGTCTTGTGATCATGACAGTCTTGTGTCCTGACATTTCTGTCTCCTCTCCTGCAAGTGAGTACAGCCATTAAAATGGAAATAGGAATCTCAGATTTTCATTGAGACATGGTATATATTCTGTAATCCTTAGTCATCAAATGTGTAACCATTGGCTTTTATGTCACAGCTCAAATGTCTACCGTGTCAAACATGCACAATGCATAGTCATTGCATGAGTCATATTACACATTTCACAGTGATTGATTACATGTGTTCAGTAGCTTTGCTTCTCTACTGTCAGTTCACACATATGAGTGTTATCCTGGAGACACCAAGGCATACCCATAGCTGGGCTCACAGGCATGTGGCACACTGTCCTGTGTCATTTATGCACGGTGTCATGTAGCAGAATCCAAATGATTTGAATATTAAAAACAGCTCAAGTGTCATAGATGCAATAAATGGTCTACAAACTTCCAAGTCTGATAACTGCAGCTTCACAATGCCACAGGCGGAACACCATTCTACTGGCACATCTGGGTGCAATGACTGTAGGGACTCTTGTAACTGAACCCATTTCCATCACGAGTACAGTCAACACTGCGGAACAATCTTGGCTAGACTGCAAAAGTCAACATTTGTATGGACAAAGTCTGAATGTCCCTCACTTTGATTACACTGTATGCACACTTTGTACTGCTGATATTGATCCTGTCTAACGTCTCATTTGGGTAACAAACTCAAATTTGATGCATATTTGACATCTCTGAATCAGACAGTGATGCAACAAACACATTGTTTAGCAAGCCATCAAGTTGGAGAAGCCAAGAGCATTAACACACATGTCAATAGTTGTGACTGTGTGCCTCACATCATACCTCACAAATGCTGCCATGTTGTGATCAGTGACAACCTGTGTTTGTCACTGAATGGCTTGTGTTTTCACCCTCACAAAGTCCTACACATGGACTCACTCTTTAGAATGCTGTGTATGAAATGTTCTACAATATCATGGTTAAGGTCAGTGTGACATGTGACCAGAGTTATCCTAGCTGTGACTGTCCCACGGGATACATGTGATCACACTTAGCAGCATGTCTGGGAAAAAACATTGGCGCACGTACCAAGCCAAACTAATCTAGGCCTGAACATAGACAAATCATTCTGCAAAAATGTTTAGCATGGGATTTCCATAATTGAGTGCTTCAATCACAACATACTTCAATGATTTGTTCAAACCAATCTGAGAACAGGCTCACCCATCAGTGAATGTGCAGACATATGTCAAGCTATGGGATTCATGCTGAAGCTTGTACACATGTGTTTTTAAATCTTGGATGCACACATGTGCATGTCACTACTGTTCCTACCCTGAACATGACTCACTCACATGTCCCTGATGAATGGGGCATTACCTGTCATCTATTGATCCTTCTGCATTTTCATCTTGTGAAAATAACTGCACATTTGGCAGACTTACGACCTGTAAAAGTGCCATCAGGCTAAGATCCTGCAACATGCATGATTGAAGATATAAGTGCAACAAGTAACAGACTTACCCCCTTCTTGCTGCTGTTTGGCCTTCAACTGCCCATCCAGGTCATGGAAGACCACTGCTAGGATGCAGAGAATGTGGGAGAACAAGGTTCGCCGGCCGCCTTGCTTGCCAGGTTGTGACAGGCCCAGCTGGACCTCAGCAATACTCTTGGCCCAGCCCCGAAGGTCCTGCCACCTCTTCGGCAATGGCAGACACGACGATATGCAACCCCCATGTCACGCACCTTCTTGGCGATGGTCAGCCACCTCCTTGCCTTCTTTACATGCGTCATGTTTCTGAGTCATACACTACTATACATAGGTTGTGGTAAGTTTGGCAAAAATTACTAAGGGGAATGCATGTGGCATTGTGTGCATCAGTCCTGTGTTCAATGACAACTCTGTTCCGAATATGTGATGTTACAACGCGATCAAAATGATCGCGGTATGTAACATCGCAGTTTTTACAACGCAAGTCGTTACAACGACTTGCGCTGGAGGGCGCTGGACTTAGGAGTAGTAAGATTTACTATTCCAACACCAGTCTAGGTACAGTAGGGAAGGTGTTGGAATAGTAAATCTTACTATTCCTTAGGTTATAGCGCCCTCCAGTGCAAGTCGATGTAACGCTTGCGTTGTAATGGCAGCGTTCTAAATGCATCGCGGTGTAATCACCGCGATGTAAAGGATGTTTCCCCTCTGTTCCATGAGAACAGTGATGACATGTTTGTCCCAGTACACACACTTCTACAGCAGTGTGCCTGCCCAAAACAGTTCCTTACACACAGTTAAACTTGCAAAAAGCCAAAAGGAATATTCATAAATGATATTCCAGATAACAGTGATGCGCTATTATTGCACAGGTCCAAGGGTAATGCACTGTTATCCTCACTCACATGCTCCTCTGGTTTGCCATACATCTGGCTGTGTAGTAGCAGGAGTGTGTCCAGCAGGGCCTGGTTCTCCTCCTCAGTGAAAGCTGGGGCCCTGGGCTGTGCCCTTGCCATAGGGGCTACCAGGGGATGTGGTAACAGCAGCAGTGAGATGGGGAGGTGCAGGAATGAAGCAGGTAGTGCAGGTAAGTGCAGTCTCTAGGGATCAGACAGACTTATATCTCTACAGCAGAGGCAGTATCAAATCCATGCATCAAAAGTTATAGGTTCGTGTTGGTCGCATTGTACAAATCGGTCTAATGGATAACATTGCTTGCAAACGACATTCCTACTGTGACGTTCAAAAACTGTTCATCTAACTGTGATTCACTTTGATACATTGGTGATGTGAGGTAACTGAGCAGGTTTCCACGTGCTGAAGACATGAGCCCAAACACGTGTCGCTCACCATAACAACCAACATCCAATGGGTGTGACCGACTCATTTCGGATGCGGCTACCATGTCCTTTAAATACTCACCCGCGTCTTTCACCATGACAACCAATGGCTGTCAACCAACAACTGATTTTTTTTCTGTTTTCAATGTAGGAGACTCTGGGTACCCCAACCAACCTTGGTTACTGACACCACTCCGTAACTCAGTCAGCCCTGCAGAAATGCAGTATAATGAGGCACATGGTAGGAGCCGGTGAGTAATTGGGTGGGCTTTTGGCCTCCTGAAGGCAAGATTCCGCTGTCTTAATCAGACAGGAGGAGCCCTACAATATGCACTATTGAAGGTGTGCAACATTATCACTGCTTGCTGCATGCTCCACAACCTGGCTATACGGAGGGAAATACCACTCATACAGGATGATGGAGACCAGCAGCCGCCAGCGAGAGAGGATCCTGGACTGGAACATAATGACAGTGGGGATGATGATGATGGCGTGGATTTGAGACAACAGCTCATCCAGAACTTTTTCACATGGGTGTAGGTATGCAATGAAAGTAGGGGACTACCCCCAAGTGTTTGTTTTTGTGTTGCTGGTGCACAATGTGTATGTATGCTTGTGACTGTATGAAAATTGCCATGATGTTAGTTGTAAGATAAGTTTTTGTGAGATGGAAAAGTTGAGATGTATAGTGTATCCGTGAATCCTAGCTAGTGTCCACACTGAAAATCTTCTGCTTCAGATGACATTGTTTGCTAATTGAACAGGCTTAGTCCTGTGTGCTTAACTCTGTTCTATGTTTCTCCTTACCAGGGTACTTTGCCGTATCAATCTGCAAGTTGTGATCTCACCAGGCCCTGATTCTGTGACCTAGTCCAACATCGGACTGTTTTGTAAATCCATGGCACGCACTTCCTTTTGGACTGATGGACATTTTTCTTCACTTTAGATCATTTTCTTACTGTGTGATGTCCTCTGAAATTGGGTTAATGTGCCAGGTTGTATGAGGAGAATAAACCTGTGCTAAACAATGAGTTGTACCTTGTCTGTTTTCACACATCCAAAGGTTATTTTGAAAGAAAACATGCTTCATGATGAACTGGTTTGCAAACAATGTTTGTTTATTGTGCTTGCAAATGTTGCTAGTATATTAAGCAATAGTTTTGCATTGCATTTGTAGCATGTCCTACATGTTGTGTCATGACCTGGTTGTGTCTATCTATCATGCTGTGACAAGGTACATATACTCACAAGTCAGTAATGTACTTCTTCAGTGATGTGTTACCAATGTTGTAGAAACTTTCTTCTTTGAGTTTTTCAACATCATTACAATTATTACATTTGTTAATCAAAGTCACAACATGCCTTTTATGCAGAGTGATTTATTTAAGTGCATAATGTGATGAAATGAGTCCACATCATGGTGGCGTAATCAACTGAAAAACGTTTAAAAAAGTGCAGATAGAAGTTGGTAGTGTTTGTAGATGAGCGATTCCAAAGTAGATCCACAGTTATTTGAATTCATAGTCCAACTTAGACCCTCCAGCCAATGTGGGAGAGTTCAGTGACAGTCAACAAAGTGAATGCTTGGCACACAATGGTGGATATCAGGAGCAGGTAGTCGCTTACTGGGGGTGATGCATAGCAATCTATCTCTCACTGTTTCTTCTTTGGACGACTAACTCTACATTTTTCCGGGGCACCCTCAGGTGCAGGCAGCAGTGGTGCAAGGTGCTCTCCGCCAGTGTCCACATCACTCCCTGTGACTGGTACAGATGTTGTTGCACTGGATGTGGTAGGCACACAGAGAGGTGTGGACATGTTGGTGGCAATCTGGCAGAGGCAGGTGACAATGTCCCTGTACACCACAGTCTGTTCATCCATTTTGTCCATGAACATATCCATTTTTTTGTTTTGGGCTGCCTGCTGCTGTTGCATGGTCCTGAGGATCCCTATGACCTGGCCCGTATCTCCTTGTGAATTCTCATATGCCTGGAGGATTCTAGAGAGGTTTTGGGTCTCTGCATCAGCAGCATCAGCTGCATGATGGTGCTGGTACCCACGGCCCATCCCACCACCCCTACCCACCTGAGCAGGACCAGTTGGTGCTGGCACAGTGGACACGGAGTCTCCTTCATAGTTGGCATTGGAGTTGTTGTTGGGCAACTCAAGAGTGCCCCGTGTCACTGTACTGTTGATGTTGTCCTGGGCTGCTCTGTCTGGGCAGGTAGGGATCACCTGGGTGTTGGCAGCTGAGGCGGGAGTGGTCGCAGAGGATCCGGATGTTGCCACCACTGGTGCTGTGGGGTGACCCCTACCAGAAGGGCCAGGTCTGTCGTCGGCGTCCAAAGAATGATGAGAGTCATCAACGCCGGAGGGCTCCTGGTCGACCAGAGTCTGGGCCTGCCTGTCTTGGATGGTTCCAGTGGTGGCTCAGCTGGCCCTGTAGGTACAAACATAACACAATGACTGATGTGAATATCCACTGCCCCTCAAATCATACACATTGCATAGGCTACTGAAGCTCATGATGAGTTACTGTAGATAGATTGGACTCCTTCATCCATGATGCAGGCCTATTTTTTTGAATGACTATGTTATTGGGACAGAAGGGGGATTGCTGGACATGTCTATGTATATGCATTAATGGGCCTGTTGCGTTAAGTTTATATTACATGTCCAAAGACATTGACTGGCTCCTGACACCCTGTGAATGACACAGGTGTGTTTGTGTTATCCACATCTTTACTTTAACCCCTTGCGCGCTGTGCGAATTCCCCCGCTGTGCGGGCGAATTAATGAGTGGGCTGGGTTCGGACGGCCCCCGGCCATCCTCCGCACACGCCCACCGTGACGTCAGATGGCCGGGGGCCGTCCGACGCATGCAAGGGGTTGACAGTGAGATACATATACTTTCTCTCCCTATGTGGGTACTTTTTTGTGCCTGTCTGCTGGTCTTAGAGCATTTCTTTACCAGTCACATTGGTGTGGCTGCCTACACACTCAAATTCTGTTAAGTTAGCCAGAAAGTTGTGGGAATTGATTGTGTGAGGTGCTTCTTGTTATCATCTCATTCTACACATGTGAATGGCTGAGAGTAGCAAAATCGTGTGACTGTTTAACTTTCTGGCTACACAGATCATGTACTTTGTACATTGTCTCCATGGTCAAATGATATCACAATCTCAGCGTTCTGGTATTTTGTGGCAAATAACTATGATAAACTGATGTTTGAGTGCTTGTTCTCTATTTGTGAACCTTACACCCTCCTACCACCCAGCCCCACCAGGCCACCGGGAAGAGTGTTGTCCAGACAATGTTTGGAAGTGTATTTGAAAGATATTTTTCTATGTTGGCTGGTGTTTGTAGCACATAGGCATATGTGGCAGTTGTGATAGGTTCAGACATC
The DNA here is from genome assembly GCA_963921515.1 of Calotriton arnoldi. Taxonomy (NCBI): domain Eukaryota; kingdom Metazoa; phylum Chordata; class Amphibia; order Caudata; family Salamandridae; genus Calotriton; species Calotriton arnoldi. The sequence continues at coordinate 132,552 of CAWUFW010010637.1, read as the reverse complement.
AGTCTCCAGTCTCTGCCATCTTGCTAGTAAACATGAACACACTGTGAGATAGACATGACCCACAATGAGGTGGTTGTGCTGTGTGTGTAGGAGTGTTTGCTGTTCTTCTAAGTCCTATTAGGGCCAGTACTACATACACAATCCTGCCAAGTGCTAACAGGCCAACAGGACATAAGCTCACCTCACAGTGTGTCAGAATGTCACTGCCGGCTGTCTGGCACTAGGAACTGGTATCTCACTTGGAGACAACTTCCATCATGACCTTGTGCACCACACAGTATATCCCAGTCTCTGCCATTTTGTAGTTGCATGTCCACTCACTGTCAGGTAATCTTGATTCCTAGTGGTCTTGTATGGCTGTTTGTGCGGATGAGTGTTTACAATGGCCAGACATCCCATCAGGCCCTGTACTACTCACATTCTTTCCCCCATGCAAATTCAGCTCCCCTGGAACTATGTTTTCATGCAAGCGAGTGGATATGTGCTGACAAAGCTGGCTGACACTGATGCCTGGTGTTTTGAGCACAAGTCACTGTTGGTATTTGTTGAAGAGTCAGACACCAGTGCCCAGTGTCATGTATCCTGCTAGTAAATTCAAAATCACTGTGTACGCTTAGTTACTGTTGGTCTGTTTGTGATGGTAGTGAAGGTGTATATTGTCCAGAGGCTGATATGAGTTGTAGGCTTTTGAAATACTCCTTCTCCCACCAGCCCAGCTAAGTCTTCCAATACTATGGCTAACTGGCAGTGATGGTAAGTGTGCTGGCTAGGATGCTGACACTGGTGCATGGTGTTGAACCTGAATCCAAATCCCAACAAAGGCCTTGTGCCCAAAACACCATGCACCAGTGTCAGCAATCTTGTTGTTGCACTTCCATTCAATGTCAGGTAGGCATCGGCCTAGTTGAAGTGGTTGTTTGTGGTGGGTGTAGTAGTGTTTACCATTAGCCCAACTCACACCGGGCTCTGTCCTTCACACACTCTACCCACCCCGAAAAAACAGACCACATGGCAGAAGGTTTTCCTGACAGTAATTGGGAATGGATTATCAAGATGTGTGACACTTGTGCCTGGTGTCAGATTTTTCAACAAATCCCAACAGGGCCTTGTGGTCCAAACACCTGTCCACACTGTCAAACATCTTGTCAGTACATTGCCACTCATTGTCGAGTAAGCAGAGTTCCTGGTAGGCTAGTTGGGCTGGTTGGGAAGTGTGTGTGTATGACAAGGCCTGATGTGAGTTGTAGCCATTGCTAATGCACCTCCTCCCACCGAGACCTGCTGACTCCTCTGTGCCCATATTTACCTCACAGTGGATAAGTGTACTGGCAAGGTGGCTGGTACTGGTGCATGGCGTTGGACTTGAATGCAAGTCCCATCAGAGACCTGTGCTCCAAACACCATGCAACAGTGTCAGACATCTTGCTAGTTCACTTCCCCTCACTGTGAGTGTTGTTTAGACCAAGACGAGTTGCCTAGTCTTGATGGGAAGAAAAGCCTTTGCAATAGCTACAAGTTGCATACCGCCCTGCCCTACAAATACCTTTCCACCCAACTCAAACAGCCCAGCATGTACTATGCTTACCTCACTGTGGTGCAAAATATCCCAGCCGGATATCTGACACTGGTGCCTGTTGTTTGACTTTACTGCAACACCCATCAAGGCCTTCTGCTCCAGACACCATGCAGCAGTGTTTGCCATCTTGGCAGCACATTGCCACAAGCTGTCAGGTAAGCAGATTCCCAGGTAAGCTATTTGGCCTATGTAGGAAGGTGTGTGGATGTCACGATTCACTCCCTGTGCTCTCGTTCCCACCACCAGGGGGCCGAATTGTGGGGCTTTCCAGTATTCTAATATGCTTCCAGACACTCCCCTGTATGCATATCCTGACTTCCAGGCATTTGGACATCATTTAGGAATTGAAATCCATTCCCAATCCATGCAGGGTTTTGTGGAAGCCAGTTTGCTCATGCTGTAAACTCTATTACCTAGAATTCCCTGCTTTCTGCTTCATCTCCACCCCTGCAGGCCAAGGATGGGTGGAGGAATTCAGCTCACCTGTGGCTGGCTGCTGATAGCCTGCTCACACCTGATGCATATGATTACTGTGAGCTCTTTTAAGCCCCAGCTCCCTTCAGACCAAGTTTGGTCATTGTAGCTGTTTTCCGGTGAGACCGATCCTTGTTTTCTGAGCTTTTGAAATACCTTGATTCCTGAGCTATAGTTAATCCTTGTTCCTTGATTCCTGAGCTATAGCTATTCCTTGTGCCTGAATTAGCACTGCCTGCAGTGCTACCTTGTTTACTGAGTTCCTGAGCTAAAGCTATTCCTTGTACCCGAATTAGCACTGCCTGCAGTGTTACCTTGTTTCCTGAGTTCCTGAGCTATAGTTATTCTTTGTTCCTGTTTCTGGGCTTCAGATATTTCTTGTTCCTGATTTGCACTGCTTGCAGTGCTCTCTTGACTCCTTGTTTCCTGAGCTGTAGCTATTTCCTATTTCCTTGAACCAGTACTGCCTGCAGTGCTACCATGACTCCTGAAGCTTTAGTAATTCCCTGTTCCTGAACTAGCACTGCCTGCAGTGCTACCTTGACTCCTGAAACTTTAGTAATTCCCTGTTCCTGAACCAGCACTGCCTGAAGTGCTACCTTGACTCTTGAAACTTTAGTAATTAGTTCAATTCTTGTTCCTGCCCCAGCACTGCCTGATATGCTACTTTGTTTTCTTGATTCCTTAACCTGCATTATTCTAGTATACCCTTGTAGCCTCCCCTTCTGTATATCCTTTTCCAGTCCCTGCCTTTCTTCCCATTTCCTTGGTTCCAGTTCTAGTTTGCTGTCTTTCTATTCTTCTGTCTTGCTTCTGTTACCTTGTATGTTTGTTACCTGCTTTCTGCCAAGCGTGCCCTGTGATTTCCTTCCTTTCCTGTTAAGCACTACTCCTTGCTAGCTCCTTGTCTATTGTGCTTGTGTTTAGTTCTACCCCCTTGCTGTTACTGCCTTGCGTGTTCCTGTTTGATCGCCAGGATCCGTGGGCACAGCTGACTACCTAGGTGATGTTTCTTGTTCACTGTGAGTATTGTCTTTGAGTTACATTTATAACATCACCATAGGTATAAGCTCCACAGACCCTGTCGGTGCATGCATATCGTATATGTTCTGTATTTTCAGTCAGTATCTGTAACAGCAATTGTGGGTGAGGAACTTACTGAGCTTCAGTCTTACCGTGTGGAGCTCCTGAGTGCTTTACCCTACACTCCCCTTTATTGTTAATGTTGTATTATATATATGTCTTGCACGTCTGTCCTGTGTGTAGTTAGTCTAAATGCTAAATTGCCTTGTAAATGCCCTTCCTTTCTGAGTCTTAGCCATCTTGTACAGGCTTCCCCTTTGGATCCTTTTTTCTCCTCTGACTCCTTGTGTGATCCTGGGCAGCGCTGAACTAATCTTTCTGTGCACGGTACGTTTTCTACCCAGTCCTTACTCAAGTCCCTGACTGTGTCCAAGACAGTCCCGGACAGTCCCTGACAGTGGAGGCCAGTGCCTGATGGTAGATGTAGTCAGGGCAAACACTCTTCCTCCCAACCAGTACAACCAGCTCATCTGTGGCAATGGCTACCTGACAGTGAATGGAAGTGTACTAACAAGATTGCTGACACAGTTGCATGAGGTTTTGTACACAGGGCCTTGATATGAGTTGGTTTCAAGATCAACACCATGCAGAAGTGTCAGCCACCTTGCCAGTACACTGCCCCTCACTGTGAGGTAAGCATAGGCCCAGAGGAGTTAGCATGGCTGGGTGTGAGGATGAGTATTGGCAATGGCTACAAGTCACATCAGGCCTTGTGCCACACACACCTTTCTAGCCAGCATCAAAAGCCTACCTGTAACTCAGCTCCCCTGACAGTGAGTGTGAATGTCTGTGCAAGTTGTCTGACACTGATGACTGGTGCCTATTTGTCCACAACTACAAGTAGGGAGTAGTTATCCAGACACTAGTCCACAGTGTCAGCCATTTTATCAGTAGATTTCCACTCACCATCAGGTAAGCATGGTGCATGGTTTGCCCTGACTCCATCTCCCACCTGGCTCTGTCCTCCACACACCTTCCGACCCACCCTAATTATCTTACCTGTCACTCTACTTTCCTGACAGTGAGTGGCAATGTGCTTCCGAGATGTCTTACACTGGTGACTGGTGTCTGATTGGTCAAAATATCAACAACAGTGCCTTGAGATCCAAACAGCATTGTGCATGGCCAATCATCTTGCCAGTACATTCTCAGTGACTGTCAGAGAAGTTCAATTCTATGTGGGCTTGTTGGTCTGTGTGTGAGGATGAGTGTTTGCACTGACCTCAACTCTCATCATGCCCTGTCCTACACAAACTTTCCCAGCCAACAGACCTGGAACTATGCTATCCATGATGGTGAATGGAAATGTACTAGAAGATGGCTGACACTGGGGACTGGTGTGGGGAGCCCAAGGCCATGATGGGAGTTGTGATCAACTCTGACACCATGTACAAGTGTCACACATCTTGCAAGTACACTCCCCTTATTGTCAGGACACCACTCTTCCTGGTGGCCTGGTTGTGCTGTGTGGGAAGGTATGTGTAAGACAGAGCCTGATAGAAGATGTTATCAGTGCAAACACTCCTACTCCCGCACTGCCCAAACAGTTCATGTGTGCCTATGGCTACCTGGCAGTGAATGGAAGTCTACTATAGTGTTGTGTGACACTGGTGCATGTTGTTTAACTTGACTACAACTGCCCTCAGGCCTTGTGTTCCTAACACCATGTGGCAGTGGCAGCCATCTTGCTAGTACATTTCTACTGACTGTGAGGGTCGCATAGTTCCAGTGGGTCTATTTGGGCTGCGTGTGGGGAGAGGAGTTGGCCTAACGGCTAGGGCGGTTGACCCCGAATCTGGGGAACCGGGTTCGAGTCTCGGCAATGACCCTGAACATCCTGTGATTCTGGGCAATCACTTAATCTCCCTGTGCCTAACAAAAATGAATGTGTCCTCATGTAATGCAACTGGTGCTATATAAAGCGCTCTGATACCTGATACCTTCGGGTCAAGTTAGAGCTACATAAAACTCCGTAAAAAAAAAAGAAAAAGTGTTTGCTGTGACTACAAGTCCCATGGGGCCTGTGCCCACACCCACCTTCCCAACCATCCTAAACAGTCTACCTGTGACTCAGCTTTCCTGTGAGTGAGTGGAAAAGCACTGGCAAGATGTCTGACTCTGGTGCATGTTGTTTGACTGACAACTCCCCTCAGGTCTTGTGCTCTTGACAGCATGCATCAGTGTCAGCCATCTTGCTAGTACATTTCCACTGACTGTGAGGGTCACAAAGTTCCAGTGGGTCTGTTTGGGCTGTGTGTGGGGAAAAGTATTTGCTGTGACTACAAGTCCCAAGGGGCCTGTGCCCACACCCACCTTCCCAGCCATCCCAAACAGCCTACCTGTGACTCAGCTTTCCTGTGAGTGAGTGGAAAAGTACTGGCAAGATGTCTGACACTGGTGTATGTTGTTTGGCGCACAAGGCCTTGGTGTGAGAAGTATGTACATGGTTATAGTTTAGTGCTTTTTCAAATTAATTCGAGGTATTTTTGTTAACAATCTGACATACACATCACATGCTCTTAGAATCTAGTTAATTTTAAATATTTATACTGTCATGTTTTTTAACTGTGTCCTTTACAGTGATGTCTCTAGGGGTGTGATTAATAACTTTATTTGAATGTGGATTGCGTACTCACCAGACTCTTGTGCTCCTGATATTCCATAGACGCCCTCTGACGGAAGGATGTCAAGCACCTTCTCCTACCAGGAGGTGAAGTGGACAGGTTGTGCAGGAGGGCCACCACCGGTCTGCTGGCTTTGGAGGTGTTCCTTGGCCATAAGCTTCTTGACCCTCCTTCGCACATCATAGTACCTGGTCCTGATATCATCCATTGTGCGCAGGCAATGGGCTTGAGCAGTCACCTTGTCAACTATCCTCTCCCTCATCCTATTTTTCTGGGAAAGGGGGGTCTGTTGGACTAGGTTCCCAAATAACTGAGGCTCTACTCTGACAATCTCATCTACAAGCACTTCCTACTCCTTATCTTTAACACATGGATGCTTCTTTTTGGCCATGGTGAGGGTGAATGTGAAGGTGAAGGTGAGTGTGAGAGTGGAGCTGAGTGTGAATGTGAAAAAGACTGTTTGTTTGTGTGGTTTTGTATGAAATAAAATCTGTGAAAGGTGTGTGGTATGTGATGTGTAAGTGTGTGAGGCAGAGAGCAGGGAATGTGTGGAGGTAGCTCCTGTGACCTATTTGAAGTTGTGGCAAAGGATCATGATCATGGTGTTGCCCCTTTATATAGGTGGATTTGTGGGTGTGGTTTTATTTTTATTTATTTTTTTGGTGTTGCCAATGCTTGTTTTGACTGTTTTTGACTCCTCCCCCAGACATTTGATACTCAGACCAACACGGTTCCGAAACCGAGTCTCATGCAATGTCATCTGCTCACGTGTATATACCAGTCAGATTCGTGACCGGCATGCTATTCTTGAGCGTTTGCAAACGAGTCGGTCACATTGGTGCTGTTTCCAGAGGCTTCATTCGGAATGATAGCGTTCAGTATCACTCAGTTGTAGTTTAACATGGGATGCATCGTACTCCGTCGCTCGGAGGGCTCGCGGTCGAGTTGTTCTGAAAGCCTTCCGGATCCAAATCGGTCGGAATGCTCTCAGAATGAGATCAGAATTGGCCCCTGAGTGTGTGAGTGAGTGCAAGAGTGTGTCAGTGGGTGTATGAGTGTCTGAGTAGGTTTGTAAGTGGTTGTGAGAGAGTATGAGTGGGGCTGTAAGTGGGTATATGAGTGTCTGAGTGGGTGTGTGAGTGGGTGTGTGAGTCTCTGATAGGGGTGGGCGGTAAACTCTGGCGGTTGGAATGCAGATTTCAGCAAAAACTCTACCAACTTCCAGCAGAGCGGAGTTTACCTGCACTCTCACCCCTAGACTTCATCCCCCAAGAGTAGTGTGCCAGGAGGCATGTTTGCAGAGTAGTTGAGAAAGGGTGCAGGGCCGCCGATGAGGTCTGAGAAATCCCGCTGTGTGGGACTAACTGCTGCCAATAATAGGGGTTCTTGGCCCCCAACAACCCTCAGTAGCCAAGGAGACTTCATCCCGAAACCAGTAGGGCGCCATAAGGTGCATTTACAGAGTAGTGGAGAAAGGGGCAGGGCCTCTGACGAGGTCTGAGTAATCTAGCTGTTGGGGACTTACTTGTGGCAACATTAGGGGCTCTTGGCCCCAACGACCCTCAGCAGCCAAGGGGTCTTCGTGGATCTTACAGCTGTTTCATGTTCAAAGTTATAGATTAAAGTTTATAATCGTACTTTGACATTTTCTAGGATACAGCTATAGCCTGGTGAATGAAAATAACTGTTTGGGGTTAGTCCCTGGAAAAACATGCCAACTTGACTTCTGTACATGTTCCATTTCTAAATATCAGGGACACACAACTGTGTGGGCAGCAGAGTGTAATTAGGGGTGACTTGTTAATATTTAAAAGCAGGGATTTCCACAAGTCAAAAAGGGTTATTTTGACAGGTTTGACAGCAGGTTTTAGGCTGCTGTAGTCAGTCTACACATGGAATGCCTGAAGCCATTTTTTACAGGCCAAACGTATGGATAGCACAATAGGTGCTGCAGTCCACAGGTGCCATTTAATTTCCAGGTCCTGAGTACATTTCTACACCATATACTAGGGACCTGTTGACAAGTTAAATATGTCAATAAGGGATAAGCCAATTTAACCATGTTTAAAGGGGGAGCACCAGCACTTTACTCCTGTTTAGCAGGTGTACATTGCACAAAAGAAAAAATGAGATCCAGAAAAAAGCAAAAAATCTGGGGGGACCATGAAGAAAAGGCAGATTTACTGCATTTCCAAGTCACCTATGCTACATTGTGAATGATCTGAGTCATGTTTTATGTAAGCTATGTTTCTAAGGGCCAGGTGTACGATGCTTTTTTTAGGTCGCAAATGGCCCAATTCACAGATTCGGGCCATTTGCGACTGGAAAAAAGCATTTTTCTATATACAAAGCCTTAGTTGCAATTTGGTAACCTATTACCCAATTGCAAAATGAGTTTGCAGTTCGTTATTAATAAGGGGCATATTAAGTGCGTCTCTACCTTATAGTGACAGTGGTATGTGTGAAAGTTTTGCTACCGAATTGCAGTCATAAACATTTGCATTTTACCGCCTACTTCAAGTAGGTGGTAACCCATTTGCAAACTGGAAGGGGTCTCCAAGGGACCCCTTCCCCTTTGTGAATGTTTCTAAAAACGTTTTTTAAGCGCAGGCAGTCCTACAGCTGTACTATGTTGTTATGCTGTAGCTAATGGTGTTGCAGTATCTGTAAAAGGGTATTGACCATTTCTATTTTGATGCCCATGCCTGTGGCTCTGGATATTTGACTGGGAAGAATGTTAATGTCATACAACAATGGCAACAATAATATTTAATTTACTTTACCATCTTTACTGCATTGGTCCCAGCTTCCCACAAGAAGGCAGAAACTACCCTCGAACAGATAGACAAATACAAAACAGAGATTTTTGAAGTTGGCCGCAGATGGTGCGTGGATACGGCCGTGATTGCTGGAATAATTTCTCGTGAAGCCTGTGGATGGGGTGTCTTTACAAAGGAATCGTGTGAGAGAGGAAATAAGTTTGGTTTGATGCAGGTAAGCACCATCACCAACACAGCAGTCACATGGCTTTCCAGATATAATCCTCATCGAACATTGCATCTCCAAATGTGTGTCTGAACTGGTCATATGTAAACATAGTACCAATGCTGCTTTGTATTTTAGATTTCCAAACACTGGTACAACATCAGAGGTGCTTGGAATAGTAAAGAACACATTTCCCAGGGTACAGAGATTCTAATCAACAAGATCAATGACGTCAAGAAGAAGTTTTCGAGTTGGTCTCAGATTCAGCAGTTGAAAGGTCTGTATCAGCACACCAGGGGCTATTTCCTACTGCTTGTCTTCAGTCTCACTCCCAATCCTTAAACCACCTCAGGCCTCTAGGGGTGACTATTTTCTCAACAATTGTGTTTCCTAAGGAGTGAGGTCTGCACATACCTCTGTAAATGAACCTAAGTGGGTTGTGACACCACTGATTTGTGGGCAGTGCACTAGAAGGGTACTATTACAGGATGGATGGAATTTGCAGCGGTACGGATCATTGGTGCAAACTCAAGTACAAGCTGCACTCCAGCGGATGAACCTTTAGTCCCAGACTGAGGTATGACTCAATAAATCAGCAATACATTAATGTCAGTGTAGCAATTAGGCCCCACAATAAGGTAGTGGATTTGCAAACCATGAAGGTTTAGTAGCAGATTAGCAAAGTTACAAACTCAAATCATTTAATGTCTTAAAAAATCAGGAGTGAATACATGAATATATAAATCAATATGATTTTAATAAATTCAAAATAGCAAATACAAAGAAAAACTGCTCAAGGTTTTAGTGAGAAATTGGGTTGTTGGTTGACTCCGATGTTGGCCCAGGTCAAGTAACAGCCGCAGTCCCTGGCAGGGTGAACCACAAAAAGTCACTAGATTAACTTGTGCTTAACCATGGGAAGCTTGGCCAAAAAAGCAGTCAAGTTTACCTCAGAGGCAATGTGTAAAGTTTTATGCAGCACACCAACAGTAATCAAGTAAAAACAAAACTCAAGTAAAATACCACTCCAATTTAGAAAATGAGAGTACATTTTAATGAATCATTTGACACCAAAACAATAAAAATCCAATCAGTAGAACGGGAGTTACGATTTTTTTATCCCCATATGCCGATCGCGATTATCCCCACGACGAATTCGCCACATAGACTAAAATCAAGTCTTTTTTCGTACATATTGAATTGCTTGGAATAATAGATTTATCTGAAATGATAACAAAATACTAAGACCTGACATTAACAAGCTTGAAAGCCTTGAGAAAGCTCTGGTCCAGATGACCATGTGAGGGCGAAACACGTGTTGGCTGCTGAATGTTTCAAATTGAATCCTGTAACATCTTGAACAAATGATAAAAACTCCAAAACCATGAATAAAAGCAAAATCAAAAACCATCACTTGAAACCTTGAAGCATTCTTTATCTACTAATATCTAACAATGAGGAGGATGCACTCATACATTCTCAATCAGTTACAATTGGGGCATAATTGGGTCCAATACCTCGAGATAGCATCCGCCCAACAAAAGAAAAACGGCAACAACACCTGGGAAGAGAGCGCTTACCTTTGGACTTGATGTTCTGAGAAGGTAAAGTTCAGTGGGGCAGGGCTGCAGGCAGTGTCCGAGGATGGAGCGCCATCATCGGGGAGCCGCTGGATAAAGTAGTGCTGAAGATTTCTAGATTTCTACATTCCGACTTAGTCACTTTTATGGAAGTCAAAAATCTCCAGCGGGATGAGGTAGGAGGCTGTAGCAGAAGAGAGTTCCGGGAGGCCTGTGTCCCCTTTAGCAAAGGACCACTGAACAGGATTTGATGCTGTAGAGAAAAACGTAACAAACTATTGCAAAGTCAGGTCGATCGGAGATGCACTTCAGGTGAATCAGCAAGCAGGCTTGTCACGGTCTTCCCTCGGTTCTCAGAGCAGTTTTTAGCCCAAAAGTTCCCAAGGTTTGGAGCACTTTTAGCACCAACATCAAGGGTCTAGGACTGAAGTGGCAGCACTTGGAGGGGTTAGGACTCACTCAGGCTGGGTCCAGGTCCAGGTTCAAGATGGTGTAAGCCTGTTATATCCCTGTAGCTGTGAAGAGGAGGCCAGCAAACTAGCCTTTGGAGTCACTCTGGTAGTCTTGGGTTCAGGTGATAAAGCAGGGCTCAAGCAGCAGGGCAGCCTCTGAGGGTTCAAGGCAGGCTCCAGGAAGCATAGCAGTCTTTCCAGATGCAGCAAAGTAGTCTTGTGGATTACACAGCAGGCCACAGCAGCAGGCATTCCTGTGAGAGTCCTTCCACAAGTCCAGAAAGTGAACTGAAGAGTGATTTTCTTTTTTATTTGAATGTTTATTGTTTAGTTAATTAAAACCTTAACAATTTACGCATTTATAAAAAAAAGTACAATAAAATGTCTTTGTGCTTTTAAGACAAGATTTCACATTTTAGGGTATACACCCTCGGTAGTTACGATCAATAGTTTTCGTGTACATCCAATGAAGTTCCTAACCTGTACAATACAATTTCTTAATAATTCAGAAATTTTTCACATTGTACAATATACACTGTTGCTCCTCATGATAGTCTTCCTGTGCAGCCAGTAATGTTCCTGATCATGGGTAATGAACTTCAATACCATCTTAAACAGAGTTCAAATAAACTTTAGTCATAGCCCATGATAATCTAAATTTGATCCACAATTAGTTTAGTGTCCGAATTCAACAACACACTTTTTACTTTATAAAATAATTCATAGTAAAATAGAATATTATAACGATTGGATGAATTAAATTAACATTTGTTCCGCTGTAAAGCGTAAGACCTCCGGCTTACTAATTCAAAAGAGTATTCAATTACATATTGATTTTATGTTTTTCGAACATTAAAACTATAATATGCAACCACTTCATTATAAAAGGATATGGTCAATGCTCCTATTGAATTCCGGTTTACAAAGCCTGGTCGTGAAGGTGTCAGCTTGCAGTTCATTTGAGGATCTGACGGATCTAGCCCTTGCATTATAGTAGCTCCGCATGCCCTTATTCCTCTGATAATTAGGGCTTTTCCTAATAAATTGACTTGTGCTTTATAAAGTTTGGGGCATATGCAGATTAAATGAATAAGGTCCTCTTTTTTACTGCTGCAAAGCCAGCATATTGTAGGCCCTTTATGTACCAGCTTGGCTGGTCCACCATCGACGATAATTTTCCAAAGCGTAGGGCTATCAGCTGTCTTTTTAGATGTACATAAAAAGTAATACTTAAGAAAGGTGCAGTGCAAGGGTCTTATAATTTTTAATCACCATCCAGGCATGCCATCTAAGGCTGAAGATGTTATTGTCGAGTACTAAGGAATAGAATTTTGCTGTTTTGTTTATGACTTGTTTAAAAGTTGAAAAATTGAGATTATTGTTCCATAGCACTGCCGTGCAGGTAGATGTTAATGCTTTTTGGAGATATGATTGATTATATGCTGATTTTTTATCATTTTCTAGTTCTGTCCATAGGGCCTTATTAAGTGGGAGCACGCTGTATTCTGTTTCAATCGATACCAGAGCTTTATTGTGTTATACATTCTCCCTAGTGTTTCATTTATAAGACCAAATTCAAGTCACACCTAGGCTGGTGATGCTGACTGGTGGATCTGGAAGAGCTTTTTATAAGTTGTAACTAACAGTTTATTCAGAAGTACAGAATCTTTACTGTGTAAAGCAATGCTGGCGTACGTTATTGTTGGCTGCATTTTTGCTGCTAACACGGCAAGCAGGGGTTTGTAGGAAGGCCTCTTCAGTTGTTTTGCCAGGGTCCTAAAGGTGAAAGTTAATGCACTAGTACTCTGTGATATATAATGTTTCTGCTCTCGATGGTTTAATCTATTATCCATGTAAAACCCCAAGTATTTATAACTGGTTACTTCCTCTAATGGTTTACCATCAAGCCAGATGTTCTGCTTGGTGCTTGGAGGATTGCTGATGAGCATTGTTTTACTTTTTGATGGGTTCATTTCTAGTTTGTTGGTTGTTATATATTCCATCAATTCTGTTAATGACCTTAGTTAGGTTCATTATCACCACATCATCTGCATATGAAAGATGTGATAATGGTAACATTCCCAATTGCGGTGGTGAGAATTGATCATATCAAGCCCGTTCCGTCAGGTCAGACATAAATAGAATAAAAAGGTGCGGCACTAGCACGCATCCTTGTTTTAAGGCTTTGTCTGTATTCAGCTTTCTTGATAATCTGGAGCCGTCACCCAACTTTATGAACTGAAGAGTGGTTCTGAGGGCCCTATTCTTATACCTGGTGCCTTCTTTGATGTGGGAGCAGTTTCTAGACGTTCTCTTTGAAGTGCTTAGAATCTCTTGACTTCCTGCCCTGGCTTCAAGATAGATGCAGAGACAATGTGGGGGTGACAAGCCCTCTGTGTGAAGGCAGAGCACAGCCTATTCAGTTGCAAGTGTGGCTGTGTCCAGCTTCGCCCCCCATCCTGCCAGGAGATGACCCATTAAGGCACACCCAGTTCTTCTATTGTATGACTGTCTCGGAGGAATTCACAAAGCATAACTGCCATCTACACCTAGTCATGTGATGTGGGGAAGGCTAAAGGCACCAATTGGCTAAGGGCTGAAAAATGTCAACTTTCCAAAGTGGCATTTTCAAAATTGTAATTTAATATCCAATTTTACCAATTAAAGAGGGTTTTTAATTACAATATCATAGATACCAAACATGAAAGTAAGTAAGCACTTATTAAATGTAATAAGGCAACCCAATGTTATCTGGGACGTGTAAGTCTCACAGAAGTAAAAATCAATGTTGGTGTTTTGCACTACCAAGACAAGTAAAACATAAATGGACCTCCTAGGGCCTACCTTAGAGCGTGACCTAAATGCAATGAAAGGAGAGTTTTAGGCTTGGCAATGAGGTTATATTAACCATCACAATAGGTATCCCACCCAATAGGACTATCAAATAGGCACTATCCCCTCTTAAAAGAGTCTCATAAGTTTATTCTAGCATGAATGGGAGCAATTCCTTTTTGTTTATTAACCCTTGCACACTCTAGTAGTGTCATGCTTCATCATCGGGTTCACCCTGACTCCTAAAGGTCAGGGTGGGCTCGACAATATTCCAGGGAGCACTTCGGAGGATAGGCCTGGGGGTTAAAGATTAGGGGGGATATTCACAAGAACGTGCGCTAAACATCTCCAAAAAATGATAACGCAACTTTACACATCGCAGTCTATTGCGGAAAAATAACCCTGTGTTAACATGGAATTCACAACACGGCGGTAACATGCAATAGTTTGCCGAAAAAATGGCCAATGTCCGCGATAAAAACACAAACCCCAACACAAAAAAAAACGTGCAATGAGCCCATTCGTGATGAGGAAAGCAGAGATAAGCAGCGCCAGGCCCGCGACACACACACGGCAGGCGTGAATAAGCACAACAAAAGCAGGAAAAAGGAAGACAAACCAAACAGAAAACAACAGCGAAGCACAATGGAGGCAGCCAGAGCTAGTACCCAACCCTACAAGCACCATTGGCAACAAAACATTGTACATGGCAGTCCATCGTGGATAGGGTGAATGCAGCCGGAGAGCGGATGAGGACAATGGAAGAACAGCTGGAATGATGTGAAACGCAAAAACAAGCAGAAACACGCCAACAACCAGAAGGCAGCAATGCACACCGGAGGTGGGAGTCCAGCGCCACACCAGGAGCTGGATGACATGGAGGAAATGGTGTCCAGCACATCAGTCTGGAGATGGTGGCAGGAGTCGGGGACCGGAAACTGCACAAAATCAACAGACACAACAGCAACAGGGAGAGGAACGATCAGGGACTGGGGGGACAAGGGGAGATGGGCATAATGGCACACATGCACAATTAAGCACAGCACAACTGCAGACAAACCATGCCCAAGAGTAACAACACCAACCAAGAGCACAAGTCACACAAGTCGGCAATATCACACCACTGAACAAGCACAGAAGTGAAAACCACACTGCCTGAAAGGGAGAAGGGTGAGCCAAATCAGAGATGAAGGGCCATCTCACACACAATACAGCTCACACACATAGGAAGCAGAGCACCCCAACATCGAACACAATGTGGTACAAACAGTAACATTTGCACAACCGAACACAGGACACAAGTGCACCCGCTTGTGGCCGGTAAATGGCCATACGCATCTAGCAAAGCACGAAACAGGGACATGATAATGCACAAGTACCAACCCACAGCCCTGATGGGGTAGCAATGCATGTAGGGCAGGGACCCAGATAGGCCGTGACACACACATTTGCATACATATCAACACTCATCACAGTTGGAGACAAGTGAATGTGCAGAAACTTCATCAACAATTGCGTGTCAGTACGTCCAAGGGAAGTGCCACAACATGCAGACCAATGCAGCAGCATGTCCGAATGAGGAACGTTGGAAAGCGCCCATGTCCACCCCGGGGGAGTACATCACCCACACAAGTCAGTGCCAATGCGCGTTGGTTGTCCGCGCAGGTATCCGGAGTCCAGGCCAATGCAGCCATGTCCACTGTCATCTTGGGACATGTGACCAGATCCCCAACATGCAACCAGGCGCCGGGACACGTGCAATGGGTCACATTCAGTTGTGGCTGCAGGTACGTTGTCACTCGTCCATGAACGCGAGTGCAGCAGCGTAGGCCAACATTTCCAACATGAGCTCGTTGTCCACTACATCTGACATGTCGGCGACGTAACTCATCAGCTGTCCCGGACAGATGTGCTGACTCCAACCCCTGGCCCCAACTGGCACTAAAGCCCAATAGGGGAGCGGCTCAATGTGGTCACTGCACACGACGACTCGTGCAATCTCCCAGCTCCAGTTGCCAGCATGCATGCCAATCATCCAGGCATGCCATAAACGGGCATCACGGTGACACTCCTGGTTGTGGGCCAACAGGGGGCGCACACACACGTCGAAATCCAGCTCAGCTACCGTAACGTTGGAGAGGCAGACATCCATGGTCCACTCGAATATGCATGAACGACAATGCAACACAGGCTGAACGCAGGTGACGTTGGCAAGACGGAAGTTTAGCCGGTAACTGATCCGCAGCACTGCCAATGGCAGTGCCCCCAGTACATGCAGTACATGCAGCAGATGTGCACGGTACCGGTCCACGTGACTGGAGTTGTGCATGTGTCCGGGATGGTCTGCCATTGCGTCAGTGGCTCTGCTTGAAGCGGCACTGTGCTGACCTGCGCCAGTCCTGTGGATGAAATGGCACAGCTTGGATCAATGAGCAGTGTCTGTGTGCAACGGGTGCAGGCCTTGGGTGGGGTGGGAGTACGTGTGAAGGCCATTTCACGCACGCTAGCTACGACCAAGGACTTCTGTTTTGGGATGTGTACACGTTGGTCTCACGTCGGGCAGTGCATAGTGTGGGAGTCGCAAGCAAATGCTATCGTATCTGTCAGGGGGTGCTGGGCACATGCAAGTTCCAGCTCAGAGCTGCAGATGTGCTCCCGCCTGATAGTTCAGACAAAGGACCTTTCATCCCTACAGTAACTTTACCATCTGCTTGCATACAGGAGACGTACAGAGGCCTGTCGTGGGTGGGGTGGGATGTCTGCGACTCAGGGACTCATGGACGTTATGCCGAGCACGTGGCACATGAGCGGCCTCACTGTGTGTCACGTTGCCTCACAGCTGCTCCTCCCTCCCACGAGCCCCCACACTTGTGTGCGATGCGCGATTGTATCATGTGCACTCCTATGGCACACCATTGTCATGCCTGTCTGCGCATGTCCAGCGGCATGCCAACAACACCGTGAAGCTGGCTGCTGAGGGTGTGCGGCCACGTGAGTGTAGGCCAATGGTCCAGACAGGGTGGACACAGGTGTACAGTCAATGGCTGGCTGTGATCGCGCTGTGACTGAGGCTAGGCATCTGACTCATGCAGCCGCACGACTGATACACATAACACTTGGCATGCATGAGCCAAGACCCCGAGCGGTCTTGCGCTCCTACTTTTCCCTGTACATGCGGGCCCACCCTCCGGATGCATGCTACATTTCAACATCGACTACTGTAGACCTGGTGGTGACAACACTCCAACACAGAGGCACGCTTACCGCACTTCCTGCTCAAGGCCAGACCATAGCCACGCCCTGATCCCCCTGCCGAATCAGCACACCCCTGCACTGACCTGACGTACGCCGCACCAGCACACGCTGCTTGTGCATGCAGGGGGGGCGGGCATAGATACATGTCCAAGGTCTTGTCCACTGCTGAGGTGACATGGTAGCGTTCGCTGAAGACAGCACACTGTGATGTTGCTGGGCTCGGGCCCATCATACTGACATAATGACCACACGGACACACTTGCTTAGATGGTGTGAATGGCACGTTTATTAGCAGGCTCACATGTCGAGTGACACCTGTGTTGGATGTGTGTGGGGTGTGTGTACACCAGCCGTCATGGAGTGCCTGGTGCAGTCAAAAAAGGACAACAGTGCACAGCGTTAAGGACACAACCATTCAACCATAAAGGCTCCATGACTTGAGCTGCACAGAGTTAGTGGCCCCGGATGCACAGTGTCCTGCACAGGCCTACCGCCATGGGCTGCTGACTTGCGGTGCACTGGGGCAGGGTCACGAGAGCAGAGCAGGTTCTCGTAGATGGCAAAGGGGGTTGTCGCGGAGTGTTTCAGTGGACAGTGGAAGGTGTACTCCCAGGGCATGATGCAGAGGGCAGAACCACGCAGAAACAGTCACCATGGTGGAGATGAATGGAACAGACACATGTCGAACACCAAGTCCGTCCCAGCCAGATGATGATGCAGACAACCCCCAGGCCATGGACTCAGACGCCACCAAAGTCCAAACAGAAAGTGCCCATGACTCATTGTGCGCAGAGTTAGTGGCACCAGGTCAGTTGTTGCTACTGTTCGGTCACCTCCGTGACGAGGATCCGGCTCTCATCCGGACTGAACCGCATCTTCCTCTTACTCCTCTCCGTGCGTTCACTGGTATGGACTCTGCCATTCATGAATCATGACTAATTGCTGGATGTGGGATCCTACTGGACAGCAGTGTAGGCTGGGGGCAGCGGTCAGCACGGGCCCACAGACACGTGTCGTGTGCTTGCGATGCAGAGTTTGGGACACTGATCGAAGGGAGTTCAGTGATACATACGCTGCAATTAACATTTGGTCACTGCCATTGTGGACTCAGGACACAGTTCCACATGTGGGACCTACTGGACCGCAGTGTAGGCCTCAGCCCTCATCCAAGTGTCGCCGGCTTGCGTTGAACAGGGTTAGTAGCACCACGTGTCGCCAGCTTGCGTTGAACATGGTTAGTGGCACCACGTGTCACCGGCTTGCGTTGAACAGGGTTAGTGGCACCACGTGTCGCCGGCTTGCGTTGAACAGGGTTAGTGGCACCACGTGTCGCCAGCTTGCGTTGAACATGGTTAGTGGCACCACGTGTCACCGGCTTGCGTTGAACAGGGTTAGTGGCACCACGTGTCGCCGGCTTGCGTTGAACAGGGTTAGTGGCACCATGCGTAGCCGGCTTGCGTTGAACAGGGTTAGTGGCACCATGTGTCGCCGGCTTGCGTTAAACAGGGTTAGTGGCACCATGTGCCGCCGGCTTGCGATGCAGACTTTGGCTTCACTGGTAGGAGGGAGTATAGTGATGTGGACGCTGCCACATACTTGGGGTCACTGCCATTCAATACTCATGACTCAGTACAACATGTGCCAACAACTGTGCCGAAGAGTACGCCGGTGGAGTATGTCAATGAAAAAGGAGTACTGTGGGCCAGCGGCATGGAGGCCAGCGATGGTCTGTGGAGGCTGCAGAGGTCGCAGGACTGGGGCCTGGAGCTTGCACCGGCACGTGGTGGGCCCTCTTTGACACACGCCGGTGTCGGCAGGTGAGCGGAGCCTCCTTGGTGTGCTGGAGCAAGCATGACGGGTCTGGGATCCGGCGGGCCGGGGTGCAGCAGGCGCACAGGGACGCAGGCCACGCCGCGCATGGCACTGGCCCCGTGGTGGGCTGAGCGGCGCCACACTGGCAGACACGTTGGCCATTCCGAATGAGAACCACGCCCAGTGCGACGTGCTTTTCATTCGCACCCCTATGCAGGCCCGGCGTATGCCGTGCCAACCCACTCCGCCCGTGCATGCAGGGGGGACGTAACGAGCGACGTTTCCGCATTCTGCCCCACAGCCTGTGGGGGCATGGTAGCGTCCACTGGCCACTACACTCCATGCACCAGCAGTTAATGTCCACGTGGCCATTTCCGTGGTCTGCACACTGAAGTCTGTCCAGCACATACACGCCACACCTGGCATTGGGCAGGTTCTCATTCATTGGTCACTTTCCGCTCTCGCACATGCCTGCTCCAAGCCTCTCCTCACATTCTGGTATTGTGTGGCTGTGGTGCCATGCCGTGGCTGGGTTGTGTGCATGGCAAGCCCAGGTTCCCAATGGAGTTGTGTTGTCGTGTCTGGTCGGTTGGCATGTTGTGTGGAATGTTGCATGTAGTTTTGCTGCGTGCCCATTGCCAGTGTTGTGAGTTGCATGACTGTGGAGTGGAGGTGTGTGGTGTGTTCATTTGGTACTTACCAACGAGCCATGCATTTCCATAGGTGCCATCCTGGGAGCGCTGGTTGATGATGGACTGTCGGGAGATGTGTGAATCATGCACACTGCCTGGGGAGTTGGCCACAACATTGTTGGGGAGTCCCTGGTGGTCCACTATTGCATGCACATTGATGGAATGTGTGTGCTTTCTGTTGTGGTAGTGTGCAGTGTCGGCAGGGGGCACGAGGGGTACATGTGTGCAGTCGATTGCCCCCAACACATGAGGGAATTCTAGCTATGGCGTAGACGCCTTGCTTGTTCTCCAGCTGCTCCTGCGCAGTGTGAGTGTAGTGGAGGTGCTGGGGTACCAGGCTGATGGCATCCAGGGCAGGTGTGATGGACTTGGATAGGGCTGGCTGTGAGACTCCTCCGACTCTGGCAGTTGTGGGTTGGAAGGTACCAGAGGCCAACATGTGCAGCACAGCCGGCAGCTTTGTCTGCGGAGGGATGTTGGTTGTCTGCTGTGTTGGTGCCGTCAGCAGGTGGGTGCTGTGGGTCAGGATGCGGGGGATGGTTGTCCTTTTGGGCCTGTAGTGGGCAATGTCCTCCTCTGGTGTTAGGTCTGTGCGGCTGGTGCGTTTACGGTGAGTCCGCTGTCTTTGTGTACACTGCCCCTGTGGTGGTCCGGGAGGGGGGGCGGGGTGGGTCCTGGGGGTGGTGGCGGGCCTGGGGGTGGTGGCGGGCCTGGGGGTGGTGGCGGTGGGTGTTGTGGCCCTCATGGGTCTCCAAGCTGCATGATCATTGGCTCCATGGCATCTGTGGGTCTTCAGATGTGGCTCTTGGCTGGGCTCCCTTTCGTGCTGCAGGTAGTCGTCCTGCTTAACACCAGCAGACGGCAGGTGTTAAATCCCTGCTGCTACCGCGGCTTATCGCCTGTTTTTGGTTCGCATCACAGATCTGGCAGTTTGTTGTGAAAGTGGTGTAGTGGTGTTTTCGTGTGATTTTGCACGGGAACGCCTACTCTGCATCTCATTAGGGTTAGTTGGTGGTGTGACCCGTGGGGGTATAATTTGCGGCTGTTATTGCGGGAATACTGGCGATGTCTGCAGTTTGCACCGGCTTGTGAATGGGGCGTTAAATCTATCTCCAGTTTTGATGCGTTAAGGTGGCGATAACTCAGAGATAAGTCCTTGTGAATATGCCCGTAAAAATCCTCCCAAGACTCCAGGTATCCCTTTAATATTGGAGTGACAGGGGATATTAATACAGGAAATAAGGGTTCTCAAGGATTTAATGGTGCTTTGACCCTAATAACATTGAGGAATGAGTCCGACACAGCGCAGGTAAGCGAAAGGGATTTATTCAGTTAAAAGGAACCTGCATTCGAAACTGGCACTGAGGAAAGCCGTTACGCAGCTGAAACATGTCTGCCATAGCGTTTCTAGGAGAATGCACCAAGCCTTGTGAATTTTAACTGAATAAATCCATTTCACTTACCTGCGCTGTGTGGGACTCATTCATACTTGACAGTGAGCTTTGTACAGGATGTTTGGGCAGTATTGCGGGCACTGGGGATGGCACGCCCTCTCGGTTTGGAGCAACGCCGAGCTAGGACTTGTGGACATTATATATATATATATAAATATATGTATATTACCTACTGGCGGTCGCCAGTAGGTAGTTATAGTTAGAACCTATTTTCAAATAGGAAAAGCGTTTTTTGATTTGCCAATATCTTTGGCGCCGTTTGACAAATCTTCGTGAAATTTTCAAAACTAATGGAGCGCTCTGGTCAGCTCCTGTCTTGAAAGTTCTGGGGTGATTTGTCAAGCGAGGGCTGAGAAAAAGGGGTGGTCCCAAAATGTGTTTTCCCCTTGTTAATTTCCATAGGAACTTTAGACACGGCTACAGCCTGAACTGCTGAACGGAATTACACCAAATTTGGCAAAAAGGTAGCTTTTGGTCCAGAAAGCTCTCTTTTGTTTAAATGGTGTAAATCCATTCAGTAGTTGCTGAGAAATTAAAAAAAGAAAAATATCTATCTGAGCACCGAGGAGGAGTCACGACTCCTCCTGAGCACGAGCTGACTTCTGATTGGCTGCCAACACTCCAAACCAGGAAGTGTTGGCAGCCATCTTGTGACTCGGTAACTGAGTTACAAGAAAACAGAAAAATAAAGGTTAAGAAACAAGAAAAGGGGGCAGGCTAGAAACACCCTGACCCCCTAGGCCTGCTCACGGGCCCCCCAAGCCCCAGGGACCACTACCTCCCTGGGGCATTTACACATTTTTTGGGGGGCCTCACGGGCCCCACCAACCCCCGGGGACCACCACCTTATTGGGTCTACATGATTTAAATGCGGGGGGCTATGCGGCCCCCCTGCAGCCCTGGGGACCGCCAGCTCCCCGGGGCTATATTCAAAATTAAAGTGTGGGGGGGCTCGAACCCCTCCACATTGGCCCAGGGACCACCACCTCCCCAAGGCACTAATTATTTTCATAGGGGGTCCGTTATGGACCCCCGGGGACCACCACCTCCCCGGGACTTTGAAAATGCTGGGAGGGGGCCGCGTGGCCCCCCTCCTGGAGCCCTCAATGGCCCTGGCAACAATTACCCCCCAGGGCCGGCTCCTGCAATGTCCCGGGGTGCCCACACCCAGGACATTGCTGTTTGCCATGGCAGGGCGGGACACTGCTTTGCTTCGTTGAAGCGAGAGCAGGAAAACCTGCTCTCGCTTCAATGAAGCAAAGCAGGATTGCTTTTGAGCAAGGGGAGCTGCATGGCAGCAGCTCCCCTTGCTCAAAAGCAATGCTGGCTCCCGCAGGAGGCGGGGAGCTGGTGGGACCGTGGGGGCATTGGGGCTCCCCCCACGGTCCCCAACAGTGAGGCAAGGCCCTGGGGGATGGGGTCCCCGGGGCCAGAAGTGGCCCAGGAGGGGGGCCACTAGGCCCCCTCCCCTTTAATTTAAAATAAAAAATAAAAATACAGAAGGCCGGCCCTGGGGGATGGGGTCCCTGGGGCCCTAATTGGCCTCAGGAGGGGGGCCATGCGGCCCCCTCCCAAATATTATTTAAAAAAAACAAAGGCTGGACATGCCTTGGGGGATGAGGTCCCCGGGGCCATAATTAGCCCAGGGGAGGGGGGCCACGCGGTCCCCCTACCGGGAAAATGTTTGTTAAAAAACGAGGCCAGGCCCCGGGGGATGGGGTCCCCGGGGCCAATAGTGGCTCAGGGAAGGGGCATCACGCGGCCCTCTTCCTGTTTTTTTTTAATACAAAAAACACAAAAAAATGCTCAGGCCCTGGGGGATGGGGTACCCAGGGCCCAAAAATTGTTATGGGAAGGGGGGCCCACAAAGCCCCCCTTCCAAAAAAGCAAAAGCCGGCATTCCCCGGAGGCCCCACCCCCTCCATGCACCACTGGGCAAACATGCCTCCTGGCGCATTCTGAATTGGGGGATTAAGTCCCCTTTATTCCTGAGGGTCCCTTGGGGCCAACTAGTCCCCCAGGTACCTCCAGTAAGCACCACACAGCTGGATTGCTGAGAGGTGCTCTGAGGCCACGCCCCTTTTTACACCACTCTGCACACGCGCCTCTTGGCGCACTGCTGGTGGGGCGATGAGGTCCTCTTGTGTCCTGAGGACCTCAGGACACAAGTGGACTTCATCCCCCGAGCAGCAGTGCACCAGGAGCTGCGTTTGCAGAGTGGTGCAAAAAGGGATATGGCCTCGGACCACCTCTCAGCAGTCCCACTGTGTGGGGCTTACTGGAGGTACCTGGTGGGCTAATTGGCCACCAGGGACCCTCATGAGGAAAGGGGACTTCATCCCCCAACCAAGAGCATGCCAGGGAGTGTGTTTGCAGAGTGGTGGAGAAAGGGGGCGTGGCCTGTTTCCACCTCTCAGCAATCCCACTGTGTGGGACTTACTGGAGGTAACAGGTAGGCTAGTTGGACCCTAAGGACCCCAGCAGCGAAGGAGACTTCAATCCCCATCCAAGAGTGCACCAGGGAACGCGTTTGCAGAGTAGTGGGCAAAGGGGGCATGGCCTGTTATGAGAACTTAACAATCCTGCTGTGTGGTACTTACTGGAGGTAATAGGAGGGGTAGTTGGCCCCCAAGGATGTCCGTGGGGGCCAACTACCCCTCTTGTTACCTCCAGTAAGTCCCACACAGTAGGATTGCTAAGACGTCTTTGGAGGCCACGCCCCCTTTCTTCACCACTCTGCAAACGCAGCTCCAGGCAGACTACGGGATGGGAGATGAAGCCTAGTTTACTCCTAAGGGACTTTGGGGGCCAAGAAGCCCTCCTAGTACCTCATGTAAGTTCTACATAGCGGAATTCCTGAGAGCTGGTCGGAGGCCGAGCCCCCTTTCTCCACCACTCTGCAAACGTGACTACTAGTGAAAGAAGCATTTGCAATGTAATAAGTTTTGCATTTGTGAGAGTTAGAGCTATTGTCGTTGTAAATGTAAAAGTTTTTTAATAATGTTTTTTGGTGTAGAGTGGATGTATGTTGTGTGTAGTGGAATTATGTGGTACGTTGTGCAGTGAAATTATGTGGATAGAAAGTATGTGGTATTTAGGATATAGGAATTATGTAGAGTGGGAATATGTGTTATGGAGAGTAATTATGTGGTATTGTAGTCTGTGTTGTAGAGTGGTAACCTCAGGTTTAGTCTTCCTCGTCTCCATAGAAGCTAAAGTATAAACTCAATGAGACACAAAAAAAGAAGGAACCACTGAGGAGCACTTCTGGACCTAGTCGGAGGTATGAACAGGGCACTGGAATTATGTGACTGTTCGGCAGCACCAATTGACACATAATTAAACATTTTTCGTATTTGCCAAATGTTCCATCATCTGCTGCCTAATCTGCAGATTTGAACAAAAAAAGCCTTGTTTCTAGCTCAAATGGCTCAAATGTTCCCGAAAATGCAGCTTCACGTGTTACAGCGTGGTGGCAGGGCCCTTTGCAAAGCTGGAATGGTCACGTGTTACTTATTGCTAAATGTGGGTGTTAGATTGGTACTAATGGTGCACAAACCTCTCTTCTTTCTGTGCCTCTCTTGCCTCTTTCTGCATTTCTCTTGCATCTTTCTGCACCTTTCTTCCTCTTTCTGCACCTCCCTGTATTCTTTCTGCACTTCACTTGCCTCTTTCTGCACTTCTCTTGCCCCTTTCTTCACCCCTCTTGCCTCTTTTTGCACTTATGTTGGTTCTTTATGTACCCCTTTTGCCTGTTTCTGTACCTCTCTTGCCTCTTTCTGTACCTCTCTTGCCTCTTTCTGCACTTCTCTTGCTCTTTCTGCACTATTCACACCTCTTTCAGCACCTCTGTTGGTTCTTTCTGCACTGCTCTTGCTTCTTTCTACACCTCTCCTCCCTCTTTCTGCACCACTTTTGCCTCTTTCTGTACCTCTCTTACCTCTTTCTGAACTTCTCTTGCTCTTTCTGCACCCTTCATTCCTCTTTCAGCACCTCTGTTGCTTCTTTCTACTCTACTCTTGCCTCTGTCTGAATCCCTCTTGCGTCTTTGAACACCTCTTTTGCTTCTTTCTGCACTTTTCGCTCCTCTTTCTACACCCCTCTTGCCTCTTTCTGCACCTCTGTTGCTACTTTCTACACTTCTATTGCCTCTTTACGCACCTCTCTTGCTTCTTTCTGCACCTCACTTGCCTCTTTCAGCACCTATGTTGCTTTTTTCTGCAGATCTCTTGCCTCTTTCTGCACCTCACTTGCATCTTTCAGCACCTCTGTTGCTTTCTTCTGCAGATCTCTTGCCCCTTTCTGCACCCCTCTTTTCTCTTTCTGCACCTCTCTTGGCTTTTTTCTGCATCCCTGTCCCGTTTCTGCACCTTTCCTGCCTGTTTCTGCATATGTCTTGCCTCTTTCTGTACCTCTGTTGCCTCTTTCTGCACTTCTCTTGCTCTTTCCACACCCTTCACGCCTCTTTCAGCACCTCTGTTGGATCTTTCTGCACTGCTCTTACTTTTTTCTGCACCTCACTTGCCTCTTTCTGCACTTTTCTTGCTTCTTTCTACACCTCTGTTGCTTCGTTCAGCAATTCTCTTGCCTCTTTCTGCACTTCTCTTCCTTCTTTCAGCACCCCTCTGGCCTCTTTCTGTGACTCTCTTGCCTCTTTGTGCACCCCTCCTACCTTTTTTGCACCCCTCTTGCCTCTTTTTGCACCTCTGTTGGTCCTTTCTGCAATGCTCTTGCTTCTTTCTGCACCTCACTTGTCTCTTTCTGCACTTCTCTTGCTTCTTTCTACACCGCTGTTGCTTCTTTCAGCAATTCTCTTGCCTCTTTCTGCACTTGTCTTCCTTCTTTTTGCACCCCTCCTGCCTCTTTCTGTACCTCTGTTGGTTCATTCTGCACTTCTCTTGCTTCTTTCTGCACCTCACTTGCCTCTTTCTGTACTTATCTTGCTTCTTTCTACACCTCTGTTGCTTCTTTCAGCAATTCTCTTGCCTCTTTCTGCACTTCTCCTACTTGTTTCTGCACCTCTTTTGCAAATTTCTGTATCCCTTTTACGTCTTTCTGCACCCTTTTCCCTATTTCTCCACCTCTTGCGCTTCTTTCTGCACTTCTCTTGCCTCTTTCTGCACTACTCTTCCTTCTTTCAGCACCCCTCCAGTCTCTTTCTGTACCTCTCTTGTCTCTTTGTGCACCCTTCCTACCTTTTTCTGAACCCCTCTTGCCTCTTTTTGCACCTCTGTTGGTTCTTTCTGCAGCTCATTTGTCTCTTTCTGCACTTCTCTTCCTTCTTTTTGCACCCCTCTTGCCTCTTTCTGCACCTCTGTTGGTTCATTCTGCACTGCACTGCTCTTGCTTCTTTCTGCACCTCACTTGCCTCTTTCTGCACTTCACTTGCTTCTTTCTACACCTCTGTTGCTTCTTTCAGCAATTCTCTTGCCTCTTTCTGCACTTCTCTTGCTTGTTTCTGCACCTCTTTTGCAAATTTCTGTATCCCTTTTACCTCTTTCTGCACCCTCTTCCCTATTTCGCCACCTCTTTTGCTTCTTTTGGCACTTCTCTTGCCTCTTTCTGCACTTCTCTTCCTTCTTTCAGCACCCCTCGAGCCTCTTTCTGTACCTCTCTTGCCTCTTTGTGCACCCCTCCTACCTTTTTCTGCGCCCCTCTTGCCTCTTTTTGCACCTCTGTTGGTTCTTTCTGCACTGCTCTTGCTTCTTTCTGCACCTCACGTGTCTCTTTCTGCACTTCTCTTGCTTCTTTCTACAACTCTGTTGCTTCTTTCAGCAATTCTATTGCATTTTTCTGCACTTCTCGACCTTCTTTTTGCACCCCTCTTGCCTCTTTTTGCACTTCTGTTGGTTCATTCCGCACTGCTCTTGCTTCTTTTTTCACCTCACTTGCCTCTTTCTGCCCTTCTCTTGCTTCTTTCTACAACTCTGTTGCTTCTTTCAGCAATTCTCTTGCCTCTTTCTTCACTTCTCTGGCTTGTTTCTGTACCTCTTTTGTAAATTTATGTATCCCTCATGCCTCTTTCTGCACCCTCTTCCCTATTTCTCCACCTCTTTTGCTTCTTTCTGCACTTCTCTTGCTTCTTTCTGCTCTGCTCTTGCTTCTTTCTGTACCTTTGTTGCAAATTCCTGTATCCCTCTTTTCTCCTTCTGTACCCGTTCCCTCTTTCTGCACCTTTCTTGCCTGTTTCTGTACCTCTCTTGCCTCTTTCGGCACCTCTGTTGCTTCGTTCTGCACTTCTCTTGCCTTTTTCTGCACCGCTGACTTAGAGGTAGTTTTAATCCCCCTGCCCTAATATGTACTGGGGCCTTACAGGGGAGGTCATGCCATTCACAGGGGTACCCCAACCCATAGTGTACCCTAGTGTATTTAGGTGTTTTCACTGTATTCTAAGTGTCTTTCAGGATAGCACTGGCTCTGGGCCTGGTTAGTCAGAGTCAGTTGCCACCAGTACCAATCAGCAAAAAGTTGGGGGCACAGGATGACTTTGCAACAAGGCCTCTTTCTGCACCTCTGTTGGTTCTTTCTGCATTTCTCTTGCTTCTTTCTGAGCTTTCTTCCACTTTCCGCACATGTCCTACCTCTGTAGGAATAGGTAGAAATTAGCATTTAAAAAAACCTTAGAAATCCACTGAAAAAACCATAGGTTTCAGGGACGTTATAGTTAGAAGTTATCATTTATAAAACCTTTGAAATTCACAAAAAAAACCATAGGTTTCAGGGACGTTATAGTTAGAAGTTATCATTTGTAGAACGCGGAGTTGCCAAAAACTACGCGCTCCGCACCGGAGCAGAGGTTTTTTTGGGTTTACGCACCCAAAATGCATTTTCGCAGGAGCTACTTACCGGGTACCTGCGATCACCGACAAGATTTTCCATCCGTTCGAGAGCACCACTAGATTTGGTAGCAGCCCGCACAGTCCTGTGAGAGTGTGCGATCGCGAATACGTGATTCGGGAACGCCATCAGACTTCTGGCGGAAGTTTTGTGAAGAACGCAATCCCGAACACGCAGAATCTGCAATCCGGCAAAGTTTTTCTCTTGAACAGCATCAAACCTTCTCAAAATGATGATTTGGATTACAAAAACTCCTCAAATTGCCATTTGGCTGTACTATTTTGTGCAAGGAGTCCTTTTTCTTTTTTTACTTTTTTTTTAAGAGGAAGGAAGTGCCCCAGAGTCTTCAACTTCCTGTTCCTGTCCAGCTGGCTCCTCCCAGTGCTTTGTCCATCTCCTGTTCACTTTTCATTTGGATTTGGAGCTGGAAGTATCACTCTTTGTGGCTACTTCATCATATATCATTGGATTTGAGGACTTTTGAATTTGAGATTTCACAAGTAAGTCGGAAAATTGGTGTTGTTTGTTTGATTGGGGCACCTACATTTTTTTGTACTTTTCATTGTTTTTAAAAAAAAATATTGTGGTGGGTGGCCTGTAGTTTCAGTAGGGGCCTAGTTGTTTCTTTGTAAGTAATCTAATTTTTCATCTTTTATAAAGGAAACATGTTGCACAGTTCACTACATTTTCTCCAACTTTTGAAATTAATTTGGAATATTTATTTAATTCACTAGCCCAGTAGTCTGCCAATAGGCCTTTCAGCCAGTAGGCCCAGAGCTACTCATGGGTGCATGAAGCAACTGTTTCTGTGGTGTCTGTTGAATTTAAACCTCATTTAGGGCATGGATGGCATTGGATTGAATTGCAAATTGTTTTTTTTGGTATTTCACTTTTTTCATGTCTGTTAAATAAATGCCTTTGTTGGATGTGTGTGGTTGTTGTGAGTGGCCATGTGGCTGGTGGCCATTTTGTGGTAGTAGTTAGTGTGCTTTTGCCATAGGCCTGCATATCTTTCCTTTGTTCCTCTTGGCTTACTGCTTCTTGTTGTTGTGATCTGGCCATGTGGCTGGTGGACATTTTGTGAAGGCAGCCAGTGTGCTTTTGCCATAGGCCTGCATTGTCTGTCTTCCCTTTCTTGTTGTTGTGGCCTGGCCATGTGGCTGGCGGACATTTTGTGAAGGCAGCCAATGTGCTTTTGCCATAGGCCTGCATTGTCTGTCTTCCCTTTCTTGTTGTTGTGGTGGCCCGGCCATGTGGCTGGCAGCATTTTGTGAAGGCAGCCAGTGTACTTCTGCAATAGGCCTGCAAGCCTTCTTTGTGGTGACCATGCCTTGTTGTTGTTTTGCATGCAATTTTTTCTTCTATTACCCTAAAAAAATGCAGCACAGTTCACTACATTTTCTAATACATTTGCAATATTATTGATTTGAATTGATTCACTATGTGGCCTATTCTGCCAATGGGTTTTCCAACCAATAGGCCCAGAGCTACTCATGGGTGCATGAAGCAACTGTTTCTGTGGTGTCTGTTGAATTTAAACATCATTTAGGGCATGGATGGCATTGGATTGAATTGCAAAATGTTTATTTTGTTATTTCACTTTTTTTCGTGTGTGGGAAATAAATGACTTTGTTGGATGTGTGTGGTTGTTATGTAACTTGCAAAACTTTTTTAGCCCTGTGGATTTTCGTTTTTGGCATTGTTGCATTAAAGATGTGTTGTTTAGCATGCCTCCTTTGTCTGGCCAGTGTGTGAGTGTGTTTGTAATAGTGGGCCTGCATTTGCCTTGGCTGAGCCTCCCCGTGTGGCCAGGGACCATTTTGTAAAGTCTGTGTCCATATAGGCCTGCTTGAGTTCATTGTTTTTCAGGCCTCCTGCTTGTTGCGAGTGACCATGTGGCTGGTGGCCATTTTGTGAAGGCAGCCAGTGTGCTTTTGCCATAGGCCTGCATTGTCTGTCTTCCCTTTCTTGTTGTTGTGGTGGCCCGGTCATATGGCTGGCAGCCATTTTGTGAAGCCAGCCAGTGTGCTTCTGTATTAGTCCTGCAAGTATTCTTTGTGGTAGCCATGCCTTGTTGTTGTTTTGCATGCAATTCTGTCTTCTTTTACCCTCAAAAATTGCAGCACAGTTCATTACATTTTCTAATATATTTGCAATATTATTGATTTGAATTGATTTACTATGTGGCCTAGTCTGCCAATGGGTTTTCCAAACAATAGGCCCAGAGCTACTCATGGCTCCATGAAGCAACTGTTTCTGTGGTGTCTGTTGAATGTAAAAATCATTTAAGGCATAGATGGCATTGGATTGAATTGCAAAATGTTTTTTTCTCGTTATTTCACTTTTTTTCCTGTGTGGTAAATAAAGGACTTTGTTGGATGTGTGTGGTTGTTGTGTAACTTGCAAACCTTTTTTAGCCCTGTAGATTTTCGTTTTTGGCATTGTTGCATTAAAGCTGTGTTGTTTAGCATGCACCCTTTGTCTGGCCAGTGTTTGAGTGTGTTTGTAATAGTGGGCCAGCATTTGCCTTGACTGAGCCTCCCCGTGTGGCCAGGGGCCCTTTTGTAAAGTCTGTGTCCATATAGGCCTGCTTGAGTTGATTGTTTTCCAGGCCTCCTGCTTGTTGTGAGTGAACATGTGGCTGGTGGCCATTTTGTGGTGGTAGTTAGTGTGCTTTATGCTTTTGCCATAGGCCTGCATGTCTTTCCTGTGTTCCTCTTGGCTTATTGCTTCTATCCATTGTTAGATGCAGCTCCCTGAATGCTGCACGCCATGTGTTGCAAAATGCCAAACCGGTTCCATTACATTTGTAGTTTTGTTGTTTTTCTTCTTTTCTATCCTTCCTGAGTGTACACAGTACAAAAGCCCTTGTTGTCAAAGTCGCACAAATGGCTACACTGTTGTTATGTAATAATGTTTATAATAACACTAATAAGTGTGACCACACACACTAAGTTATATATTATATTTGTTTGTTTGTGCTAGTAGTAATTGAACCAAAACAATGAATGCTACGTTTCAATTATGCTCTTCTTGCTTCTTTGCTTTTAGGTGCACAAAAGAGGAGGAGACAACATTACCTATTGTACTGCCAGACAGAAGTCCTGCTGTGCACAATGTCACGTGACGTGGGACCACAGACATCTCTTCAACTTGTGCCACTTTGTGCTGCTGACATCTTGAAGATGGCCCCAAAGAAAGGTACCATGTCCAGAACCAAGAAAGTTGCCAGTAAGAAGAAGGCACTGCCACTTACCAAGATTGGTATGCCACCCAAGACCTCTTTTGGGAAACAAAAAATTGCGTCAGCAGCAGCGTCGTCCGGAGAGCAAGCTGGGAGCTGCACCCCCGCATCTATCGACCCCCCCACCAACCTAGGCCCAAGCCCATGTCTGTCGCAGAGGCAGCCAGTCTAATCATGACAACACCAACGAGCAGTGATGTTGAAATTGACTTATCGTTATCGCAAAGTAGTACCCAATCAACGCAGGAAACTCAGATAAGTGGACAACAACAGCTGCAACAACAGCCGCAACCACCACCCCCAATAGTTGTTGTTCCTCCCCAAAAAGGGGCAGTTCAGGGAATCAAGTTTCCTGCAGAGGAAGAAGAGCAAGCCACTCTTTCAGAAGATCCATTGTCTTCCAGATCCCCAGCAAGGAAAAGGAAGGTTAGTCCATCGAGTTCTTCTGCAAGCTCCCATTCTGATGATCTAGACGCCACTTGGAAGACACCAGCTCAGTCTGAGAGTGAGACACGCCACGAGACAAGAAAGTTTCCAGAAAGCATTAGAGTTATGGAGGTAGATGTATAAGAGGAGGATGATGATGAGCCAGTCATCATGGACATTAATCCCACCCCGGTGGAGACTGATATTACCCCATCCCAAATTGCTGTGAGGGATGTGGCAGGGATACCACCAACACAGATACCACCAACACCACCTCCAGCTTCCATATTTGCAAAGGCCCGGCAGCGACCTACATCCACCACAACCACCTCGGTAGAAGTAGGTACTGCAGAAAGTCAAACTCCATGCCCACCTACCAGTTCATCTGGCATTGCAAGTGGCACCAGCAGAACCAGAAAGTTGACCTCCCCAGTTTGGGACTTATTTTCGGTTAGCAGGAAGGAGGTGAACATTGCTATATGCTCCATTTGTGGAAAAGGTGTTAGCCGAGGTAAGCTTGGTACAAACTATGGTACCGGAGGCCAAACAACCCATCTGAAAAAAAACCACTTGATCCAGTGGGAGGCACACTTTAGCGGCCAAAAAACTGCACCCATTGTTGTTGGTGGGGTTGAAGAAGTAGAAGATCCGATCACGGTGGAAGGTGATCAAGAGGGAGACATTTTCTCTGGTACACAAAGTATCCCTGTCCCCAGCAGTGCAGTGGTACCGCCCACATCCTCATCAGCAACATCGCAGTGGCACAAGAGTCAGGCTGAGACACCAAGGGGTCCCAGGCAAGAGAGTACCGCAACGAAAAATGTGCATTGAGCCTAACAACATCTGGCATCATGAAGTCACCTGCATCAGTGGCACCAGAAAAAAAAATCCATGCTACCATTCTCAACATGTTTAGGTTGGAGGGGCAGTACAAACGCAACCACCCAACGGCACGTTTGTACAACGCGAAGCTCGCTAAATTGTTAGCGATGGACCACCTCCCTTTTTCTTTTGTGGAAGGGGTGGGTTTTCTTGTATTTGTGACAGCCATCTTCCCAAAATGGAAGGTTCCCAGCGGTCCTATTTCGCCAGAGTTGCTGTTCCAGCACTACATCACGACGTGCTGGAATTGCTTGGACAAGCTTTGCAGCAGAGTGCTGTTAACACTATCCACCTGACAACATAAATGTGGACCAGTTGCCAAGCCACTGATTACATGTGCATCACTGCACACTGGATCTCTTTTTTGGGGATTAGAGAAAAGATATCTGCAACAGGTGTTGTTGACACTGCTGAGATTTTTAATGCCACTCGGAAACATGCAACTGTAGCTATGTTCGCCATGGAGAAATCTCATACTGCTGCAAACATTTTGGAAAACTTTGTTAGCAAGGTCTTTGAATGGCTGCGAGCAAGAGGGCTGAACATTGGTTTTGTTGCCACGGACAATGGCAGTAATATAGTTAAGGCCATGGCCGATGGTGGCTATTTCAGGGTCCTGGGTTTGGCGCACTGCATTAACATCATTGTTCAAGACTTTCTGAAAAAAGAAGACCGAGTCAGCAACTTACTGACCACCTGCAGAAGAATCTGCACACATTTCAGCCAATCTTTCAAAGCCCGGAAGCAGCTGAGGATCATTCAACGTGAGCATAGAATGCCAGTTAAAGCACTTATCCAGGAAGTTCCAACACGTTGGAACTCAACTTATTACGTGCTTGAACGTCTGTTCGAGCAGTACAGACCAATTAATGAATATGTCATGCAAAGAGGGGATGCTACTGTGAAAGGCATGATCATTGAGATGGACCATTGGGGCCTAGTTAAATGCCTGATAGAGATGCTACTTCCTTTCGAGCTCTTCACACGTGAAGTCAGCAAGGAGGACTGTACTATGGGCCAAGCTATCTCATTGTTGCACATGCTACAGGAACAGCTGAAGGGGGTGTCTGCAATGTACCCAGGTGCGGAGGAAAAAAAAGAAACAAATGAGTTGGTGGAGAGCGTAACCCTTCGCTTATCTGAAAATACAAGGATGGAAAGAGACATTGTGTCATGCAACCATTACATTAGTGCCACAATTCCTGATCCACAGTACAAACAAGTACTGAACACATTGATTCCTTTTTCATAAGGGGATGTTGCCAACTACAAAACTTGGATAGCTGTGGAAGCCAGTCACTTAGAAAAAGAACTGCCGGGAATTAGATGCCCGCTACTCCAGGCCACAACAAGTACTGCAGGGCAGCCGGTGTCAAGTTCAACTTCAGAGCCTGAGGGCAGTGCGGTTGGCTCACAGCAGCCAAAACCACCAACACCAAGAACAACATCAACAACAACAAGAACAGGAGCATCAGCCCCACCAAAATTGGCACAGGAATGGTTTCTACAGCAACAGCTTGTTAGGCACAGTGCTGAGGCTAAGGCAAATGAGGCCGAGCAAAGCGGAGCACCCCTGAGCATTGAGCAGATGGCCCAGGCCTATCTGGATGACCCAACAGAGGTCTACATTGATCAAAACCCATTGCTGCATTGATATGGGAAAGGAGCCAATGATAACTATCTGGCTTGCCCTGTCGCAAGTGTCTCTTCTGGGCATGTTTTCAGTGCTGCTGGTGCCGTTTTGACAGTGAGAAGGACCAGTCTCTCGTCCCAAAATGTGGATAGGTTAACCATGATCAAAATGAATCAGTACTTTAGACCACCTGATTACACCATACCAGAAGTAGCACAGCAGGAAGATGATGATGACAGCGACCTAGGTCATGGAAGTAGTGTGTTAGATGACCTACTTCTGGGTGAACCACCAGAGTTTGAGGACGAGCTCTACTTCCCTGACAACAACTAGGCTTTTGACTTGTTACTTTCTTTCTTGCTTTGATGCCCCAAAAAAAGCCCCCCAAAAAGATACAGCTAAGGAATATTATTTACTTTTTTTATTTGTGTGTGTCACTGTCTTTCTGGTTTGAATCACAACAAATCCATCACCATGGTCTTACTCTTTATTGCCGGATTGGAGTTGCAACTGTCTGCAGTCAGTAAAGAAGTAAGACCACTCCTCCGAGTCCTGCTCCAGTCGTGACTCACCCTAAATCCATTTCCCTCTAGCCAGACATTGGATGGAGAATAGTACAAGAAATGTGAAATGTGTGCCTGCCTCATCGAGTCTGTCCAAAGAACCTGACTATAGCTATCCTCCTTTCTGAGCCTAGAGGGACTGCCCCATAAGAACAGGTAAATGATGGCATGCATTGGACGCTGACTCTGAGTGATTGTTGTTTGTGTTGTTGTGCA
Organism: Calotriton arnoldi; assembly: GCA_963921515.1. Classification (NCBI taxonomy): domain Eukaryota; kingdom Metazoa; phylum Chordata; class Amphibia; order Caudata; family Salamandridae; genus Calotriton; species Calotriton arnoldi. The sequence continues at coordinate 97,932 of CAWUFW010010637.1, read as the reverse complement.
TGATGTCTACTAGTATTTAACATACATACAAAAAAGTGACTCAAGTTAAAGTTTCTCTTTTTGTTGTTCAATAACAGAATTGTACTACTGCAGGCCGATCCATTGCATTTTTGATTCTGGACTCACTTGGTACACTACAGATTTGGGCACCATGATGACCATACTCGCAGTCAGTAGGATCAGAGATGATTGATGAAATAACTTGGGGCATTTCATGAAGTGGCCTAAAAGGTAAACAACAACAACAACAGCAGACCTACATGTTTGTGTAGTGGTGGAGGCCAGTGTAATGGTATGACTGACAGCGGTGCATTGATTTAGTTACTTAATTTGGAAAATGCTATGTTGCTGTGTATGTGTGCTCAGTGCTGTCTGGCACAAAAATAATCTAAGCTAAGTGGAGGTTGGGTGAATGCCGCGGGCCTGCTCCTGTTGTGTTGTTGTAGGTTAATGCTGGAAACAGAGAAGACATGGTTTAGCCATGCCGCCTCTGAAAGTTTTCTTGTTGCACTCCTTCCTAATTTATGCAGTTTAACTTTACTTTTCTCCTTCATTTTTCAATATCCCTTTTGTTTTTCCATGTACACTTACAGGTCGGCCTCTACCCTGTGCTATAGTGGGAAAAACAACTCACACTTACCTTACCAATCCGCATCCGCCAGGCAGGCACCCAAGATTGACTGATGGAGCGTCCATGGAAGGGAGGACCAAGAGGAATGCTGAGATGCAACTCCCAATTTGACCATAACATAGTAATAGTATCATCATTTCATTTGATTAATTTTTTCTCTTCAATCATTACAACTGTTAGTGTTGTTGTTTATTATGTTTGCTTATATTTGACTCCTACAGATATTTTTTAATTTTCTTTGCTAGCTTTAAAAGGAAGCCAGGTACAACAGCAGAACATAAAATGTATGTAACTTGGGTCTCTCTGGGGGCAGACAGGCAAGGCAATTGCTTAGTAATAATATTTAATAATATACTGCTGCCCTGTACTACTAGTCTAGTACATAAAGTCATCATCATGCATGCATTTCCATTTTCTCTCTTAACAGATTTATTATGGTCGTCTGCCAAGATTGTGTGTTGTGCATGTGTAGTGTTTGTCTTTGTCCAACATTTCCCTCAAATCCCCCTTCTCAACCGTTCATCAAACCCTAACCCTCTTCTCCTGGGCTGTGTGATTTATATTGAGGTGTGACCAAATTAAATTTACACCAATAATTGATCACACACTTGCTAGGGCAGATGTGGTGAAAGCAACATTAACTCAAGGCAGGGCGAGGATCTTCTTCTGCTTGCCCACCCATGCTCAGTATTCGCAAGTCAATTTTTTTTCCAGAGGAACATAATCCATCATAATTAATTGCTGGCATTGATTCATCATTCTTCCAGCACTAAAGGTTACGCTTGTCCATTTCATAGGACGAGTCAACTTCAGTTTGTAACTTGTACTAGGCTATCCCACCACCATTATATTTTATTTTACTTTAGCATTGCTTATCATCATCATGGTTTCTTGTTTGTCAGTCTTCTTGTGTACTGTACTTCTACTACTCATTCCTGAGTCTCCCTCAGGCGACTGACTGTCTCATTTTCTTTTTTTGCAAATGCTACTGTCGGCGGGCACGGCCCGTGGTAGGAGTGCCGGTCGGGCGGTGATGTGGGGCGGGGGAGGGGCAGGGTGGGGGGTAGTAAACTACGGATTAAGGCCGAATACAGGTAAGTGAACATTTAAATAAATAAAACAAATTTCGTTGTGCGCGCTGCATCGCCAAATGCGATGCAGTGCGCGAAACGAAATTCGTTTTATTTATTTAAATGTTCACTTACCTGTATTCGGCCTTAATCCGTAGTTTACTACCCCCCACCCTGCCCCTCCCCACCCCACGTCACCGCCCGACCGGCACTCCTACCACGGGCCGCGCCTGACTGTCAGTGTCTAATACTACTACCACCACCACATTGGCATCTTGGGAAACCAAACCATCATCACCAAGCTGCCATCGCTTTGCCTAGGTATAAATAAACATCAATCACAGGTAAGAGAAGGAGTTTGGGGGAGGCATAATTAATAATATGGAAATTAATTAATTAATTCACACACCCACACCCTTCCAAGTCCAGTTGCAGACTGCATAGACTAGAAGGAGAGACTGATAGTACTAGTAGGACAAGTCACAAGTGAGGGTACCACATCTATCTGCTGGTATGTTACACTATCATCAGATTATTATTTCAATCAAAAATGGGCTGCGGCCCTGCAGCAGCAAAGGAAACCATGTGAAGTAAACGAGTAACCCCCAACAAAACATTTACATCAAATGTAAAGTAAGTATAAATAATTTATTCCCCAAACAAAATAAACTAATGGAAAAAACCCACAAAACCTGACCCACCCTCTCCCTAACCCCAACTAATGTTAAAAGATAAGAGTCCAATCGAATGTCCACTCCAAAAGTCCATTGACCATAAATATAAACCCCAACTTTTACCCAACGCCCAATCCCACCCACCAAATTTTTTTTTAAAAAGGGGCAAGGCAGCACAGTTCTAGCGGCGGGCTCGGCGGTTACTCTCCAGGACCTTTATCCACTCCTCTAGGCGCGCCATCCGGAGGAGCATGTGGCGCTTGAATTCTTTACAGTTGCATCCACAGGGGGGGCATCAGTGTTCAATGAAGTGCGGCGGGTGCCTGCCAGACCGTGGTGCTGTACCACTGGGGGGCCTGGCTGGGGCCCGGGGCATTAGAGGAGGCTGCAGCTGCTGCCGCCTCCTCCTCTGCCAGAGCTACCAGCTGCCGATATTCTGTACAGATGGCCACCAGCTTGCGGCGCTGGGCCATGGCTGCTAACTCCTTCCTGTTTGGTTGTGCTTTTGGGTGGGAAGGAGTAGCTATATCAAGAAAGAAAAAAGACAATTGTAACCAATACTCTCAGCAAAACAGTAACACAAAATTAATTCTACACATAGTAGCACAGTAGCACTATCAAGCACAGTGCACAACATTTGTGGTATCCTCCCACTTCCTCGGCCTCTAACATTTGTGGGAGTTTCAGGCATTACTACTACTGGGCACAATGGAGTAGACAGGTCTTCTTCTTATCTCTCTCTTGTTTAGCTAAATTAACCTTGTTGTAGGCATGCCAGCTCAGTCAGCTTGCGCCCTAGATAGACATACTTGTGTCGCAGACTCACATTATTTTTATTTACTACTGTCTGCAGGCGAGGAAGCTGTATTCTACAACTACACAATTATCTTATTTTTCTATTATGGCCATACTCTGTTACATCAATGGCAACTGCTCAATTTCACGTTCACCTAACTACTACAACAAGGCAGATGATATCTGATCCAAATGATCATTGAATATATATGAGACGACGTAAGGTACTATTATTGATTGATTGTGTAACCACTAACCATGCAGCCGATAGGCCACCCATAGCAGGCTGACACAGTCGAAAATGACATAGGTAGGGAGTGGGCCTCGGAGTCGGAGGGAGGCGATTGATAATGGGTGGGTATGGGTACACACATACACAATATATATGCTGTGCTTGCAAACTACCGAGAGTCAAGGGAGTGTTCTGAAATACAACCTTGAATCAAAAACCTTGAAAAAAACAGTCCTTGTTTCTCTTCCCAACGATTTTTCCATTTATCATTGCATTGCTCTTCTAGCATTATATTTTTTTAATTCTAATCTTATTCTATATTCTATTCTCCTTGGCTTTGCTACTCTGGCACGGTTTATTTTTCTTTTACATTGTCTTCATCTAGTGACAGTCTCCACCTATGCTATGATGATTGAATACCATCCAGGCATCAAATCCATTCAAAGTAAACATGGCTATCATTCTTCTTAATCTCTCAACAAACCTTTCACCAACAACATACATTTGTAATGTGTTTTTAAACCACCACTTATGGGTCCTTCCTTGCTTGCCTTTGAGTTTGACCCATGAAACCCCTCGGAGGATTTTTCCTATCACCGATACAGTTTCACCCACCCAGGCAGGTATCCTTTCTTTCACCTTCCACCCATCCTTAAACCACCCATGCATCCGATTCCTATCAGCCACCTATGTATCCCACGCATCCTTCTCTGCCAGTCATACATTACATATCGCCCATCTTTCCTCCTTCCATCCTTCTTTCCCTTTTCGTTCAACCCATCCATCAAGGTCGTCTTACTCTTAGTCTTCTTAATAAAACTTTCCCAGCTGAGTTGAAGTCAGATAGAAGAGGCCAATAGTTACTCAACTCCCGCCGCTAACGCTATTGCTAATGCTAAGTAAAGGTGTCTTCTTTAACCGTTGTTCACAACAACTTAGTCTATCTTAACAGTACAGTGTACACCCTTGCAGCAAGTGTATAACTATTGTCAATAAGTAAGAAATATAAGTAAAATTTACCACCGCCCACGCCACAGCTGCTGGCTCACCCACCCCTGCAGCAGCTGCCGCATCTGCTCTTTCCTGGCTGACGTCGCCTGCCCCGCCGCTGGCCCCGGCACTGGTTGTCAGTACACCTAGAAAAAACATTACACATTTTTTAGATGCCATGTACGCCTCCCCCTATTTTTTTTATTTCACTAGCAAGATTGAAAATACAAAACATACATACACCACATACATAACTAGTACAAATCGGGTACTAGAGTAGAGTAGACAGTAGTATGTCCTATCCTATCAAAAATAGTAAAATATCTGGTTGGGCATTTTGTTGGTGGCAATTGTCAAAAAGCCTCTCAAGATTAAGAAGAGGACAACCCAAAGGACTGGACTCAGTGGCTACAGCTGTTGGTGAATCTGAGTTTTAAAACTTTTTAAAACTAAAGAGTGGCCAACTGGGCAAACTACAGAAAGACTAATAATAGTACAGAGTCAGAGACAGTTAGATTAATGTAAAAAAAACAGACACTAAAAAAAAATATAACTAAGTAGGTAGGTAATGCAGGGATAACAAGAATTTAGAAACATATAGATGGAAGAAGATTTGGTAAAAAAATAGAATTAGCAAATGGAAATAACAATAGTTTGGAAAAAAAAGGTGCAGTAAAAGTTAGGGAAATATACTTATTATTATTAACAACAGGAGGACTTACTGGGGCCAGCAGCAGAGCCCTCTGTAGATGAACGATCCTGGCCCTGTAAGGCATCTCCAGCTCCCGACTCAGACCCCGTTATCTTCTTGCCCCTGGATGCTGATCATGTAAGATATAATAAAGAGACAACATTTGATTGGTGTGAAACAAATAAAATATTTTAAAAAACGCTCTAAAACATTTTTGGACAGGAAACAACAATTGCAATAAAATTGACCTATCTAATCTGATCGACTAGTAGTATCGCGGACCGTCCAGTTATTATTAATCCAGTGTTCCATTCCGATTCCAGAATCCTAAACCTAAGTACCACCTAGCCCGCCTATTCCAAAGACATTGGAAATGAATTGCCCAAAAATATATTTGCTCCTTATAACTTTCAATCTCATTCGAAATCATCAATGAATCAATTAACCCCATTTGATGGGCCAATTGTTCACTAAGTCTTCATTTCCATTTATTTTAGTCCTCAAAAATGCATAGATGGACGCATGCATATTGCATTGCATACACCAAATTGTTGGTTGGTTGCTGCTGATGTGCTGATGAGTTGCTATTATTACTCCCTCACTAACAAACTACAAAAGGTTCTACTAAGGACTGGAGTCAGCTGCACGTGACGGAGGACACGTCACGTGGACCACTAAAAAATTACCAACTAATACTAAGTAACTAAACTACCTACCTACCACCACTATCATAGTGACAAGACAAAGGAAAGGAGTCTCTCTAGCATTACCTAACTTAAGTTCTCTAAACTCTCTTACATAATCAGCCCAAGCAAGCGCAAAGTTGCAAACAAGTAAGATTAGTAGCGCCGAGCACCTGTCTAGTGTCTAGAAGAAAAACAATCACATATTATCAGATATTTTAAATGTAACTTACCTGCATGTAGGCAGCAGCATTCTTGCTATTTGGGAAAAAAATGATATTCGCAATAACACAGAACAGAACACACAATAGTACTATAATTAGCTACTCACCAAGCCCCACAACCTCAACACATAGCAGGTCCAGCAGGTCCTGCTCCCAGTCCAAGATGTTGGACTACCAGTGAGTCAGCTGGTTGTAGGTGCACCGGACCTCAGAGCAGCGAAACACTGCTCGGCGCACCCTCGCCCACCGGCGGTGACACTCCTGGGTACCGTAGCCAGGCCTGCCGCCTGCTGCCAAGGTTAAAGGGAGGTGGCGCTGTACAAAAAAACTAAAGGCAGCCACCTCCACCTCAGAGAACAGTGCCCGGTGCTGCATCCCTTCCGGGTGCCGTATTCCGCAAGGAAGGCAGCTCCTGGTCGCACTAGCCTTGGCCTCCCCCTTCTTACTAGCCTTAGCCATGGTTCTTGGGGGGGCGGGGGCAGAAAAGAAAATGTAGAAGTAAAAAATAAAGTCAGGAGAAGAAGTAGGAAAGTGAAAAAAATAAAAAGCAAGTAATAGAAAAACAGCACAAAAAACGCAGTCAAACTAGAAATAAAATGCAAAATATACACTTAGGGAGAGAGAGAGATAGATAATAAATAAAAAAGATCAGAAAAACAGTGTAAGAAACAAAGGATTGAAAAGATTGGAGAGGGATGAAAAACAGGCCCCAGAACCATGCAAACAATAGAAAAACAAGATGGCCGTGCCCATTGGTGACCGCATGGTAAAGTTCGCGCAATATTTCCCCCCGAACACAGTCTGCATTGCTGAATGTCAGAAACGTCTCGGGAGCATGCGCAAGCATGCTGAACAAGCAACTCCGCATGCTTGCTGAACTCTGCGTAGCGTTGCAGAGTTTTTTTACCACTTGCGAAACGCGAACTCCGCCCGGGCTTAGTTGCATTAGCAACTGTATCCTTAGCCTGTATCTGGTACCAAGGGTCGTGAATGCCAAAACTCCCAGACCTCAATACTGCCAGTCACATCAGCATTGCACCTATCTTAAATGAGTAAAAGCTCCTCACACATCAGAATACCTAATATTTTACAAAACTGAACCCTGACAGCCTCTGCATACACATCTATCATGCAAGGTTCAGATTCTGTATTTTCTCTTTACCATAATGATTTTCTCTTTACTATAATGCCGGCAGACAAAATTAAGAGAGATGAGTGTCCAAAAGATGCCTTTATTTACCATAACGTTACTGAATGATGCATTTTAAGATACTTTCATAGTGTTAGCAAATTCGAGAACCATAAAGCTCTTCTCCGGATGGACCGAGAACGGTGTTAATCCCCTAAGGGTGTTAGTGGTCCAGACCTGAGCTTGGTCAATAAATAAATACATTCAACATTATATAAACGACATTAGGCTCAACAGAAAATCAGAGAATATTTTAGTATCAAACCATGAAGGTTTATTAAAAGTTAATAGTTTACAGAAGGCAAAAATCAGGGTAGCAGCAATTTATAATCAGAATGTATATGGTTAAATTGATAAGCAATCAAATTTGATCAAATTTGACAAAGCAGTGGGCAACCCACGATTCAATTGTCTCAAAAGGCAGGACAAAGGAAATGTTAGTCATCTCTCCGAAAGAGCTCACTAAAAATCTCTTACTCTGGTTTGCTCTCACCTGTGCTAAAACCACATAAACATTTTACACAACTACACGCAGTTCTCAAGAAGACTATCCAATCAGATTAAAGTCAAATGAAACAATTACATTCTGAATATGTTCTCAAGTTTTCGCACAATAGAAGCTCCTTTCTGCGCCGTTCAAACTCACACTATCTGTAACTGGATAAGATACGTGGACTAGTCTGCACACTGCAGGTGTCTCTTGAATGTGATATTCATTAAAACAACATTTCATGATAATCACAAAGGAAAGAAAACATTTCTTCACATATGAAAGAAGAAAAAAACAACAAGTTTTTCCAGCTTGCCTAGAAACAAAGTGTTCACTTGTGACAAAGCAAAGATGGCAACTAACATTAACTCATTTTGATATTCAGGCCTACATTAGCTATAGTTAAACTAAATGTGAATAAACATAATTTCTCTCTACAAATAGCCATGGAAATCATTTAGGGGTCGACAGGAGTGGCACTTGAGACCCCTTGCTTGCCCCTTCCAAGCCCTGGCACTGCTTTTGCAAGCCCTGGCCTCAGATGCTGCAAAATCAGTGCAAGAATACAGGGACAGATTGTTCTTTTGGTTGGGGGGGCTCAGCTTTTGTCTACCGCCCTTTTTTAGTCACACTAAAAGTGAATAATAAGTTATTATTCACTATTAGTGTAATAAAATATGGAGCACCAGGAGGTGGAACTAGACTTTTGCTGGCAGAGTAGGTAAGAAGAGCACTGTTTTTAAATGTTTGTGGTGTGCATGTTTGGGGATGGGAGTTTGTGTGAGACAGCATATATGTGTGAACATGCATCTCTGTATGTGTGAGCATGTATGTGTAGGTGAAAGTGAGTGGGTCAGAGTCAGTAACAGGTATTGAGTGAGAATGATTCTCAGTAAAGGAGTATGAGAGAGTCAGAGTGCGTTAGAGTAAGAGTGACTGGAAGTGAATGTGAGTGGATGAACGAGAATGAATGTTTAAGAATGAGTGGGAGGTAGTATTTGAGAGTGAGTCAGAATGAGTGTAGTTGTGAGTGAGAATAAGTGAGAGTATCAGTGAGTGCAAGTGGTGGGAAAGTGTGAGTGAGTGACACCAACAGTGAATGTGAGTGAGCTAGTTTGAATGATTTACAGAGAATGAGTGAGTCAGACTGAGAATAAATGAGAGTGTATGGGAATAATGGAGTGAGAGTTTGGGTGAGAGTGAGTGAATGAGAAATCATGAGTGCGTCCGATTAGGAATGAGTGAGTGAGAATGAGCAATAAAGAGTGAGTGCAAGAGAATGAGAACAAATGAGTGCACTTGAGTGCAAATAAATGAGAAGGAAATAGAATGAGTATAAGTGAGTTAATGTAAATGAGCATTAGTAAGAATGTAGTATTATGCTTGAGAATTATACAGTTGGCCATAGCATACTGAAAGTCATTCTTGGCTTAGAGACTCACCCTTGGCAAAATACTGGCACTAGTATGCTGCAGGTGATTCTTAGCCGGAAAGGCACCTGACACAAAATACTGGTAATGGAATACTGGAGGTAATTCTTGGCATGATGGGCACCTATGGTAAAATACTAGTATTGGCCTAGTAAAGGTATGCCTCGGCATAAGCGGTACCATTGGCAAAGTTCTGGCACTGTCATAGCATATGTGATATGTGACATAAGGGCATCCATGGGATATAAGGGGAGTCAATGACAAAACAATGGCCCTGGCACAGTGGAGATAATTTTTGTCATATAGTGGTAGTCAGAACACATTTTGAAAAAAATGGGGTAATCTCCTGAGGAGCATCAGGTTTCATTGGCTGTGCAAACTGTGAAAGGACTTGAATAATTATTGAGAGCCCTTTCAGAGCTGGGGGCATTTTAGCAAACATGTGTGAAAATTGTACTTTAAATGCACCATAATACCCATTATTTTTTTAATGTGCTTGGGGAAGAACCCCCTTGAGCTCTTCTAGATAAGGTCTGGCTCACTCGCTTCACTTGTTTGTCACAAATCATGACAAGTATTACGCACCACCACTTTCAAAGATGATGGTGGCATTGTAATATATGTGGTAGCGAAAACAGACATTTGTCTGTGTTGTGTTGTTATAATCATGCAGTTACTATGGAACTTCAGCAATGCAATTATCTTGGTAGCAACAGGGTTAAGGTCATGTGACTTCACTTTCTGGGATCACAGGTCATATGATATCACCTCCTGTTCCTGTGATGTCATTAAGTTGAAAGGATGTGTGATGTCAATTCCATTACCCCAGACATTTTAGTGATAGCATTTTTTTAAAGTAGTACAGACTCTGGCCCTATACTAATGAAGGCTATATGGGTAAAGAGACCTGGGTTTTGGATGTCGTCTTGAGGTGTCTGATTATTGATTGTCTTTTCCTTCCCTTTTCTTTTTCATTAATATATTTGTGATGTTAATTTTATATTTCAATAATGTTTATGTGTTTTAATGTTTAATAAAACAAATTTCAACCCCCAGTAATAGTAATGCAACATATTTGATATAAAAAAAACTTCACCAATAGGTTGATGTAAAAAAAGAAAATTCCTGTTCTTTTTCTAAAAGATTTTGCTTAAATTGTACCTTCTATTTACTTCACATTGTGTAACTGTATTTTGGTTACTTAATCTACAAAGCCCTGCATGAGTAAGACTTAAATCCTTGTCCTCGCTAGTCCCTGAAAGTTGAAGCTCAAAAAGAAGATTCTTGCATTCCAGTAATCTGCACAATCCCTGCAGTTAACAGGTAACAGGCAATAATTTACCCTTACACCTGAAACCACTGCAACCTGGAGAACTAACCTGGAAATCAAAGAAAGAGCTGCAGGCACATTTGATTGCTCTTACATCTTACTTTAGCTCAGTAGAGTGTGAAGCCTGAAGATGTGTATTACCACTCAGTTTGTTTCATTCGTGTGTACCGGCATGTGATGTCCATGTGCCTGGTGATTTTATTTGGCACTGAATAAACAAATAAGTTGCTGGTTTCTAAAGAAAGCATTGAATGCAACGCTTCTCAATCACACCCTCTTATAAAAAAGGCAAATTACCAGGAATATGCTGTAAAGTGAATCATTGGTTCTAGAGGGGTCAGGGACTCCATCATTCTGGTGAAAGAACTCAGGTTAGGTTGTCCATGGGTGACTAGTCACAAACTATCCAAACCCTGCCTGCACTTGAATAAAATTCACTGTTCTGTATTTACCTGACGTTTTTTTTGGATGTGCTCAGAGCTTAAGGTATTGAAGCACTCTGTGCTTAGCTATCACCTGTATGTGCTCAATATTAATCTTTGAAGAACTCTCACAATGAGCCAAATACCTGCAGCCTTCCTTTTCCTGCCCCCTTTTTCTCCCTTTAAGGACCTGCAATAAAATACTCTGCTGCTTGGGTGTAACCTCTAGCACACTCATTCCAGGCATAAACTCATAATTAAGGCTTGCTTAAGACTGTTTGACTGAACCGTAATATTTTTATTTTTGGAGAGAGGCAGAGGATATTATACACAAAACTTTAATATCAATAGACAGCTAAATATCCTCTCCCTCTGTATAGGAACCTGGCTTTGATTCCAGGAAATATTGATATTAAAGGATAAAAAGTTTAGGTTCTCTCACCTAGATAAATGGTATTTGAATCACTGCGGGGAACTCGTTTTTAAAAAAACTTTAAACATTTTAACAGCCATTATAGTATATCAATTATGTCTCATCTGGCTTACACTTATAGTCGCAGGAGGGCATATAGGACAGCAAACGGTGGGAGGTTGATAGTAGGATACTTCTGGCATGGTTACCACCACTTTTTGCCAGGTGTCAGTGTGTTTTTACCTACTCTGGCTGGGATCCTGCTAATCAGGACCCCAGTCACTGTGCTTTCTCCCTAAATAGACCATAGTAGGTATTTTTGTACACCCACAATTGGCTACTGGTGCACCCTTGTAAGTCCCTAGTATATGGTACTAAGGTACTCAGGGCATAGGTACACTAGGGGTCTCCCATGGGCAGCAGCATGTATTTTGCCACCCATTGGAGTCCACTCAAACTTTGACACAGGCCTGCCATTTCAGCCTGTGTGAGTTGGTGCTTGCACCTCTCACGACAGATATAAGTTTCCTTATATCTGAGGTCACTGCACTTAAAACCTATAAGTCAACCCTATGGTAGGCTCTTCAGTCCTGAGGGCAGGGTGCCTGGTTATAAGTGTGACGGTACCCCTACATGAGGTGGACACCCCTTTAAACCCCTGAGTCGATTCTCCAGGCTTTGTAAGTGAGGTCTGCCGTTTTAATGCATATAGTGGACATCAGTCATTACCAGATGTCTAACTATATAGTGGCTGCACCGAACCCAGTCATGTTTGATATCAAACATGTTGGAATCATACCCCAACACCGATTCCAGTGTTGGAAGTATGATCCCATGCACTGGGCGGCTCTCTTAGGTACCCCCCTGTACTCCCGGTCACAGCCTTTCAGGGTTTGCCAGCAAGCTAGTGCTGCTGCTGACCACAGACATGATTCTGCCCTCCTGCTGCTGAGCCAAGGGCGAGCAAGGGATGGCAGAACAATAGGTTTCCTGTCACAGGGAGGTGTGACCACCTCCCAGATAGGACTTAGTGTATGGGGCTGGGGTGGGGGCACTAGCCAGCATCACCAGACTGCTTTGAAGGGTACTTTTCATGCCCTCATTTCATGCTGGACACTTGGACTTCATTGGACTTCGACTGGAACCGAGACTGCACCAAGAAAGACTCCTGCTGCTCCTGGTCTCACTGTTCTTCAAGTCTTCTTCGTCGTCTGTGTCTGTGCTTCAGGCAGGTTCTTCAATAGACCCGTGGGCATCAAGGACACCCGAAGAAATCTCCCTTGGAGTGAAGGAGTCACTCCCCTGCATCTGCATCCACTGCAACAAAGCTAACCAGTCTGCTGCTACTGTCATCCTACGGACTTTCTAAGGCTCAGCAACATAGGTGGTGGTTCTGCAACTCCCTCGAGGCCTGACATGTCCTCAATGCAATTTTGAGGCCAGTATCCCTCGTTGGAACTGCTAGGACCAAACCCCTGTGCACTGCGTTGACTAGCCATTGCCAAGGCTTGTTGGCTCTGCACTCCAGAGATCTTCAGGCTACAAGAATCTCTAGTATCTCTTCCTTCCAAGATCATTGTCCTCACCACATCTTCTGCGCCGAGGACCTTCCTCCTTGGTGAGCTGCTCGAGGTCCTCTTGCAACTCCCGTGAATTTGGCCTGTGTGTTGTCCTGAGAACTGCTTCAGCGGCCTCCCCTGCTTGCAGGGTCCTGCTCAGACTCTCCTGCTGTTGACGAGTCCCTTGAACCTTGCTGGTCTCAACGCTGCTCCTTCTTCGTTCTACACACTAGTTGCGCCTACCAAGGCTTGTTGGTTCCCCCCGCTGGACACCGACCATGTAGTCACCGACATCCGACAAGGGAGAGCTTGTGCGCTGCTCCTGGTCTTCCTCAGCATCACCTGGTCTTCACAGCTGCAGCAACAAGGGCACTGTCGACTCTTCTGAACCTCCCATCATCGGTGGGCATTGCTCTACCTCGCCTCCTGGTCACCCTCCGAGTGGCATAGACTCTGTCCCCTCTGCTTGCAGGTTCTTCACTTCCAGAATCCACCATTGGATTCCACCGGACTTCTTCACCTTCTTCTCCAGAGCCATTTTCTTCCAAGTCTTCCATTGTCATCTACGGAGGTTTTTGACGACTCTTCACCCCTATGCACCTGGCTTCCCTGGTGTAGATAACCTGGTTCCCCGGGCATCCACAAGTGGGGTGGCTCGCCAACCTTCTGTCCTCCAACTGAATTCTTCGGGGTCCTCTGGGAAGGGTCCTTCATCTGCAAAACTGCAACCGTGACTTACCCATTGACTTCTATTGAACACGTGGTGTATTTCCACTCTGCACACAACCTCCGTGGGGTTCCTGGGTACTTACCTTGGGTAGTTCCTTGTGTCCCCGGCTCCTCTGGGTCTGCTGGTCCAAGTCCTGTTCCCCGTTGCAGTTTGCATTCCACTTTCATATTATATGGTTTGGTCTCCCCCTGGAGACCACTGTATTTTCTGCTACTCACCTGATTACATTTGAAGTATTTTGGTGTATTGTGTTGATATCTCCGGGTAGGAGATATACCAATGTGTTAGTAAGTGTTGTGTAATAGATTGAAGTATTTTTATATAAACACTGTTTGGTTCTTTTTGATTTAACACACACTATTGATTAAACTGGTAAAACAAGCTGCTTTACACTCCTTCAGGATAAGCCTGAAGGCTGCTCTCCACTGCTATAACTTTGAGAGCTTTCTATGGTCATCAAAGACCACTAAATTCACCATAAGGGTTGTCTGGATTAGTGCAAGGTGCATCACTTAGATAAGTGTGCACCATATACTAAGCCAGCCTTCTACATTGGTGGCAGCGGTGTGATTAAAGCCTACACTGTTTTACCATTTAATCTAGGTGAGGGTTACATGAAAAACCATCACTAGCTTGGCACAAATAATACGTTTGTGATTTAGTAAGTTCTAATGAATGTTTCGGATTGGTAGTTAAGGGTCTAGCACAACCCTTTCTCCAATTTTTGGAAGTTTAATTTTAACTGGGGTAGGTAGGTGCAACACCACACTACACCTAGGTACCATGTCTTTAATTGGTGGATCCAGTGAGGCCCCACCCTCTAGATACAGTGGTCTTAAGTTCCAGGAACTTAGGACCCTGCCTGAATCCAAAGAATAAAGACAGGCAGCAACCCTAACACACAGCAGCACTTAGAGCTGCTCCTGCAGGATGACCTCCAGAATCCTGATAGGTCAGAAGGGCAGGACAATGTGCGTATAGGTGGTGGGGTTCAAGAATAAGAGTCAGGGGTGTCTTACCCCAGTGACCCCCATTCTGAGCTTGACCAGGAGGTGTCTAAAGAACCATTACTGGTAAACTCTAATCCCCCAGGGAAGAGTACATAAGGTACACAGGGAGTCCCTAGATCTAGGTCCCTCTTTATTTCTCCTGGAAGGGTGCAAAGAGCCCTGGGGAGGTCTAGGTCCTCCCCTGTCAATTCAACCTCCTCTAAGCACTCCATAGGGGCCTCCATCTCTAGCAAGAGGGAGGACTCCTTAGAGAGGGAATACCACCTGCTCAAGCTTGATACAGCCAAGCTCAGAATCAAGAAGTAGCAGTTGGCCCTTGATAAGGAGACCCTGGAAGTTCAGAGGGCTTGGAAGAATTTGGGATTAGAATCCCATGGTGGCAGCACTAGCAAACCTAAGGTCACGGAACACTCCTTTGACACTAAGGACCTGGGCAGGATAGTCCCTCTTTACCAGGAGAGGGATGACATCCATAAATGGATCACTGCTTTAGAGAGGGCCTGTAAAGTTCAGAAGGTCCCTCAAGGGCAGTGGGCAGCTATCCTTTGGCTCTCCTTTGCTAACAAAGGTAGAGACAAACTTCTCACTGTTTGGGAGGAAGATGCAGATAATTACTCAGTCACGAAGAGTGCCCTCATAGATGGGTTTGGTTTAACCTCTGAACAGTACAGGGTTAAGTTTAGGAACACACAGAAGACACACACCGAAGATTGGGTAGATTTTGTAGACAGTGCTATTAAGGCTCTGAAAGGCTGGCTTCATGGAAGTAGTGTGCATGGTTATACAGGACTGTACAATTTACTAGTGAGGGAGCACATTCTTAATAATATAACACAATCTGTTCTTTAGTCTGAGTCTTTTAGAGTATTAGTTTCTAATGCCTCAACCCAGCTAATCACACCAGTTCTGACGGTTGTAGTATTGCCCTGTCCCTTGTGATGTAGGTATGAAATGTGGTCCGTATCATGTCAAATTTGGGCAATATATCTCTCAGGGTGTCTGTGAGGTACTCCGTTGCATATATCGTCCATACCTTCAACACTGGTTTATCATTGGTAAAGAGGAGTTCCACCATTTCTGGGCTATCACTGTAAATAAGAGTGGGGCTATTCAATTTTCCTCAGCTCAAGATAGGAGGTGAAGTTTGTTCAGCTCCATATGGCCTAAAAGAGTTATTTGTGGCAATCAAGGTAGCTCAATGTTTGCGATTCCCTTTATGAGTTCCTAAATATGGCCTCAACATGGCTGGATTTTTCGGCAATCCCACCACATGTGGATAGAAGTCCTTCGTGAATCACAACCCTTACAGCAACTGTCAGGAGCATTACACATGGCTTTCAGACGAACTGGGGTCAGATACCACCGTACAATAATTTGATAGCATTTGCGCTGTGTTGGAGACATAGGGAGGATTTATTTTCTCTGCCACAGATTTGGATCCTGTCAGCCTTGATCAATGTGAGGGCAAGGTCCGTTGACCCTTGTCCTGTGTACGCTAATTGCGGTAGGGGTTAGGTCTGTCTAGGGAGCGATAAAGATGCAAGAGTGGTTTGCTAGTGTCCTATCTGTTATCATATCCTCCACTCCTGTCATCTCCCTTCACGAATTCTCTCA
Source organism: Calotriton arnoldi (assembly GCA_963921515.1). Lineage (NCBI taxonomy): Eukaryota > Metazoa > Chordata > Amphibia > Caudata > Salamandridae > Calotriton > Calotriton arnoldi. Next base: position 81,756 of record CAWUFW010010637.1, on the reverse strand, counting down.
CTCTAGGGTGTCTAGCCCAGTTTAGGAGTTGTGAGATATGGTAGCGGTCTTTGGGTCTCAACTTAAAATCATTGGCATATTGGTCTCTAGTCTTCATAGTGCCGTTAGAATAGTGGTGGTCAAGACAGAGCAAGTCACTTCACTGTGGAAAAACTCTTGTAACACCTACTATCTCACAGGTTTTGAACAAGCAAGCCTGATGCATCAAAGACCCTTTGTTAAAAAAAGGTCACTGAAACTAGTACTATCTTTGACCATCAGAGAGATCGATGCGGACATGAGATCATGTGGAATTTCAACGTGAATGTCCATCTGGTCCGGTGTTCCACTGAAGGTCTGAGCGACATCATATTTAATCAACACACAGCTCAAGTTACGGTGTGAAATACGGTCTTCGTTTTGAATGGAAACCCATGTGCAATCGTATACATGCCTGTCTCCCTTAAACCCATTCACATAAACAGAGGAGAGCCACCTGTTGGCACCTTGAGGGTATTGCAATGAGTGAGGAGAAATGGCATAGAGGACCAAGCAGGCCATTCAGTAACCCCCATTCTTTTCGTATGCCAGACCCTCTTCCCTCCTATGTTGTGTTATGGTATGTTACTAGTATTTGTGGAGCGCAAATACACCAGGACGGTTTCTTGGCACTTGGATAACAGATGTAGTAAGCACTACTCACAGGAATTAGTCATATGCTTGTTTAAAAAGCCATGTTTTTAGTAATTGCCTGAATCTTATGTAGCTAGGTGTGGCTCTTACCACAAGAGGTAGAGAGTGACAGATACGAGGGGGCAGAACTGAAAATCTGGAACATCCCATTTTCTTCTTTTTAAATTTGGCAATTGTGAGAAGGTTCATGTGGATGGATCTTAGGTTATGGTTGCAAATTTATTTTTTATTTCGGGCTGATATGAAAGCTGGGTTTCTTCCATGAAGGGATTTAAAAATGATGCAGCCCGTCTTGAAGACGGTCCTTTGTTCTACAGGAAGTCAGTGTAATTTTCTCATCAGAAGGGTAATATGACAGCTTCTGGGTTGATGGAAAATTAACCTGGCTGCCTGGTTCTGAGCCAAGTGGAGTCTGCGATTGAGGTTTTTGGGAGGCCCAGTAGAGAGAGTTTGCGTAGTCTATCCTAGAGATGACCAGGGCATAGGCCTCAAAGGTAAGGAGTTTCCTGATTTTCCTGATTCTTCAGAGTTGCAAGAAACAGGAAGAAGTGACCACTCCTAGCTGGGGCTTCATAGAGAGATCCTCATCAATGAGGACCCTGAGACTTTTTACTGATTTATTGGGATGTGGAGGAACGCCCTTCGCTGGTGGCCAAAATGAGGGACTTAAAAAATCATACTTGTTTCTGGTTATGACAAGTTCCGTTTTTTCAGAATTTAACTTTAGATGATTGCTGTTCATCCAATCACAGATGAATAGCATTGTGTTTTGGAAGGCTTCCTGAGATTCAGATGAGTTGTTAATCGTAAGGAGTAGCTGCATGTCGTCTGCATAGTTGTAGATTCTGAGGAAGGGACCAATCAGCAATTTGCTGAAGGATGCAATCAGCAAAAAACAAGCTCATACGTTCCAGGGCACGTTCTCTCACCGCAATCTCCAGAGATGATTGAGAAAATGGAGAGACCATCTGAATGCACCAGAAAGGTCTAAAAGGACCAGGGCGGAAGTACAGGAATTGTCCAGAATCAGTCTGAGGTTATGAAGAAAAGAGAAAGAGACCAGAATGGCCGTAACCCCTTGTGCAGACCTGCTTGGGAAACATCTAGTAGGCCACATCTTGAATAAATGTGTAAAGTTGCAAATGTACAGTGATTTGGTGAGTTTAGAAATGAAATGAAAAAGGGATATTAGGAGGAAGTTAACCAGTGGTGTGGGATCATCCTTGGGTTTTTTAAGAGAGTTATGACAGTGGCATACCCACTCACACTCTGGAAGCCACCATGGCCAAGCAGTACATGTTTCATGCCCCTTTCTTCTGAGGAAAACAATTAGATCAGGACAAGGTACAAGACTTTTCGCCTTAAACTGTGGCTAGTCAATACTGTCTCAGCAACACTGAAGGAAAGGTCCCTCTCCACCTGTGTGACCTATATAAGAAATAGGGCAGCCTGCACTCTGTAACAGGTGCATTATTTAATTAATTAAAAAAATTATTTTGTGTGTGTTAAACAAACTTGCGGAAAATTAATTACGTTTATTTCTGTGTTTTATTTACTTTTAATTGTAGGTGGAATTGCTGCATATCTTTCTGGCGCTGGGAACATCAATAGCTACTCAGACGTGGACAACAGTGACTTTTCCAATGATGTAGTTTCTCGCGCCCAATATTATAAACAACATGGATATTAAATAATTACGTGGATCACTTTCCTTTCCAAATCTATACAGTATGACTCTTTTACATGAAAATGTTTTGAAAAATATTTTTTTCAGAATTCGATCTAATAGTCATACTTATGATGAATAAAATACTAGACAATGTATCTTTACTTATTAACTTTCTCCACTAATAAACCTTCTATCTGCGTTATTGATGTTGTGGACAAATGGAATTCAATGCTATCTCTGTATATTTCAGCAGCGTTGGAAAGTTATTTTAAAATAATGGCTACAGAAAAACTTAACATCCTGCGACATGCGTACAATTATCACTCTGCAATCTAACCTCAACATTTCTTTTTAACAAACACTTTTGGAACAGCAGTGTTTGCAGTGATTCAAACGATTTACTGAAATACATAATCTTTCAGTCGGGCCCTGGAACTGGTTACCCACAAAGGAACAATAAGAAAAAGATTATCAGAAGATAAAAAAGCACATTGAGAAATACTTTTCCACAATGATATGCCCCTATGGGTGCCACCACTGGCACGGTTTCTTTGAAAATTAGGAAAGTGGCATTTGTTCAGCTCTTTTGACTTTCCACAATACATTCCTCCATTTCATATTCATGCATATTTTTTAATTTAAAAATGCATGGTTCACAACACTTCCAATCGTTGTACTGGGAGAATATGGAGTCACCTAAATACATCTCATACATCAGGTTCACTTCAAAAGACAACATAACAAAATGAAATAATTTTGTATTAATTATACAGCCACTAATATACTCTCCATGAAAGTCATTCATAAATCCTTCATTTACAATGCCCTCAGAGAACCCACAGCATTTGCCGGGTATAGGGCGAATTATATGAAATGTTTTGGTGCTGTTGGGGTCGTGGGATATCAGGGCACCTTGAGACCATAATCAGGGGTTGGATCAAATGTGGTGACAAATTCTCACACTCCAAAATAGCTCATCTAGAGTCATTACCACATTGACTACATTGAATTGTTCCTGATCTGTTTGGAGCATGAAGTAGAGAAAACAAGAGTGTGTGTCTGACTGACAGCAAGAGAAAGAAAGACAAAATAAGTGACAGAGAAAAAGAACAAGAAAGTGAAAAGCACATTTTAGTTCAATGTATATTTTAAATTGCCAACATTTCTTAGAGAGCTTGTGTTCTATAATATTAATGGACAGTATCAGCACTTTTCATTAAATGTTGAGTGACTAGGTAATTGCAAATGTCTCCCAAGTACATTACCTGCAATGGCCAATCATGCACAGATACTGCCATTCTTTAATATAAAGTTGCATATTCAAAGATGCCAGCAAAAGGCCTGTAGTGTCAACAGTCGTCTGTATAAAGCCAAGATGCATTTATTCATAATTGTCATTTTCTCGAGAAAATCAGGGAATCTAAAAACTGTAAGACTAATCCTCACAAAAGCTCTCCCTCTCATTCCCTTTTATCACTCTTCTTCCAGGGATGCCCTGCAGATGCTCAAACACCTTCAGCTGGATGTTAGCTCTTGTGACAGTACCTTACTGCCTGGGCTTAATTTACACTACTCACCTCCCTATGGCTCCGCACTCTTCGTTACGCCTTCACCTCACCGGTCTCTAACCGCAGTCGCACTCCCGTTTGTTGCACACTGAACTGGAAACCAGCCACGATTATGGCGATTACAATGCTCCCCCATAAACCTCTCGACACAACACTGGTCAGATATGGTCCAAACTCTTGGAATATCGATTATCCTATAAATGTCTCAAAGAATGCGAAGAAGAATCACAAACACAAACTTCTGAAACAACACCCTGAAACTCTAATTGCAGGTACCTACCACAATTTGTCCAATGGCTCTAAGAAAACTAATTTAGTCATCTATTGCAAACGCCCAACAAAAATGGAAAAACATCTGCCTTCTCCTCCTGCAACTGACCAAGACCATTCCTACGGAACAAAACTGATGACGTCCCCCTCCTCTTCTTTTAGAGGTGAAATTGATATATCCATTTTCAAGACAGGTAACATCCTTATTCAAGCGAACGACCCACACCTCTCCTTATTCGATCATCACTTTCTGTCATTTTTCAAACCGCTATCACCGCAGGGAGATCTGGATCATTTGCCTTCATCCCCAGGACCTCTGACTTGCTCCCCTGAAACGCACCGACTTCTTCCTCACTCCAATTCACCTTCCGGCTCGGAGCTACCCAGGGACCTGACCAGTATCCTTACTTCCCCATCCAACACTCACAGCAAACATATGTCTTCCAGTGGGTCGACACCTCTGCCCACCCCAACCAGCAATCTCCCGGTTTCAAATCGCTACGTGGGGCACCTCAATCCTAGCTACTCAGACCTCATTGCGAGACTTGCTACACATATACCTGTAGCCGGCGTGCCCCTCCCTACCATACGGGCTAACCACAAGCCTAGTCCCAATGATAAGGAACTCACAAATATTAAAGCACGGTCTGCTCCGAGTCTCCAAGGACTTGACTCTCATCCTCCCTCGTGCATTGCTGATAGTGCCAAAATCACTTTCACTCAGATCTTGTCCCACTTGGAACAGAAACTTGACTCACAGGCTAATGACATAGCTCACCTAAGACATGACAGCTCTCAACAGACCAAGCTACCCAGATATCACACCCAAGAGTTCTAAAGTACCCCCACTCACTGGCACGCCCACCTCAGCCATGCATTATATCACCTGGGCCTTCACTCCTTTAAGTCATCTGGCCCACACACCCCATCGTGCCCAACACACCCTTTCTGATCTTGAAGCCACTGCTCTCAGTGAATCCTACATTACGAAGCACCTGACTAAATCTCCCCAACCCCCTCCACTATCCCAGTAATTGTCAGCACAAATAGATTACCCTCAACAATAAATGAGCCCAGACCACCAGCTCAGCTCACCACCATTCTAACTCTTCCTTCCTCGAAGGATAAGCCTTGCCCTCTCTCTTGCATGCTCCTCAACTGTAGATCAGCAGCAAAGCACGCTACTGATATTGCTGAATCTATCATCAGAGAAGAAATAGATATTGCTTTCCTCACGGAATCCTGGCTTAATGACAACACCACCTTCTAACCCCATGAGGTTACACCATCATTAGGCAGAACAGACCTAAAAGATCGGGTGGGGGTCTAGCCATAATTCACAAATAGGAATTCAACTCTCCACTTTAAGTAAGGCAGAATACTCAACCTTTGAATACCTCGGGGTGGAACTTATGAACAAAGGCTCCCATCCTATCAAATTCCACACCATCTACCATCCTCCTGGTGAACGAGCCCTCTTTGTAGAAGAGTTCCTAGACCTAATTACTCTGTTCTTCCTAACAGACAAGAAGGCTGTGTTCTTGGGAGACTTAAACATCCATTGGAACAACACAGAAGACACCTCAATCTGACTACTCACAAACCTCCTGGAAATTAACGACCTAAATCAACTCTGTAAGGAACCAAGGGCCATATGTATGACCCGTTTTTGCATGCGCAAATGGGTTTACGAACCCGTTTGCACATGCAAAAACATCATAGGCCATGTACAAAGCCTATTTAGTGAGTCACAATTTATTTGCGACTTGCTAAATAGGTTTTGCGGCTCGCTATTTGGAAGGGGTGTTCCCTTCCAAATAGCGAATCTCAAAACCATGTACTAATGTTTTGCAACGGCAATTGCGGTCGCAAAACACTCGCAATTACCACCTACTTCAAGTAGGTGGTAATGCATTTGCAAATGGGAGGGGGTCCCCAGGGGACCCCTTCCCCTTTGCAAATGCATGCGAAAATATTTTTTAAGGACAGGCAGTGGTCCCAGGGACCACTGCCTGCCCTTAAAAAATGAAACAAAAACGTTTCATTTTTTTTTTTAAATGCATCTTGTTTTCCTTTAAGGGAAAAGGGCTATATTTAAAAAAAAAACTGCTTTATTTATAAGCATTCCCAGACATGGTGGTCTGCTGAGCCCAGCAGGCCCCCATCCCTGGGAGGGCCTGTCATTCCCAATGGGCTCGCAAATTGCAAGAGGCTCATTAATATTAATGAGCCTCGCAATTTGCAACCCCATTGGGAATCGCACAGTGTTGAAAACATTGTTGTACATTTTATTTTGCGCCTCCCAATTAGTCGCAAATTGCGAGGCGCAAAATAAAATGGTCGTACATCTGGCCCCAACTCATATCAAAGGGTCCACCCTTGACGCGATTATACCAAAAAATGACCTTATCTCCATCAGCTCCATCTCACCTATTGACTGGTCTGACCACCATCTAATTCTTTTCAACATCAATACCCCTACCAGACCCCGCCCTGATGTTATGAAGAAACCTAAGCTATTAACCAGAAATATCAAACAAGTGCCAATTCTTGAACTTAAATCCAAAATTTGTGATCAATTACAGAGTCTCCCCTTCTTGTCTACCGCAGAAGAGCTCACTTCAAACTAAAACAATTTAGATCTTCAAAATCAAAAGCTTGGTTTAATTCCATTCTTCAACAGCAAAAGAAGAAAACTCAGACAAGCAGAAAGGACTTGGAGACAAATCCCCTCAACTTATCACCTAGCACTACTTAGAACAACAAGGCTGTTATTCAGAAAACACATCTTTAGAGAAAAAGCCTCCTTCTTCCGCAACAAACTGGAACGTGCAAAAAACAGACCTAGGGAGCTCTTTAACATTGTTAAACAACAAACTACATCAGCACCTCCTCTTGCTATAATTGCCACAAACGAACGATGTGAAGAAATCGCTAGCTTTTTTGCTGACAAAGTCATAAATTTGAGCAATCCTTCTTACAAGTCTCCTCTCCTCCGTCCTTTCCACCTTCACCATCCCACCTCCCTTCATGGCTGGTCCACCTCCAGATCCCGTTGCCGACCAAATGACAAAGAGAGGAACTAACGACTTCCTGAATCTCGCTAAACTGAAAAACAGCGCCAACTGGTTGGACTTCAAACCCTTGACTGAAAAGGAAGTCTTCAATATAATCATGAATCTAAAGCCAACAATCCACACCAAGGATCCCCTCTCATACATGACGGTGAAAAATCTCAACCACATCATCGCCCCGTTCTGGACTCTCATCATCAACACATCTCTCAACACAGGTTGTGTGCCGATCTCTTTCCAACTAGGACAAATCACAACCATTCCCAAAAATACCCAACGATCTCAACAAGCTCAGACCTATCTCCAACCTCCCATTCCTTGCCAAGACTTTGGAAAAATGTGTCTTACAGCAACGTAATCATCAAATACGAAAAAATTCTCCCTCCTTGACACTTTCCAATCCTGGTTTAGGAAAGGCTGTAGTACTGCATGCCATGCTGAACATATCTGATGACATCCACAGAGCCTTAGACGAGGGTGACGCCTGCCTACTTATCCTACTTGAACTATCAGCGGCATTCAATACGGTTAATCATCCAGCCCTACTTGAATCTTTTAAGTTGCGTTTCGGTTTGAATGGCACCGTACTAAAATGGTTCTCTTCCTACCTTCAACACCGCTTGCAACAAATCAAAATCAACTCTTGCCTGTCTAAACCCACACGAATCAATCTTGGTGTGCCTCAGGGCTCAATTCTATCCCCCTCAATTTTCAATCTCTTTATGGAACCCTTAACGGTCATCTTGAAACAGACAGGGATAAAATACCACCTATATGCTGATGACACTCAACTTTACTACAAAATCAAATCACCCAGTGGCATTCGACATCTTAACGACACACTGAACAAGTTACAATCCTTGTTTTACGCTAATCACTTAAAGCTAAACCCCATCAAAACAGAAGTAATTCTTTTCTCCCCACAAAAGTAACCACCTTCCAATACAGGAATGGCTCATCGACCTATATGCTTTAAATTGCTCTCTTACTCTATCCAATTTCGCAAAATCCCTTGGCTTCGTCCTGGACAACAACATGTCAATGAAAGGGAACATCAAGAATACAGCAAAAGGAGCACTGTACACACTCAAAAACCTCAAGAAACTTCAACCATTTATTTCCGCTGATGATTTCAAGAATGTGGTGCAATCTTTGGTCCTCTCTACACTAGACTATGGTAATGCCATTCTCACTGGGACGCCGAAAACTCACCTTGCCCCCTGACATTAGTTCTTAACATGGCAGCCCAGCTCATCGCAGACGTTAAATGGTTTAGACACATCACTCCTACACTCAAGAGCCTCAACTGGCTTCCCATTGAAGGAAGATGCAGCTTCAAGACTCCATGTATCATTCACAAAGCCCTTCACTCTCATTCACCAAACTACTTAGAGAACATGCTGTCAAAACCAGGGTCTACTAGAGCATTGAGAAGCTCCAATGCTCTTCTGCTCCTACCTCCCATTCTAAAAAGACAGCAACCAAGTTGTGCTCTTTTTCCAGAAATGCTCCAAGCATATGGAACTCCCTACCATGTGACCTTCGATGCAGCCCTTCCTTCCTTAGCTTCAAGAGAAACCTGAAACTCCTCCTCCTCAACAACTACTTTAACTCCTATTTATGGATCTTAGTAAAGTATCGCTTGATCAGACCTAGACCCTCTGTCTGAAGCGGCAGTTCTTTTGCTTCTCTGACTTTTAGATCATCTCGAATTGTGTCTCTAGTGTTGGCCACTCTACTAGCACCTTTGATGGGTACCATTATCCATTGAACTCTCGCCTCATATGTTCATTGCATTACTGCGTTACTGTATTCTATCACGATCATGTGAAGCGCTCTGAAACCTACGGGTCTAGCTAGCGCTATATAAAACTTATATAAATAAATACAAAATAAATAAAGAACTGGCCCACAGACACCCTTGGCTAGAGGTTAGACGGCCCCAACTCACCCTTGGACAATCCGAGCCAGCATGCAGAGTTCAACAGCAAAAGACCTCTCGCAGTCCTCCATTCTGAATTAAGATCATAGACCTGAGAGTCCCTTTTTCCACCCTAAAAGACACTCAGACAGCCTTCGGACAGTCAAGCTGGTCATTAAATACCACTAGCTAGTTCTCAGCGACTTTCAGCCTTCAATCACGGACAAGAAGTTAGCAGAAAAAAACCCTCATCCCATCCATTGACGTCCCTTTTATGTCATTTGGCACTACGAGTTGGTCTTCAAACACCCCAAGCATGCCATCATTTACTCCCAGGTCATCTTCAGACCCAACTGGGCTGGCCCTCAGAGGTACTCTGTCTCCTTCTGACACAGAGTCAGTCTTTAAATTTCCCTAAGCAGATCTCAGAGACTATCAGCTTACCTGCACATACCCACCATCAGATGCCCTCAGATTCCACTAGTTTGTCAACAAACATTCCCATATCCCCCGAGGCACCCCATTTCTCCTTCACACACAAACCATATAGTCTTCAGAGGCCCTCTCGTAGCCTCCCAGCCTTCAAAGAAGGCCCAACAGAAAGACTTTACAAAGGAAAATCTACTTTTGGGCCCTTATCAAACCTCAATAGTGTTACCATTGCAGTTCTGAAAGTTGACTAGAAAGGAAAGCTACAAATTGATGGTAATCACTGCTTCTGACTATCACACGCCAGGCCTGTGCTTCCTAAAGGCCATGGGTTTGTGGCAGTATCGGTCATAAGACTATGTCTCTGAAAACCTGCTACAGCTGAGTGTCTCATATGCAAATGTGCTCTAAGTCGTGCTTCCTTTCTATTGTTTAACATACCCTCTGCCCTCCTAGTTCTCTTATTATTACCCGTATTATCCTTATGTCATTGTCTACTTGTCCAATGACATGAAAGTGACTTTCAGCCAAACCTGATTTTTTAGTCAACAAATCCAGTGCACTTTAGGCAGAAAACATGTGATTAGCTGAATGTCATTCTCATGTCAAACGGTAGGTTAACCGTTGTGCACTTGCAACTAGTACAAAACTACCACTCCTATAAAGGGTCTTAACAGAGACCAAAGAGGCTGAAAGCAGTTTTCACTATGGGAAAAAACCAAGCTGCTTGATGCATGCAGTACCTGGAAAAGAAGAGATGAGAAAAAGGAAGTAGACTGCCATACATGCTAAGAACTTGCCTCATGTAGCCCAGACATGCAGTAGCGGCTGCTACGGGGCAGTAGTGGTGAGCCGGGGAGAGGAGGGTTAAAAAAAAGGAAAAAAAAAGAAAAAAAGAAAATTTACCCTACCTTCCTGGCATCTGCCTCTCCTACGTCCTTCTGTCCACAGAGCAGGAAACAAGAAGCACCCAGGCTCCCAGACTCCTCTAGCCAATCACAATGCTGCTGTCACCAGCATGACAGCAGCATCGTGATTGGTCTGAGCGCCGTAGTTCGGCACTCAGACAGGGGCTGGGAGGATGTGCATGTTCTCTACCCCGACTGTGCAATACAGCCCGGTGGAGAACATGATAAGTGTGCATGACGGTTTGGTCGGCCCAAGACGCACTTAGAAAGTGCCCACCACTGCTCTCCCTGCTCTGTGGGCAGCTCAGCCCCGCCCAGCACCTACAGAGCCACTAGGGAAAAATAAAATGATAATAACATGGTGTTAATATCATTTTATTTTTCCTGTGGGACGACGCTCCTCTGCCTTAGCGGAGGAGCCGCCACTGCAGATATGCAGGCCCAGCTGTGACATTTGCTGCTGTGACCTTCGGTCTGCAAGCTGATGCTCAAAACTCCAACCCAATGATTATTACCAGTAACAGCAGAGCTGTCCCTGGGAGGGTACAAGAATTATCATTTGACTAGACTACCAGGTGATCAAGATAAAAGATGCGGGCTACCAAAGGTATTGCTTGCCTTCTCGCCTTTTTTGGGTGCCCAAGATAAGCGATTTCCAGCATTTTGACTTGAATCGATTGGCACTCGGCACTGCTGAACTAGCTGGGAACAAACATGCCATCACCCTGCCTACAGATCCCTCTCTGTTTTGGTGGTGAATGGCCTCTCTACTTTCCTTGCTGTCCTAATTTATATAGTTAAAGTATTCAAATGCAGCTCGTAAACAAGCTCCAGGAGGGCCCAAAATGCTGTGAGTTGCAGTTGTGTTATGCTTTTAATGAAATAAAGCACTGAACACCTTCCCAAGGAGTGACAGAGCCTTGTTTTTTATATATATGTATATGATATATATATATGTTTTTGATATGTTTTGATATATATATACAGTTGATATGCACGGACTCAGGTATTCGCATGGCTGCTAAAGAGCATTGTGGGCCTTGAAGTCCTGTCGAGTGGAGCTATGATTACCCGGATGCTGACATTCATGTTGGACATACATATATTTGTGTGTTATTTAAGCCCCGTGGTGATAACACCGACACTAACATCGAATTATTTTCCTGTGGTTTTATGGTTTAACAGTAACTTGAGAAATCATGTTTGAATTTTGTCCCGCTTTTTCTTTAGGTAATGACAGTTTCTTTTAGGCAATTAAGTCTGCTTCCATAGTGTTCACGCATCACGTTTTAATTCATTGATTGCATTTACATTTTATGTCGATCTGAAGGGCAGAATGTTGTAGAGAGCTCTGGCGCCACAATGTGCAATTTATAATACCTTGGCTTGTGATGTTAAAATGTCTCTATTTTTCGACATTTGACACATTGTATCTGTGCATTCACCAACAGGTCCCAACATGCTTTGAATTTTTTTGTGATATTATGTGTAATGTGCACTATGCCGATATTTTAGCTTTGTCAAGCATAATAATGGGTTATTTTACAATGTATTTGGATCAAACACAACATTATTGCTGCAATTTTGTGGTGTGTTGCAACAGCTAAAGTCCATTTTCTATGTTTATGCCTTGGTGTTGTTGGCTATTTAAACTTGAATTATGCATGGCGCCAATTAGATTGATAAAGGCTGCTGCGCAGCCGAAACGCGTATCTTTTCTACTGCGAGGATCGAGGGAGACCTGCAAAATAAATACGCTTTATCCTGACTTACCTTGAGTACGTGCCTCTTCCTTGTTGGAGTAGGATGTTCGTTTGGATCTAATTTCAGCGTCGACGGTCGACGCTGCACACGTGCCACCAGGCGTGAATGTGGCTCCACTATTGACCGTCATTGCTGTTGGAGAAGCATGGAAGTGCTATGCGGTGGAGCCCCCAGAGAGTACGCCGGGAGAAGGAACAAGAATGACAGCTGCGGGAATTCCGGAGTGAGGTGCGGGGCGGTTTTCCGACTGCCAGCATTTGGTTCTGTGTGCCCTCAGCTAGAAATGCCTTGCCCAGAATACTGGCGCCCTTTGGTGTCTGGGCACCGTGGATGCAGAAGCAAAAGCGGTGAGGTTTTGTTTTGGCATAATATATTTACATTAACCGGTCTCCTCCGACCCCGTTTTGTGTGTCCTTCACACAGTAATAATCGGTGCTGCGGACTTATGGTGACGTTGAGCACATTTTTTACTTAACAAACTTGTGAAACCTTTATGACTATTTCCGTTACGGAACAATACACTCTCGTTACATTTGCAATTTAAACTGGAACACAGTTGATATGCACGGACTCAGGTATTCGCATGGCTGCTAAAGAGCATTGTGGGCCTTGAAGTCCTGTCGAGTGGAGCTATGATTACCCGGATGCTGACATTCATGTTGGACATACATATATTTGTGTGTTATTTAAGCCCCGTGGTGATAACACCGACACTAACATCGAATTATTTTCCTGTGGTTTTATGGTTTAACAGTAACTTGAGAAATCATGTTTGAATTTTGTCCCGTTTTTTCTTTAGGTAATGACAGTTTCTTTTAGGCAATTAAGTCTGCTTCCATAGTGTTCACGCAGCACGTTTTAATTCATTGATTGCATTCACATTTTATGTCGATCTGAAGGGCAGAATGTTGTAGAGAGCTCTGGCGCCACAATGTGCAATTTATAATACCTTGGCTTGTGATGTTAAAATGTCTCTATTTTTCGACATTTGACACATTGTATCTGTGCATTCACCAACAGGTCCCAACATGCTTTGAATTTTTTTGTGATATTATGTGTAATGTGCACTATGCCGATATTTTAGCTTTGTCAAGCATAATAATGGGTTATTTTACAATGTATTTGGATCAAACGCAACATTATTGCTGCAATTTTGTGGTGTGTTGCAACAGCTAAAGTCCATTTTCTATGTTTATGCCTTGGTGTTGTTGGCTATTTAAACTTGAATTATGCATGGCGCCAATTAGATTGATAAAGGCTGCGGCGCAGCCGAAACGCGTATCTTTTCTACTGCGAGGATCGAGGGAGACCTGCAAAATAAATACGCTTTATCCTGACTTACCTTGAGTACGTGCCTCTTCCTTGTTGGAGTAGGATGTTCGTTTGGATCTAATTTCAGCGTCGACGGTCGACGCTGCACACGTGCCACCAGGCGTGAATGTGGCTCCACTATTGACCGTAATTGCTGTTGGAGAAGCATGGAAGTGCTATGCGGTGGAGCCCCCAGAGAGTACGCCGGGAGAAGGAACAAGAATGACAGCTGCGGGAATTCCGGAGTGAGGTGCGGGGCGGTTTTCCGACTGCCAGCATTTGGTTCTGTGTGCCCTCAGCTAGAAATGCCTTGCCCAGAATACTGGCGCCCTTTGGTGTCTGGGCACCGTGGATGCAGAAGCAAAAGCGGTGAGGTTTTGTTTTGGCATAATATATTTACATTAACCGGTCTCCTCCGACCCCGTTTTGTGTGTCCTTCACACAGTAATAATCGGTGCTGCGGACTTATGGTGACGTTGAGCACATTTTTTACTTAACAAACTTGTGAAACCTTTATGACTATTTCCGTTACGGAACAATACACTCTCGTTACATTTGCAATTTAAACTGGAACACAGTTGATATGCACGGACTCAGGTATTCGCATGGCTGCTAAAGAGCATTGTGGGCCTTGAAGTCCTGTCGAGTGGAGCTATGATTACCCGGATGCTGACATTCATGTTGGACATACATATATTTGTGTGTTATTTAAGCCCCGTGGTGATAACACCGACACTAACATCGAATTATTTTCCTGTGGTTTTATGGTTTAACAGTAACTTGAGAAATCATGTTTGAATTTTGTCCCGTTTTTTCTTTAGGTAATGACAGTTTCTTTTAGGCAATTAAGTCTGCTTCCATAGTGTTCACGCAGCACGTTTTAATTCATTGATTGCATTCACATTTTATGTCGATCTGAAGGGCAGAATGTTGTAGAGAGCTCTGGCGCCACAATGTGCAATTTATAATACCTTGGCTTGTGATGTTAAAATGTCTCTATTTTTCGACATTTGACACATTGTATCTGTGCATTCACCAACAGGTCCCAACATGCTTTGAATTTTTTTGTGATATTATGTGTAATGTGCACTATGCCGATATTTTAGCTTTGTCAAGCATAATAATGGGTTATTTTACAATGTATTTGGATCAAACACAACATTATTGCTGCAATTTTGTGGTGTGTTGCAACAGCTAAAGTCCATTTTCTATGTTTATGCCTTGGTGTTGTTGGCTATTTAAACTTGAATTATGCATGGCGCCAATTAGATTGATAAAGGCTGCTGCGCAGCCGAAACGCGTATCTTTTCTACTGCGAGGATCGAGGAGACCTGCAAAATAAATACGCTTTATCCTGACTTACCTTGAGTACGTGCCTCTTCCTTGTTGGAGTAGGATGTTCGTTTGGATATATATATATATATATATATATATATATATATATATATTCACTGAAAAAACCATAGGTTTCAGGGGCGTTATAGTTAGTTGGACATTTCACTCGTACAAAACCATAGAAATTCCCCCGTTATAGTTAGTTCAGCTAACTATAACTCGCGCGCCCGCAATTCACCGCTGATGACGTCACATATTACATCACTCATGACATGGTCAGTGACATCACTCATGACATCACTGATGACATCTCAAATGACATCACTGATGACATCATCCTTGTGATAGAGTGGCAGACCTCCTCTCACCCTAATATAACGTTTGATACACACACTCAAAAATACAAACTAACATTTTCAAAACAATGGACATACCAATAGCAGTTACAACACACCTATTCAGTAATTCCAAGATCTACACACACATCCACTCATTCACCAACAGTCCCTATACAGTCACTCATACATGTACTCACTCATCATATGTACTCATACACCTATACATCCTGTTACACACCGCCACTCATCCATAGAGTTACTCACACACATAGTCACACATGCAAACAAAGTATCAAACATCCATTTACTTGCATATACAGTTATACACACACTACCACACTTACTTCTACAGAAACTTATACATACTTACTCTCTTAAACAATCACTTATAGAAACACCTACTTATTTGTACAGGAACTCTTCCAATCTCTCACTCTCACATATACTCACTTATGTACACCAATACTCGCATATACTAGTTTAAAACATATGTAGTTACTCATAAAGACACTATTGAGACAGTCATTCACTCACTAACACACCCATACACATACTCATCCACTTATACAGTCCTGCACACATGCTGTCTTCAACACATACAAACAGTGAGTCACTCATTCATGCATCTATTCACTAAGTAATACCCCCCACCGAACCATACAGACACTCAGACACTCATACTGATACTCAAAAAACCAACTAATAATCCATATAGACACTCATGTAGCTACTCACCAACCCATGCAGCCACTTATACACAAAGTGAGACTGATACAGATATTTTCATATTTAAACATTACTCACTAACCCATGTATTCACTAAGATTCACTTAGTCAGTTATACAATCAATTTTACAAAACAAAATCATCCATTTAGACACTTATATACCCATTTATTCTTCCATCGACCTTGAGATATACATATATAAAACATATTTAATTTTCAGAAAACACACATTCACTGGATGATGTCATTACTAATGTCATCAATGATGTCATTTGAGATGTCATCAGAGATGTCATGAGTGATGTCACTGACCATGTCATGAGTGATGTAATATGTGACGTCATCAGCAGTGCATTGCGGGCGCGCGAGTTATAGTTAGCTGAACGAACTATAACGGGGGAATTTCTATGGTTTTGTACGAGTGAAATGTCCAACTAACTATAACGCCCCTGAAACCTATGTTTTTTTCAGTGAATTTCTAAGGTTTTTTAAATGCTAATTTCTAACTATAACGTGCCTGAAACCTATGGTTTTTTCAGTGAATATATATATATTATATATATATTTATACTATGTATACATGTGAAAATGTCTCGGTCCCCTGTTTGCCTCGGTGCCACGGAAAAATGGGTGGAACTGACGTCAGCACACCAACGAGGTCCTCTTATGGCTCCGATGACGTCATACGGTGTCGCGAGCGGAGCCATGCTCGTTGACGTGGGAGAGCTAGGAAAGAATTTCCGTGGAATGCTGGTGCAGGGGATATTCACCTAAGTGTTCAGGCTAGTCCTTTGGGAGAAACTGTTTATGTTGCCACTTCAGAAACCGAAACCAGTGATCCGAGGGCAGAGGCCCTGCAGATGGCACATGAGGTGGGGTGCCCAGTCGTGTTCACCGGCGGGCAGCGAAGTGACAAGCACCACAACCCACAAAAAAGGTAACGAGGGCACTGAATAACACAGGATCTTCTCTTTGTATCTGGCAGAAACAACGAAGTTAAAATGCCCTAGTACCAAAATGTAGAATTAGTTAAATGCCCTAGTCAAAATGAGTTAGTGCTACAACGGTCTTCAAGAGGACCTGCGATGCCGCTTCTGCCTCCCGTACCCTGGAGGTGGCACATGGGTCATGCGGTACGGTCATACTGCGGTGGGACGCACACTCGTTGACCTCTCATGGCACTGCTCCACACTTCAGGGAGGACGCTTTCCATTAGCTATGTTTTCTGATGACATGTCGCGCCGGCCCCGTCCAACAACAGAACTCCTTTAGATCCAAACAGACTCTTCCACTCTCTCACCGGAAGTGAAACCAGGCCACGCGGACACTTTCACAATACAACAGCCGGGAATGCACTTTTCGGTAAAAAAACACATTCCTTCGTCCTAATTAATCAAATAAACGTCTCACTGAAGAACAGGGGCCAGCTTCGATCGGTAAACAGCCGTTACAACGACTTTTTACTTTGCGATACCATTACAACGCATGCGTTGTACATCACGAAGTCATTACTACGCATTTTTTAGAACGCATGGTCATTTACCACGCATGGCTTTACAACGAATTTTGTTGTAAAGGTATGTATGGTAAATGACCATGCGTTCTAAAAACATGTAGACGATCCATGTCGTTGTAAGGAAACAGAGGCTGTTCCGTTTCCTCACAACGACGTGCACCGCCCCTCAGAGACGACGTGAAGCAGGAACCACGAGGAGAGAGGAACCACGAGGAGTGAGAGGTAAGGGGGATTGGGCATGGGGTGGGGGTTTCTTTTCTAGGGTTTAGGGTAGTGCAGTGGTGTTTGGGTGGTGTAGGGGGTCATGCTGGGGGTAGTGTTTTAGGGTTTAGGGTAGTGCAGTGGTGTTTGGGTAGTGTAGGGGTCGTGCTGGGGGTAGTGTTTTAGGGTTTAGGGTAGTGCAGTAGTGTAGGGGGTCGTGCTGGGGGTAGTGTTTTAGGGTTTAGGGTAATGCAGTGGTGTTGTGTAGTGTAGGGGGTCATGCTGGGAGTAGTGTTTTATGGTTTAGGGTAGTGCAGTGGTGTTTGGGTAGTGTAGGGGTCGTGCTGGGGATAGAATTAGGGTTTAGGGTAGTGCAGTGGTGTTTGGGTAGAGTAGGGAGTCGTGCTGGGGATAGTGTTTTAGGGTTTAGGGTAGTGCAGTGGTGTTTGTGTAGTGTAGGGGGTTGTGCTGGGGGTAGTGTTTTAGGGTTTATGTTAGTGCTGTGGTGTTTGGGTAGTGTAGGGGTAGTGCTGGGGTAGTGTTTTAGGGTTTAGGGTAGTGCAGTGGTGTTTGTGTAGTGTAGGGGGTAGTGCTGGGGGTAGTGTTTTAAGGTTTAGGGTAGTGCAGTGGTGTTTGGGTAGTGTAGGGGTTCATGCTGGGGTAGTGTTTTAGGGTTTAGGGTATGGCAGTGGTGTTTGGGTAGTGTAGGGGGTCGTGCTGGGGGTCGATTTAGGGTTTAGGGTAGTGCAGTGGTGTTTGTGTTGTGAGGGGGTCGTGCTGGGGGTAGTGTTTTAGGGTTTAGAGTAATGCAGTGGTGTTTGTATAGTGTAGGGGTGTTTAGGGTAGTGCAGTGGTGTTTGTGTAGTGTAGGGGGTCATGCTGGGGGTTGTGTTTTAGGGTTTAGGGTAGGGCAGTGGTGTTTGTGTAGTGTAGGGGGTAGTGTTTTAGGGTTTAGGGTAGTGCAGTGGTGTTTGTGTAGTGTAGGGGGTCATGCTGTGCGTAGTGTTTTAGGGTTTAGGGTAGTGCAGTTGTGTTTGTGTAGTGTACGGGGTCGTGTTTTAGGGTATAGGGTAGTGCAGTGGTGTTTGGGTAGTGTAGGGGTCGTGCTGAGGTAGTGTTTTAGGTTTAGGGTAGTAGTGTGTTTGGTAGTGGAGGTCATGCTGGGGGTAGATTTAGGGTTTAGTGTAGTGCAGTGGTGTTTAGGTAGTGTAGGGAGTCGTGCTGGGGGTAGTGTTTTAGGGTTTAGGGTAGTCCAGTGGTGTTTGTGTAGTGTAGGGAGTCGTGCTGGGGGTAGTGTTTTAGGGTTTAGGGTAGTGCAGTGGTGTTTGGGTAGTGTAGGGGGTCGTGCTGGGGTAGTGTTTTAGGGTTTAGGGTAGTGCAGTGGTGTTTGTGTAGTGTAGGGGGTCATGCTGGGGGTAGTGTTTTAGGGTTTAGGGTAGTGCAATGGTGTTTGTGTAGTGTAGGGAGTAGTGTTTTAGGGTTTAGGGTAGTGCAGTGGTGTTTGTGTACTGTAGGGGGTCGTGCTGGGTTCTAGTGTTTTAGGGTTTAGGTAGTGCAGTGGTATTTGTGTGGTGTAGGGGGTAGATTTAGGGTTTAGGGTAGTGCAGTGGTGTTTGGGTAGTGTAGGGGGTCGTGCTGGGGGTAGTGTTTTTGAGTTTAGGGTAGTGCAGTTGTGTTTGGGTAGTGAAGGGGGTCGTGCTGGGGGTAGTGTTTTAGGGTTTAGGGTAGTGCAGTGGTGTTTGGGTAGTGTAGGGGTCAACCAACATGAATTTGTCCTTGTGTGATGTAACCAATGCTCATGTAAAGCACTCCAATACCTGACCAGTCTGCACTATATAAAACTGCAAAAAACAAAAAATAAAAAGTGTTTTGCACACTTCTGTCATTGGGCTATACGTGGGCTACCTCTGGGTGATATTTGTGCTACATTTGGGCTCTTTTTTCTCTGGTGGCCATCTTGGGAGACTTATTTGTTATGAAGTTTCCTAATTTCCTCATTTACTACAGTCTCCTCAGTAGGAAATGCTTTCAGTTTTTTACTTTGATTCCATCAAGAAGGCATTCAGATGTGTCACACATTTGCCATAAATTCAGAATGTTAGCACTCTAGTTGTTCATTAGATCACTGTAGTAAAGCTACTGCTCACCAAGGAGTTAACTGGAAGTCTACTGCTGGTATTGAAAGTGATTGTTTCAGTCTGCATGTCTGAATTTTCTAATGAAATAGAAGAGGATTTGAGATCTCACTTAAAACATGCCCTAAATTTTCTTTTTGCAGCACTAACCATAATTTCTATGGCAAAATGAACCCCCTCATTTTGTTCCTTTTTAAATTAAATGTTTTAAGTGTTACCAGTTTATTCCAATCAAGATGGCTTCAGGTGTGCCATACTTTTGTCATAAGTAAGGCTGTTAGCACTCTAGTTGTTCTTTAGAACACTCTGGGAAACTGCAGTAGAACACAAAGGCATCAACTGACAGGCTGCTCCTGTTGAAATATAACAGGAAGATATTTGAGATCTCACTTAAAACATGTCCTAATTTTTCTTTCTACAGCACTAACCATAATTTCTATGGCAAAATGAACCCCTCATTTTGTTCCTTTTTAAATTAAATGTTTTAAGTGTTACCAGTTTATTCCAATCAAGATGGCTTCAGGTGTGCCATACTTTTGTCATAAGTAAGGCTGTTAGCACTCTAGTTGTTCTTTAGAACACTCTGGGAAGCTGCAGTAGAACACAAAGGAATCAACTGACAGTCTCTGCCATTGTTGGATGTACATGTTTTACTGAGAATGTCAGACTTCATTCTCACATGACTGAGAAAGATAATGTGAATTTACAGAAAATATGCTTTCATTTTAGCTTCTGGAGCACCTTCCAAAACTGTATGGGACAAGCATGTGAAAATAGTTTTCTCTCAAACATGATTCATGATATCCCAACAGAAGGTTTTTCACAGGGTAAAATCACCTTAGAACACACCACAATTCCTGAAATTAGTATGGTACCATCAACAAATGAATTCTAATGTAACTAAAGTCTGTTATCACCCTTTATAGTTCTCCTTTTGGTAACCCTCAAAATCTTTGATTCACTACAATGCATTTCAATGGGGTACTATCATTTATATTGGTCCCAAGATGGCTGCCAGCAATTCCAGGATGAAGTGCTGACAGCCAATCAGATCTCACGATGACATGTGTGGTTAGGCTCCGCCCAGATATATATGTGTTTTTACTTTTGATTTTCTCAGCAACTACTGAACGGATTTACACCATTTAACAAAAAGGGTTCTTTCTGAACCAAGAACTACCTCTTTGCCAAATTTGGTGTAATTCCGTTCAGCAGTTCGGGCTGTAGCCGTGGCTAAAGTTTCCTATGGGAAAATGA
Organism: Calotriton arnoldi; assembly: GCA_963921515.1. Classification (NCBI taxonomy): domain Eukaryota; kingdom Metazoa; phylum Chordata; class Amphibia; order Caudata; family Salamandridae; genus Calotriton; species Calotriton arnoldi. The sequence continues at coordinate 60,661 of CAWUFW010010637.1, read as the reverse complement.
ATGGGGAAAACACGTTTTGGGACTCCCTTTTTCTCGGCCCCCGCTTGACGAATCACCCCAAAACTTTCAGGGTAGGAGCGGACCGGAGTGGGCCATAAAGTTTGAAAATTTCGCGAAGATTCGTCAACCGACGCAAGAGTTATTTCAAATAGAATGTTGCGGATTTCCTATGGAAAATAGGTCCGAACTATAACTATCTACTGGCGACCGCCAGTATATATATATATATATATATATATATATATATATATATATATATATATATATATATATATACAATATTGACTTGTTGGAAAGCTGATTGGCATTCCTCTGTGTACCTGCTTTCTCTTCATCATTTGAAGTCTGTCTTTGAGTCATGTGACCGCGTTACTCTGCTTTTTAAATGGATTGTTTTAATGGCGATTGCTGTGTGATCAAGGCAGGTGTGCCGAAACGCGTTACAGCGTACATGAATTAAATCTGAGACGAAATTGCTAACGCTACCCCGTGTCAGTGTCCGATTCATTATGGAGATTCGGAAGTGGAGTTCTATATATATATATATATATATCCAAAAACCACCTCCTTCCGTCGAAGTTGATGAGGAGACACAGCGGGGCTTGTGAAGACCATTTATTTAAACAGGCACGACGCGTTTCGGTATTAAACCTTTCTCAAATGCCATATGTTTTAAAAGTGCCTCTGGTGCTGACAGTTCCTGAGTGAGTCTCTTTATTTCGCCCCAATGCCTGAAGTAGTATGGAGCGCACCTGGGTCACGTTATGCGGAATCACTTCAAGCAATACATTATTTTGAGACTGCAATACCCAGCATGCAGTTTGTCCATCGTGCTGGTGTGTGATTCCGTTAAGCCGGTATTTTCTCTATGTTCCAAGATTGGAAACAGACCTAAAGTGTGACCCGGCTGAAACTGAAGCGCTGTGCTGGGCAATAATGGTCTTAACATCCCACACTTCCAACCTCGCAATTCCATCAGTAGCAGGTCCGGAGACGCCATTAAAGTAGCAACGTCTCTCCATGTAAGTATGGACTGCACATTGTCAGCATGTTCTCTGTTCTCTCTGGAATGCAGGGTGGTCCGGGAAAGCGCCATTGATTCCCGAGACTCTTGTGGAAGGGCCATCCTCGCGTGTCAGTGGCAGCACGCAATATATCCAAAAACCACCTCCTTCCGTCGAAGTTGATGAGGAGACACAGCGGGGCTTGTGAAGACCATTTATTTAAACAGGCATGACGCATTTCGGTATTAAACCTTTCTCAAATGCCATATGTTTTAAAAGTGCCTCTGGTGCTGACAGTTCCTGAGTGAGTCTCTTTATATCGCCCCAATGCCTGAAGTAGTATGGAGCGCACCTGGGTCACGTTATGCGGAATCACTTCAAGCAATACATTATTTTGAGACTGCAATACCCAGCATGCAGTTTGTCCATCGTGCTGGTGTGTGATTCCGTTAAGCCGGTATTTTCTCTATGTTCCAAGGTTGGAAACCGACCTAAAGCGTGACCCGGCTGAAACTGAAGCGCTGTGCTGGGCAATAATGGTCTTAACATCCCACACTTCCAACCTCGCAATTCCATCGGTAGCAGGTCCGGAGACGCCATTAAAGTAGCAACGTCTCTCCATGTAAGTATGGACTGCACATTGTCAGCATGTTCTCTGTTCTCTCTGGAATGCAGGGTGGTTCGGGAAAGCGCCATTGATTCCCTAGACTCTTGTGGAAGGGCCATCCTCGCGTGTCAGTGGCAGCACGCAATATATCCAAAAACCACCTCCTTCCGTCGAAGTTGATGAGGAGACACAGCGGGGCTTGTGAAGACCATTTATTTAAACAGGCATGACGCGTTTCGGTATTAAACCTTTCTCAAATGCCATATGTTTTAAAAGTGCCTCTGGTGCTGACAGTTCCTGAGTGAGTCTCTTTATCTCGCCCCAATGCCTGAAGTAGTATGGAGCGCACCTGGGTCACGTTATGCGGAATCACTTCAAGCAATACATTATTTTGAGACTGCAATACCCAGCATGCAGTTTGTCCATCGTGCTGGTGTGTGATTCCGTTAAGCCGGTATTTTGTCTATGTTCCAAGGTTGGAAACCGACCTAAAGTGTGACCCGGCTGAAACTGAAGTGCTGTGCTGGGCAATAATGGTCTTAACATCCCAAACTTCCAACCTCGCTCCAGCCCCCCCACACACCCCGGGGACCGCCACCTCCCCGGGGCACTAACAAAAGAAAAGCCCCGGGGACCACCACCTCCCCGGGGCTTTACTAATGAAGGGAGGGGGGCTGCGCGGCCCCCCTCCTGGAGCCCTCCATGGCCTTGGGGACCGCCACCCCCCAGGGCCGGCTCCTGCAGTGTCCCGGGGTGCCTTTTGAGATGTCATCTGATGTCATTTGAGATGTCATCAGTGATGTCACTGACCATGTCATGAGTGATGTAATATGTGACGTCATCAGCAGTGCATTGCGGGGGCACGAGTTATAGTTAGCTGAACTAACTATAACGGGGGAATTTCACGGGTTTTGTACGAGTGAAATGTCCAACTAACTATAACTGTCCTTAAAACCTATGGTTTTTTCAGTGAATATATATTTATTTCAAATCCTGGCATCTGCAAATGACAGGCGTTGACTCCGTGGGGATATGACACAAAAATGTATGATCACTACGTCAGGCTCCATGGATTTTCACATTATATACTGACACTTTGAGTTGGTTGTCACAGCAACCGTTCTATTTGATAGACATTGAAGTTTCTATGTTTCACGACAAAAGTGACTGTGCATTTTCGTTTTTGAAAAAGATTATCATTGTTATAGGCAAAGACTTTCGGCACAACAATAATGAAACAAAAATAAATATTCACACTAAATTATAAGCATATGAAAACATTGCGCGAAAATATATACATTGGGAGGCACTCGGGCTAGTTTTGAACAAACCATGAGAAAAGACTCAATTTCCTCCTCAATTAATTCTTTCTGTTCTGGATATCGCATTAGCTAACAACACATTGGCGCTTGTGATACATAATGATGTATACATTATAGGGAGGTCCCAAGACCAATGCGTTATAGTGGCGCCACTGTGTTTATCCTGAGAGTTAACACGATTACTTTTATACATATTTCATCATATGAACACAGTACGCAATTAAGTAGAGTGTCCGTTTCTCAGGGTACCCTTAATAGCAGACAGGGATAAGAAAAGGAGGAGGTGGTGGGGTGCTGCCCAAGTGGGCTTTTGGAAAGGTCTAACTCAGAGCAAATCTATATGTTAGAATGCATTGCACACAGCCCTCGGTCATGAATGTAGGATTATATTGCACCTCTAAAAGTGAAAAGAGTGTTTAGAAAAAAATATTATGTGATGTGAAAGAAAAAAGGGACCTAATGCTAAAGGATAGGATCTGGGGCGGGACAAGCGGTCATATAGTTACAGATGTACATTAAGTGCCTCATCTGCATTCATCCCATTTGGGATTTTAGAGTTAAGGAGGATTATGTACCTTGATTCTAGTCTCCTTAGTGAAAGTTGTCTATTCCCTCCTCCAAGTTTTTTGGGGACTGTATCAATCACGAAAAAGGACAGATTCTGTGCATTTCCTCCATGACATGCATTTATGTGTCTGGCGACTGGGTAATCAGGGTCATCGTTAGCGATGGCTCTGAGGTGCTGCAGTATGCGGACATGAACGGGGTGAATGGTACTACCCACATATTGTTTCATACATGTACACTGGAGGACGTAAACAGCGAAATCGCTTTTACAATTGTATCTGCCACGTATTTCAAAAGGGGATTCTCTGAAAGGCATTTGGATTGTTTTGGTATTGACACCATGCCTGCATGCTTTGCATTTAAAGCATTTATGGAACCCTCATTGTGGTTTGAGACAATTCAAACCTTTTTCAATAGCAGGTGCATTGCATACCAGTTCTTGGCGCATTGATTTGGCTTTCCTGAATGTTATAGGGGGTGCTCTCGCACTAGTAGGGCCAATCACTGGATCACTGCGAACGAATCGCCAGTGTCGATGAAGTATCTTGCGTAGGTTAGTGTGATATGCATTAAAACCTGTAATGAGTCTGGGTGTGTCAATCTTGCTTTTAATATCTTTGTTTTTGTTTTTTCTTTTAGTGGAAAAAAGCAAATCCTCTCTCTTGATGCTAACACTTTTAGCTTTTGCAGTGGTGAGGGTTTCTACACTATATCCTCTCTGCTCTAGTCTGTGAATGAGGTCGTCTGGAGATTTTTCCAACGCCTCTTCCATGCTACAGTTTCGCTTCATTCTTAAGCATTCAGCGTAGGGAATGCTCTCCTTGAGACTCGTAGGGTGAAAGCTACTTGTGTGGAGGATAGCATTGGCAGAGGTGGGTTTCCTAAAGGTCCTAGACTGTATTTTGTTATTCTCTACATAGATTTCAAGGTCCAAAAATTGTATGGACTCTTTGTTGGTGTTGCATGTAAAAGATAAATTCAAGTTGTTACTGTTAAGTTCCTCTGCAAATTGCCTAGCATTTTCTTCAGAGCCCTGCCAGAGAATAAAGAGATCGTCTATATATCTCACATATAGACATACATTTTCTGTCATAGATTTTCTCTGCATCTTCATGAGTACTTGCTCTTCCCACTAGCCCATATGCAGATTCGCATAGCTGGGGGCGAAGCAAGTACCCATGGCTGTACCCTGCAACTCTTTGTAGAAAAGTTTGTCAAATACAAAAACATTATTATCTAGGCACCATTCTACCATTTGTAACAACATCATTGTATGCTGGTGCAAGTGTATAGGTCTTTTCCCCAGGTACTAGTTCAGATCATGTAGACCATCCTTGTGTTTTATGCTAGTGTATAGTGTATTTACATCAAGTGTCATTAGTACAAAGTCTTTTTTCCATGATGTGTCGTAGAGTTTTGTCAGAAAGTCACCCATGTCTTTAATATATGATGGAAGCTCACGGACTAATGGCTGAAGAAAATGGTCAATGTATCTTGATGTATTCTCAAAGTCCCCCTATTGCCGCTATATATATATATCACAGGACTTCGCCACGCATCATCCAATTATAGGAAAAAGACGAAAACGGACCCAAAATTCAGTGCACAGGATTTTATTAGATGCCCTGCACCTCCGCCACGACGCGTTTTGACCTACAAGAGGTCTTGTTCACATAACACGCATGCGGAGTGCCTTCTTGTTTATAAAGTGCTAGTGCAATAACTCGTGACCAATCACATGGTATACTAATAGACATAGAAGAATTAATTCGGACGACAGGTTACTAGGCTCTGAATCGAGGGAGAGGCGCTTGCTCCACTCGACTGCCCGACCTTTCGCCGTCGAGGCCCTTCTACAGCGTGGGGAGGGTTTGGGTTTTTGAGAAACACGAATAATACGTGTCTCGGACGCAGAGACGTCTTACCTGACTTGACGATAAGTAAAGTGGGATTATAGGTTGTCTTCCCCTGAGTCCCATTCTATCATTTCATACACACGGTCCTGATGAAGCGCACAGGGATCCATTAGGGACCAACAGGTTGCGCGAAACATGTCGACCATTATTCACTTTAAAATACACAACATAATTTTTATGGTTTGAGAGCGGTGGGAATACACTGGTCCCTCCCCTGATCTTGTTAAAGGAGAGTCTCCAAACCATTATTACTTTTTAATCTACCTCTAGGACCCAACATTAAATTCACTTGGCTACCGATAGGTTATTTTATCTCCACTTGCACTGATTCACTTGGCCCACACACCCACATGCACAACTGCGGCACCTCCTTAAAAGATCTCCATCAAAGAGCCCTCTTGAAGGGCCCGTGAGGGACTGCAGCGCCACCCTCACGAGGAGCATTGCCCAATGATGATGTTTTACATCTGCAAAGGTGTTTGAGGGCACAAAATCCAACAGGAGGTCTATCCCCACTTCAAGCACACTCAACCGACCCTTGGAGATAATTACGCATTACTTACAACCACAATTGGTGGTAGAACCCTTTTTTTTCTGTTTCTTTTTTCTGTCTTAGGAACTGATACCACTTTGTTTAAAACAACTTTAAAATTTGTCATGAGGAATTAATCTTATATTTGTGCAAATGAGCAAGAAAGAGATTGATGTTTTTAAAGGCAGGTGTAAAATTCCTCGCTGGAGTTAAGACCAAGAGGTGTCTTTGTGTCTAGCTCCAGGATATACCTAGTTTCCAGTTGGCGTAAGCGAGCCTCACGGTTGCCTCCTCTTCTTAATGGAGGGATTGTGTCTATCACATAGTATTTCAGATATTCTGAGTTGTTGCTATGAGTGTCCTTGAAATGTCTCACAACCGGGTACGATGGATCACAATTGTTGATAGCCCTAATGTGCAAGAATATCCTCTTGTGGACCTGCAACTTGGTACTGCCCACGTATCGCAGGGCCACATGGACACTCCAGCACATATATTGCCTACTCCGTCTTGCATGTTAACAGCTTAGTGATGGGTACTGTTTCTGATCTAAATGGGCTAATATAAGATGTTCTACTACTAGCAAATCTACATGCTTTACACGAGGAACATTTCACAAATCCCTTACGAGAGGGCAACCAGTTCTTAACATTTGTGATTTCTGGGCTGCTTTTCACCAACATAATGCTCATGGAGCGTGCTTTTCTAAATGTTAGGTCAGGGGTTTTAGGTATTTGATCTCCCAGGACCGGATCATTGCACACCAACCCCCAGTTCTTATTAAATATTTTACGTAGGAGTTGGTGTTAGAATCATTCACGTTACTTGGTTGGTTGAATTTGAACTTGTTTTTTGTAAGTTAGGCTTAGTGGACAAAGTAACCGCCTTCTCAATGGCGGACGTCTTAGCAATGGCATTGTCCACAATCTTGGTAGAGAAGCCCCTAGCAAGGAACCTTTCCCTACTCTCTTATTGAGCCAAACTACAATGTCGAGGAGTGCTGCAGATACGCTTGATGCGCAGCATCTCCCCATAAGGTATACTTTAGATAAGGTGTCTGGGGTGGTGACTGGTAGCGTGTAATACTGTGTTCCCAGCCGTAGGTTTTCTATGCATTCTAGTTTCAATTTTGACATCACATACGTATACTTCAACATCAAGAAAACAGACATTTTCTCTACTCATATGTGCAGTAAATTGCAAGTTAAGGTTGTTGCAGTTGATCTGTTCTATGAATTGGAGTGCCAGAACTTCAGGGCCCCTCCAAATCAAGAACAGATCATCAATATATCTGTACCAATGACATACATGTTGACCCATGATATCTGCATGCTTTGTTCTGAGGACTTGCTCCTCCCATAGGCCCATATGCAAACAGGCATAACTAGGGGAGAAGCAAGCCCCCATCGCCACACCCCTAGTCTGCTGATAGACCTGGTTTTGGAAAAGGAAATAGTTGTTTTCTAAGCATGTCATTATCATTGTAACCAACATGTTGTTGTGCATATATAAGCACATGGGTCCCTCATTCAGGTAGTATTCAATAGCCTTGATTCCATCTTGATGTCGTATACTTGTATAAAGTGACGTGACGTCCAAAGTGATCAGTATGCATTCTGAATCCCAGGTAACATCACTTATCTTTCTCAAAAAGTCACTCGTATCTTGCAAATACAACGGTAAATTTCTCACATGACTTTGTAAAAAGTAATCAACATATTTTGAGGTATTTTCCATGAGACTGTTGCATGCAGAAATGATCGGTCTGCCAGGAGGTTTCACTGAATTTTTATGTATCTTAGGGATGAAGTACATTGCAGGAGTTACTGGATATTCATTCTTAAGGAATTTAAATTTGTCCTAGCTCAAAAGACCTGCACTTTCCATGCTAGGAGTTTGGCATGGTAATTATTCTGTGCTTGTTTGACACAGTCCATGTTGCTCCTCTTGTAGCAGCCTTTGTCATTCAATTGGGCAAGGGCTTCCTCCATATACAGTTCCCGTGGCCATAACACAACATTGCCCCCTTTATCGGATTGCCATATGATGACGTTGTCATTATCATTCAATTTCTTCATTAGTTGTACATAGCGGTTGTTTTTCCGGCTAATGTTGTGTTGGGCACGTGCAGTGGTTTTGTACAGTTTTTTCAATTCAGCTGTTACTTGATCATGAAAAATATTTAAATTGTCATGCAGCATTACAGGGTGGAAAGTAGACTTAGGTTTGAAAGGTGTACGTATTGAATCACTGATATTCACTGGACTTATTTCATGTTCACTAATGTTATGCTCGCTTTGCAGCTGATGTAGATTTAACAATAGATCAACGTCCCCTGCAACCAGCATTGATGGACTTTGGATGTTTCCGGTTGCTCGTTCAGGCAGCTCCTTATTTTGTTTCGCCTGTAATAGGTGATATTTGCGTAATTTTAATTTGCGTATGAATCTAAAAACATCCATACGTGTTTCTGCATAATCGAAATTGCTTTCGGGACTGCAGGACAAACCAAGTGCCAGAATTTGTTTTTCAGCCAAACTCAGATTGATGTCAGACAGATTGATCACTGTATTAGAGTCTATGGATTCGCCATGTTGAATTAATTTTGTTTCCATCTGACATTCGCTGGTTTTTTGTTTAGTTGTTTTCCGCTGGTTCCTGCGCTGCCGTCTTTCTCGGCGCTTCTGGTTGTTTCTTTGGCGTTTTGCTTTTGAACGCGAGGTCGCAGTGTCTGCCGCCTGTCTTGGCGGAGACAGTCCACTTCCTGGGCAAGGGAGAGTTTGGTAAACCCCAAATCCGAACTGGTTCTTGTTTGTTCATTATCGGATTCACTTTCCGGTGCCGAGCTCAATTCGGATGCTGACGTGTCATGTTGTTCACACTAGCCTGATTCGTAAGTGGATTGCCTTGTTTATTCCTCACTTTGACTGCGTGATATATTCGTGCAAAAGTAAAAACTTGGCCATTTTGATAATCTAACTTGTCCCTTTGAAATTTATACGCCTTACTCTTTTTGCAGGCGTGCCAGCATATCATCGCGATATTTTTTGAAATTATCCGTACTTTCCAATGTGCTGATCTCATTATTTACTTCATCAATCTTTAATTGCAGTGCAGCACGATCACTCTCTGCATATTTAACAAGTACTTCAACCAGTTTGCGTGAAGATTCTAAATTATAATTGGCCCATTCCGCAAGCATATTTGGATCCGGGTGCTCGTAGCTTGGTGCTAACATAATCCGTAGCCCCCTGGGAATTCTGCCCACTTCCAAATAGCGTGTTAGGGATTTATGTTCCCACCATTTAGACTGCTCAGCTCGCATGAGGTTTTCCAATTTCTTGAAAAGCTCCTTTGCATTGGTATTTCCTGGTTGTACCACATTCATTTGCTCAGTCACTACTGATTCCCCAGCCGGGGAATCGTTATACATTTCGCTTGCTGCCTCCTCACGACTCCGCAGCACGTCGGCAGACATGGCGCATTATCACGGGCAATAGTAGTTCTACGACAACGACCACTTAGATGAATGCCAGTGGCCGTGTCGAGCACACTCCTCAACCGGACTCTCAGAAGATACCTACCTTCACGAATAGTCAATCTTCGCTCCGGTCCTCCGACATGGGCTCCGCTGTCCTCGTTTCCTCGGGTAGGGAAATCAACACTGTCCGGGGGCTACCGCAGCTTGCTCCTCGTTGGAGTAACTGTTTCCTTTTCCGGTCAAAGCTGAAAAACCACTGCTTCCTGCTGCTCTGCCCAGGCTTAGAGGAGGGGTCACGTTGATACCGAAGAAGCAACTCGGTGAAATTTGTATATATATAAAACTGCTTCTTCTGCAGTTCCAAAAGAAAGCCCGCACTCGATTAATGTAAAAATACCATTTAATTATTGGCAGCGCGTGTTAGAACAGGAACGCGTTTCGGCCGACTGAGCAGCCTTTGTCAACCTGGATTTACTGAATCTTTGTTACGTTTAAGTACCCACACCAGGTGTCTTTCAATGTATAGACATAAAAGAGCCACTTCTAATCTCATAGGCTTCTTAATTTATGATATATACAAAATTGGTTTTGAAAGTAGCCTTGAGTGGGGCACAATTATTAAAAAAGTGAGAAAAAAATTCTGTTCAAACAATTCGATATGTAATCATAATGTCCCATTTGATTTCGGTGTGTGCTGTAATTGCATTAAAACAGTCATCACGGACTTCCCCAAAGTGCATAAAGAAATGCCGGCTCAAATCCACATTTGTTCTTTTATTTTAGGCAAAACTTTCAAACAGATGGTTTCATTTTATGCAGCTGACTGTTGCTGGCTCCGCATTTCGAAAATATTCAATGCATGATATGTCCTTCACAAATGTGACTCACAGCGCTCACCTCATTTCATGAATGTTGAACTGCTTGAATTCTTAACTAAATAAACAAGCGCTGTCCGTCACTCCATGGTTTCCAAATTAAATCACTGCAACAATGAGTTGTATCAACAGTGCCCGGCTCCGAAAATCAATATCCATGGGATGAAAGTGCTCTCGGCAGAACACCAGTCCCCGCCAAGGGCAGCCGAAGACTCCCAGCGTTGGGCTGTCAGTGCTGCCGGTCACACTCCAAATCAGCTGCTCCAATATGAGGTTCGGGGGCACGCCAATATCGACGTTAGTCCATAGAGATTTGTGGCTTTGGGTGGCGTGCTCCATACCGCCAGTGGTGCAAGTAAGAGGCGAATGGGGACCCAGGGGGAGCTTGGCGCAAGCCAGTGTCCCCCTGGGGTTTTTCGCGCGGTGGGACAGTCCACGCGGCACGATAGGTGTAGATAGGGTGAGGGGCGGGACTAGCAGGTAGGTATTTATAGGTGGGTTTTTGGCGGGAGGTTTATGTGAAGGGATGTTAATGGCGGCTTGTCATTGAGACACTGCCCTCGTGTTAGTCGCGTCATTTGTTTTATTTAAAGTTACCTTCAATGGCGGAGAGCGCTGCGGTCAACGAGGCGCTCCGCATTCTCTACGCGGCAGGTCGGGAGGACCTGCTGAGGCCCGGCGTGTCAACTGCTGTGGTGGCGGGTCTGAGGCGCCCGAGATGGACCGCGTCGCTCGGTGTGGCGGAGGCTGTGGCCGCATGTTTGCCATCACACGGCCGTCCCCCTTTGGTGCCCCTCAACAACGGAGCTGTGAGGGGAAGTGAACAGAGCCGCGGTCGTTCTCGGCGGAGCGGCAGTGGCAGGCTGCGGGCGTCGCGCTGCTCGTCAGCGCTTGTAGGAGAGGCAGGTCAGTTGGGGGCGGTCTCCACCCCTCTTGTGGGCCGGGTGAAGAGGCGGGCTTCACGTGGGAGTGGGGCCGCCTCCAGGAGCCTTTCTTTCCCGGGTTTCCAGGGAAGCCTTGTCAGGGGGCGGGGCCAATGCGCGAAGGCTGCAGTTTCTTTCTCAGTACCGGCAAGCCCCTCTCCTGCAAAAAGGGCTCATTTGGGGCCAATTTCTTATCGGAGCAGCGTTTTTTCTGGCAATATAAATACACAGCTGAATATAGCGCCTCCTGTTTTATCTGACAGGCGCCCTTCTTCCTTAGTGGAATATTCCAGTGACCGTGGGGAGGAAAAAATGGGGGTTTCCACAATTTCTTCAATTTTACATGTGAACAAAATGCAGTCGGCTACGAGTTTGCAGGTGGGGGGGGAGGTTTTTGAGGGGGGCATGTCGAGTTTTGTGCAATCACCAGTGCCCAGAGGCCCCCCAGTGGATAAATCACATGCTGGCATTAAGGATTCAATTGATGAGGGGCAGCTGGACCAACCAGTGTCGCTAGTTATTGAAGATGTCCCTGAAAATTTTGAGGCAACGGAATTTTTTCCACACAATGATTTTGACGTTTTGACTCCGGGACATGTTCAATTTTCTTCTGGTACTGAGTTGGTTTTTCCGGTTTCTTGCCCCCCACCCTATAGTCACCCTCAGTTTAATTTTGATTCTTCATTTGGACCTCAGAGTGGTCAATGGGTGTGGGTAGAACACGCGGACGCCCCATCTCAGGTTTTGGGCAGACCTGAGCAGGGGGTTGGGGCTAGTAAATCCTCAGCGTCTCCTGGCAAGAGCGGCTGCAAGGTCTTATCAGCAACAGCTTCCCGGCCAACGACTGGTGTTTCCAGTTCTCCGGATGCGGAGCATTTTGCGGCTTTGGGTGCATTATCAGGTACACAGGGCGGATCAAGTGCGGATTTGTGTGTTACGGCCGGGCATGCAGAGCGGATGCCCGTGACCAATTGGAAGTTTTATGATGGGGGTGGGGGACGGGGAAATGCCTGGTAATAGTAACGCAGATTTGGAAATATTTGACGACCAATTGGAATATGGTGATGTTTATGACAATTTAAATGAAGGGAATTGTTGGAAAGAAGTGATGTTCATATAGGTGGGTTGAATCAAGATCATGTTGTTTCGAAGGGAGGGTCGGGGCAACCACTGTTTTTAGTCTGTTGCAGAAGTCAAGAGCGGACAGCGCAACGGATCGGGAACAGCGACAAGGTCATCGTCAGCGTGAGGATCATCACGAATTCCAGAAACGGGCGGCTCAGCTAACGACAGGTAAGCCTCATTGGTGGGCTGCTTGGTCTCAACCTTCAACTAAAAAGGGGAATACACGTTCTGTGGGAGTGGGTGATGCTTCAGTGACTGAGACAGTTGGGTTGTGTAGGGGGAAGGTGTGGGGCAGGTGACAGGTCAGTCATCAACAAACAACGTTGCAGGGGTCAGTGAGGTTATAAGCCAAGTCACACAGTCTTCTGGTGTAGAAAAATCCAGTCCTGGTCAGGTGGTGGGAGTTGACGTTAGTGTTCATAGGAAGCTTCCTTATATGGGTTTAGCTATGCCATTGGGGACACATCTTTCTGATAAGACCAAGAACAAGATTTGGCAACACGAGTTTGTTGATGTGTTTAAACTGCTCCATAGGGACAACCAGGCCAAGGAAGGGTCCAAGGAAGAGGAATGGGAGCTGGCTAGGCGTCCCAGGGTCCCCAAAAGCATTGAAAACTGGACGGCAGCATTTTTGATCTACGCCAGTGTGTATTGTGAAAAGCACAATGATAGGGCAATCGCTCTCTTCAAATACATGGACATCATTCGTAAGGCACAATTGCACTTTGGTGGTTTTGCGTGGCTCAGCTACGATGAGGAATTCAGGGCTAGAGTCAGTATTTTTCATGATAAACCTTGGGGAGATGTCGATCAGGAACTGTGGCTTCAATGGATGTCCTCTACCCAACCGCCTGCATCGAAGCATACGGCAAGTGGTTTGCCTATTACTTATCGCCCCTTTCAGCCTCGCCCCGCCCAAATTGGGGCGGGTTGGTTTGGTAGAGGACAGCTTCCAATATCTGGAGCCTGTTGGAACTTTAACCGGGGTATCTGCACCAGACAATTTTGTAGGTTCAAGCATGAATGTTCACAATGTGGGGAAAGCATGCTATTACACAATGTTTCAGTAACCAGCGTTTGGAGAGCAAGGGCGGTTCCCAAGAGGGAGCGGATCAGTTTACCAAACTATGCCAAAGGGCGCATACTCCAATTAAGTTGTCAAGTATGGCATCGTGGCTTGGGGAATACCCGGATTCTGAGGTTGCTTCTAAACTCTTTTGGGGGTTTAAGGATGGTTTCAAGATTGGGTATCAAGGGCCAAGATATAATCGTTGGGCTGACAACTTGAAATCTGCAAAAGAATTGCCGCAGATTGTGCAAGAGAAATTGGAGGTGGAGTTAACAGCTGACAGGATAGCGGGTCCTTTTAGGCAGTGCCCTATGCAACATTTAATTGTCTCCCCTTTGGGTTTAGTACCTAAGAAAGTGGCCGGCGAATTTTGCTTAATTCATCATTTATCATGGCCGGAGGGGCAATCTATTAATGACTTCATTTCCCCGGATGACTCTAATGTTTCATATGCCTCGGTAGATGATGCATTAAGATTGGTGAGGTTGGCGGGGCCGGGTGCGCAGTTAGCGAAGAGTGACATTCAGTCAGCTTTCCGTTTATTGGCCATACATCCATCGGATTTTGAGCTTCTAGGCATGTTCTTCAATGGAGCTTTCTATGTAGACTGAGTGCTTCCTATGGGTTGCTCAGTGTCTTGTGCTCTTTTTGAAATGTTTAGTTCTTTCTTACAATGGTGTTTTTCAAAACGAAGTGGTCACAAATCTGTATGTCACTATTTGGATGACTTTATGTTCATTGGAGAGGCACATTCAGACCAGTGCCATAGAGCTTTAGGCATCTTTCAGGACATGGCTGAGGAGTTCGGTGTTCCACTGGCTCCTGAAAAGACTGAGGGTCCTTGCACCAGGCTCACTTTCTTGGGTATAGAAATTGACACTCAAGTTATGATGGCTCGCTTGCCGTCTGAAAAAGTGAAGGAAATTAATGCATTTTTGTTGGAGGTTGTTGGAAAAGACAAACTGGAGCTCAGGCAGGTTCAGCGTTAACTTGGCTACCTAAACTTTGCTTGTCGGGTGGTCAGGGCAGGCAGGACTTTCTGCAGTCATTTGGGGATGGCGATGTCAGGAGCATTCCTTCCACATCACAGAATCAGAATTACTAAAGCTATCAAGGAGGATCTGGTCATTTGGTTGAAATTTCTGGAAGAATTTAATGGAGTCTCTCTCTTTTTTGTGGAAGACAATACCATCTGGCAGATCCAGCTTTTCTCAGATGCATCTGGGGCTCATGGTTTCGGTGTGTTCTGGGAGGGGCGCTGGTGCGCTGAGAAATGGCCGTCTCTTTGGATGCGGCATGGGCGCAGTATTGCCTTCCTGGAGTTATTTCCCCTTATTGTTGCTTTGTCAGTTTGGGGTGAAGAATTTCGGAATAGGTGTGTGCTTTTCCACGTTGATAATATGGCAGTGGTCAACCTTGTCAATAATCAAAAAGCAAAAGATTCAAGGGTGTTACGCCTTTTGCGTGTGTTCATGCTGCAAAGCCTCAAATTGAATATTGTTTTAGAGCCAGACACATTCCGGGCATTAACAACTCTATAGCAGACGCGCTGTGTCGCTTTAATTGGCAGAAATTCCGCAGTCTGGCACCTGGGGCAGACGTCTCCAAAACTCCGATTCCGCAGAACATCTGGGTGCTGGGGGACTGAGGATCATCGAATTGGTGGAAAAATCTGTAGCTCCTGCCACCAGACGAAGTTATCAACAGGCCTGGAGTGAATTTTTAATTTATGCGGAATCTCATGGCTTTGATGGGCACTCAGTTGGTAACAGAAGTTTCTTTTTACAGTTTGTGTTGCACTTGATTAACAGGGGCCTGTCGCACACGACCATCTCTGGGAAATTGGCTGGGATTTCCTTTTATGGGCAGTTATGGTGGGGCCAGGACTTGGTGGGTGATGTGTTGTTAAGACGCATGTTAAAAGGTCTTAGAGAGCGCTCTTATTCCTTGGCGTTACGTGAACCAGTTACTTTTGCTCTTTTACAGCAGTTGTTGTTGCAACTGCCAGTTTGCTGTTATGATTCCTGGGAGGTTTCACGTTTTCGGCTTTGCATGATCTGGCTGTTCTTTGGTGCTTTCAGGGTGTCCGAATTATTGGGACTAAGAGACCAGATGGGCATCCAGAGCAGTGAAGTTCAAGTACATGGTGACAAACTGCGATTTTGGTTGAAGAGGTCTAAAACCGATCAACTGGGCAAGGGCACATGGGTCCAACTGAGCGGCAGTGGAGGGCCGGACTGCTGCCCTCTGGGGGAATGGGAGTCATTTGTAAATTCCGATGGTTTTTTGCCTGGGGCTATATTCTCTCATAAGAATGGGTCAAAAATCTCTAGTGCTCATTTATTGGTGGTTTTACGGAAAACTTTGGTTAAACAAGGGAAAAGTCCATTACTGTATGGGACATACTCTTTTCACATAGGGGCAGCTACGGAAGCGGCCAGGTTGGGTTTGGGTTGGGAAGATATCAAGAGGATTGGTAGATGGAAATCTGCTTGTTGCACTCGTTATGTTAGGAAATGATGATATGATGTTTTTACTACAACATTGCTGTTTGCTAATTTTGTCTTCTCCATCTAGGTTCCGTAAAAGGCACATTGTCAACAAAAATGCGTACATGGATAATAGGTCATTCCTTCATTAAATGGGCAGCCATCTTTGCAGAACAGCAGATTTACGGCAGAGCGCTTGGACTTCCCAGCAAAGGTCACAAAGTTTTTTGGAAAGGGAAAGGTGGCATGAGGTGGGAGGGTTTGTTTCCCTTGTTAACAGAGCTATCGGCTGCAAGAGGATTCCCTGACATGTTAATCATCCACCTAGGCGAAAACGACTTAGTCCCATTGTCGGGTTTATCTCTCATTAAACGGATGAAATTGGACTTGGCAGTAATAAAGAACAATTGGGAGGGTACATCTTTGGTATGGACTGAGTTTGTTTACAGACAACATTGGAGGGGGGCTCGTAATCACGCCGCAATTGAAAAGGCTCGCAGGAAACTCAATCGGGCAATGAAGGTTATTTGTCAGGTTTTGGGTATTAAGGTTTTGTCCCACGATAATATCACAGGTTCAGAAGACCATCTTTTCCGGGAGGATGGGGTTCACTTATCTCAGATGGGTCAAGCGTATTATCTTTTGGAGATGAGAGATATGTTGGCAAATTTTTGGAACGAAAACCTTTGGTGTAATAAAAGTGTATTATGAATTTTTGTAGCAATGCACATTGGGGGTGGGGCCAGAAAAACTCTTTGGTTTTCCTGGGTGGCGTTTTTGGGGGGTTTGGATAGTCTCGAGCGGGCTTATCCATCCCTCTGGGGTGGGGGAGGGGGGAGAAAAAGGTCAATAAAACAAATGAAGGGGAAGGAATGATGGGTTTGTACATTACATGGGGGGTATTTCTAAAGTCTTGTTTGAAATAGTTGGTTTTATCAGGATAAGATGTTTTGGGGAATTTTGAATTGCTAATGGGGATTTCTATATATGGCAATGCTTGTTTTTAGGTATGCTGTTTACCTGTCTTAATAAAGTGACCTTTTCTGCTAAGATAATAACAGTGAGTGGATTGTTCTTATTGCGCGATGCCATGCACGCCTCGTTAATTATAGAAAACTGCTTCTTCTCCAGTTCCAAAAGAAAGCCCGCACTCGATTAATTTAAAAATACCATTTAATTATTGGCAGCGCGTGTTAGAACAGGAACGCTTTTCGGCCATCTGAGCAGCCTTTGTCAACCTGGATTTACGCCATCTTTGTTACGTTTAAGTACCCACGTCAGGTGTCTTTCAATGTATAGACATAAAAGAGCCACTTCTAATCTCATAGGCTTCTTAATTTACGATATATACAAAATTGGTTTTGAAAGTAGCCTTGAGAGGAGCACAATTATTTAAAAATGTGAGGAAAAATGTTCTTTTCAAACAATTCGATATGTAATCATAATGTCCCATTTGATTTCGGTGTGCGCTGTAATTGCATGAAAACAGTCATCACGGACTTCCCCAAATTGCATAAAGAAATGCCGGCTGAAATCCACATTGTTCTTTTGTTATTTTAGGCAAAACTTGCAAACAGATGGTTTCATTTTATGCAGCTGACTGTTGCTGGCTCCGCATTTCGAAAATATTCAGTGCATGATATGTCCTTCACAAATGTGACTCACAGCGCTCACCTCATGTCATGAATGTTGATCTGCTTGAATTCTTAAAGAAGGTTATAAAAAAACTGGCTGGGAAGAGTGCCCTTTCTTGAAACTGCGTCGATACTGTGGAATGCCTGTGATCAAGGAGTTCATTACTCCGAAACGTGTAAGGCAAAGATAAAAATTCGAGCTAAGGAATGCTTGTTTGCCCATAATTATCTGACTTCGAGTGCATTTCCAAATCGAGGATTCATTATTTTTCTTAAAATTACGACTATCCAGTCGTGGAGAATGCACCACCCCACAAGCTGACAAGGAGGGGGCCATGGAGACACAGAACTGTTCAGAGTCTCCCAATGGAAATCGGAAGGCATAATAATGAAGCACTTCTTATCTCGGAGGCCCACTGCAGGGCTGAGACAGCACACGAAATTGGTATGTGAGCACAGAACCTACAAAGGGAATAATTGTGAAAGGTCACTGCAAAACTCCCTGTGAGAAAAATAATCTTGCAGTACAATCCTCAGCATGCAGTATAATCTGAATGTACCTGTTGCCAATTAAAGAACGTTATAAAAAAACAGGCTGGGAAGAGTGCCCTTTCTTGAAACTGCGCCGATACTGTGGAATGCCTGTGATCAAGGAGTTCATTACTCCGAAACGTGTAAGGCAAGGATAAAAATTTGTGCTAAGGAATGCTTATTTGCCCATAATTATCTGACTTCGAGTGCATTTCCAAATCGAGGATTCATTGTTTTTCATTAAATTTACGGCTATCCAGCCGTGGAGAATGCACCACCCCACAAGCTGACAAGGAGGGGGCCATGGAGACACAGAACTGTTCAGAGTCTCCCAATGGAAATCGGAATGCATATAAGGAAGCACTTCTTATCTCAGAGGCCCACTGCAGGGCTGAGACAGCACACGAAATTGGTATGTGAGCACAGAACTTACAAAGGGAATAATTGTGAAAGGTCACTGCAAAACTCCCTGTGAGAAAAATAATCTTGCACTACAATCCCCAGCATGCCGTATAATCTGAATTTACCTGTTGCCAATTAAAGAACGTTATAAAAAAACAGGCTGGGAAGAGTGCCCTTTCTTGAAACTGCGCCGATACTGTGGAATGCCTGTGATCGAGGAGTTCATTACTCTGAAAAGCGTAAGGCAAGGATAAAAATTTGAGCTACTGAATGCTTGTTTGCCCATAATTATCTGACTTGAGTGCATTTCCAAATCGAGATTGTATGTATATATATATATATATATATATATATATATATATATATATATATATATATATATACCAACAAAATGCCCGAAGCATTTGACAGGGCACTCAACATCACCCCTGCCATCCTGCCCTCCGGCATATGGTGCAGCTCGCCGTGATTCTCCCACTTATCTTTCCTTTTTCGCTGTGTGCCCTGTCAAATGCTTCGGGCATTTTGTTGGTTCATGTTGTTGCACTGCTGGTCCCTGCCGTGGATGGGGCACCATCTCGAACAAGGAGAGGCTGGGAGAGGAACTTTTCTTTGCCGTCAGCACATCGCCCCAATTGCGAACAAAATAGCTCGTCAATGACGATCCCCATCCTACTCAAGGAATTTAATGTGCTTTTAATAACAAACAGCCACTGAACTTACTTAAAGGAAATATTTGCTTGCAATGTGGTGACTACATGCCCCATCAGGCATTGCAGCAGCACGAGTTGGGAGGGGCTGCTGCAGGGACATGTGATGATAATAAATACCAAGAAAGGAATCATTGCAAGCGTCAGTGTTGTTTGTGAGCTGCCCAGGAAGAAGGGGCCGCAGTGCCCTGAAACGCGTCGGCGAAAAAGGAAAGATAGGTGGTAGAATCACGGCAAGCTGCACCATATGCCGGATGGCAGGGGTGCTGTTGAGTGCCCTGTCAAATGCTTCGGGCATTTTGTTGGTTCATATATATATATATATATATATATATATATATATATATATATATATATATATATATATATATATATCCTACTGGCGGTCGCCAGTAGGTAGTTATAGTTAGGATCTCGTTTCTATTCAAAAAGCGTTTTTTGTTTTCCCAATAACTTTGGCGTCGTTTGACGAATCTTCGCGAAATTTTCAAAACTAGTGGGGCGCTCCGGTCAGCTCCTGTCTTGAAAGTTCCGGGGTGATTCGTCAAGCAGGGGCCGTGAAAAAAGGGGGTCCCAAAACACGTTTTCCCCATGTAAAATTCCATAGGAAACTTTAGACAAAGCTACAGCCCGAACTGCTGAACGGAATTACACCAAATTTGGCAGAAAGGTAGCTCTTGATTCAGAAAG
Organism: Calotriton arnoldi; assembly: GCA_963921515.1. Taxonomy (NCBI): domain Eukaryota; kingdom Metazoa; phylum Chordata; class Amphibia; order Caudata; family Salamandridae; genus Calotriton; species Calotriton arnoldi. Next base: position 40,784 of record CAWUFW010010637.1, on the reverse strand, counting down.
AGCCCTTGTTGTTAAATGGTGTAAATCCGTTCAGTAGTTTTTTAAATATTAAAGGAAAAATTAATTTATATATCTGGGCGGAGCCGAACCACACATCTCATCGTGAGATCTGATTGGCTGTCAGCACTTCATCCAAGAAGTGTTGGCAGCCATCTTGGGAGCAATATACATGATAGCACCCCATTAAAATGCATTGTAGTGAATGAAAGGTTTTGAGGGTCACCAAAAGTAGAACGTATAAAGGGTGATAAGACTTTAGTTACATTATAAATCATTTGTTGATGGTACCATACTAATTTTAGGAATTGTGGTGTGTTCTAAGGTGATTTTACCCTGTGAAAAAGCCTTCTGCTGGGATATAATGAATCATGTTTGAGAGAAAACTATTTTCTCATACTTTTCCCACAGAGGTTTGAACGGTGATCTAGAAGCTAAAATGAGAGCATATTTTCTGTAAATTCACATTATCTTTCTTAGGCATGTGAGAATGAAGTCTGACATTCTCAGTAAAACATGTACATCCAACAAGGGCAGAGACTGTCAGTTGATTCCTTTGTGTTCTACTGCAGCTTCCCAGAATGTTCTAAAGAACAACTAGAGCGCTAACAGCCTTACTTATGACAAAAGTATTGCACACCTGAAGCCATCTTGATTGGAATAAAGAGGTAACTCTTAAAACATTTAATTTAAAAAGGAACAAAATGAGGGTGTTCATTTTGCCATAGAAATTATGATTAGTGCTGCAGAAAGAAAAATTAGGGCACATTTTGAGTGACTTCTCAAATCCTCTTCTATTTCATTAAAAAATTCTGACATGCAGACTGAAACATGCACTTTCAATACCAGCAGCAGACTTCCCTGGTGAGCGGTAGCTTTACTACAGTGATCTAATGAGCCACTAGAGTGCTAACATTCTGAATTTATAGCAAATGTGTGACACATCTGAATGCCTTCTTGATTGAATCAAAGTAAAAAACTGAAAGTATTTCCTACTGAGGAGACTGTAGTAAATGAGGAAATTAGGAAACTTTATAACAAATAAGTCTCCCAAGATGGCCACCAGAGACAAAAGAGCCCAAATGTAGCACAAATATCACCCAGATGTAGCCCACGTATAGCCCAATGACAGAATATCCCAGAGTGTTCTAAAGAACAACTAGAGCGCTAACAGTCTTACTTATGACAAAACTATGGCACACCTGAAGCCGTCTTGATTTGGAATAAAGTGGTAACACTTAAAACATTTAATTTGCAAAGGAACAAAATGAGGGGGTTCATTTTGCCATAGAAATTATGATTAGTGCTGCAGAAAGAAAAATTAGGGCACATTTTGACTTCTCAAATCCTCTTCTATTTCATTAAAAAATTCTGACATGCAGACTGAAACATGCACTTTCAATATCAGCAGCAGACTTCCCTGGTCAGCAGTAGCTGTACTACAGTGATCTAATGAGCAACTAGAGTGCTAACATTCAGAATTTATAGCAAATGTGTGACACATCTGAATGCCTTCTTGATGGAATCAAAGTAAAAAACTGAAAGCATTTCCTACTGAGGAAACTGCAGTAAATGAGGAAATTAGGAAACTTCATAACAAATAAATCTCCCAAGATGGCCACCACAGACAAAAGAGCCCAAATGTAGCACAAATATCACCCAGATGTAGCCCACGTGTAGCCCAATGACAGAAGTGTGCAAAACACTTTTTATTTTTTTGTGTTTTTGCAGTTTTATATAGTGCAAACTGGTCAGGTATTGGAGTGCTTTACATGAGCATTGGTTACATCACACAAGGACAAATTCATTTTGGTTGTAGACATGGGGAGATTAAATGATTCGACCAGAATAACAGAATGTCGAGCTGAAGCAGAAACTCCAACCTGGTTCCCCAGTTGCAAAGTCTGCAGCTCTGGAAGTAACACCACATCCTCTCCCCTAAGTGCAACATTTAATCAAGTGGTCAACTGGATAAAAAGACATAAAGATAACAAATAATTTAAAAGTGCTTTGTCGCAATTTGAAAACTCAGAAAATATGTCCTCATTTTAGATTTTTAGAGCACTAACCATAATTTCGATACAAATAAGACCCTCTCATCTATGAAATTTCTAAAGGAAATGCTCTAGGTTTTACAGTTTTGATTACATCAAGATGACGTCAGGCATGCCACACTTTTGTAATAAATATAGAACGTTAGCAATCTAGTTGTTCATTAGGATACTGTTGAGAGGCAGAGGCCAGGGGCACGGACTCAGAAAATTGAAGGCAGGTAGGAGGGTGCAGAGGCAACAATTTTACCACACTGGGCAGGCAGGAAGGGCAGTGGCAACACAACAGACTATGGAGGGCAGTGGAAAGGGGGCAGGGGCAACAAACCAACAATACAGGACAGGCAAGAGAGGCTGTGGCAATATAATAGACCATTGTGGGCAGAAGGAAGAGGCAGTGGTAGTACAACCATACATGCCAACAGACTCGATTCAGCCAGGAAACGCCCACTGTTTTTAAGCCCAAATGGGCTTTATTTGATCTGTCTCCTGTCTACAATCTCCTCTTTTTCAATGTAAGTCAATGGGGAAAATCAATACCCCAGTTTCTTTTTCAAAATCTCCCTCTTACCAAGTTCAAAATGTTAGCAAGTATGGTACATTGGATCATGGAAGGCAGGGGGAATTGGGGTAGGGACATGGACTCGGATAACAGAGGACAGGAGGGACATGGAGAGGTGCACCAAACTGACCTTACAGGGCAGGCATCAGGGTTTGCAGCAGCACAATACACCACACAGGGCATGCGGGACGGGAATGCAGCACAACAATCCATAGAAAGCAATAGGGAGGGGACAGGACCATGCGCATGGACAACAGAGAACAGAGGGGAAAGAGGCAATGGCAGCTAGCTGACCATAATGGACAGACAGGAGAGAAAGCTGCAGCATAACGGACCATAAAGGGCAGGAGGGAGGGATCAGGGGCATTACAATGGAACAGACAAGCCAGGAGGGAGGGAATAGGGGTCTGCACATGGAGGGCAGGGGGCAAGGGGGCAGGGCAGGAGCAGCAAGCTGACCATGGAGGTCAGGCAGGATGGGCACTAGAAGCAAGACACACCATGGAGAGCAACAGTGAGACTATAATGGCATACATACAGACCATGGAGGGAAGGTGGGAGGGGGTCAGGGGCAGCTAGCTGACCACACAGGGAAGGTGGAAGGGGCCGTGGCAGCACAGAACACCATGCATGGCAAGTGGGAGGGTTAGTGGCAGCACAATAGCCATGATGTGCAAGAAGGAGGAGGCAGGGGCATGCACAAAGGACCATGGAGGATAGAAGGGAGGGGTAGGAGCTGGATACAGACAAGAGAGTTCAGGGGAAGGGGCCTCACAACAGACCACGCGGGGCAGGCAGGAGGAGCAGTTGCAGCACAACAGACCAGGAAGGGCAGAAGGGTGTGGCAGTAAAATGAACCATGGAGGACAGGAGGAAGGGGATCAGGGCATGGAACGTGGACAGGCAGGGTGGAGGTGGCAGGGACAGGTTACAGTCATCTGACAATGCTAGGCAGGTGGGAGGGGAGTGGCAGCTCAACAGAACACTCAGAGTAGATAGGAGGGGCAGATCCATGGAACATGGTGGGCAAAAAGGATGGAACAGGGGCATGCACACAGACATCGGAGGGCAGGGGGAAGGAGAGTAGGGGCAGCAAGCTAAGCACAGAGGCTAAGAAGGAGGTCAATGATGGGGCATAGAATTGGGAAATGGAGGGCAGGAGGAGTGGACTGGGACATCATGCTAAATGGAGGGCAGTGGCAGCACATCCGACCATGCATGGCAGGAGGGAGGAGGCTAGTGCATGGATTCAGACAACAGAGGATAGGGAGGAGGTGGATGGGGCAGCAAGCTAACTGTTCAGAGAAGGCGGGAAGGCCAGTGGCAGAACAACGGCCACACAGGGCTGTAATAAGGGAGCACGGACATGGACTTGGACAATGGATGGCTAGGAGGAGGGGAGGCATGGGCAGCAAGCTTGGGTGGGGGCAGCACAATGCCAGGCCAGGCCCTGCTTCCAACCCCCCACCATCCATTGTGATAGGCATCTTACTTAACGTATAAAAAAACCTAGAAATTTGCTGAAAAAAACAAAGATTACAGGGACGTTATAGTTAGACTCAGATTTCACTCATACACAACCAGTGAAATTCAGCAGTTATAGTTACCTGAGCTAACTATAACTTATGCCCCTGCAAAGTACTGCTAATGACCTCAGACATTACATCATTCATGAAATGGTCAGTTACATCACTCATGACATCTCAAATGAGCTGTGAATAGAATGGAACTATATTCGCTGGAACTTTATTTAGGGATAGTGTGTGTATATTAACACCCCTTTTTAGGTCTCGCCTACGCAGCGCGCATGCGCTGCATAGGAAAAAGACCTGTAGAAATCGATCCGGTTTTGCAGGCAAAAACGTGCACGCGTTGCATTGCTTTGAACGGCAACGCGTGCACGTTTGGCGATTCCCTTGCGGGAGCGAGCGGCGCCATGTGTTAGCAATTTATTGCGCTCGCTCCCGCAAGGGAAACGCTGCCTGCTCTCGGCCGCCTCCCACCCCTATTTGCGCGAGGCGCGCGCCCTTGTTTTTTTTGGCACTGCCCTCGCATGCAGACCGATTTAACCAGTGAGTAAGGGATGGAATTCCATGGGCAACATCTACCATCCCTCTTTATCTTAGCTTTTTGGAAGCAGTGAGTGCTAAAATCGGGAGGAGAGACAATTCGACACCACCTGCGATGTCAGTTATTGTTGCTTCTGTGGATCCAGCTGCCATGCCGAAATACCGCTTGTTTTTGGTTAGGTCGGTGTCTGCTCCTGTTAAATGTTTTGTTTGGTTTACTCCCTTTAATCTTCCCAGCCGCGTTAATTTTCAGCTTCGCCTATGACTCATCTCCCAGATCTCCTCAGTCGTGCCCCACACCCTCCCACAACAGTACTTGCCCGCCCCCACCACCCCTCTGAGGTCGCTGCATTCAGAGACCTCTTTCTGTGTATTGATTTCACCCTCCCCTTTTTGGCAGTTTTATACAGCATGGTCTCGACCTTTAGGTATTGGAGAGCTTTACACAAGCACTGGTTTCTTTACACACTGTAACATTCATTTTTGGTAGAGGCTCGGGAGATTACGTGATTGCCCAGAAACACGGAATGTTGAGCCTATGCCAAGACTTGAACCTGGTTACCCAGCTCCTGAGTCCGCAGCTCTGGCCATTACACCATATCCTCTCCCCTTCGTGTCTGTTTCTTCCTCACCCCCTGACAAAGCGTTGTCTTTATTATTCACGAACTAGGGCTCATTAGCGTTTTTTTCTCTCCTTTGAGCTTTTTTTCCCTTTCCGCCTAAAACTCTTACACAAAACTTTCTCCAACATATCCACACCAATCTGAAGGTGTGAACGGTTTACCAATTACAGAGAGGATCATCACCCTAGCCTCCCATATCCAATCACAGAGTAGCTTTCATGGCGTCCATCCAATCGCTGCTCCAACGCCCTCTCCACGTCGGGTAGGACGCTGCCATTTACTGTTGCTGTGGTAGCTGGGTGGCCTGACTGGCGTAGAGAACCTTGGTGGCGGGTGTTTGTACATTTCTCCACATTTACATCTTTCAGGAATTATTTCAGCCACACCGAGGAAGGTAGCTGCCTCCTGTGTCCGCAGGGCGTTCTGCAGGAATGGGTTATTAACATCGGATTATCGCTAAACCTTTTCCTATAATGGTTACATTTCAGGGCCGGTTTCGTTGTGTGTGTGTGCGCTAGATTGTCTTAACAATCAATGTTAAACGGTTGGGGAGTGTTTCGACTGAACCGGAAGATTGATGTCTTCTTCACTTGTTGGTGCTTGAGGTTAAAGTGCTGGTTTGCTGGCAGAAGCCACTCGAAAGTTCGGTTTCTGTCTCGAGATTTCAGTAGCTCGGCCACCTCTACTTAATAAGCTGCATAGGATGTTCCGCACTTAACAGAGTTCTTTTAACCTGCACCTATGACAGTACACATCTGCAGCAGCGAAAAAGCACCTTGTTTACAGAGTAGTTCTAACAAGTGATAGCTCACGATGTCCCACTTTGATAGCTGCGTCTAATGTTTTTTACTCGGCACATCTTTTAAATGTCCCATCTGATGTCGAATCTCAAATGCCATCGCATATAAATGACCCCAATTTCCTAAGGTCACCCCCTCTGTATGATGTCACATGCGTCAATGCCTCTTATAAACAGCCCCTGATGGTCCAAACGGACACCCTCTCTAATCTGTTCGTTTTAATTTCTCACGATGTAATTTACAAATAGCCACTGATGCTTCTTGCTTGCCAACTGGAATAACTGTCTGATGTCACGTATTCACGCCACTCCTTTTAAATTGTACCCGACGTCTTATGCTTATCCTACATTTAATAAGCTGTGCCAAATGCCCATACTACTTCTACAGCTTTTATGAACTTTTCATAGCCAATAGGTCTCGCCTTTGGGACCTTATTAGTGTTTAGTTATGCAGCACATTCTCCTTGGTGCAACAACAACTGTTGCATGGCTAAACACTTATAAGGTCCCAAAGGCGAGACCTATTGGCTATGCCAATGCTTGTTTTCTTTTCTTTCGTGTAAGAACCATTATAATACGCAACGTGCCCAGATCAATATGGCCGATAGCCTTTCACTTTAAAGTAATGTGTAGTCCATTGTTTATGTTGATGTTTGCAATCCTAAGTATGTTTATTATGAATAAGTCACGTTGACGAACATACAGGTATGGCGGTCACGTGGCAAGATATTCTGAAATGACATTGTGTGCATATTAACACTTGTTTTCTTTTCTTTATTGTATCAATTCCTGAATTTTCACATCGTGACCAGGCCAATATGGTCGCCAGCTTTTCAGATTAAAGTAATATGTAGTCCTTTGTTAATGTTGGCAACTGGAGGAATTTGTACATTTAAATACGGATGCTACAATGATGTCTTGTATCGTTATCAGGGTTTGGACGAGCCGAAACGCGTGGATCGCGTCCTTTGCAGATTAAATACTTCCAAACTACAACCTGAGTGCTGATTCCTTCCTTGTAAGAGTGAGAGGAGATTAAATACATATATATAAAATTCACTGAAAAGACCACAAGTTTCAGGGACGTTATAGTTAGAAATTAGCATTTAAAAAACCTTAGATATTCACTGAAAAAACCACCGGTTTCAGGCACGTTATAGGTAGAAATTAGCATTTAAAAAACCTTAGAAATTCACTTAAAAAAACCATAGGTTTCAGGGACGTTATAGTTAGTTGGACATTTCTCTCGTACAAAACCAGAGAAATTCAGCCGTTCTAGTTTGTAGAGCTAACTATAACTCACGCCCCCGCAATGCACTGCTGATGACGTCGCCCGTTCGCGATGCGTTTTTCCTGTTCGGAGATGCTGTTTGCGTGCTCGGGGGAAATATCTTGCGAACTTGCCCATGCGGTCGTCAATTGGCGCGGCCATCTTGTTTCAATTGTCCCGCCCGTTCGCGATGCATGTTTCCTGTTCGCGAACGCAGATGTCCGATGGCACGTCCGAATGACGTGTTCGCGATCACACTCTCTCGCGGGATCGCGCGGCCGGCTACCAAAATCTCGTGGCGCATGCGAACGGATAGGAAAACTCGTTGGCGAACGCAGGGATCCCGGTAAGTCGCTACTGCGTGCGTGAACACGCATTTTGAAAGCGCGAACAAGGAAAAAATTCCGCTATGCTGCGGATCGCGGAATTTGTGGCAATTCCGTGTTCTCTGCGGAATGCAGAATTGCCAAAATTCTGAAAATTCCGCGAGCGGAGCGGATTTTACCGCCCAGGCCTAATAGAGAGATAGAGCTATAGAGCAAGAGAGAGATAGAGATAGAGATATATAGAGAGAGATGGACATAGGCATAGAGAGATAGATATAGATATATAGATAGAGAGAAAGAGAGAGAGATAGAGATAGATAGATATAGAGATAGATAGAGTGAGAGAGATAGAGATAGATAGAGTTAGATAGGTAGAGATAGATAGAGATATGGAGAGAGAGTAGAGAGATAGAGATTGATATAGAACAAGAGGGAGATAGAGATAAAGAGAGATAGAGATAGATAGAGATAGATATATAGATAGAGAGAGAAAGAAAGAGAGATAGATAGCGAGATAGATCGATAGAGACAGAGATAGATCGATAGAGACAGAGATAGAGATAGATAGAGTTAGATAGATAGAGATAGGTAGAGATAGAGAAAGATAGAGATAGATTGAGATTGAGATTGAGATAGTGATAGAGATAGTGATAGATAGAGACAGAGACATAGAGAGAGAGAGATAGAGATATAGATAGTGAGAGATAGATAGAGATAGAGATAAAGATACATATAGAGATCAATATATATATATATATATATATATACATATACATATATATATATATATGTATGTAGAGAGAGGGAAATAGAGATACAGAGAGATAGAGATAGAGCGATATAGAGGGAGATAGAGATAAATAGAGAGGGAGATAGATAGAGATAAAGAGATAGAGATGGAGATGGATAGAGAGAGATAGAGATAGGGATAGATAGATATAGATTGAGATAGAGATAGGGATAGATAGAGAGAGATAGAGATGGAGAAAGAGGGATACAGATAGAGATAGACAGACATAGGGATAGAGATAGTGAGATATAGAGATAGATAGAGGTAGCGAGAGATAAATAGAGATAGAGATAGAGATAGAGACACAGCTAGATAGAGCTAGAGAGAGATATAGATAGATAGAGATAGAGATAGATAGAAACAGAGAAATAGAGTTAGATAGATAGAGATTGAGACAGAGAGAGACATAGGAAGAGATAGAGATTGATAGAGAGAGATAGATAGAGATAGAGATAGTGATAGAGAGAGACAGAGATAGATAGAGAGACAGATAGAGATAGAGATGAAGATATACAAAGAGAGTGATCTATATATCTATATATATAGATATATATATATATATGTATATATATAGTTGGATATATATATATATATATATATATATTACCTACTGGCGGTCGCCAGTAGGTAGTTATAGTTAGGACCTAGTTTCCATAGGAAAAGCGTTTTTTCTTTTCCCAATAGCTTTGGCGCCGGTTGACGAATCTTCGCGAAATTTTCAAAACTAGTGGGGCGCTCCGGTCAGCTCCTGTCTTGAAAGTTTTGGGGTGATTTGACAAGCGGGGGCCGAGATAAAAGGGGGGTCCCAAAATACATTTTCCCCATGTTAATTTCCATAGGAAACTTTAGACAAAGCTACAGCCCGAACTGCTGAACGGAATTACACCAAATTTAGCAAAAAGGTAGGTCTTGTTTCAGAAAGAGTCCTTTTTTTAAATAGTGTAAATCCGTTTGGTAGTTCCTGAGAAATTAAAAAAAGAAAAAGTTTTGATATCTGGGCGGAGCCTAACCCCCCCAGCACGAGCTTGCCTCTGATTGGCTACCAACACTTCAAACCAGGAAGTGTTGGCAGCCATCTTGTGCCTCGGTAACATTTGTTTTACTAAAGGATGACATGATTTACAATTAACAGAAATAAAAACACTACAAGGCCTACAGAGATATTCAATAAAAAAACTTTTTCGGAAGAATAAAGCAGGTTTAAAGCACACCGCAGTGAAGGTTGAGCGCGGTAACTTACCAAAGGGGAGCTCGCCCAGAGGCTGCTAAGTAACCAGCCCCAGTGGCGTGCAGCCCGCAGCTGGCCATGAATAAAGCCCTCTCCGAGCCCAGCGCTGCTGGCAGACAGGTTATCAAGGTGAGCCTTTATTTCACATCTGCAAACATACGGGCAGCGGCGGCCCGGCCTCTCCCCCGCCCCCAGCTGGGCCGCCGTCTCTCCGGGCCCCTGCTGGGCTCTGGGGCACCGAGGCTGTTCCGTTTAAATGACCCTCTTTGCGGGAGCTCAGTAAATGTCCTGCTTCAAGATGCAAGTGCATGGTAAGTGCTCTGTTCATGGCTGTGTAGTTTCAGAGCCTGCTGAAGTCTCACTCGCAGGCAGTTACACCCGCTAGATCAGAGATCTGCTGATTCACCACCTTAAACACAAAAACACCCCCTAAACCCTTCTCCCAACCCTTCCACCTCGTTTCTATGTTCGCTTTGTTTCCAGCACATTTCCCTCTGGCCAGTCTGACATACTATCGAGTGTAAATAATGAATTCCCCATTTTTTGGGCTGAACGGATACTTTCTACACTCCTTTGAATTACATACACGCTCTTGCGTTTTCAAAGCAAGCAATAACAAATTCAATAGGTTGACTTATGTACAAAACTTGAGCATACGCACACATACACACATTACATGCACACTTTGACATAGTTAATAAATTCATGCACAAAGTTAGGCAGAGCCGTGCTTAAAGTCATGGAGTGGCATCCACCATTATGTGCTTCCGAGTTGCACTAGAACCATGATACAGAATTGATGCTGGAAGTTGCCTCAGTGTTTGCAAAAGTGCACCACATGCAGGAAACCAAGGGTGCTGAATGTGCTAGTGAGGAGCTTGAGGGCCATATCACAAATATTTTTAATTGGGTGCCATTTCATGTCCTTGGTTGTCAGGAAAAGTAGTGCTCAGTGTGTGTGTGTGTGTATGTGTGTGTGTGTTCTTTAGTTTCCTTGTGATTGGTTTTCTAAGTTTTGTTCTCATGTGCGGAATTCCAGACCCATATAATCGTTTCGACGTGGGAAGCTGACACAGTACAGGCAGCATAAACAGTCCAGGAGACGGGTTACTGCATTTGTGGTAACTGCGACTATAATTTTGCCTTTGCTTCAAATGACAACTCTGCTTTCAGGAGACATCCTATAAACACCAGTTACTACAAAGAAAGAGACAACCGACAGACAATCACTCATCAGCAACAAAAGGAAGAACACCCAGCAAAAGTGAGGTTAAAACACATACTATGCAGGCAGTTTATCAGTCTTGGTAAGAATCACAGTATTGAAAGAAGTGACCAAGAAATCTACATGTTTTATTGATCAAGGCGCTCCCCTAGGAAACAATGCAGTTGCTTTATCTTTCGCTTTGTCCATCAGTTATGTTGCAGAATGTAAATCAGTCAGTTTGGCAATTTCGTGTGCACCAGCATTTTGTGAGCTGAAACGACTTCTTATTTCCCCACGTAATGACAAACTTACAGGGACCTTGCTTGAGGCCGAGTTCAGTAGTTCATACCCACATATCTTAATTCAGCTGTCATTGAGCAGAGTCAGAGGTCCACAACATGGCTTCATTGGAAGAACACAATCCCCTCAAGAAAAGTCAATTCTTTATTTAACTTGTTGCCCAATTAGCCTTACTGGAATTATTTTCTCTGATATTGTCCGCTGACATTAAGAAATTTTTTGAGCTGGGCTTTTTTGATGCAACACTTTAACTGGATTCCTAATTATGCTTTGTATCAAAGACACATGTCACCACGAAATGTGAACAAAACAAAAAATACACAAATATGTTAATTGTTGGCAAATTGTCATTGTAGAGGTAACCAATGCTTCAAAAGGCCCTGAAGTTACATTGAAATGACTTCCTGCTAGCTTGATTCGTTCACAGATTTAGATCATACCCAAAGCTAGTGACTTGGGAAATTGATATAACAAGTTGCAACATGCCTAATAAAAACTTATCTAGATATATTGTTCCAATGTTTTGTCTCAAATTCCCATTTTCTGAAAACAGCGATTAAGTAAGTATTGGCAATGCCAATAAGTCTGACTTTTTTTTATACGTGGAAGCAGGGCTTTAAGTGGGCCAGGTCTCACCCCTGCTGAGCACCGGCAGTTTTTTAAAGGGGGCCTCGAAACGGGTCTCGATCGGGCTCTGTTTTGTGCCCTGGTACAGGCTGTCCATTTTTTTTCTGGACTGCAGTGACAGCAGACACATGGACGTGCGCATGCTCACACTGCTCATTAGTGGAGAGGTTACGGCATGACGTCATGCCAGGTGAGCGTTGTAGGGTAAGGGAAATCCTTTAAAGAGAGTCATTTTCTCTCTGGTTTTCCCTTCTCTTTTTCAAACTCAGGAGCAGCAACATCGTGGTGGTGTCACCTGGGCTTTAAGTGGAAGCTTTTTCAATATTATATACAAGCCATAGTTGCTGCTTATTTATCTTATGCAACTTACAGCCATTGACAAAGCCAATAGTTCTGACTTGTTGTAGGTATGATGTTACTTGTTGCATCATATTTCTGGATGCAATGACAGAAAGAGCAAAATACTAGTCGGGCGGCACACTATGCTAAACACTGATTTTTAGCTTATGTGTTTTTAAGCCTCGCCCTTAATTACATTAGCCACGCCCCTATGAGAGACCCCCCCAGTTTTTTCATCCCACTTAAAGACCTGCGTGGAAGTGCTTCTGCTGTTTGTGCATAGGTGTGAACGACTAAGTTAATGCAAATAACAAAGATTAGGTGGATGTAAAAGGATGTCCACGTATGGATGAGTGGGCAATTGACTAAGTACATGGATTCATGAGTTACTCAAGCACTCATTTGCCCATACATGAATCCGTGCAGGGATTCATGTATGCATTCACCTTGTCCATTCATGCAACCTTCTATACATACACTGATCACATCATTCCTGGGCTGGGGGTGGACACTGGAGCTGTATGGCGAGAGCAGTGCTCCTGGAGAGGGATTGGGTTCTCAGCAGCAGCCATACTCCTGGGAAGCCTGTAATAATGAGTTCACACACAGTGGCAACATTTGCAGAAAGTAGCTCAGGACCTGACAGGTCAGTGGGTCAGGTCACAGGAAGCATTGGAAGTATACAAGGGGAGGGCTACCACAGACTCCAGCAGAACGGTGCAGAAGATCCTGACACGAGGAACCCAATCTAATTGACCAACCGGGACTGATCTCAAGACCTTCTTAATGCATTATGTATTCACCACAAGATCTATTACAAGCACCTAAAGCTGTCTTTTAGGCCAGACCAAAAATGAAATTTATGAAAACAATTGAATACGGACATGGGTGAAACTTTTTCTTTGCGCTATTATCCATGGAATGCTTGAGTGAAATTGATCTACCTGCCCTTGGATTTGATATGTGGAATAAAATGGAAAGTCTGAGTTCTTCCTTACACTTTCTAACCTCGCACCCCAGTGCTTACTATCATGAAGGTCATGGAATTAGTGGTGTACTCTTGTTAGGAATGTTTGTAAATAAGGGATCACTGGATTATGCTATGGTAATGTTACAGATGTACCCATTTCAGCAATTTACAGAAACATTTCCAAGAGTAATCCAGGAACCCTGCAACAAATGCTGGTTTCCAGAGTTACCTCAGAAAATGTTTGGTGAAAATTATGTCCTTTTGCATTATTCTACAAAATGTGTGCATGAAAATGCCCAAGAAATTACTGCAACTGCACTTTAATTTTTAACTTTTAAAGGGATATATATGTTTGCCTGTCTTCATCCCAACCAGTTTGGAAAGAGGTTGAGGGATGGGGGGGCAGTGGCGGCTGGCATCTTCCGGGAAGGGGGGCAGGCACGCGCATAATTAAATAAAAAAATTTAAGACTTACCAAACATGACATCCTTGGCTCCGGAGCTCTTCTTTCACTGACACGAAACCCACAGGAACAGGATGCTGCAACTCCATTCACCAATCCTAGTGCTGCTCTCACTAGCATGAGGGCAGTGCTCGGATTGGTGGGAGCGGCCTCACTCGATGCTCCACAGTGCTCTGGAGGCTTTGGTGTTCTCTAACCCAGCTGTCTTAAGACAACTGGGTTAGAGATGTTTAAAGTGTGCATGTGTGGCTGGCCATCTCAAGATGGCCAGCAAAAACAACATGCACACTTTAAACAGGGCCATTTCAGCTCTGCCTCCTCCCTGCTGAGTGACATGCGGCTGTCACTCAGCATTGGCTGACGTTCGGGACGGGGGATGAAAAATAAAATGGTAATACATTGCCATTTTATTTTTCATTTTTAGGGCTTTGGGGGGAATTCAAATTTGGCGACACTCCTCCCCTCAGGCTAGGAGTCGCCCAAACATTCACTGCTTTATGGGTGTTCACAAACTGTCAAGGACATGCCTTCATGGAATGTCCACTCCCTTCTGCTTGCAGGAGATTTTGTGATAAACATTAAAACACCAAACATCTGCAATAATATACCTAAGTAAAATCCCTAATAAGCGGACATTTGATTTTTATGAAGGTGCACAGATAAGTCAAACTTTTCTAAAAGCACAAGTTACTCATTCATTTGTGAATCACACAATCAGTGCGTCCACTTAAGCATAGAGCAATGCACAGCTGTACATGCCTGCATGAGGACTTAGAACTCCACATTGTATTAGCACCTTCTATTATGTTTTGTTTCTCCACTAGGAAAATATTTTTCCATGCCAGAACCCCATTACCTAAACCACCATGTATGTTTAAAGACCACATTAAAGGCAAGATGCTGCCCATGTAAGGTTTGTGAATACCCATAAATATGCAGGATTGTGTCAATGCAACACTTTTGAAGTGAACCCACCCTGGGCTGTCTTGAAATCATTCTCTAAGCACATATCTTCTTGTAAGAGAATTGCATTTTATTGGTGGAATTTCCTTGTGAGTTAATCCCAGTTATGAGGTTAAAACAGACACTCCCAATTCAGTGACTCAGCAATGACATATTCCCTTCATGAATGGTCTAATTTGCATTTTATGCTTTACATAAGTGCCCAAATAACTTTAGTGTAATCGAACATTAAACCCTTTATTGCGCAAAAACTTGAAATCCTCTTGTGTTTTGCTGGACAAGTAGTTTATGCAGATGTTTAATATGTTTTTTTCGGAATAACTCAATTTTTCACTTTAACAAATTGGAACTATACAAAAGCATTTTCAGTAGTTGAAATATGTGACTTCAATGTACCTTGCCCTAAAGGTTTACTTCAATGTACTTTCCCCTAGCACGCTGTTTAATGGTACCAAGTCTTCAAATTATTGTTATTATGTTTGCATTACTATGTTTGCTATTTTTTTGTAATTTTATTTTATTGGTCATATTTGTATTATGTCCACTTTGTGCTTGTACTCCCCTAGCCTATGTGATTTATTAACAATTATTTTATAATCCATATCAATCCTAGTTCTTTTTGGTCTTCATAGAACTTTCTAAATATTTGCTCTCTTTGCCTCTATTTCAGTGTTATTTTTTATTTTCTGAAGTAAAGACACAGATAACCTAAGAGTAAGCATAGGAAATTCATTAACATGTCCTCCTTTGCAACTAAGCTCTCCACAAGACCTGGATAACAACAGATGAAGGAGTAATTGCCAGGGACACTGAAAATATGTGGCAGGGGAACGCCAAAATATGCTGCAGTGTGAGTAAATTATGCAGCAGGAAAAGGCAAATTATGTGGCGTAATTCAGCAAATTTTATGATAGTAGAATTTTTTTTGTCATTTCTACACTTGTTAGCACTCTCTGGGCATTGTTTGCACCTCATTAGTATCAGTTTAACACCCAAATGGAGCAATAAGCAACAGAAAGGTGACCAGTCAAGCTTTGCAAAGGGCCTTTCAGGGTGCAGCAACATATGTTGCTGCGTTTGTAGTAATATTTAAACCGTTGGAGGTAGAAGCAAAATGTCTTTTTTATTAAAATCTGCATATTATGCCGCAGATGGTGCATTATGTGGAAAATGTGACAAATCTATAATTATGCAAAAAATGGGCACATATAATTATGCAAAAAATGGCCACATATTCCAATCACATTATTCCAGTGGCCATTGTAATTGCCAACTGTGACACAGGAAAAAACAACGATGGCAAAAGAAATTTAACCCTGTATCATTCAACTGTTCTTCAAATTTGGTATATAGTATATTTCTCGTAAAACAAGAAGATCCAGCTGTCAGTGGCAAGGCTCTATGTCTGAGACATATATTCAGTTCCCCATTCAGAGACCATTTCATCCAAATAAAGTTCAAGTAAGTGTCTATTGAAATTTAGATGAAAAGAATAACTCTCAAGTGGTAAAACTTCAAATTTTTGGATCAATGACATATAATTGATGCACACAATATCGATTTACAAACATATAGGAAAATAAATATTGTTCACAAAAATATCACCTTCCTACACAAACCGGACTAAGCGGACCTCAGGCGGGGACTCCAAGTCCCAGGATCACCTTGTCCAGAGGGCGGGGCTGCTGCCCAGGCACTGATAAGCGCGCCACAACTCCTGCTATGCGGGACTTGAACCGGACTAAGCGGACCTCAGGTGGGGACTCCAAGTCCCAGGATCACCTTGTACAGAGGCCAGGGCTGCTGCCCAGGCGCTGATAAAAGCGCCACAACTCCCACTGTGCGGGACACGAACCGGACAAAGCGGACCTCAGGCAGGGACTCCAAGTCCCAGGATCACCTTGTCCAGAGGGCGGGGCTGTGCGCCACAACTCCCACTGCGCGGGACGCACCAGGGCGAAGCCCGGGCCTAGGGCGGGCCCATCCTTGCCCTGAGGAGGCCTTACTGGTCAACCCCTCTGACATCTGGACATCTCTACATCTTGCTCAGGTTAACTTGACAAGGAACTCGAAATTAACTTTGGCTAGTGAAGTTGAAGGTTTGACTTTGGAGCCAGAGTTCCTGGGGTTAATTGACATTGGTGTCGTCCCTGAAGGCCACCCGATAGATCCACTTTTGCTTCCCTCTTCAGATAAACTTGGGGCCACAATGGGAAAGAGAAAAGTCTGTGAGGGAGGTACGGCTGATGGCTGTAAGAAGAAGGCAAAGAAGGGGAAGAAGAAAGGCTTGAGTACAGGTCTGGCAGCAGGGGGGGCGCATTAGACAGAATAGACAGTTTATTAACTGAATGTGAGGGACTCCTTGACACTACACTTACTGATACCTTGCCTAAGAATAGTACTTCCCAGGTTTTGAGTAGTACTATATGCAATGGGCGCATACCTGGGCGCATACCTGCAATGTTCAAAAAGTCAGCCAGTAGGATCTCACCGCCTGAATCCTCAAATGTATCCCCCATGAACTTTGATAGTGGGGGAACTCCTATGCATGCCTCCCAAAACGATTTGGCTGTCTTTCCCTGTAGTAATAGATACTCCACTCTTACAGATCATCTGGAGTCTTTTTGGGCACCCCCCTAGTATTGGGAGCCAGGTACACAGGGCGGGCGTAGAGAATAACACTTGCAGTACTATTCAGGGCCAAGTAGTAGCAGGTAAAAGCACCATAATAACACAGATAGAAGGAGCAGTGTTGGGCAAATAAGTAGGGCCACTGTGGACCCTTTCCAAAGATCTGTCTCCATGAAGATAATAGACTTGATGAGCAAAATCAGTGCCCTCAAAGCTTCCATCAGTAGCCTTTCTGACTCCCTAAGTAAGGTTCACTCTGAATTGCAGCAGGTAAAATCAATAATGAGAGCACACACAAAGCCTACTTCCACCCCCCAACAGGACATGGGTATTGCAAGACAGCCCCCAGGTAACAGCAAGGCTCAAGCAATACAGAGTACAAATAGACCAGTTAGGGATGCGTCAGTGAGGTGTGCTAGCATAGGCAACACACAACCTGAGAGGGTGCTCAATAGTGTGGCAACCCATTGGCAATCCACACACCCCACCGTGGCATCTGCTCCTCCTGTAATTCCCGCCCACTCTCAGGCTGGTTTGCCTTGAGTGCCAGATAGTGCTGCCAAAACTTTAGATACGAGTAACGTTGTGTACATGATAAATGTACAAAAGCAATCAGGGAGCTTGCACAGAGTTGGAAAAAAACTCAGTGGAACTCCGATCCGCCATCTGCCTCCACCCCCCCTAAAAAAATGTTTTACAAATTAATTTAAAAAGAAATAAAAACACACTTACCTGTACTGCGGCGTCCCCAGGCTGCTCTCCTCCTCATCGACGTCTCTCTCCTACGTCAGACGTACATCTTGCGATATCTGCGCATGCACGCGTGCTCGTGCATGTGCATTCCTCGCAAGACATCTTGCGAGAAATGCACGCGTGCGTGCGCTTGCGCAGTTCTCGCAAGATGTATGTCCGTCGTAGGAGAGAGACGGCGAGGAGGAGGAGGGCAGCCCGGGTCGCTGCAGTACTGGTAAGTGTGTTTATTTAATTTTAAATTAGTTTGTAAATATTTTTTATTAGGGGGTGGAGGCGGGGAGCCTATTTAGCAGAGGGGCTGGCTAGCTCCGCTCCGCTACAGAGTCGGAGTTTTGCCCTATACTCCGTGTTCCCAGCGGAGCGTGGAGTAGGCAAATCTCCGCACACTCCGCTGGCAGAGCGGAGTTCTCTGCCCGCTCTTACATAGAAGATGAGGGATCTCTCCTAAACAAGTGCACCCAATGGATTCACCACATAAGGGGCTGCCGGTCCCTAATAAGGTATGACATCATCAGGGCTAAGAGACACGTGTCTACAAGGGCCATGTGGCCACCCAGGCATATAGAGCATGGAGTCAGGAGCGAGGTTTAGCGGGTATTTCATTGGCCCATCTATATGTGATGGGGAACAGGTCGTATGGGGTTAAAGCAAGCAAACAAAACAATAACAAAAGGAGGGTTCTTTTGATGTCAGAACAGCCACTGTATAATGTGGACGTTCTCTCTTTCAAGTTCTCCTCGAGAGGGGGGGTTTGAGATCTTTTGTTATCTTCTTCTCCTTGTCAGGATGCCAGAAGAGGGAGTGTGGCCCGGACCCTCGGAGAAAAATAAACAATGGTCAGGTATAGTGGGTTTGGGTCAGTCTGCCTACCGCCACCTTCACCCATGACCAGGATTGTGCAACTAAGGGGGACAAGTGGTGGGAATAAGGGTCTCAGTGAATACCGGCAGTATGTGCTTCTCAACGCCCCATCCTCCACCAACCTGCAGTAAAATAGTTGAAAAAGGGTACTTGCCGATGGCCACTGCCCTCCTGGGTTGTGGCTGGGGGAGTCTCACCACCCTCCTCTCTGGGTCGGCTGGACTCTCGGGCGTTGCCTCTGGGGGTTTTTGCCAGCCTTTGAAGTCTGGATCCTCAGGAAACATGAAGAACGAACCTCCGTCCTCCTCAGCGTTTTTCTCCTCTGTCGTTTATCCCTCCTCTCGGGCTGGTCCTCTCTTGTGTGTGGAGACTAGACTGCCTACTTCCTGGTCCAGGCGTCCGACCGCAGGCGCCATCTTGGAGTTCATGCCCGCGAAGGGCGCAGGATTACACTGCCTTCCTTCTAGGCATGGACGATCGGTCCATGTCTCTGACGGATAATGTGATAGAAAGTCCACATTCCCTTGAGCTCGACCGGGTGCATGAAGGGCCTGGAAAGAAAAAGGCTGTAAGGACAAGAACCAGCGGAGTATCTTGGGGTTTGTGTCTTTGTGAGTGGCAAGCCAGGTGAGGGGGGCGTGATAGTAACCAAAAAGAAAGTGTGTCCCAATAAATAATACTGTAGGACCTCCATAGCCCATTTGATGGCAAGGCATTCCTTTTCCATTGTTGAGTAGTGGGTTTCTCGTGGGAACAATTTATGGCTGAGGTAAAGGATCGGCCGAAGATCGCCCTGTTGGTCAGGCTGTGACAAGACAGCCCCTAAGCCACGGTCAGAATCGTCCGTTTACAGGACGAATGGTTTCTCGAAATTGGGACACATCAGTACAGGGGCCTGGCATAGTAGTGTTTTCAAGGTCTGGAAGCTTTGCTCCTGGTGGGCAGTCCATTCTAACCAGTTGTTGGGGTGTCGGTGTGACAGCAAGTCAGTGAGAGGGTAGGCTATGGTGGAAAAGTCAAGGATAAAACACCTGTAATACCCTACCAGGCCAAGGAACGCTCGTACGTCCTTTTTGGTAGTTGGCTTGGATATGTTTTGTATGGCTTCTAGTTTAGTGCGCTGTGGTCGCAGTGTCCCTTCTTGAATAGAGTAGCCCAAATATTCTATACGGTCGGTGCCCAGAATGGTCTTTTTGGGGTTGAGTGTCAGACCTGACTGGTGGAGAGAGGAGAAGAGACACCGCAGGTGTTGTAAGTGGGTCTCCCAATCAGCGCTGTATACCACAATATCATCCAGATAGGCCACTGCGTATCGTTGATGAGCTCGTAGAATGATATCCATTAGTCTTTGGAAGGTAGCGGGGGCTCCGTGTAGCCCAAAGGGCATGACCTTAAAATGATACAGGCCGGATGGGGTAGAAAAGGCCATTTTTCTTCTGGTGGCTGGATGGAGAGGAATTTGCCAGTATCCCTTTGTCAGGTCGATGGTGGACATTACACAAGCCCCTCCCAGTCTCTCTATGAGCTCATCAACTCTTGGCATGGGATAACTGTTGAATTTGGAGTGGGCATTCAGCTGGCGAAAGTCGATGCAAAACTGGAGTCTCCCATCTGGTTTGGGTACCAACACCACCGGGGAACACCAGTTGCTCTGTGAGGGTTCTATGATATCTGCTCTTAACATCGCGTCCACTTCTTGTTCTACAGCCTGGCGTCTGGCGGCTGGGTTGCGATAAGGCCGTAGTTTTATGACTGTCCCTGTCTCTGTTTTTATGTTGTGTTTTACTAAGGTGGTCCTCCCGGGGTTACTGGAACTGAGCCCTGGGAAACAGTCTAGCAGGCTATACAACTGCTGTCTTTGGCGGTCACTAAGTGTTTCTCCTGTTATTGGCCGTTCTATAGACATTGAGCAAGAGTGTTGGATGGGTACCTCTATAGATTTTATACAGGTAATGCGGTTCACAGAAGCAACAGGGCCTCTGTTCTGTGGGGGGTTCCTCCCACTTCTTCAACAGATTAATGTGGTAAACCTGTCCCTTGGGTCCTGTTCTAGGAAAAGCTACTCTATAGGTAACTGGGGTTACTAGTCCTACAACTGTATATGGTCCTTGCCAGGTCGCTAGCAGCTTTTTGTCTGAGGAAGGTAAAAGTATGAGTACCTTGTCCCTCACTGTCAGCTGTCTTATTTGAGTGCCTTTATCATAATACGTCTTCTGTTTTGGCTGTGCCTTCTCAAGGTTTTGATGAACCTCTTCCCACAGAGTCGCTAGGGTTTTCTTCAAGGTAGCTGAGTAACCTAACAATGGTTTCCCCTCATCCTCCTCTTCCGTCGACTGTTCAGCTGTCATATCTAGAAGGGTGCGAGGTCTACGTCCGAACACTAGCTCGAACGGACTGAACCCCGTAGATGCTTGCTCATGGGTTCGGATTGCGAATAATACTAAAGGGAGTTTGCGGTCCCAGTCCTTCCCTGTATCTGTGATACATTTTCTTAATATGGTCTTTATAGTCCGGTTATAGCGCTCCACCAAACCATCCGTCTGGGGGTGGTAAACGGATGTCGGAGTTGGTGAACTCCCAGAAGGTTACAAACTTCTTTCATCAACTGGGACATAAAGGTTGTCCCCTGGTCGGTTAGGATCTCTGCCGGAAAACCGACCCTTGAAAAGAAAGAGACCATGGCTTGAGCAACCGATATAGTGGTCATGCTCGTCAGGGGTATCCGGTGGCATAGTCCACCAAAACGAATATATATTGGTGGCCCGTAGCTGAGGGAAAAAGGGGGCCTACCAAATCCATTCCCACCCATTTGAAAGGGACATCGATAATAGGCAAGGGACGTAAAGGGGCTCTTTTGTCTGTGGAGGGGTTGACCATTTGGCACCTAGGACAGGAGGCACAAAACCTGGCAACTTCCCTATACACCCCTGGCCAATTGAATTTCTCTAACAAATACCAAAGGGTGTGTTCCTGGCCATAGTGTCCACCCCCAGCCTGGCTGTGGGCTACATGTAAAGCCTGGTCTCTGAATGCCAGGGGAATGAGCAGCTGTTCTTTCTTACACTTAGGGCCCCCACTGATCCTATAGAGGAGCCCTTTCTTAATACAAAAGTATGGTCCTACCTTACGGGGATCCTCTTCATGGGCTTGGTTCCACGCATGTGTCAGGGTGCTGTCATCCCGTTGACCCATCCTGAAGCTTCAGACAGGCCATTCGCTCTCCTCTGGGGAGGAAAGAAGAGAAGTGACAGGGGGAAACAAGGCCCTTACGTAAGCCACCGCTCCTTCCTTTTTTCCAACCTGGTCTTTGGGGTTTTGGTCTCACTCCGTGGTAACTCAGAGGCAGTGAAGGGTGCCTCCTGTAGCCATTCAGTCTCAGGTTTTTTTTTGGACACACTCGCTAGGTAGTCATCGAATCGGGGAATATCCGTTCCGAGAATGACCTTCTCCGGGAGCGCCGGCACTATTTCCACCTGACGTACTTGGGGCTCCCCTTCTATCTCCATCAATATATTGGCCACTGGGTATAGGCGTACATCCCCATGGACACAGGATACCTGTATTTGGGCCTCGTCTTTGATGTGGCTAGTAGGAACCAACTCCCTGGATATTACCGTGTGGTGAAACCCGGTGTCCAACAGGGCGTCTATAGACCGTCCGTTAAGATGGATTGTCTTCCTGTATCTTGGCTGAGTACCCCCTGTAGCAAGTACCCTACCCCAGGTTAATCTGACCTCCATGGGTTCCACACTTTCACTCTTTGCTGGGCAGTTTCTAGCTATATGACCCCATTCCAGACACTTAAAACACTGAGGGCCTGCAGGCGTGGGGAAGGGTTGTATAGGTGGTCTCGTCATCCCTTTTCTCAGTCTGGTATTTTTACTCTCGCTCTGTCTGGGAAATTATTTATGGGGCATCGGAAGAGCTCTTACATGCTGGGCCCTAAAGTCTGGAGACCTCTGGTAGGCACAGGCCAGTTCTACCGCTGTCTACACAGTCAAATTGGGATGTTGTTTTAGCCAAGCCCTGGTGTTGGTAGGGAGAGCCTCCAGGTATTGTTCCAAATATACCTTCTCTGTGACCTCTTCCATAGGGGAGAGGCTGGGTTGTAACCATCTTTCTCCCAGGTCTCTGATGTGGTAGTATAGAACTCTGAGTTGTCACCCGCCACCCACCTCTCTTTACGGAATCTTGCCCTATAGTACTCTGTGTCATACCCTAGCCTTTCGAGAATGGTTTTCTTTATCTCAGGATAGGGTGTGAGACCGGTGGGGTTAGCGGCCTGATAGGCAGCCTGCAGTTCACCGGATAGGAGGGGAGCTATGTACTGGCTCCATCGGTCAGGAGACCAACTGGCTGTTGTGGCTACCCTCTCAAAATTAACAAAAAAATAATCGGGGTCTTCCCCCTCTTGGTATTTCTGCAGCACCGAGCTGGGAATGTTAGGGTGAACCCTGGCTGCGGATATAGCATCTGTGAGACGTAGGATGTCTGTATCCTGGATTTGCTGATTAGTTGAACAAAACAGGCGGGTTCTTTTGATGTCAGTCCAGCCACTGTATAATGTGGACGTTCTCTCTTTCAAGTTCTCCTCGAGAGGGGGAGGGTTTGAGATCTTTCGTTATCTTCTTCTACTTGTCAGGACGCCAGAAGAGGGAGTGTGTCCCGGACCCTCGGAGAAAAATAAACAATGGTCAGGTATAGTGGGTTTGGGTCAGTCTGCCTACCGCCACCTTCACCCACGACCAGGATTGTGCAGCTAAGGGGGACAAGTGGTGGGAATAAGGGTCTCAGTGAATAACGGCAGTACGTGCTTCTCACTGCCCCATCCTCCACCAATCCGCAGTGAAATAGTTGAAAAAGGGTACTTGCCGATGGCCACGGCCCTCCTGGGTCATGGCTGGGTGAGTCTCAGCGCCCTCCTCCTCTCTGGGTCGGCTGGACTCTCAAGCGTTGCCTCTGGGCAGTTCCTCTGTCGGTGGATCTCTTTTCTCCTCTCCGTCTTCCTCTGCCTGCAGCGGGGGTTCTTGCCAGCTTCAAGTCCGGAAACTCGGGAAACACGAAGAATGAACCTCCGTCTTGCTCAGCGTTTTTCTCCTCTGTAATTTGTCCATCCTCTCGTCGGACCGGTCCTCTCTCGTGTGTGGAGACTAGACCGCCTACTTCCTGGTCCGGGCGTCTGACCGTGGGCGCCATCTTGGAATTCCCACCCGCGAAGTGCGCAGGATTACAGGACACTTTAGATTATATCGCTCTTACACTCTCACATCACAACCTGGCTGAGAACCTTATGAACTCTGATATCCGTACTCAACATCTTATTTGATGTAAATATAATCCCCCTGAAACGGTTATACATTCTAACTTAGACCAAGGGTACAGCACCAATATATATATATATATATATATATAGTTAGGACCTAGTTTTCATAGGAAAAGTGTTTTTTCTTTTCCCAATAACTTTGGTGCTGGTTGACGAATCTTCGCGAAATTTTTAAAACTAGTGGGGCGCTCCGGTCAGCTCCTGTCTTGAAAGTTTCAGGGTGATTCAACAAGCGGGGGCCTAGAAAAAAGGGGGTCCCAAAACGCTTTTTCCCCATGTTAATTTCCATAGGAAACTTTAGACAAAGCTACAGCCCGAACTGCTGAACTGAATTACACCAAATTTGGCAAAACTGAAGCCCTTGGTTCAGAAAGAGCCCTTTTTGTTAAATGGTGTAAATTCGTACAGCAGTTCCTGAGAAATTAAAAAAATAAAAAGTTTCGATCTCTGGGCGGAGCATAACCCCCGAGCACGAGCTTGCCTCTGATTGGCTACCAACACTTCTTCAAACCAGGAAGTGTTGGCAGCCATCTTGTGCTTTGAGGAGGGAGAAAGAAAAAGGTGGGAAAACAGATAAAAAAACAAGAAAAGGGGGCAGGGTAAGAACACCCTGACCCCCAGGCCTGCCCAGGGACACCCCCAGGCTGCAAAAAAGCATTTTTTTTAAATTTTCGGGGGGGGGGGGTCGCGCCGGGTGCCCGAATCCATCCAAAACTTTTTAAAAAACGAAGCGCGGTCTCCAGCGCTTCGTTTCATAGCCCCCTGGTGGGCCAAGTCCCAGGGGCAATTTATTAATGTAGCGGGGGCCTGCGGGGGCCCCCGCAGCCCCGGGGACCGCCACCTCCCCGGGGCTATGTAAATTAAAATATGCGGGAGGGCACGCGGCCCTCCCGCAGCCCCAGGGAACGCCACCTCCCCGGGGCTTGTTTTATATTAATGTGTGCGGGTAAAGCCCCGGGGACCGCCACCCCCGGGCTTTTCTTACATATTTACGGGGGCACACGGCCCCCTCACTGCCCCAGGAACTGCCACCCCCCGGGGCTTGTTTTTAAAAAAAAATAAACCTGTGTGGGGGGGCTCAATCCCCCCCACACGCCCCAGGGACCACCACCTCTCCGGGGCACTAAAATGCAAATGCGAGGGTCCGTTAAGGACCCCCGAGCCCTGGGGACCACCACATCCCCGGGGCTACACACACGTTGGGAGGGGGGCCACGCGGCCCCCCTCCTGGAGCTCTTGATGGCCCTGGGGACCACCACCCCCGAGGGTCGGCCCCTGCAGTGTCCCGGGGTGCCCACCCCCGGGACACTGCTGTTTGCTATGGCAGGGTGGGAGCAGTGCGGCTCTTGCTTCCAAAATCCAAAGCAGATTGCTTTTCCACAAGGGGAGCTGCATGTCAGCAGCTCCCCTTGTGGAAAAGCAATGCCGGCTCCCGCAGGAAGCGGGGAGCCGGCGGGACCGTGGGGGAATTGGGGCTCCCCCCACGGTCCCCAACGGAGAGGCCAGGCCCGGGGGGTGGGGTCCCCGGGGCTAGAAGTGGCCTGAGGAGGGGGGCCATGCGGCCCCCCTCCAAATATATAAAAAAAAAATACTGGCCATGCCCCGGGGGATGGGGTCCCCGGGGCCGAAAATAGCCTCGGGAGGGGGGGCCGCGCGGCCCCCCTTCCATTTTTTAAAAAGAAAATAACAAAATAGGGGTCAGGCCCTGGGGGATGGGGTCCCCAGGGCCCAAAAAAAAGGAAAGGAAGGGGGGCCACACAAAACCGGCATTGCGCCGGAGGTCCCGCCCCCTCCAAGCAGCACTCTGCAAACGCGCCCGTGGCACGTTTTAAGGTGCGGAAATAATTCCCCTTCAATCCTGAGGGTCCCTGGGGGCCAACTAGCCCACCAGGTACCTCCAGTAAGAGCCACAGGGCTGCCTTGCAGAGAGGTGGTCCGAGGCCATGCCCCTTTTTACACCTCTCTGCAACACAGCTCTGTGGCGCTTACTGGAGGTACCTGGTGGGCTAGTTGGACCCCAGGGACCCTCAGCATTCAAGGGGACTTAATCCCCCAACTTAAAACGCACCACGGGGCGCGATTGCACAGTGGTGAAGGGAGGGGGCGGGGCCTGATGTGACATGTGTGCAAACACGTCCTGTGGTGTGTTTTAAGTTGGGGGATTATGCAATGGCCCAGGCACTAACACATGCACAGCTACAATCCCCTGAGCACTACTGATGCAGTCCAGCCATCTCCTTGTCACTACCCATGCACTCCTCCAATCACCCAGCCAGTTCCATGTCCTTATCTAATCACTGCGCCAAAACCCAAGCCCTTATAAATTCACCATGCACTCTCCTTGCAGTACTGTAATCATCCAGTCACTACCCATGTACTCATGCAATGGCCCAGGCACTAACACATGCACTGCTACAATCCCCTGAGCACTACTGATGCAGTCCAGCCATCTCCTTGTCACTACCCATGCACTCCTCCAATCACCCAGCCAGTTCCATGTCCTTATCTAATCACTGCGCCAAAACACAAGTACTTATAAATTCACCAAGCACTCTCCTTGCAGTACTCTAATCATCCAGTCACTACCCATATACTCATGCAATGACCCAGGCACTAACACATGCACTGCTACAATCCCCTCAGCATTACTGATGCAGTCCAGCCATCTCCTTGTCACTACCCATGCACTCCTCCAATCACCCAGCCAGTTCCATGTCCTTATCTAATCACTGCGCCAAAACCCAAGCACTTATAAAATCACATTGCACTCTCCTTGCAGTACTCTAATCATCCAGTCACTACCCATGTACTCATGCAATGACCCAGACACTAACACATGCACTGCTACAATCCCCTGAGCACTACTGATGCAGTCCAGCCATCTCATTGTCACTACCCATGTACTCCTCCAATCACCCAGCCAGTTCCATGTCGTTATCTAATCACTGCGCCAAAACACAAGCACTTATAAATTCACCATGCACTCTCCTTGCAGTACTGTAATCATCCAGTCACTACCTAAGTACTCATGCAATGGCACAGGCACTAACACATGCACTGCTACAATCCCCTGAGCACTACTGATGCAGTCCAGCCATCTCCTTGTCACTACCCATGCACTCCTCCAATCACCCAGACAGTTCCATGTACTTATCCAATCACTCCGCCAAAACCCAAGCACTTATAAATTCACCATGCACTCTCCTTGTAGTACTCTAATCATCCAGTCAGTACCCATGTACTTATGCAATGACCCAGGCACTAACACATGCACTGCTACAATCCCCTGAGCACTACTGATGCAGTCCAGCCATCTCCTTGTCACTACCCATGCACTCCTCCAATCACCCAGCCAGTTCCATGTACTTATCTAATCACTCTGCCAAAACCCAAGCACTTATAAATTCACCATGCACTCTCCTTGCAGTACTGTAATCATCCATTCACTACCCATGTACTCATGCAATGGCCCAGGCACTAACACATGCACTGCTACAATCCCTTGAGCACTACTGATGCAGTCCAGCCATCTCCTTGTCACTACCCATGCACTCCTCCAATCACTCAGCCAGCACCATGTACTTATCCAATCACTCCGCCAAAACCCAAGCACTTATAATTTCACCATGCACTCTCCTTGCAGTACTCTAATCATCCAGTCAGTACCCATGTACTCATGCAATGACCCAGGCACTAACACATGCACTGCTACAATACCCTGAGCACTACTAATGCAGTCCAGCCATCTCCTTGTCACTTCCCATGCACTCCTCCAATCACCCAGCCAGTTCCATGTCCTTATCTAATCACTGCGCCAAAACACAAGCACTTAAAAATTCACCATGCACTCTCCTTGGAGTATTCTAATCATCCAGTCAGTACCCATATACTTATGCAATGGCCCAGGGACTAACACATGCACTGCTACAACCCCCTGAGCACTACTGATGCAGTCCAGCCATCTCCTTGTCACTACCCATGCACTCCTCCAATCACCCAGCCAGTTCCATGTACTTATCCAATCACTCCGCCAAAACTCAAGCAATTATAAATTCACCATGCACTCTCCTTGCAGTACTCTAATCATCCAGTCACTACCCATGTACTCATGCAATGACCCAAGCACTAACACATGCACTGCTACAATACCCTGAGCACTACTGATGCAGTCCAGCCATCTCCTTGTCACTACCCATGCACTCCTCCAATCACCCAGCAAGTTCCATGTCCTTATCTAATCACTGCGCCAAAACACAAGCACTTATAAATTCACCATGCACTCTCCTTGCAGTACTCTAATCATCCAGTCAGTACCCATGTACTCATGCAATGACCCAGGCACTAACACATGCACTGCTACAATCACCTGAGCACTACTGATGCAGTCCAGCCATCTTCTTGTCAGTACCCATGCACTCCTCCAATCACCCAGCCAGTTCCATGTCCTTATCTAATCACTGTGCCAAAACACAAGCACTTATAAATTCACCATGCACTCTCCTTGCAGTACTCTAATCATCCAGTCACTACCCATGTACTCATGCAATGACCCAGGCACTAACACATGCACTGCTACAATCCCCTGAGCACTACTGATGCAGTCCAGCCATCTCCTTGTCACTACCCATGCACTCCTCCAATCACCCAGCCAGTTCCATATCCTTATCTAATCACTGCGCCAAAACACAAGCACTAATAAATTCACCATGCACTCTCCTTGCAGTACTGCAATCATCCAGTCAGTACCCATATACTTATGCAATGGCCCAGGCACTAACACATGCACTGCTACAATCCCCTGAGCACTACTGATGCAGTCTAGCCATCTCCTTGTCACTACCCATGCACTCCTCCAATCACCCAGCCAGTTCCATGTCCTTATCTAATCACTCCGCCAAAACACAAGCACTTATAAATTCACCATGCACTCTCCTTGCAGTACTCTAATCATTCAGTCACTACCCATGTACTCATGCAATGACCCAGGCACTAACACATGCACTGCTACAATCCCCTGAGCACTACTGATGCAGTCCAGCCATCTCCTTGTCACTACCCATGCACTCCTCCAATCACCCAGCCAGTTCCATGTCCTTATCTAATCACTGCGCCAAAACACAAGCACTTATAAATTCACCATGCACTCTCCTTGCAGTACTCTAATCATCCAGTCACTACCCATGTACTCATGCAATGACCCAGGCACTAACACATGCACTGCTACAATCCCCTGAGCACTACTGATGCAGTCCAGCCATCTCCTTGTCACTACCCATGCACTCCTCCAATCACCCAGCCAGTTCCATGTCCTTATCTAATCACTGCGCCAAAACACAAGCACTTATAAATTCACC
This sequence comes from Calotriton arnoldi, assembly GCA_963921515.1. Classification (NCBI taxonomy): domain Eukaryota; kingdom Metazoa; phylum Chordata; class Amphibia; order Caudata; family Salamandridae; genus Calotriton; species Calotriton arnoldi. The sequence continues at coordinate 11,278 of CAWUFW010010637.1, read as the reverse complement.
ATGCACTCTCCTTGCAGTACTGTAATCATCCAGTCACTACCCATGTACTCATGCAATGACCCAGGCACTAACACATGCACTGCTACAATCCCCTGAGCACTACTGATGCAGTCCAGCCATCTACTTGTCACTACCCATGCACTCCTCCAATCACCCAGCCAGTTCCATGTCCTTATCTAATCACTGCGCCAAAACACAAGCACTTATAAATTCACCATGCACTCTCCTTGCAGTACTCTAATCATGCAGTCACTACCCATGTACTCATGCAATGACCCATGCACTAACACATGCACTGCTACAATCCCCTGAGCAATACTGATGTAGTCCAGCCATCTACTTGTCACTACCCATGCACTCCTCCAATCACCCAGCCAGTTCTATGTCTTTATCTAATCACTGCGCCAAAACACAAGCACTTATAAATTCACCATGCACTCTCCTTGCAGTACTCTAATCATGCAGTCACTACCCATGTACTCATGCAATGACCCATGCACTAACACATGCACTGCTACAATCCCCTGAGCACTACTGATGCAGTCCAGCCATCTCCTTGTCACTAACCATACACTCCTCCAATCACCCAGCCAGTCCCATATCCTTATCTAATCACTCCGCCAAAACACAAGCACTTATAAATTCACCATGCACTCTCCTTGCAGTACAGTAATCATCCAGTCACTACATATGTACTCATGCAAGGACCAAGGCACTAACACATGCACTGCTACAATCCCCTGAGCACTACTGATGCAGTCCAGCCATCTCCTTGTCACTACCCATGCACTCCTCCAATCACCCAGCCAGTTCCATGTCCTTATCTAATCACTGAGCCAAAACACAAGCACTTATAAATTCACCATGCACTCTCCTTGCAGTACTCTAATCATCCAGTCACTACCCATGTACTCATGCAATGACCCAGGCACTAACACATGCACTGCTACAATCCCCTGAGCACTACTGATGCGGTCCAGCCATCTCCTTGTCACTACCCATGCACTCCTCCAATCACCCAGCCAGTCCCATATCCTTATCTAATCACTGCGCCAAAACACAAGCACTTATTAATTCACCATGCACTCTCCTTGCAGTACTCTAATCTTCCAGTCACTACCCATATACTCATGCAATGACCCAGGCACTAACACGTGCACTGCTACAATACCCTGAGCATTACTGATGCAGTCCAGCCATCTCCTTGTCACTACCCATGCACTCCTCCAATCACCCAGCCAGTTCCATGTCCTTATCTAATGACTGTGCCAAAACCCAAGGACTTATAAAATGACCATGCACTCTCCTTGCAGTACTCTAATCATCCAGTCACTACCCATGTACTCATGCAATGACCCAGACACTAACACATGCACTGCTACAATCCCCTGAGCACTACTGATGCAGTCCAGCCATCTCATTGTCACTACCCATGTACTCCTCCAATCACCCAGCCAGTTCCATGTCGTTATCTAATCACTGCGCCAAAACACAAGCACTTATAAATTCACCATGCACTCTCCTTGCAGTACTGTAATCATCCAGTCACTACCCATGTACTCATGCATTGGCCCAGGCACTAACACATGCACTGCTGCAATCCCCGGAGCACTACTAATGCAGTCCAGCCATCTCCTTGTCACTACCCATGCACTCCTCCAATCACCCAGCCAGTTCCATGTACTTATCCAATCACTCCGCCAATACCCAAGCAATTATAAATTCACCATGCACTCTCCTTGTAGTACTCTAATCATCCAGTCAGTACCCATGTACTTTTGCAATGACCCAGGCACTAACACATGCACTGCTACAATCCCCTGAGCACTACTGATGCAGTCCAGCCATCTCCTTGTCACTACCCATGCACTCCTCCAATCACCCAGCCACATCCATGTACTTATCTAATCACTCTGCCAAAATCCAAGCACTTATAAATTCACCATGCACTCTCCTTGCAGTACTGTAATCATCCATTCACTACCCATGAACTCATGCAACGGCCCAGACACTAACACATGCACTGCTACAATCCCTTGAGCACTGCTGATGCAGTCCAGCCATCTCCTTGTCACTACCCATGCACTCCTCCAATCACTCAGCCAGCACCATGTACTTATCCAATCACTCCGCCAAAACCCAAGCACTTATAAATTCACCATGCACTCTCCTTGCAGTACTCTAATCATCCAGTCAGTACCCATGTACTAATGCAATGACCCAGGCACTAACACATGCACTGCTACAATCCCCTGAGCACTACTTATGCAGTCCAGCCATCTCCTTGTCACTACCCATGCACTCCTCCAATCACCCAGCCAGTTCCATGTACTTATCCAATCACTCCGCCAAAACACAAGCACTTATAAATTCACCATGCACTCTCCTTGCAGTACTCTAATCATCCAGTCACTACCCATGTACTCATGCAATGACCCAGGCACTAACACATGCACTGCTACAATACCCTGAGCACTACTGATGCAGTCCAGCCATCTCCTTGTCACTACCCATGCACTCCTCCAATCACCCAGCAAGTTCCATGTCCTTATCTAATCACTGCACCAAAACACAAGCACTTATAAATTCACCATGCACTCTCCTTGCAGTACTCTAATCATCCAGTCACTACCCATGTACTCATGCAATGACCCAGGCACTAACACATGCACTGCTACAATCCCCTGAGCACTACTGATGCAGTCCAGCCATCTCCTTGTCACTACCCATGCACTCCTCCAATCACCCAGCCAGTTCCATGTCCTTATCCAATGACTCCGCCAAAACACAAGCACTTATAAATTCACCATGCACTCTCCTTGCAGTACTCTAATCATCCAGTCACTACCCATGTACTCATGCAATGACCCAGGCACTGACACATGCTCTGCTACAATACCCTGAGCACTACTGATGCAGTCCAGCCATCTCCTTGTCACTACCCATGCACTCCTCCAATCACCCAGCCAGTTCCATGTCCTTATCTAATCACTGCGCCAAAACACAAGCACTTATAAATTCACCATGCACTCTCCTTGCAGTACTCTAATCATCCAGTCAGTACCCATGTACTCATGCAATGACCCAGGCACTAACACATGCACTGCTACAATCCCCTGAGCACTACTGATGCAGTCCAGCCATCTCCTTGTCACTACCCATGCACTCCTCCAATCACCCAGCCAGTTCCATGTCCTTATCTAATCACTGCGCCAAAACACAAGCACTTATAAATTCACCATGCACTCTCCTTTCAGTACTCTAATCATCCAGTCACTACCCATATACTCATGCAATGACCCAGGCACTAACACATGCACTGCTACAATCCCCTGAGCACTACTGATGCAGTCCAGCCATCTCCTTGTCACTACCCATGCACTCCTCCAATCACCCAGCCAGTTCCATGTCCTTATCTAATCACTGCGCCAAAACACAAGCACTTATAAATTCACCATGCACTCTCCTTGCAGTACTGTAATCATCCAGTCACTACCCATGTACTCATGCAATGACCCAGGCACTAACACATGCACTGCTACAATCCCCTGAGCACTACTGATGCAGTCCAGCCATCTCCTTGTCACTACCCATGCACTCCTCCAATCACCCAGCCAGTTCCATGTCCTTATCTAATCACTGCGCCAAAACCCAAGCACTTATAAATTCACCATGCACTCTCCCTGCAGTACTCTAATCATCCAGTCAGTACCCATGTACTCATGCAATGACCCAGGCACTAACACATGCACTGCTACAATCCCCTGAGCACTACTGATGCAGTCCAGCCATCTCCTTGTCACTACCCATGCACTCCTCCAATCACCCAGCCAGTTCCATGTCCTTATCTAATCACTGTGCCAAAACACAAGCACTTATAAATTCACCATGCACTCTCCTTGCAGTACTCTAATCATCCATTCACTACCCATGTACTCATGCAATGACCCAGGCACTAACACATGCACTGCTACAATCCCCTGAGCACTACTGATGCAGTCCAGCCATCTCCTTGTCACTACCCATGCACTCCTCCAATCACCCAGCCAGTTCCATGTCCTTATCCAATCACTCCGCCAAAACACAAGCACTTATAAATTCACCATGCACTCTCCTTGCAGTACTCTAATCATCCAGTCACTACCCATGTACTCATGCAATGACCCAGGCACTAACACATGCACTGCTACAATCCCCTGAGCACTACTGATGCAGTCCAGCCATCTCCTTGTCACTACCCATGCACTCCTCCAATCACCCAGCCAGTTCCATGTCCTTATCTAATCACTGCGCCAAAACACAAGCACTTATAAATTCACCATGCACTCTCCTTGCAGTACTCTAATCATCCAGTCACTACCCATGTACTCATGCAATGACCCAGGCACTAACACATGCACTGCTACAATCCCCTGAGCACTACTGATGCAGTCCAGCCATCTCCTTGTCACTACCCATGCACTCCTCCAATCACCCAGCCAGTTCCATGTCCTTATCTAATCACTGCGCCAAAACACAAGCACTTATAAATTCACCATGCACTCTCCTTGCAGTACTCTAATCATCCAGTCACTACCCATGTACTCATGCAATGACCCAGGCACTAACACATGCACTGCTACAATACCCTGAGCACTACTGATGCAGTCCAGCCATCTCCTTGTCACTACCCATGCACTCCTCCAATCACCCAGCCAGTTCCATGTCCTTATCTAATCACTGCGCCAAAACACAAGCACTTATAAATTCACCATGCACTCTCCTTGCAGTACTCTAATCATCCAGTCACTACCCATGTACTCATGCAATGACCCAGGCACTAACACATGCACTGCTACAATCCCCTGAGCACTACTGATGCAGTCCAGCCATCTCCTTGTCACTACCCATGCACTCCTCCAATCACCCAGCCAGTTCCATGTCCTTATCTAATCACTGCGCCAAAACACAAGCACTTATAAATTCACCATGCACTCTCCTTGCAGTACTCTAATCATCCAGTCACTACCCATGTACTCATGCAATGACCCAGGCACTAACACATGCACTGCTACAATCCCCTGAGCACTACTGATGTAGTCCAGCCATCTACTTGTCACTACCCATGCACTCCTCCAATCACCCAGCCAGTTCTATGTCTTTATCTAATCACTGCTCCAAAACACAAGCACTTATAAATTCACCATGCACTCTCCTTGCAGTACTCTAATCATCCAGTCACTACCCATGTACTCATGCAATGACCCAGGCACTAACACATGCACTGCTACAACCCCCTGAGCACTACTGATGCAGTCCAGCCGTCTCCTTGTCACTACCCATGCACTCCTCCAATCACCCAGCCAGTTCCATGTACGTATCCAATCACTCCGCCAAAACCCAAGCACTTATAAATTCACCATGCACTCTCCTTGCAGTACTCTAATCATCCAGTCACTACCCATGTACTCATGCAATGACCCAGGCACTAACACATGCACTGCTACAATCCCCTGAGCACTACTGATGCAGTCCAGCCATCTCCTTGTCACTACCCATGCACTCCTCCAATCACCCAGCCAGTTCCATGTCCTTATCTAATCACTGCGCCAAAACACAAGCACTTATAAATTCACCATGCACTCTCCTTGCAGTACTCTAATCATCCAGTCACTACCCATGTACTCATGCAATGACCCAGGCACTAACACATGCACTGCTACAATACCCTGAGCACTACTGATGCAGTCCAGCCATCTCCTTGTCACTACCCATGCACTCCTCCAATCACCCAGCCAGTTCCATGTCCTTATCTAATCACTGCACCAAAACACAAGCACTTATAAATTCACCATGCACTCTCCTTGCAGTACTCTAATCATCCAGTCACTACCCATGTACTCATGCAATGACCCAGGCACTAACACATGCACTGCTACAATCCCCTGAGCACTACTGATGCAGTCCAGCCATCTCCTTGTCACTACCCATGCACTCCTCCAATCACCCAGCCAGTTCCATGTCCTTATCTAATCACTGCGCCAAAACACAAGCACTTATAAATTCACCATGCACTCTCCTTGCAGTACTCTAATCATCCAGTCACTACCCATGTACTCATGCAATGACCCAGGCACTAACACATGCACTGCTACAATCCCCTGAGCACTACTGATGCAGTCCAGCCATCTCCTTGTCACTACCCATGCACTCCTCCAATCACCCAGCCAGTTCCATGTCCTTATCTAATGACTGCGCCAAAACACAAGCACTTATAAATTCACCATGCACTCTCCTTGCAGTACTCTAATCATCCGGTCAGTACCCGTGTACTCATGCAATGACCCAGGCACTAACACATGCACTGCTACAATCACCTGAGCACTACTGATGCAGTCCAGCCATCTCCTTGTCACTACCCATGCACTCCTCCAATCACCCAGCCAGTCCCATATCCTTATCTAATCACTGCGCCAAAACACAAGCACTTATAAATTCACCATGCACTCTCCTTGCAGTACTCTAATCATCCAGTCACTACCCATGTACTCATGCAATGACCCAGGCACTAACACATGCACTGCTACAATCCCCTGAGCACTACTGATGTAGTCCAGCCATCTACTTGTCACTACCCATGCACTCCTCCAATCACCCAGCCAGTTCTATGTCTTTATCTAATCACTGCTCCAAAACACAAGCACTTATAAATTCACCATGCACTCTCCTTGCAGTACAGTAATCATCCAGTCAGTACCCATGTACTCATGCAATGACCCAGGCACTAACACATGCACTGCTACAATCCCCTGAGCACTACTGATGCAGTCCAGCCATCTCCTTGTCACTACCCATGCACTCCTCCAATCACCCAGCCAGTTCCATGTCCTTATCTAATCACTGCACCAAAACACAAGCACTTATAAATTCACCATGCACTCTCCTTGCAGTACTCTAATCATCCAGTCACTACCCATGTACTCATGCAATGACACAGGCACTAACACATGCACTGCTACAATACCCTGAGCACTACTGATGCGGTCCAGCCATCTCCTTGTCACTACCCATGCACTCCTCCAATCACCCAGCCAGTCCCATATCCTTATCTAATCACTGCGCCAAAACACAAGCACTTATAAATTCACCATGCACTCTCCTTGCAGTACTCTAATCATCCAGTCACTACCCATATACTCATGCAATGACCCAGGCACTAACACATGCACTGCTACAATTCCCTGAGCACTACTGATGCAGTCCAGCCATCTCCTTGTCACTACCCATGCACTCCTCTACTCACCCAGCCAGTTCCATGTCCTTATCTAATGACTGTGCCAAAACCCAAGGACTTATAAATTCACCATGCACTCTCCTTGCAGTACTCTAATCATCCAGTCACTACACATGTACTCATGCAATGACCCAGGCACTAACACATGCACTGCTACAATCCCCTGAGCACTACTGATGTAGTCCAGCCATCTACTTGTCACTACCCAGGCACTCCTCCAATCACCCAGCCAGTTCTATGTCTTTATCTAATCACTGCTCCAAAACACAAGCACTTATAAATTCACCATGCACTCTCCTTGCAGTACAGTAATCATCCAGTCACTACCCATGTACTCATGCAATGACCCAGGCACTAACACATGCACTGCTACAATACCCTGAGCACTACTAATGCAGTCCAGCCATCTCCTTGTCACTTCCTATGCACTCCTCCAATCACCCAGCCAGTTCCATGTCCTTACCTAATCACTGCGCCAAAACACAAGCACTTAAAAATTCACCATGCACTCTCCTTGGAGTACTCTAATCATCCAGTCACTACCCATGTACTCATGCAATGACCCAGGCACTAACACATGCACTGCTACAATCCCCTGAGCACTACTGATGCAGTCCAGCCATCTCCTTGTCACTACCCATGCACTCCTCCAATCACCCAGCCAGTTCCATGTACTTGATCTAATCACTCCGCCAAAACTCAAGCAATTATAAATTCACCATGCACTCTCCTTGCAGTAATCTAATCATCCAGTCACTACCCATGTACTCATGCAATGACCCAAGCACTAACACATGCACTGCTACAATACCCTGAGCACTACTCATGCAGTCCAGCCATCTCCTTGTCACTACCCATGCACTCCTCCAATCACCCAGCCAGTTCCATGTCCTTATCTAATTACTGCTCCAAAACACAAGCACTTATAAATTCACCATGCACTCTCCTTGCAGTACTCTAATCATCCAGTCACTACCCATGTACTCATGCAATGACACAGGCACTAACACATGCACTGCTACAATCCCCTGAGCACTACTGATGCGGTCCAGCCATCTCCTTGTCACTACCCATGCACTCCTCCAATCACCCAGCCAGTTCCATGTACGTATCCAATCACTCTGCCAAAACCCAAGCACTTATAAATTCACCATGCACTCTCCTTGCAGTACTCTAATCATACAGTCACTACCCATGTACTCATGCAATGACCCAGGCACTAACACATGCACTGCTACAATCCCCTGAGCACTACTGATGCAGTCCAGCCATCTCCTTGTCACTACCCATGCACTCCTCCAATCACCCAGCCAGTTCCATGTCCTTATCTAATCACTGCGCCAAAACACAAGCACTTATAAATTCACCATGCACTCTCCTTGCAGAAATCTAATCATCCAGTCACTACACATGTACTCATGCAATGACCCAGGCACTAACACATGCACTGCTACAATACCCTGAGCACTACTGATGCAGTCCAGCCATCTCCTTGTCACTACCCATGCACTCCTCCAATCACCCAGCCAGTTCCATGTCCTTATCTAATCACTGCACCAAAACACAAGCACTTATAAATTCACCATGCACTCTCCTTGCAGTACTCTAATCATGCAGTCACTACCCATGTACTCATGCAATGACCCATGCACTAACACATGCACTGCTACAATCCCCTGAGCACTACTGATGCAGTCCAGCCATCTCCTTGTCACTACCCATGCACTCCTCCAATCACCCAGCCAGTCCCATATCCTTATCTAATCACTGCGCCAAAACACAAGCACTTATAAATTCACCATGCACTCTCCTTGCAGTACTCTAATCATCCAGTCACTACCCATATACTCATGCAATGACCCAGGCACTAACACATGCACTGCTACAATCCCCTGAGCATTACTGATGCAGTCCAGCCATTTCCTTGTCACTATCCATGCACTCCTCCAATCACCCAGCCAGTTCCATGTCCTTATCTAATGACTGCGCCAAAACCCAAGCACTTATAAATTCACCATGCACTCTCCTTGCAGTACTCCAATCATCCAGTCAGTACCCATGAACTCATGCAATGACCCAGGCACTAACACATGCACTGCTACAATCACCTGAGCACTACTGATGCAGTCCAGCCATGTTCTTGTCAGTACCCATGCACTCCTCCAATCACCCAGCCAGTTCCATGTCCTTATCTAATCACTGTGCCAAAACACAAGCACTTATAAATTCACCATGCACTCTCCTTGCAGTACTCTAATCATCCATTCACTACCCATGTACTCATGCAATGACCCAGGCACTAACACATGCACTGCTACAATCCCCTGAGCACTACTGATGTAGTCCAGCCATCTACTTGTCACTACCCATGCACTCCTCCAATCACCCAGCCAGTTCTATGTCTTTATCTAATCACTCCTCCAAAACACAAGCACTTATAAATTCACCATGCACTCTCCTTGCAGTACAGTAATCATCCAGTCACTACCCATGTACTCATGCAATGACCCAGGCACTAACACATGCACTGCTACAATCCCCTGAGCACTACTGATGCAGTCCAGCCATATCCTTGTCACTACCCATGCACTCCTCCAATCACCCAGCCAGTTCCATGTTCTTATCTAATCACTGCGCCAAAACACAAGCACTTATAAATTCACCATGCACTCTCCTTGCAGTACTCTAATCATCCAGTCACTACCCATGTACTCATGCAATGACACAGGCACTAACAAATACACTGCTACAATCCCCTGAGCACTACTGATGCGGTCCAGCCATCTCCTTGTCACTACCCATGCACTCCTCCAATCACCCAGCCAGTTCCATGTACGTATCCAATCACTCCGCCAAAACCCAAGCACTTATAAATTCACCATGCACTCTCCTTGCAGTACTCTAATCATACAGTCACTACCCATGTACTCATGCAATGACCCAGGCACTAACACATGCACTGCTACAATCCCCTGAGCACTACTGATGCAGTCCAGCCGTCTCCTTGTCACTACCCATGCACTCCTCCAATCACCCAGCCAGTCCCATATCCTTATCTAATCACTGCGCCAAAACACAAGCACTTATTAATTCACCATGCACTCTCCTTGCAGTACTCTAATCTTCCAGTCACTACCCATATACTCATGCAATGACCCAGGTACTAACACGTGCACTGCTACAATTCCCTGAGCATTACTGATGCAGTCCAGCCATCTCCTTGTCACTACCCATGCACTCCTCTACTCACCCAGCCAGTTCCATGTCCTTATCTAATGACTGTGCCAAAACCCAAGGACTTATAAATTCACCATGCACTCTCCTTGCAGTACTCTAATCATCCAGTCACTACACATGTACTCATGCAATGACCCAGGCACTAACACATGCACTGCTACAATACCCTGAGCACTACTGATGCAGTCCAGCCATCTCCTTGTCACTACCCATGCACTCCTCCAATCACCCAGCCAGTTCTATGTCTTTATCTAATCACTGCTCCAAAACACAAGCACTTATAAATTCACCATGCACTCTCCTTGCAGTACAGTAATCATCCAGTCACTACCCATGTACTCATGCAATGACCCAGGCACTAACACATGCACTGCTACAATACCCTGAGCACTACTAATGCAGTCCAGCCATCTCCTTGTCACTTCCTATGCACTCCTCCAATCACCCAGCCAGTTCCATGTCCTTATCTAATCACTGCGCCAAAACACAAGCACTTATAAATTCACCATGCACTCTCCTTGCAGTACTCTAATCATCCAGTCAGTACCCATGTACTTATGCAATGGCCCAGGCACTAACACATGCACTGCTACAATCCCCTGAGCACTACTGATGCAGTCCAGCCATCTCCTTGTCACTACCCATGCACTCCTCCAATCACCCAGCCAGTTCCATGTACTTATCCAATCACTCCGCCAAAACCCAAGCACTTATAAATTCACCATGCACTCTCCTTGCAGTACTCTAATCATCCAGTCACTACCCATG